>CM062807.1:542205504-542903004 GCA_031772625.1 Pinus tabuliformis
TACATTAATTGATATTTATTCCAAATGTAGGGTTTAGTTTGTTAATTATTTTGCAGTGAACCCAAGAATGAGTAAATTCATTCTTCTAAACAAGGTGCTTACAATAATTGTCTATGTCACTTAAAGGAATGTAGAAGAGAGAAAAAAATCATTCCATTCTAGACCTTATTTCTAGCTATTTGTGAAATGCCTCATGGATTCTAACTCCCCTTATGTTTTCTCTTGAATCCAACAATTTTCAAGTACTCACTACTTTTGCAAATGATTTCCATTGTTTACAACCTTTGATAGTACCTAGTTGGAGTTTTGCTTGGCTTGAGTAAAGAGGAAGAGTATGACGATTTGAGTGAAGAACTTTTGATTCATGATTTTTAAGAACTGGTTGAGCTAGATGGAAATGAGGATGAAACTGATTCCTATTGCACTAAAATATAGCGGTTTTCCATCTTCTTTCGATGAAATTACATAGGTACTCCAACGAAATTTGGCTCCTAGTTTTTTCAATGTAATTTCATCGAATAATCCAATGAACATGTTGTCGTTGGATATCTAATACCCTTTGTCATATGTCCTTGTTGAAATCAACCATTATTTTCAACACATAATCATTAGATATGTGACGAATGTTTATTATAAGTGCTTCATATATTCAACAAACATAACCATTAAATTCCAACAGAGAGCATCAGATAGTTCCACGAAATTTATCAGATAGTCAAAGAAAATTTGCATTGAATTTTCGACTTCTAATGAGACTATCCAATGGCAGTTCCATACCTCCAACGAGTATGTTTTTTAGAATGCTCATCAAATATCCAATGAATATTTATGTCCAATATCTTACAGATATGGGTTCGTCAGATACTTGACAAACCTGTAGGTATTAAAAAAATAGCATTTAGTGATTTTTTATCAAAGCACCATAATGGCTAGTTTTGTAGTTTGTGTTTTTTGTTTAGCACCGTCATGTTTGTGGAAACTTTCCTATCCATAAAATTTTGTTGAAGAAAAACTACTTTTTGTTCAAAGAGCCATCAATATTTTGAAACTGAATTTTTCTTCCATGTAAGTTTTTGGAAACACTAGGCTGATTTTCAAAGGATCTACTTCAGACCCAAGATATTTAGGATTCATTGTATCAAACATCAAATGCAAGAATGGCCAAATTGGATTGAAAACTCTTGCAAAATAATGAGGGTGTGGAGCAATAGTGAGTCTGCTTAAGTTGACACAAAGCGAGCCAAATAATTAAAGATATTAATCATGGCTATGTAGGAGTACTGTATTATCTCCAAAATAAAATATTGAAGCTCCTATCCGAATTGGCTTCCACATAAGCACATCTATCTAATGTCAGTCTGCAACATGCAAATGTATTAACCCTCATTAGTAAACTTCATGAAGGGTTGGCATTTTACACCACATGACTGCAAGAGAGTGAGGATAGGTATGTTTTAGACGATGTATATTCTTTGCAATGATGGGATCCACTTTACATATCAAGAATATTGATTAGAGATCAATTTATATGAAAAATTGTGTATGTAAATTTAAGAAAACTTCCAATGGTTACAGTCCTCATACCTTATTTTCAATTCCCTTTAGTACTATCTAGAAAAGCTCAAGAAGGATGCTCTATATTCAATGGTTACGCTTGGAACCTTGAAGAAACATATCATTCAAGAGCATGTTGACTTGAAGGAGTTCCTGATAGTATTTCAATTACAGAAAGTGACTGTCAGTTATACAATAGGGGTGCTCAACCAATGGATAGAATGTTATAGTGATGAAATAAAAGGGATTGAGATGAAATGCATGTCCATTCATGATACCTTGATGCATGTGCTAGAGAGTTAATTGACAAACAAAAATCTATTTTTGAAGGAAACTCTTGACTTACATTGCAACAGAAATCTATTTCGAACCAAAATCTTGACTTACATTAAAAATGCTAGAAGAGCATGTTATGAAAGAGAATGAATGCCAAGTCATTTATTATATTTGAGTTATTTTCCTCTAGAAACATATACAATAACTTGTGAACCAACATTTTAGAGGATTCAAGAATGTGGCTCATAGAGAATAGACTTATTTTATGAAGAGAGTAGAGAATAAAATTTTGTTTCATTATCTTTTCTATCCTTTAAGGAAAGTGGGATTGTTTCATGGTTCATGTCGTATAGAAAAATATAACAATGTCCAACTTTGGATGGATAGAAGAAGTGAAAAGTGGCTTTTGATGAATACATAAAGGAAATTGGCAAACATCTTGTTTTCTCTTTTAAAGAAAACTAGGAGAGTTAGTTGGCAACATTTCAATCACGATGTCACAGCTTGCATCCTCAATCGTTATGAATTCCATCCAAAGTGTTCTACTAGGTATTTCTAGAGGATGTAGATGGAAAATTTTCATTCCTACATAAATTTTAGGGAATAATATGTTGTTGGTATTCCTATAGGTGTCATTTTGGCTTTTGTACTGCATGTTGTTCATAGGCGACTTTGGCATGGAGTTCTTTGTGAACCCTCCTCACAAATATTTTTACTGTTCATAATAATATTTTGTATGAATTGGGAAGTGTATGGAAAAAAGGGTAAGAGAAATAGTTTATACATCATGATTGCCAGCAATTACTGAAAATATGATATAGACAAGAAGCAAAGTTTTTGTCATGGATCTTAAGAATCAATATTCAAACTCGGGTAACATACAAGGATATTCCTATATAGAGAATGGCTCTAGATTTAGGATTTGCAATATCTTCCTCTCCCACTCTTTCACCAACTTCACACATTTTTTGGAATATATCAATTAAATATCAATAGGTCAACCTATATATTGGGACATCCCTTCTAAAAGAGGAGTGTTAAGCACTACTCCAACTCCCATAAGATATGACTAGTTAGGGAAGGGAAATTTTCATTTTCTTTAACTTTGGTCAATAAATTTGAGTTTGCAAAAAATGTGGTTCTCGCCTCTCTTCACAGTAGAAGAAAGTGTGTCAATTATATGAATCATTTGATACAACACTCTCAAATTTGGACGGACTTGGAGCAACAATATTGCATGGTGTTGATGTAATGAAAATGAAGAACCATAACATCATAACAAGGATGAAGTTCCCTAGAATGTCTAAAAATTCCCTCATACAACCACTTGCATGAAAACTATTATAATTGGTGGATTATGTTTTGTCGTGCTAAGAAGAAAGCACCATCACCTCTTGATACATTATGTTTTGTCATGCTAAGGAGCAAACACCATCATCATCAAAGAAGGCAAGGACTATGATGAGTGAAATGGGAGAAGTTCATGTTACACAAAGAATTTGTCCCATATCAAAAGTGGGAGTTGGTAAAACAAACAAAATAATGTTGCTTTCTTATCTAAGGATTAGATCAGTTTAGAATAAAATATTATATTGGCTACACTAATTAAAAAGAAACATTGCCAAATGCTGGTGAAATTTTACTTTTGATTCACCACTTGTTTTGTAGATTTTTTCTTCTCATTTTATTCTTCTCTTGTCAATCAGAGAGGATAAATTGATGAGGAACCCATAGGTCCATTATATTTGTAGCAATTCAAGGAACAAGCTTGTGGTTTTTCCACTTGCATTGAAGATTTTTTTTTTTCTTCTCAGTTTTTTTTCTTCTCTAGTCAATCAAAAACTCCTATTTTGAGTATCTATGAACTCTTGAATGATTTTTTTTTAGTTATGAAGATCAATGGTGCAAACTTTCACTTAGTGTTTTCTATGTAACGTTATTTAAATATTCTATCAAGCAATGGCTTGGTGTGAATGCATGTAATTCTTTGTGGGGTTTGAATATCCTCAGTGGGATTTTTATCTTTAGATTCTTTACAATGGGTTCAATATACATTACTTCTTGATAATAATAAATACCAACTCAAAAATTAGGGTTATTCAAAGTTTTATAGTTGTTGTTGAACTATAGGATTCAAGTGACGATTGTCAATATTCTTTCTTGCATGCTATTGACCTCATCTACATATTCCCAATATTTTTTCTTCCTTATTAGGAATGCTAAGAAATTTTTAATCACCAACATAAGCATTGTAACAACTATAAGAAATGTAGAGGTGCATATTCCAAGTGGAAGACATTTTTTAATAGCTATAAAAATAAGTAGATTCATAGAGAATGTATGTGTGTATGTATATATATATATATATATATATATATATATATCAGCTACAAATATTCAATCTAATGTTCTGAGCTAAAACAAACTAAGTTACATAAACTCCTATATCAAGAAGAGGCATCGTAATAAGTTGTAGTTGTCCATAGTTAATGATATCCTCCATAATCTTCCCTGTGAAAGAGGGAATAATGTTAAGAGGGAGACACACACACACACACACACACACACACACACTTAAAAAGAGAGAGACACACACTCTTAAAAACCCTTGAGGTGAAATTCTTTGAACAAAATGTCTTGATAACAAGTATTACCTTATACACCCAAAAAAATTGGTGGTTTCAGATAACCTATAGAAAACATTTTAGTCAGTCAGAGAATTACCTTTTTATGTGACTAGTAAACTTAAAGAACAAGTGTTAAACCTATAGGAACTATATAGGTATGCAAAGAAGAATCTGTGGGAAATAATATAGTAATTTGACATTTTGTTACCTAGGTAGAAGTTACACACCTTGGCATGCAGTAGACACAAGTCATCAGTATCCTTTACAACGGGAGTTCTACAACCCAAAAAACCTAAGAAGAGGTGCACAAGGAATCCCTAGGATTTTTATTATTAACCTAGAAATATTTTGTTTATATATATATATATATATATATATATATGAAAATCCCTCAGGAATTATGAAATGGTCCTTAATTTGAATCATTAACTAAAAAAATAAAAAAAATAAAAAAAAATAAAAGTAAAAATTGTAAATAAAATCAAACATACCTAAGTGTGTCGAGAGGAAGGTTATGGTAACCCTGTGAGTTACGGGTTCAAATCAATAAGGAAAAAAATGTCTTCGTGACTTTTTTATTCTCAAACACCAAACAATCGTTATCCTTACAAGAGTTGAATTAAGAGAATTTATAGAAATGAAAATCACTGTGACGATACTAAATATTGGTTTTCTATTCCAAAAACCCACATAAAAATGGTTAGGTATAAGGTTTTGAATACTCTAAATACCTAGTCTAAAACAGTGTACTAGAACATCAAATATTGACCAAGTGTCCTAAAAATCCTAGAACTAAAGAAACCATAAGGGTTTTAAAGGACAATGACTCATTATCTCACTAGAGAAACTTTTTCCTTCTTGGCAAGGGTTGGAATCAAAGCATCTGAACTTCTGATAATGGCCATCACCTCTGTGTATACTTTGAGTTGAAAGAATTTGAAAATTTAGTATTAAGAGCAAAATTGATTAAACCCCTCTCTGATAAATTAATTTGGTTCTCAATGCTTCCTCGTGCCTACAAATGATCCAACCGACGATTTATTAGAAACCCTTAGTAAATTCAAATAAGTAAAATTCTTTTTACATTTAGAGAACATGAAAATAGCAAGTAAAAATTTTACCTACCAGAGAAATAGGGTTCAAATCTTTGGGCATACTTATAGATATACTTTGTAGACAGCCAATTTAGAAAACAGAAAATCATCACCTTCGTTGCATTGTGTTATTGCTAGATGGTGATGTGGAATCAAAGGGTTCCTTTTGCTTTCAAAGAGGCTGCAGATATCAGAAGATCTATGTTCAATTGTAGCAAGAATAGGCTTCATTTTACTTGTGCTTTAGTCAAATGGAGAAATTCAAATTTCCACTTCAGCAAGATGACTTGAGTTGCAGTTAGTAGGAGTGATATGGCCAAGTCACTCAGTTAAGTCATTCAATTCGAGTTTGTGGGAAAGAAGTAGAGTTGTGCATGATTTCATTGCTAAGATATAGAAATCTAGTGGATTTATATTTAGTGAAACTTAGTTATCTAACTCTAGTCTAGAATATAGTCAGTATGAGTTCACTTGAGTAGTGTAACAATTTTTAACTCACTGACCTCTCAGTTAACTAGTCAATTTACTAAAAATAGTCTTATTCATGCATGCAATTCGAATTGCCTAGTTGAATAGAGGGAAAAGGCATAATTTTATTTATTGTTGTATATTGTTGAGTGTATGAAGTTTTGCATGTATTAGATGAGCTAATTTCCTCATAATTGCACAAAGAAATAGGAGTGAGTGCAGGCAGAGCGAGTGCATGCAGAGTGAGTGTAGGAAGCGCACGTGCAGGGAGAGCGAGTGCAGGCTTAGTATTTTCCATTGTATACTCAGATGGAGATCAGTATTGCAGTGGAAATTGAGCTTCAAGGATTGAAGTTGTCACTGAAATAGATCATTTTTTCTCATCTGATATAATACAAATAGAGGAGAGGTTTTCCGAGTTGGGTTCCCTAGTAAAAATTGTGTTCCTTTTTATTGATGATTGCATGTGTTTCTATTGTGAGTTTTCTCTTCCACAGATCGAGTAGAAGAAATTTGTGTGTATTGATTTCAATGTGATTTCTATAGAAGTTGTAAATTTTGAGTTATTTATACATGGTATCAAGGTTACTGCAAACTACATAGAAACCAAGTTCTTGGTCATCTCTCAAAGAAATTTCGAATAGCAAACTTGTGGTGTAAGAATTTGAGTGAGAGAATTTCTTCAGTGCAGGAACAATGTCTTTCAATGGATTGAGGCTTGAGTATGCATTGGGGAGAACTTTGAATTATTTTTCCTGGAAAGATAGATTGGAAATGTGTTGTATGAAAATGGAGTATTGGAGTAAACACAAACTAATATTCCAAAACCAGCAACATCATATGGACATTAGTTGACTGAGTGAAAGAAATATATTTTAAAATTTAAGAGGATGATCCTGAAGGGAGTCAGATATCATGTGATTTTTAATTTGCATGACAAGGAGACTGCTTATGCAATGTGGAAAACCCTCACATATCTACTTCCAAACTAGCAGTGATGCCAAGAAATTGGCATTGAAAGATAATTTCAGGAACATTCAAATGAATAAAAATGAAATTGGAGATCAATACATATCCATATTCACACAAGTTATATATAAATTTGGAGAAGTTGGAGAGACTACGCCACCAACTAAACTTGTGATCTTAGAACTCCTTGTTCTTCCTAAGTCCTTGCACAACTATTAGGATTCAGTTAATGAAAGAGACAAGCTTCCAAATTAAGAGATACTTTGGTCTGGCTTAGTGTAGGAGGAGAATAGAAGAAACACTAGAGATGGAGTCTCATCCAGAATTAATGAGAAAGAAGACTTTTATCTAGTTAGAAATGTTGAAATTAATTAACAGAGCAATGGAACAAATAAAATATTGCGGAATCACAAACACATAAAATCATAAAACAAGAGAGACACAAATATACATGGTTCAACCAATTTGGGATACATCCACAGAGAAACAGTCAAGTCTTCCTTTTATATTATCTAGCAAAATTAAGAGATACAACCTAAAGAAAATCCGTTGTAATTTCCTCTTTGCTCTCACGTAGTCTCCTCTCTCTTTCTTGCACAGAATAATAACTTGTAACTGTAATACAATTCCCTAATATAAAACAAGGGTTTCCTTCTAGGGAAAAACCCTAAATTAACATAACTTCTACCTTCATATCTTTTTCCTAATGAACAACCTATATTGGCTATGAAATTACAATATTTTGCAAGGAAATTTTTATCAAATTTTTTCTTCGGGGAGTGTTTCCCCCCAACCCCCCTGCCTGGGGGGGGGCTCATAAAATCATCATCACCCCCCCATGGATACCCCTAAAAGAAATCTGACCAATTGTTAGAAATTAAATAACAATCAAAAGAAAGAAAGCCAAAGGCAAGAAGGCCCAAGGCAAGGCAGAATCTAGCCAAAACCATGGCAAAAAGAAAGACCTCGGTAAAAGTAAATGTTTTCACTACCATGAGTATGGACATTATGAAACCAAGTGTCCACACAATAAATCCAGTAAGAAGCTTATAGGAGCAGTAGTAGTCCAGGTGCTCTCACATCATAATTTGAATTTTATTTCACCCTCATTTCTTGCATGGAAAGTATTGTGCAAGGTAGTGTATGGTACTTAGACTCTGGTGCATTATTTCATATGATAGGAGATAAGGAGTTCTTCAATAACTTAGAGGAGAAGGACCTACAATTTCACATATAACTTGGAGATTATGGGAGGAATAGTACCAAAGGGATTTCCATTGCCACCTTTGAGAGGTAGTCAAATTCCCTTATTCACCTAAAGAATGTAATGTATGTGCATGGTCTGAAGAAAAATCTAGTTTTTATAATTGTACTTGAAGACAGAGGATATGACGTGGTGTTCAATAGAGGGAAGGCTTATTTGAATCATGTTTCTTCCATAAAATTCAATCAAATTGGTGTTATAATCGAGAACCTCTACAAATTTTAGGTTGATTCATGTGTAGCCTTGAGCAGTAAGGCGAAGAGTTCTTAGAGAAGAGATGTGGTGGTAGAGGGAGAGAAGGATAAATCTCTCAAGATGGAGCCTCAATGCAGTTTCTCAGCTTCAGTCTAAGTTATTTGGCAGTTGGGCTAACCAACAAGATGATGACGAGGACCATAGCCCAGGGCAAGTGGAAGCAACGACCAAGTCAGAGACTTCCAGTATAGGGGAAGTTTGAGCCAAGTGGATAGAGGATTTGGTTAAGGGAGCTTAGAAGAGAGTTGAGCCTCTCAGCTTCAAGAAGCAAAGAATGATGGGAAAGAATGAGTCTTTAAAACAAATTCCGTAGAAGAAAGAACAAAATCCTTCTAGTTTAGAGGCAACAGCTATAGCGGTAGAGAAGTTGGTAGAGTTTAAGACATACCTAAACGGACAAGGTTCTTCCAAGAATCATTCTCTTGCTAAGAGGGAGTGTTAAATTGTTGCAAGAAAAGGATTCATTAGACTTTCTCCTTAGCCAAATGGAGAAATTCAAATTTCCACTTTAGCAGGATGACTTGAGTTACGATTCGCGGGAGTGTCATGGCCAAGTCACTCAATTAAGTCAGTCAATTCAAGTTTGTCGACAAGAAGTAGAGTTATGCATGATTTGATTGCTAAGATATAGCAATATAGTGGAGTTATATTTAGTGAAAATCATTTACCAAAGCTTTCTTCTAGAATATAGTCAATATGAGTTCATTTGAGTAGTTTTAATTGTTGTTAACTCACTAGTCTCTGAATTAACTAGTTAATTTACTAAAACTAGTCCTTGTCATGCATGCAATTCGAATTGCCTAGTTGAGTGGAGGGAAAAGGAATAATTGTATTTATTGTTGTATAATTTTGAGTGCATAGAGTTTTTCATGTAGCGGATGAGATCATTTCCTCATAATTTCAAAAGGAAATAGGAGCGAGTGCAGGCAGAGAGAGTTCAGGTAGAGTGAGTGAAAACTTGGTTTTTTCTAGAGATGACTTAGGAGGAGATCAATATTTCAGTGCATATTGAGCTTCAAGGATTGAAGTTATCATTTTAATAGATCATTCTTTCTCATCTGATATAATACAAATAGAGGAGGGGTTTTTCCCAGTCTGGTTCCACAGTAAAAATTGGGTTCCTTGTGATTGAATGATTGTATGTGTTTCTATTGTCAGT
This sequence comes from Pinus tabuliformis, assembly GCA_031772625.1. Classification (NCBI taxonomy): domain Eukaryota; kingdom Viridiplantae; phylum Streptophyta; class Pinopsida; order Pinales; family Pinaceae; genus Pinus; species Pinus tabuliformis. The sequence continues at coordinate 542,215,171 of CM062807.1, forward strand.
TTTCGCTTCCGCTGATCGAGTAGAAGAAATTTGTGTCTATTGATTTCAGTGTGATTTCTCTAGTAGTTGCAAATTTCAAGTTATTTACAAGTTTTCCATTAACAAAACATCTTGCTAAAAACAAAAAAGGAAACTAGAAAAAAAATGGAATGACTAGTTCAAACCCTGAGCAATGTAGTATCTAGAGGATTTTCAAAGGAATACTTAGATTACCTACTAAAAATGGTTAGAGATAGGCCGTAACTACTTCCCTCTATAAAATGACTAGAGAAACTATTTGGTGTAAATCTCCACCCATTACCTTGGGAACTCAGATGGTGAAGGGAGGAAAATGTGAATTAATAGGGTGGGAGGGTAGTCAATCCATCCAATAATTCCATAAAATCATCTACACCGTCTGGTCAACCTAAACTATCTTAACCGTCTAATTTCTTACCTCCATGTGGATTAATTAAATTCAAGTTTGCATGTTCAACTCAGAGATAGAAAGCCCCACACCTCATACACCTTGGTGCAATGTATAATCAAGGGGAGGGGTTGATTTAGAATTAGCAATTTTAAAAACTAAATTGTGACGAGATAAGTAATTTTATAATGTATGGTGTATGGGAGCATGTCACAAGTATCAAGCATGGCTTGATGGTCCATAGTGAATACAAGTTTTACATGAGGTAGAATCCAAAGTCAAAAGTTATAATCTCTTGCACCTCACCAATATATATATATATATATATCCATTTTGAAGTTAAAATGAGATTAAGATAGATAAATTTTGCCTTCCAATCAAAATTACATATAAAAATATGTCTATAGGGTAATTTACTCTATATGGTTTTGGTTAATATTGGTTTAACTATGAAGTTTCAAAGTCTACAATAAAGCGATAATAAAAGGTAAAAAACCTAGATTTAATATGGGTAGTAAGAGAAGAATTTTGATCGAATATCATTATTGCTACATTATGTCAATGAATCATGCCACATGTAGAATAAAATAAAAGTGAAAAAAAAATGTAGTGTGTAAATTGGAGGGTTGTTACACATTGTCATTTTGAGGTGGTTCTTGGAGTTAGCTAAAGTGTTAGGGGATGTTGGGATGGTTGTCTTGAGTAGGTGTGATTTATTTTCCTTATTGCAAGTCAGTCTAAATCAATTAGTTTCCCTCCTTGTTCTACAATGTATATTGTCCTTCATTATATCGAATCATTTGCTAATATTTGCATAAGTGGTTTTTTTCTTGTGTGAAATGGTACATCTAAGAAAAAAATCATGGAGTTGAATCCAATACTTTTCATGGATTGTTTAACTTTTAGAATTTTATGATATTTAAATTTTTTGTTCGCTATTTTGTTCTTGTTATGCAAACTTCGGGATCTAATTTCAAATTTGTTCCAAGGGCTTAATTTATATTGCTAAAATAAAAGTTTGAACTTGGTTTAATCATGAGTTTAATTAGTTATTAATCCATCGACCATGATTCCATTATGATTATGATTTTCCCCACCAATTAGTATGCCAAAAGAGGATGAGTTTGAATGCAAGTCCTAAACAAATTACGATAACAGATAATCCTCAAACCTAGGACCTAAGTCAAAAGAAGCGGTGAATTTATTAGAGTAGATTCCCCTCCAACCTAGCACCTAAGTCGAAGGATTTTTGTGTTATACAATGCAATCCCCAACCTTTAAGCATGTTTCACAAAGCAACTTCCCAAAACTTAGAAGAGGATCCATCATTTGTTATTGAAAACAATGTCCAAGTTATTGTCAATATTGAAATGGATATTGAAGAAACCCCTACCATTGACATCAAAGTGTACTTCGTGTTGCATTAAAACTTGGAGACTATTGTCACCCATTTAATTATGAGCAATTTATATGATTACACTTAATCACACATCTTTCCATTGAGAAATCCCTAATATAGTCCTCAATATTTAGTATTTAACTAAAGAATTCAAATAAATCATGATTGATGATGTGTGTTATCACTTAGAGCTAAAATTGATATATGTAACTTTTCATCCTAGCCCGATGACAAAGGTCAGTGCTAGTCTATTTTTGTTTTAATTTTCTTCCCTTAGAATCTGAAGTTTTGAAGAGTTTTTTAGTCAAGTTATTCTCAGCTCCCATTGGTTCCCCTCCATCTACCATTGTTTTATAGCCACCTGTTATCTTATGTCAGTCACCGTGCCTTTTTGTAATTTCGCAGCGCAATCCTGATTAGGCAGTTTCGTAGCGCATCATTCAAATTTAAAACTGACAGCGCTGCGAAATCATGGATTCGTACATTTCGCAGCGAATCTTTCCCGAAATGTCAAGTCCATTAGGTGATTCATAGGCCGTGTCTTCTCATGTCAACTCATGTACCCCTCTTATCACATTTCACCACTCATTGCCACTATCACCACCACTAGATCTGTTGATACGCACGAATCATCATTTCCAAGAAAGACCACCGTGCATAAATCTTAATGATGGTCGTAAGTCTTGCATGAATGACAAATCTGCAAGATTACAACTTGAAAGATTTTAAGCGGCAAAATTTAAAATTCAACTACAAAGATAATCAAGCGAGGCTGATAATCAAGCGAGGCTGAATTCAAATAGAAGCTGAATCACAATTCCAACCGGAGCTGGTAGTCATTGTTTGCGAAGATTTGGAAGAATCAATGGAGAAAAAGGAGCACAGATCCGGCAAATGTCTAAGGACTGAGCCTGAAGGCTTAGATATAACGCTGAGAAATAAAGAGGTGGAGAAAGCATTTAAAAGGGCCGGGTGCTGGAATTTTTGTAAAAAGTTACAAGGAGGACACGCACAGGTAACTAAAGAATTTGCACTTAACTTCACAGGCTTGAATTCAAAAGTAGCCATGATAGAATTGCAGGTTTCGCCAGAAGTGATATCTACTGTGACAGAGATCCCACGAGGACAAGAGCAATGGTTTAAAAACTTCAAGTTTGACATGAATCCTTGCAAGGAGTTTTTGAAGGATGAATTTGTAAATGAAGATTTAAGTAAGGCAGTGCCCAGGAGTTATGTCAAAGAATATTATGCTCATTTACTCACCTGCATACAGAAATATCTGACTTGTGAAGGAAGGTATAACAAGGTTTACTCTTACCATTTTAAACTCCTTTTGCATTTCACCGGGAAGGTCTCCATAGACTTGCCTTTTTATCTTTTCCGTAGTTTGAGTAAGATGTGTGATAAGGTACAGCTGAGGAAAGAGGATTGTGAAACCTCTTTGTTTCATCATGGTTTGATCAAACTACTGGTTTTAGATGGGCTCCAAAAGGTAGACAGAGATTGGAATTCATTCATTTTTATGGCTGGCTTCAAAAGCCAGACTGGCCTCACTCCTCTACCTGCTAGAGATTTTACAATAGCTGAGCTCCAAACAGAAGCAAGAGCTAAAAGAGTTCCAAATTCACAAGTAAGAAAACAAGTGAAGCCACTCATCATCCAAGATCAACCTCAGCAATCAACTAAGGAAAAAGCTCATGGTAAAAAGACTGTACCTGAAACAAGCACATCTGAAGTAGTCTCAAGGATAAGAACAAGAAGCCAGATGAATAAGGAAAAAGGTAAAGCTATAGCAGTCGAAGAAAGTCCAGTGTCCAAGGGAAGTTTAAATGACTTATCACAGGCTATTGACTTTGAGCAATCTCTACCAGTTCAAATTGAGTTGATACAGTCAGAACAAGAAAGCACCAAGAAAGCCAAGGCCTCAAAAAGGCTTAAATTTGATGAGCCAGCTGAAGAGTTTGTTTTTAAACCTAGAAGACCTATGACAAGGAGATTCCAGCAAGTACAGGAAGCACTACCAAGAACAGAGGAAACAGGGGAAGGGACACAACGTTGGCAAAAGAAAAACACAGGCAAAACAGTCATTACATCTAAAGAAGATAATATAGCAGACCTGAAGAGCCAATTAGAATCAGCTAAGCATGAGATTGCCAAATTGAAGAAAGCTACTAGAAGACATGCAGTCATACAAGCAAACTATTATAGAATTAAAACTCTATGGGAAGAGAATGCAACTGTAGAAGTGGTTGATTGCAATACACAATCTCACACCTGGACAGTACCAGCAATCAAAGAAGCCAAGTACATCAGAATGATCAATATGCAACTGAGAGCTGGGAATAAGGTTATGAAGAAACAAATTGAAGATCTGAAGGCACAGCTAAGCCAGCTTAAAGGACTTGCTAAATGAGTTTTCATTTCAAGTAAGATTTTGTTTCAAAATTTTGATAAGTTTGCTTGATCTTATCTTTCTGAAGAAATCTAAATCCCTATTCGGCCTTTGGAAAATCTAAAGAAGTTTTTGGCAATCAAGCACTCGGTTAATAAAGGTCTCAGGTTAAAAACAAGTTGTTTTAAATAACTCAGCAGTTTCGTAGCGCGCTACGAAACTGCTGAAAGTGATGATTTCAACATAAATCAAGCAGTTTTGAAGTTGAAGCGGGAAAATTTTGAAGGACAGCTGTGTACAACGAGAACACCTGAAGTTACAACAGCCAATCAGACTAGCACAAGTGGAAATAAATAGTTTGAATCAAAAAGTGGCATTTTTTCATATCATAAGGAAATTGAAGCATGTATCAGACAACTTGAATACGTTTTCCTTTTTGTTTTCGAAACAGTGGATGACACATCATCAAATCAGGTTTCATAACAGCGGACAGCACATCAAAACGTGGCCACCGTCATATTTTGAGGGACAACAATTAAAAAACCGACTTATGAAGATTTGAAGATCATAAAGCCGAGAAGCAAGGATAGTCTCCTAATTTTTCTGGACAGTAAAGAAGATACAGCATCCAAGGTCAACATGGAGCATTAAACACCCATCTCAGCCAAACTGAAAGAGAACCAGATGTCATAGAAAGGAATCATCTTAATTATAGCCATCATGCATGTAATATGGAGTTAGAGTCATAGTTGATTTAGATCTCTAAAAACTCCAGTCAACACTTTGTTGTATTTATTAAGTAGTTAGAGTTTAAGAGTTGTCAATAATAGAAGTAGTTTTCGAATTCCCCTCATGCTGGAGGAGGAATCTCGATCAGTTAGAATAAGAGCTCTATATATAGCTGAAACAACAATGTAATCGGGGTTAGAAATTTTATGGAAAAGCTTGTATTTGGCCTATATAAGACTCATTTTCAGTAATACATGCTTGACTTTACTTCTCAGGATTCATGAAGGATTTTTTATGTTCAGAATATGTGATGTTGTCCTTTTCTTAATTCTTACAGTGGTATGGATGTATAATCACTCAGAATTCACTGAATGTGCTCTGACTTCCTGTATACATTTATAAACTGTGTGGTCCCATATGAGTTTATGTTCTGAATGTTTAAATGTTGAATGCCCTGACTTCCATGTAAGGTTGAGTTCATTGTTATATTGAGGTGTTGTTGACTCCATAAGCCCAATGGATAGTTGTTTAATGTGTTTACACCATTCATATTTTTCACAGTTGTTCTATAAGAGTTAGCCATCTTATCTTTAATCAAATTCATTAATCCATCAAGAGAGAGCCCTCTCGGGTTGAGGTGGCTAAGCCTCAGCCTAAAGTAGGTTTGAAATAGTTACTTAGAGTCAACCTGACTAGCAGCCTATCAGGATCTGATTTTGAGATAACAATGTGAAATGTTCCTCGAAATATTTTCAAATATAAATAATGCAAAAGATTTGTGTGAAAAGCTCAAGTCAACTTGCCTTATTTTTATTATTCTACCACAAATAGGATATTACCAATGAAAAATGTATCTCCACATACACTAAAATGCTCGTATTTCCATCAAGCTCGTGAACACAATGAACATATTATTTGGTCTTCCTGAAGAAATCAGAATTGTACTTGGTGAGACAATAAAAAACACAATGATAAATTCATTATTACAGTGATTCTCTCTATGAAATTTCAAATTCCAATAAGAAATAAAATATACTATTTAAGTACACATTACTAACCTAGAAATTAACCAAATATATATTTTGTCTTTCGTGCCCTCTCTCAATATCATATGTAACATATTTGAACCTTTGTATGTCAACATCCTTCCTCTCTAAATTATACTCAATGCTTACATGCATCTGGTTGCTTAGCAATGTCATTCCATTTCACTTGAGGCATGTCCCACCTAAGCAATTGTTTTAATAAGATGTACAACTCTTTAGCCTTCACATGTGATGTTATAGATAAAGTATCTAGATGATGTTATCAGTAATATCATTGAGCATTTCTACAAAAATGGTGTTATGAAATACATGAAATTGTGTGTGTGTGACACCCTCCTCCCACATTTACCCAAGCTAACCGATCCACTGGGGTAAAGATGTGACAAGAGGCTACTATTACGTGATTCAACTCCCCATGTACAGTTAAGGAAGTGCGATAAAACAAACCCAAAGTGACCTTACTCAGGGACTACATACCCTTCAAGAGACAACCAACCCTTCCAAGTGCTTAACCCTTGAGACAACTTGTCTTTTTGTTGAGCTAGACCCCTAGCCACTCCCATGACAAGCCATGCATGTGACTAAGGCCCTCTAGTCACTCCCATGGCAAGGCATGCCAGCAAATGTGGCCTCTTTCAGGCAATTGTGTGCCAACGACCCCAGATTATGTGCCACTTTTTCAGGGCCAAGACTCAGGCCACCGCCCAGAACTTCATGAAACTTCCATAAATGTTAAATAACCACGAATTAAAGATATTGATGAAAAAATTTGTACAAGGAATTAATCGTACCCCTACTAGACATGACAGGTATTTCGTCAAACATATCACAAATATGAAATCTACCGATCATAACAACATATCTAAGCATAGGGGTCTCATACTTATTTGAGATTCATAAGAAGAATTGATGCATTATCACAATAGCTGAATTATCATCTATTGGATCATATATTCATTCACAATTCATATACTAATCAAATCATGATGAGATTCATAACTAAGATTTGCGATAAAACTTGCTTATAACCAACATAATAACATATATAGAATGGACACAAAAACAACATATTAACAAGTACATTTACACATAAACCACAAGAGGAAAATATTTCTTATTAATATATGAAATATCCAACCAAGTTAGGGACTTCCACAAACCATCTGACCATATATTGGGCTGAACCAAATCTTTTTTTCAACCAGTCACCCCTATGCCATATTCCAAACATGAATGTGGGACTCACAACAAAACCAACCAGGACATCCTCAAGCTTTACTATATATCCCACCAATGGATTCCTAGGCCCGAAATCCTCATCAATACAACCAGGATTTACCACAATCCCACCAAATCACTAGGCCCTAAACAAGCATGGATGCCTCTGGATCTCTCCAACTAAACCGTGAGGAATTTTTTCATCTCAACCTCTTGGATTTACCATGTATCCCTCCATTACCGATCAAGGGATTCCTATGCCTAAGAGGTCTCCACCTTCTAGGCTTTACCATGTATCACGCCATTACCGATCAAGGGATTCCTAGGCCTATGAGGTCTCCACCTTTTGAGCTTTATCGTGTATCCTGCCATTACTGGTCAAGGGATTCCTAGGCCCAATCAAGGGTAGTCACAACCAGTATTTACCATATATCCCACCCTATGATTCCTAGGCCTTGTGATCAATCCTGACACCACCCCACTCAGCTTTGGATCCATCCAGAAATCCAAATCAACCAAAACAAGAGAACTCCATCACACCATAGCTATCCGAAAATGGAAAGGAAAGGTTGAAAACCATTGTCACACTTGGAAAAACCCATGCCAACGACAAAAAGAGAACCAAATACACACATGAATATACCATGCATACCAAAAATAGCAAGGAAATCATACATGCAACTCGATTCCTACAAGTAATCCCATTATAGTTGCTTAATCCTGTTCTCCCTTGCTTGATCTTTTGCTTCCTCTTTCTTTCTTCTCCTTCCTTTTCCTTCTTTCCTCTTATGTACTGATCCTTAGAATCCTTTTTATCATTGAGGCCCCTATTTTCTTCATTTTTTCCATCATTTTCCTCCTGATATGCAACATGTGACCTTTCTCATTCCTTTTCTCCTAATTTCCATTATTTTCATAAATAAAATTCCAATTAATGTCTCTTGGATTTCCAAAGCCTTTTCCATTTCCTTTTCCAATTTCCTTAGTCATAATAATCAAATGAACACCCACACTAGGATGTTTTGCCCAAAATTCAGCTTGGAATACATGTCCTATGACCTTGGTTATTATTTTTCCTTTTATAATTTTATTACATGGAATTTTGACCAAGGTTGTTATAGTGTGTGTGTGTGTGTGTGTGTGTGTGTGTGTGTGTGTGTGTGAATCCCATATAATCATGAACTCCTACACCGCCTTTATGTATTTCACATTATGGGATATAGTTTTTATCCTAAGTGTGCTCTAGATCCTGTTTTTCCTCCTTCTTGTCTTATCTCTTGGTGAAGTGTCGATCTAAGATAAAATGAGGTGGTTTCATTCATGTATTGTTATTTGTATTATTGGAATGAATACAAAGTGTAAAATATGGCTTGAGACCTTTTTTTCAAGTTCATCTCTTGTCTTGTCTTGTGTATTCTATTTCTTAACGTGGTATCATATCTCCTTTAGTCTTAAGGGCCTAATGTCTCCATGGTATTTTTACATAGAAGGTAAGGAATTAAATCTCTATGGTAGTGATCCATGAGAAAAACCATCCTACCTACATGAAGATAATGTTGATCTACATCCAATTAAGCACCATTTTTGGCAAAGAAAAGGTCCTAGTTATTTCATTTTCTCAATGTTTTAAGTGTAGTTGTTTTAATATTGTGATGGAGAATACATATTGGCATATTTAATATTATTCTTAAAAAAAGGATTATGCAATTTAGAGCTTATGGTATTTAGATTAATATTAGATCTTGCCTTCTTTATCTAACATGTGTAGCCATGGTTGTTATTTATTTATATTAAATTAACCTGAAAATAAATCTACATCGCTTATGATCCAATGTTAAGATTAGATCCAATATCTAGATCCTCTATCCATCAAAAAATATAGTTCTTTGCATCTAATCTTCAAGAAGTTTATTATGAGGCAAAGAAGAAAGGATTGGTAAAATGTAGAAGGGTCTCTGGATCTAGAATTTTGGCTTAACCTATAGTCAGCAAGTTGTGTTGTGGAAGGTTATTGTAAAGAATATTAATTGTACTTATTGCATCCAAATTATGCAGATGATCAAATAACAAAAAAAAATAGAGAAAAGAAAACCTTTATCATAATGTACTAAATGTGACAAAATATATTACATGCCTTAGAAGTTGTGTGACGCAAGTGTCTGACAAACCATTCCTAGCATTTAAGTTCACTAACAAAAATATAGAAAAGAGAAGAATTGTTTTGGAGCCTTCACAAAGAAGTTGTCTTTCCTTCTCAAGTACAAGTATATCAAAAACACCATCAAGATTGTCGGTGTCATCATCCCTTCCAGCATTATTAAATGTCTCTAGGATCAATATATTTGTCACATCTTCTTCAACTTTGTTATTAGAATCGTGATCTTCTTCCATAGGATCATTAACTTGATCTTCAATATTCACTCCATTTTCTTGAATAGACACTTGTACAACCATGTCTTCTTCCATGGGCAGTGCCCCAAGGAGTCACTCCTTTATAATTACAAACAATCAAGCAATATTAGTGTATATAACGAATATTGAAATGATACAAATGTTTAAAAATATAATATAGGAAAAAAAAGACAACAAAGTTAAAGAGAAAGAGAGCCTAGGTGAGAACGAGAAACAAAGACAACAAATTAATGATGAAATATTGTCACACAAACAAAATTGCGTATGCAAATACTACAAATACAAGGCTCGCCCAACTACTATGAGGGTTTCAATCTAGTTTAAGTTTCTTTGCAAATGGTTAGATGATTAGTATGCAATTTGAGGCTCTATAAGACATAAAATACTTTTTCTTGTACATTTGAATGAAAGAGATGTACTAGAAGATTTATTTGGTAAAAAAATGTTATTACATTTCATTTTTATTAATTTTAAAATATGGTTATAATTTCCAAGTATTGTTTTGAGAAACTCATGCACAAAATGTTGCAGATGGAGAACCAACTACAAAAACACAATATACTATGGACTACCAAACCCTCTCATATTTTTTTATTACTATTAATTTTTCTACTATTTGTGGATCCAATTTTTGTTACCAATGTTGAGCTCTATCCAATTTCTAAATGTAAGGAACTCTTTCCATTTGAAATTATTCATAGTGTTTAGAAACGTATTTCATATATTTAATCTTTGTAGTATCCCCTCTCCTAATCCTTACCATAACATATATTAAGAGAAGGTGGTTACTATGCCAACCCAATATCCAAGGTGTCATTTTGGAAATGGGGTCTAAAAATTTTGATCTCTTCCACTCACTTAAATCCTTACTTTGGACATCACCATTGCATTCATCTTGTCAAGACGGTTCTTGTGATATAAAACTTTACCTCGATCCTCCTCTGGATCAAGAGATGTGACCATTGCAATTCTGGAAAATTAGGAAGTGCTACATCATCAACCTGGCCACATGGGAGCCATGTGGCTAAACCCACCTGGCTAACCTACCAGTGCCACATGGAAAAATTTTATTGGTTCTTGACCTATTCATGGGTTTGGGTTCCACAACTCGGCATTGTGAATTAATAGGAAAATCATATGCATTTATGGATACATACACATACATATAGATATATATATATATATATATATATATATATATATATATATATATATATATATATATATATATATATTATCAACCACACAATAGGTCATTATCTGCGCAAATCTTCCCGTCTCCCAAGCTCTATTAAGCGACCCGTTGAAATTGCACATTTAACATTTGATCTCTTCCGCGCACACACACACACATATATATATATATATATATATATATATATATATTATGTCGCAAATCTTCCCGTCTTCTAAGCTCAGTTACCTGGCCCACTACAATTGCACGCTTAACATTTACTTTGGGGTTGGTCATCTGGGATGGCCTATCTATGGGCCCACTTCACTCCAGTAATAGTTTGTCAAGCTTGTTTGTATGACACCATAGCCTAACTGGTGTCAACGCACTCATTTTAAAGTGCACTCCTCTTCATACTTCCAGGGAATAACCTTCTAGCTTAGGTGTAGCATGGGGCCACACCTCTCACCGCACAACTTACTTGTGAATGGTCCATTATTGAATCCACACTAACGACCTTCCCAACCCATCCCAGTCCTTTTCAGCTTTGACATTTCCTTGCGCAATCATTTTGTAACCATCTGGGAATAAGAACACGAGCTGACATCATTTTGGATCTCCCTTCCACCATCGATCTCTCTCATTCAATCTCGGTCATCATCTTGTTAATTCTCCACCCAACCTTATGCAAAATTTGTGTTGATTCATGCGTCATGGCATATAGCTTAGCAATCAGACCTTGGATCCTTCGCATACTCAACCCAATAAATCTCGTTGGGTCCATGTATGAGGTTTAAAGGGGCTAAGGATAAGGCTTCCACCTGCGCCATTGCGAACTACTACGACCAAGGCTCGACCACGGTGGTCCTACCCAAAACTTGGACCATGAGTGATATGCTCAATCCTAAATCTAGTGGTTTTATAATAGATCCATGATCCAGGTGGCTCCAGAAAGACACACAAGACAAAGAGGGTTTATGAACACTCGAAAATCAAAGTGTTCATAATGATGTTGACCCAGGACCAGAGCGTAGATCTCGTCATCCTGATTCCAACAGTGTGAACAACACTCCAATCTGAGTCCGGATGATGAAGTTATCGCGAAAAGAGTTTGCCTTGGTTCCTTTGAAAAAGGAGGCATTTCCTCTAAAAATGGGTTTTTAGCCTTAAAAGGGAAAATCACATCGGAAGAAGTGCAAAGGGTGGACTTAAGGCTGGGCCTTTAGAACCCCCCATCGGCGGTCTCCGATATATCGAGTCAAAGGAAGGTAGGCACACGGTATCGGGACCTGGACAGAGCCGACTTGCGATTGTGATATCGGCAATCCAAACGATCAGCCGATTGATGATCGGCGTCAGCGTATGACAAGGGAAGAACCCTCGGGCCTCAGCGAATGCGATTGCGATATGCCGATCAACGACGCGCGATCTCCGCCATCGGATCGGAAAACAAATCAATGGCCAGGATTAAATCGGCGGTCGAGAGATCAGTGATCCCAGATACCAAGGGGCGATGCGATAGCGACATGCGATGCAATCTGGATCGTCCGATTAAGGAACAAATCAACAGTCCAGATCTAATCGGCATATCAGCGATCGACGGATCAGCATATCGGCAGATCAGCGATCGATGATCCCCGATATACAGGGCCATTGACAGAGCGATATGCGATTGCGATATAACGCGGACTCGATGGATTTATAGACCCGATTTCATGAAATTTGAAGTCTGATTTTTCAGATTTTCAATGTTTCTGTGTATTTTGATTTTGAACGAAAAAAATGCCATTTTTGTGGTTTTGTTGTGCCAGCCGAACCTTCCTTTCAAACAGCTTCTATTTTAAACCAATAGACTCCACATTTTAAGCAGCATAGTCACAAAAACATGTTATAAAACATGATGAATGCAAAGAGCCGAGACGAGAGTGCCCGAGAGCCTGAGTGCCAGAGAGCCAAGGAGGAGGTTGCACTCGACAGAGAGCCGTAGAACGAGAGGGCCAGACAAAGCCAGAGATAGCTAGACAGTGCCGCGAGTTACTCAGAGAAGCTTGAAAGCCAGAGTGTCGCAGAGCCACAAGGATTGATCGAGGCAACGCGAGAAGGTGAGCCAAAGAAATAGAGGGTCAAGCAGAGCCACAGAACTGCAGCGACATAGCCAAAGCACTAAAAAGCTAGATAGCCAGAGAGCTACATTGCAAAGAGTCTAGAACAGTCTTCTTCTTGCGATCGATGCTGTGAGATCGATGGTTCAACAAGCTTCAACACTTTGACAGCTTCTGTTTCAGATGCCCCTGATTGTGACAAGCTAGAAAACTATCGATGCAAGGGGAGCCAAAGTCCATATTGGTAATGGGCCCTACCTATGCATCGACAATGTGAACAACGTTATTCAGAGTCCATATTGGTAATGGGCCTTGCCTACGCATTGACAATGTGAACAATGTATTCACTGTGGATTATTTTTGCTAAGGATATGAACGTCAAGCTTCATATGGACCCTTTGTTGTGAGGTATATGATGTTTTCATGTACTTCTTCTTTATGCATTATGCTGCACAGATCCTTGATTGATGTTGATGCAGGATCTTGTTTATTACATGTTGTCATGATTCCTTGCCTGATTTGATGGGGAATCTTCTATGTGATGTACTTTTTGTCATAACTCATCATGTTATGTTTTGAGATCTCTTGTTGTATGTTGTTGGGATACTCTTGTTGTCCTCATGCATGTTTTGTTTTTTGAAATCCATTTTATGCCATGTTGGCGGATGTTCATCATGCATGTTTTTGTGTCATACTGATAGGATTCTTTTGATTGAGAGTTCCAGTTGTGGAACATCTCTTAGAGCCACTCCTGCATGAGGGAATTTTTCCTTGTATGATTGCAACATCATCTCTTGTGTACATCACCATTATTGACAGCACTTAATGCAGTGGCCTACACCATCTTGACACCGGGGCCCGAAGATGTAGTCCCTCCTGGACGAACTCCGTTATCAATGCTTATGTTTTCATGTGTTAATGATTGTCTTGTTCCTTTTCTTTTCCGCATGCAGATGTATTCATTAATGTTCTTTAAAAATGCAATTTATCACATCACGAAAGTAAAAGGTCTTGGAAGGGTCCTTCTACACACCCAGACCTAGATCAAGTGGTATCAGAGCGATCTTTGTGTTGATGTGTATTGCAGTGTGAACAATGACAAACAATGAAAGAGCGATATATGAGACCATGGTCAACATTTCCAAAAGAGTGGAAATCATGTATGAAACTCTACAGAAAGAGACAAAGGAAAAGGAGTGATTACAGCTTTAGTTGAAAGCCACAAAAGAGGCCATGGAAGAACTGAAGCATAACAAACAAAATCTTCAAATAGAAAATGATGAATTGAAGATGCGTCTACATGAAGAGAAAGAGGAAAATCACAGTTTGCTACGACAGCTGCAAGCAAAGGACGAGGCCTTGGAAAAGCTGCAGCGAGACCCATGTGAAGTAAAAATTAGTTCTCCATCTTCATGTATGTTTCCTGATGATGATTTCGTTGTTTCTCAAAATCATACCACAGGAATTGGCTCCAAACTATTGAAGAAAATGGGGTATGAAGGAAAAGGCTTGGGCGTTAATGGCCAAGGCATTGTCAATCCCATCAAAGTAGAGGAATTACCCATCAAGCAGGACTTGGGTATGTCAAAAAGGAATTTAGGGAAAGTGCCACGACAACTCGCGAACCAACAACAACGGATGATGAGAAGCCCTCATCGATTCTTTCCAAATCGAAAGAGGAGGTAAAAGACGTTGATTTCCTTTCGATTTCGCCTTCACATAGTATGATGTCTATTGGAGATTTGGAGATCCCCATTACAGGGAAAAACATGAGCCTCCTTAGAAGGATGAGGCACGAGGAGAAAGAAGAACTTGGTGTTAATAACCAAGGCATAACTCCACCTTTGGAGGTTGTGCACGAACATCCATTTGCAAGCTCGAGATACACTAAAGGAGAGTGATCGGAGGTGTCAGATTCGTCCGAGACATCAATGAAATCGTCGAGGAAAGAGAATGATGGGAACACATCCCCATCATCCCATGGCAGTTTCCATTGCAGGGAGAGAGCTAAGGCAATCTCTCATTGCCATACTGACTTCAGAGACAGCAAAGGAAGGTATAACCACTTTCGATCTTCGAATGTTAATTTCGATTATGATCATGTTGATAATGATGAATGTAAAACATGGCATCAAAAAACATGCACCTTTTTTGGATTCCATAACCATACAGTTTCTAAGTGTTGGAAAAGAATGGCAGCACTCAAAAATATGAGGCGTGAAAAACCCTTGCAACAGCAGGTTAAGCAGATATGGAGGAACAAAACCTACTGTAGTCATTGCGACAGAAATTGCCATCAAAGAGCCACTTGTTGGAGGCTCCATCCAGAGCAGTGCCTTAAAGACAAAGCGACAGTGCGTGAACCAGGAAGAGCAGTTGTTCGACAAGCAAAACCGCCACAAGGAGGTGACCCATTCACATTGATAAGTGAAAAATGGTTTCTAGACATGATGTCATTTCATTGTCATTCTTTTGTAAATCATTTTTTGAATTTTAAAATGTAAAAGTGATGATGTGTTTTCCATCACTTGTTCAGCAACAATGATGTCTGGTCATGTTTTGAGTCGTATATTACACTATGAAAGTGATGATATGTTTGCATCACTTGTCAAAACAATAGTGTTTGGCCTTATGTATGTAAATTATGTGTTGCAATGACGATGTGTTTTCCATGACTTGTTGAAGCAACCATGATAGGTTGGCCCTGTTGTCATAGCTGGGATATTACGTCCATCTTGTTGTAAAATTGACCACCGAGTATGTGTTATAAACTCGTGGCAAGTATGGGACGTTTTGGGTCATTAGTTGGTCATGTCATTCAAGCATGTAATTTGCAAAACAATGTACTACAGGATGCAAAGGTAGCAGGTGTCGATTCGTCGCTTAAGGCTCCGAAGAACAAAGGTGAAGCAGATGGAAGCGAGACCTTTTTAGGACGCTTGTGATGCAAGCAGGGTACAGAGAGAGTTGGAGATTATTTTTCATGCTTTTGGAGGAACAAAATCTCCTCAATGGGGAGGATTGATCCAGGAGGCTCCAGAAAGACACACAAGACAAAGAGGGTTTATGAACACTCGAAAATCAAAGTGTTCAGAATGATGTTGACCCAAGACCAGAGAGTAGATCTTGTTGTCCTGATTCCAACAGTGCGAATGGCACTCCAATTCGAGTCCAGATGATAAAGTTATTGCGAAAAGAGTTTGCCTTGGTTCCTTTGAAAAAGGAAGCATTTCCTCTAAAAATGGGTTTTTATCCTTAAAAGGGAAAATCGCATCAGAAGAAGTGTAAACAGCAAACTTAAGGCATGGCGTTTAGAACCCCCGATCGGCGATCTCCGATATATCAGGTCAAAGGAAGGCAGGCATGTGGTATCGAGACCCAGACAAAGCCGACTTGCGATTACGATATCGGCAATCAGTGTCGGCGTATGACAAGGGAAGAACCCCCGGGCCGTAGTGAATGTGATTGCGATATGTCGATCAACGACGTGCGATCTCCACCGTCAAATTGTAAAACGAATCAACGGCTAGGATTAAATCGGCAGTTGAGAGATTGGCGATCGCAGATACCAAGGGGCGATGCGATAGCGACATGCGATGCAATTTGGACCGTCCGATCAAGGAACAAATCAACGGTCTAGATCTAATCAACATATCGGCGATTGGTGGATCGGCGTATCGGCCGATCGGTGATTGGCAGATCGGCGTATCGGCCGATCGTCGATCGGCGATCCCTCGATATAGAGGGCCATTGACATAGTGATATGCGATTGTGATATAGCACGGACCCAATGGATTTATAGACCCCATTTCATGAAATTTGAAGTCCGGTTTTTCAGATTTTTCAATGTTTCTGTGTATTTTGATTTTGAACGAAAAAAGGCCATTTTTTTGGTTTTGTTGCGCCAGCCGAACCTTTTGTTCAAACGACTTCTATTCTAAACCAACAGACTCCATGTTTTAAGCGGCCTTGTCACAAAAACGTGTTATAAAACACAATGAATGCAGAGAACCAAGACGAGAGTGCCCGAGAGCCTGAGTGTCAGAGAACCAAGGAGGAGGTTGCACCCGACAGAGAGCCGCAGAACGAGAGGGCCAAACAAAGCCAAAGATAGCTAAACAGTGCCGCAAGTTACTCAGAGAAGCTTGAAATAGATCCGTAGAGCCACAGGGCTTGATTGAGGCAGCGCGAGAAGGTGAGCCAAAGACCCAGAGGGTCAGGCAGAGCCGTAGAATTGCAGCGACATAGCTAGAGAGCTACATTGCAGAGAGTCCAGAGTAGTCTTCTTCTTGCGAGCGATGTTGTGAGATCGATGGTTCAGCAAGCTTCAGCACTTTGACAACTTCTGTTTCAGATGCCCCTGATTGTGACAAGCCAGAAAACTATCGATGCAAGGGGAGCCAAAGTCCAGATTGGTAATGAGCCCTACCTGTGCATCGACAATGTGAACAACGTTATTCAGAGTCCATATTGGTAATGGGCCCTGCCTGCGCATTAACAATGTGAACAACGTATTCAATATGGATTATTTTTGCTAAGGATATGAACATCAAGCTTCCGATGGACTTGTTGTGAGGTATATGATGTGTTCATGTACTTCTTCTTTATGCATTATGTTGCACGGATCCTTGATTGATGTTGATGTAGGATATTGTTTATTACATGTTGTCATGATTCCTTACATGATTTGATGGGGAATCTTCTATGTGATGTACTTGTCATAACTCATCATGTTATGTTTTGAGATCCCTTGTTGTATGTTGTTGGGATACTCTTGTTTTCGTCATGCATGTTTTGTTTTTTGAAATCCCTTTTATGCCATGTTGGCGGGATGTTCATCATGCATGTTTTTGTGTCATACTGACAAGAGTCTTTTAATTGAGAGTTCCAATTGTGGAACGTCTCTTAGAGCCACTCTTACGTGAGGGCATTTTTCCTTGTATGATCGTGACATCATCTCTTGTGTATATCACCATTATTGACAGCACTTAATGCAGCAGCCTACACCATCTTGACACCGGGGCCCAGAGACGTAGTCCCTCCTGGACGAACTCCGTTATCAACGCTTATGTTTTCATGTGTTAATGATTGTCTTGTTCCTCTTCTTTTCTGCATGCAAATGTATTCAGTAATGTTATTTAAAAATGAAATTTAACACATCACGAAAGTAAAAGGTCTTGGAAGGGTCCTTCTTCACACCCAGACCTGGATCAATCCACTAGTTGTATTAACACAAAATAGGTTGAAGGGAGCACCTCTACAATCTTACCAGGCTAAGGAGACTTAGTCAACCTCCTTAGGAGCAACTCAAAAACACAATCATGTTGCTAATAGTCATATGCACAATACACACAGTGATTTCCATGGTGCATGGAAATCACCAATTCCATCAACTTCTCAAACATACATAGAGGCTTATTTAGCCCTTTTTTTTATCATAAAATCATTTATAATAAGCATACAAGGAACTAAGATTTTAATAGGGCATAATCTTCTTAACAAGTGCATCCTACAATAGTCCTTTCTTGTGTGCATTATGTAGGGATATCCATAACTTGAAGCCTATCAACACGGGGAACCAATCTCCCTTACGAAAAAACATTAATTTAGGCATATATACATATAAACTCATGTAAAGGCATCACCGTAAGGCCACAGTACCAAGGGAACACGCATTAAAACCTTAAGCTTACAAGCACAAGAAGATCAACCAATCTTCTTACAAACAGTACTAAAATGAGTATTCATGCTCAAATTCCCTACTTGGAATCACCAATGCAAAATCACAACACATGATAGCATGCATAAGAACATCATCTATTTTCCATTGCATGAAAGTATAAGTAGCCACACAACAAGTGCAACAACAATTTGACAGTTCAACAAGAACTCAACAACAAGGAAAACATATAAACACTTATCTTAAATGGTGGAGAAGCATTCCAACTGGCAGTGGGACTCTAACTCTCTACCCAATCGTAGACAGCTACATTCACTATTACTTGTAGCTATTACCCTTGAGCTAGATTCCAAATCTTGAGGTGGAGTTCTTTCAGAGAATTTTCAAACCAATATTTTAGGTGAAACATGGTGTCTCAAGGTTGCCTCACCTCCACCCACTAACTAACAAAACCAAGTGAACATGGTGAACCACTTCATTGACTTGCAACCATATTCTACTAACGAGTTTACTTCAATATCATTAGTTGAGACAGAGTATATCAAGGCTACGCTGCCTTCACCCATAAGAAATCCAAATATCTCTCATCAGGAACGGAGTGCTTTATTTTATACAAATGGACTAGTGTTACAGCCTCCCCACATCTCTTGGGATTCAACTGTATAGAGTCTTAATTTAGATATGGAGAGATATTTTATTTGTTGATATTGAGGATTTATCAACCATGTTACCTTTGAAGGGATAAGGGTGCACATCCCAGCGGCCTAGTGGAATCTTCCACCTATGTTTTCAGCTCAATTCCCTTGGATCTACCATCAGGTGTTATCATCCCACTAGCCCTGTATGCCTCCACTTTTCAAGGTTATCAACCAGCAAGCCCTATGGTGAATTAATAGCTATGCAAGGCACCAATATTACTCCATAATTATCAGTAATCAAGTCCCATGGGTTTATCAACTGCCTAACATCAGAATTCCTCTTCTCCCTAAATTCTCTCATTCCTCACACCCTTCTCTACCCTCTCAACGATGTACTAGACCCTTAAGAGCCTCTCAACCTTCTCTTTTCTTCAGTGTCTCCCCCCCCCACCACCACCTTTTCTTATTTTGCTCTATGTTGTTACACCAGTCATTATGGACCTTCCCATTTTTTGCTAATGCCTCCTCTTTATGTGTGAATTCCCATGAGAGGGAGCAAGTATTTCCCCCATCAAACTCCTCTTGATCACCTAATGCATTAACTTCCTTGTTCTTTCGATAGTCGCCTAACAGTCACATCCTAGCAAAACATCCCATGTTGCTCTTAATTTTTTTCTTTTTCTTTAGTTGGTGTATGAGCTTAAGGAAACTTGGGCAAGGTCCTTCCTCTTTCAGCTACATCCAATGCATAGTCACCACATTAAGGCCCTTTCAGAATTTAAGGGGCTAATATAAAAAAAAATGACCAACTCCTCAAGCAACCTCCTTCCTCAAGTAATGGAATTTATGCCCCTTTCTTATCCATTTATAAATAATTGTAATTATTTACAAAAGAGAATGTTAACAAGGGGTGTTACAAGATTTTTTCCTATAATGGCATTATGGCCATTAGACTTACTTTCTAAATTGAAATAAAATGGATAAGAGGAGGTCAAAGGGTTTGGAGAAGAACATCGAAGGAAAGAATTAAGATTAGAATTGAAAATTTTACACATATTTTATGTTAATATCACCTATAATTGGGTTAGCTTGATAATCCTTAGCAATGGGAAATCTAATTTATTAATTGTATTTAATGAGAAAAATACCATGGAGTGGAAATTTTTCATTAAGATGTAGTAAGCTATAGTTTCAAAAGAAAATGGCATAAAATGGAACTAAACCTAAAAGGATATCTTAGTTCATAATATAAGATATTTTTCATTGGATTAATATTGAATGTTTTTATTAAAATTGAGTTCAACATAAAACTTCTTCTAAATGCATAACTTCCTTCCATTTCATCTTTTAATGAAAAAGTTCAAAAGAAGCATATGCACTTCCATATGCATGGTCAATGACATGGAACATGTCAAGGAGGATAAATTATTTATTAGGATGACTCATTTCACTTTAGTTGAAGCTCAAATGGATGTAAAACTTGAGTGAATCTTAGCAGCTAGTAGGATTGAATAAATCTATTCTTTCGAATGGAAAACCCATACAATGGTAGTATGATTTAAAGATTATCTCTTTCCATGCTATGGTTTAATCATCTTAATTGCCTATAAATCCCCTAGACCCTAAACTCCCTAAACCTACCTTAAACCCTAACCCATTAACCCCTAACTTCGTAACTGTCGATCCCTAATCTAGCCTTATAACACTTAAACCACTCAAATCTTAACCCATAAACCATTACACCCTATACCCCTACACCTTAAACCCCTAAACCATAATTAAAATATAAATCTTATGTCTACTTCTTCTCTTCTTAACTTACTCTCAATTTGTTGTATACGTATAATATATTGTTAAAAAAAAAATAACATGTTATTTTTATTCTACATTTAATACATAAACCTTTACAAAACAATCTGGAATATAAAGACATGTAATGAATAAATTACCAAAAGACGATATTCATGCCCACCTTCAAGGTGTACGTACTCTCTACAATGTATTTTATCTATTTTTATTAAAATTCTCCTCCTTTTATAACCCTTGCATTCTTTACAAGGGAAAAAAACATTTTCGATCATCGAAAGCCTCCAATGCAAATCTCATGTCTCATTTTCCTCTTGGAAGGTGCTTGGAGAAAAGTTGTGACATTTTTCATTATGAAACTTTCAGTGATGACTATCTTCAAAAATCAACCTCAGTAGTGTTTAACTATTTGTAATGAAATTAACAAAATAAATAAATAAATTGTATTTTGACCAAAAATTAGTGGAATTACACACACACACACACACACACACATATCACCTTTTCATTAGACTTCTAAAGGTTGTTGACTAGAGATATGTTATCCAATGAGTAAAAATATTGACTTCATCAAACGTCGATATTGCGACAGATATATAATTGATCTAGTCAAACTTCAAATATCAGACAAAAATTGAATGTTTGTCAGATATCCAACAAGTATTTAATTGATATCTAGCGAACACAATTATCCTCAGATATCTTACCAATGTATCGTCAAATATCTGAAGATAATTGTATTTGTCAGACATCCGACTAAAATCGATGATTTAAAAAAATATACAAAATATGCAAGTAAAATCTAACAATACAGTCGAATTGTTAGAATATGGCATCAAATTTTCCGCCTATATGTACTAGTGTGAATTACATGGAAAAAATGATAGAAGTGTGCATCAAGAATTTTCCTTTGAGGGTCAACTTTTATTGGTTGCAAATCGTGGTGAACATAAATCCCATGGGAATGACGCTTTAGAGACCCATAAGGAGGGCTTCATCAATGAGAAGTAAGTTTGAGATAAATTACGACAATCCATGATCCAACAACCAATTGTTCAACAAGCATCTATGGAGACATTTAGCTTGGCCCTAGTGGAGTTCGGCATGTCCAGTATTGAAGACACTCTAAAGATGTATATAATGGTTGACTAGATGGAGCATAGTTGTGTTAGACATTATATAAATACATAATATTTTTTTGGCTATGAATAAAGATGTCCATATTCGACATTGATTGAAAATCCTCAATATGAAGAGAAAGATTGGAACACAAACTCAGCAAGAGAAATCCTCAGTGATAGAAAAATAGGAACATATATCATAAAGTGTTGAAAAATTTAGAAAAAGGGAGCACCCTTTTCTATTTATGTCAAATGTGGAGAAAATACAAACAGGGGGAGCAATTGATAAGAATTATGAAGTGAACGCAGACAAGGGGAGCAGTTGTGGTAAGAAGCAAATATCAAAGTATTGTTAACAATAACAAAAGGGGATATTATTGAAAATGGTTGTTATTAATGTCAAAAGATTTCCAAATGAAAGAGAATTTAATATATTCAAATAGCATATTTCAAGACCTTCCCAATGATATCTGGCATGCCTTCTAGAAATATTGTTTTTGGATTTTTGATTCCCCATTTAGATACCCTATATTTGAATGCATTTTTGCTCCAATTAACTTAGCTAAAACTGAAGAATAATATAAATGGTTGGAAATATTATTTTGAGACCTTTCCAACAGTATATGGAACTCCCTCTAACTCCTCATGGTTTAGGAGAAATGACTTTTCAAATATTCATTATACAGTCTGCCACGTCAATTCATCCAATGCACAAGTTTCCCTTGCTTTCGAGGGTCAAGGGCATTATATATAGGCTTTATGTGGAGGAACCTAGGAATCACTCGCTCAATTAAATTTGGGTATATCTAAGCAAGAAAATGAGTAGTTCTAAGGTTCATACCTCATGAACCAAGTGAAGTGAATCCAAGTTGGAGAGGTTTCCTATGGACAATTTTTTGGCACATTTTTGTAAGGTTTTTAAGCACTCTTTAGGAAGGTTTTGGCCTTGGTTAGAAGGAAAGTTGCAAATCTATTATAGAGGTCAAGTTTTAGACTTGTTAAAGGTTATTTTTAGCCCTATTCAAGGCCAAATTTTAGTCTTGTTGAGGTCGATTTTTAGGTTTGTTTTTAGGACCGAGCGCTGGTACCTTGAAGGCCAAGTTCAAGTCTAGATTGAAGGATGAGTGATAATATTTTGAAGGTCGAGTGTAGTTTTGTCTTGGAAACCAAGTTTTGTCCCTTTTGAACGCAAAGTTTCAAGTCTGATTAGAGGTCCAAATTTTGGTGTGGAAGGTTAAGTTTCAGGATTTTCTAGGAGGTTGAGTTTTAGTGTTATTGTAGGCCTAATTCAAGCTTGTCCTGAGGGTCGATTTCTGGTACATTGAAGGTTGCGTTAAAGTTTGGTTTTAGGCTGAAGTTGTAGTCCTATTATAGACCAAGTTCTAGTCTATTTTTTATGGTGACCAAGCTTTGTTGGAGAAATATTTTAGGGATCTTTGGAGGTCGATTCTATTGACGAGGTAAGGGTTATTTTTATAATGAGAAAATATTAGAAGTATACTATTGCATAAGGAATGTAATTATTTTTAGTCGCATTACAACAAGAGATAGGAACAAGTCCATTGTCGATAGTTTTTTACTTAGGCCAATGGGTTGCTTAAGAGGCGTGTTTAGTGAAAAGGTTGATAGGATATAATAATTAAACCTTCAAGGTTGTAAAGGCCTATTTGGTTCCAAGTGTTTCGAAAATCTCTATATAGCATAAATAATTATGCAGTGATTTGTACAAGCTGTCAAGTGGGCAGACCTTCTCTTTGAACATAAAATGAGCCTAAGCAGTGACAGTTGAACAGTGAACAAAAATAATTGAGGAAGTTGAAGTGTTGGGTGGGCAAGTCTCTTTTTGATCAAATACAAATAACTGACATATAGCAGATCAAGTCTAAAGAGTCAAGTCAAGAATCCTAGTTGAAGAGCAGAAAGTTAAGATGTATAGGTCAAGTGGTTTTGATTAATCTCAAAGGTGCCAAACTGAGGGTTGCATGGTTAGATGATAACTCATTGAAGAATTTGTTGAGGATTATCAGTTATTGATGGTAGATCCAAGGAATAACTTGAAGATGTAGGTTGGTGCCTACATTTTCCTAAGTTGTTGCTTAGTTGGGGGATTGGTGTCTCTCGAAGATTGGTACCTGCATTTTTGGAGTTAGTTCTCAACTAGGGGAATGAAATTTTTTTTAGTTTGGAGCCTAAGAAAGTTGTATGTTGGTACTTACTTTGTACAAGGAATTTTATAAAATATTTACAAAGAAAATTTGTATAAGTTTTTCTTATGTAAAGATATATGTTTCATGATTTATGTGCATCAAATGTTTTAAAATATAAAAGTAGTTAAAAATAATGAAATATGTATTCACACCCCTCTCAGTATTTCCAACAATTGGTATCAAATTTGGTACCTTCAGGCATAGGCTAACAACTATAAGGTAGACCTCATAAACACAGATAACAAAGTTACGAAGGTGTGACTCCAAACTACTAAAAGAAGTCTCCTCCATAGCCATGAATATAGAATATTTTAAATAAGATGAAGACAACTAAAAGATCCAATTAGAATTAGAATAATTTTACACCATTAAGTTTGATGTAGAAACTGTGGTTGCTTAAGAAAAAATAGTCAGACTCAGAAAATAAAATACAAGGCTTAAATAGTGTTTCCAAATCCTTGAAGAGAAGAGTCATAACATTAATGAAATAGAAGTAGTCCTCCTAAGATGTCAATCAAAGGAAGAAAAAAAGAGAAAAGAATTGTTTTTGAGTCAACTAAAGGAAAAGGTTAAGGATTATGAGAAGCAAGAAGTAGAAGCTAATCAAGAGATGAAAGAGAAGAGCAAAAAATGAAGAAGTTGTCTCCTTTAAAAAATAGCTAGAAGAAGCTAAGAGAACAGAAGAAGTGATGAAAATACAACTAAAGGAAAAAAGAAGAAAACTGTGAGAAGCTTAAAGAAGAAATTATGTCATTAAGGAATGAAGTAGACAAGCTCAAGAATAACTTGGAAAATTTTCAAATGTTGGATGATATTCTCAAGAGCCATATATCACTACATGACAAAATAGGTCTTGGTTATGTGGGATATAGTTCATACAAAGAATATGCGAGCCTTAGGTCATTATAAAATAATATTGAGAAAATCTTAAAATTCATGTTGATATTCTTCAAATCCCTAACCATAGTGGAAGAAAGGAATAAATAAAGATGATTTTGGAGGAGATACTACACCTAGAAGCTATACAAGTAGCAATGAAATAAGAGACAAGGATCAGTAGAAAATTGAATCTTCTCCAAAGAAGAACAAATTCAAAAGAGTTGTTTCATTAAGACAATCCTTCTCATCCAGGTATCAACTATATTTATCAATCAATTTTTTTCATGCACAAAATTTGGACATAAAGAAAGGGATTGTAGATTCTATGACAGGGATTATTATAGAGGCCCTTATCAAACCTCTAGAAGAAAATTTGTAGGAAATAAAATCAGAGGGTTTAATGGCTACTGTAGCAAAAATTATAATTCATTCGCCCCCTTATTCAAGTATAGTACAGAATGCTACAAATGCCACAATTATGCGCATATAGAATGTGACTGCAAAAGCAGCATGAGATGGCCTCCTAAACAAATTAAGGAAGAAGATATATACTAGGCATAAATAAAAATACACCAAGGTGTGGATGAGAAAATAATAAGAGCCTAAGATGGGTCTGTATGCTCAAGACATGTGTATTTATGGATGGAAATTTATATTGGATGCACTATATCAATGCAATGCATAGGAGCTAGCTTCTACTTTCCTGAAATAATCATGGTCCACTTCATCAATGGACCAAAGGAGTGGAAACTCGTTATGTTCAAAGGATGATTGAAGAGCATGAGATGGCTCAGGAGCTTGCTTCAAAAGTAGAATATGAGAGGCAACATCTAGCTAGAGAAGAGGAGGAGCATAAAAGGAGACTTATGAATTA
This sequence comes from Pinus tabuliformis, assembly GCA_031772625.1. Lineage (NCBI taxonomy): Eukaryota > Viridiplantae > Streptophyta > Pinopsida > Pinales > Pinaceae > Pinus > Pinus tabuliformis. Next base: position 542,241,254 of record CM062807.1, read on the forward strand.
GATCCCTTTCTAAATACAGGGGAAGCATTGGAAAAGTATTGTATTGTGTCTCAAAATTTGGAGGTTGCAATCTCAAAGTGTGATAGTGATCATGAAGTTTAGGGACCTTTCTCAAAGATTCTAGAGATTATTTTATAATGTATTAGTAGAGATAAGGTAGTTATGGAAATACTGCAAAAGGTTTTTAAGATATTGTATGAGAATGCATCAAGTAGCTTATATTTTTTAACCCATATTGGTATATTGGTGACCATATTTGATGTTTGTAAACAAGTTTTGAATGAAATGACAAGTTTATTTGTTTATTTAGATGAGGAACACAAATTCAACAAGGATATAGTTTTTACACTTATTCTTTCTAAACTAATTAATCTTATAGAATATATTGTGCATCTTACTAAACTTATGGATGAGGATGTAATGTTGTGGCAATTGAATCTTATGTCTTTCTTGTTCAAACCTATTTTATACAAGAACCTGTGGTTAGTGCATCTGAGCCCTATAATCTTATTGAACCTCTTGGAAAGGTGGCATAAAATACAGGCTCTCCTAAGTCCTTATAGCCATTAATTGATGTTGTAAAAAATGTTTCATGAAATGCAACTGGTAAAAGTCCATCTTCAGTTGAGAAAGAGAATAAGGCTAGAAAATATAAAGATAAGAGAGTTATTCATGGTCGACTTGGGGAAAATATGGATGACATCAAACTAACAACCCAAGATGGTGGATTAGCCGATCCTACTGATTTCCATGAACAAGTTGGAAGTATTTTCAAATAATGGGATTGTAGTTATCAACCTCCTATAGTGAATGATAAAACATATGATGTTTACATATCATAGTTATAGCAATCTAGGATGTTAAAGGGAGATGATATTTCTAACAGTTTCGTTTGCGTCTTGATGGAACTGTCTATCCAACATTATTCATCCTCTAAAATCTCAGTGTTGTTTTCTCTTCCACTCCCATCCCAACAAATGACCCAAGGCCTTTCCTTTAAATTAATTGATATGTATTCCAAACTTGTGGTTTTGTTGGTTAAGTATTATACTTACTGCATTTGCAAATGATTTCAATTCTTTACAACCTTTGAGAGTACCCGGTTGGAGTTTTGCTTGGCTAGAATAAAGAGGAAGAGTATGAGGATTTGAATTAACCTATGATTCATGATTTTGAAGAACCAATTGAGTTATATGGAAATGAGGATGAATTACATGGAAAACGTGATAGCATTATGCATCAATGAGAAAGAAGGATCAAATAAAGTACAACAATCCATGATCCAGCAACCTATGGCTCAATAGGCCTCTATGGAGACACCAAGCATGGCCTCAGTGGAGTTAGGTTCATATAGTTTTGAAGACACTCTAAAGATACATATAAAGCTTTAATAGATGGAGAATAGTTGTATTACATGTGATTTATATGCATATGATGTTCTGAGAAAGACGTCCATATTCAAAATTGATTGAAAATCCTCAATATGAAGATAAAGATTGAAGCACAAACTCAAGGGGAGCATTCCACGATGATAGAAAAAGAGGAACATATGATAGGAAGTATTGAACAAATGTAGAAAAAGGGAGTACCCTTTGCTATTGATGTCAAAGGATTAGAAAATGAAAATAGGGGGAGCAGATGATAAGAAGTATGAAGTCAATGTAGATAAGGGGAGAAGCTGTCGAAAGAAGCAAATATCAAACTATTTCCATCAATAACAAATGGGGATATTGTAGAAAATGGTTGTTATTGATGTCAAAGGTTATCCAAATGAAAGTGAAAGTTATATAGTCAAATATCATATTTTGAGACCTTTCCAATGATTTTTGGCATGCCTTTTGGAATTATTGTTTTTGTATTTTTGATGACCCATTTAGATACCCTATGTTTGAATGCATTTTTATTCTAATTACCTAGCTTAAATTGGAGCATTATATATATTGTTGGAAAGCTTATTATGAGACCCTTCTAACAGCATATGGAACTCCTTATAACTCCTCATAATTGAGGATAAATGATTTTTTTAAATTCATATATATAGTATGCCAAGTCAGCCCATCTAGTACACAAGTTGTACTAGCCAGTGGGCAAGTCGGCCCTACTTTTAGGGATCAAATGCACTATATATAGGTGTTATGTGTAGGAACCTAGGATTCACTCACTCAAATCAATTTAGGTATGTATAAGCAAGAAAAGGAGCATTTATGGGGTTCATACCTTATTATCTAAGTGAAGTAAATGTGAGTTGGAGAGATTTCTATGGGAAGGTTTTTGGTCCTTGTTAGAAGGAAAGTTGTAGAGTTGTTTTAGAGGTTGATTTTCAACCCTGTTAAAGGTGAGTTTTAGCCTTGTTTAAGGTTGAACTTCGGTCCTATTGAGGTTGATTTCCAAGTTTGTCTTAAGGGTCGAGTTCTAATGAATTTCAGGTCTAGATTGAAGCTTGAGTGTTGATTTCTTGAAAATTGAGTATAGGCGTGTCTTGGAAACCAAGTTATATCCCTTTTGAAGGCCAACTTTCATGTCTAATTAGAGGACTAATTTTTGGTGTGGAAGGTCAAGTTTTAGGTTTGTCTTGAGGGTCAAGTCCTAGTGTTTTTATAGGACTAGTTCAAGCATGTCTTGGGAACTGAGTTTTGGTGTGTTGAAGGCCAAGTTCAAGTCTGATTTAAGGTCGAAGTTACAATCTTGTTATAGACCAAGTTTTGGTCTAATTTTTAAGGTAGCCAAGCTCTGTTGGAGAATTATTGCAAGGATATTTGGAGGTCGATTCTATTGACGATTTAAGGGTTGTTTTTATAATGAATAAATATTTAAAATACACTATTGTAGAAGGCATGTGATTTTTTTAAGTCACATTACAATATGAGATAAGGGCCATCATGGAAAGTTTTTGATGTGGGCCAATGGGCTTCCTAAGGAGAGTGTTTAGTGAAAAGTTTGATAGGTCGCAAGAAGCATAACTTCAAGGTTGTAAAGGCTTATTTGGTACCAATTATTTTTAAAATCCCTTACGTAGTAGAAAGAAATCTATAATGTTGAGTACAAGTTGCCAAGCTGACAGACCTTCTCTTTGAACATATAATGAGCCTAAGCAGTGAAAGTTGAATAGTGAAAAACAGGAGTTAAGGAAGTTGAAGTGCTAGGTGGGTGGATATCATTTTGAAAAATACATAGAACTATTGCATAGCATATCAAGTCAAAAAAGCCAAGTAAAGAAGCCTAGTTGGAGAGCAGAAAGTTAAGATGTACAAGTCAAGTGGCTGTGATAAGTCTTGAAGGCACAATTCTAAGTGGTGCATGGTTCGATGAAAACTCACTGAATAATTTGTTAAGGATCAAAAGTTATTAATGACATATACAGGGAATAACTTAAAGAATGTAAGTGTTTTTCTAGGTCCACTAATATAAAGTTGAATCTTGAATAGTTCGCTTCTATGAATTGTTCGATAATGTAACTAGATTCGATCTTCATTATAACTTTTGTAATAATGACATTATATATTTTATATGAAAAGAAAAAGAATTGTATTTGTTCAAGCATGGGTTTCATGCTCAAGTCTAGGTCAAAGAATGTTCTTCATGCTTTTAGGGCATGTCGAGTCACATAAGAATATTTGTCATGTATTATAGTCCCATTTGGACTCTATGTAATAAAAGAAACTTATTATTTTTTAGTCAAGAAGAGTCGTTTTATCCTCTAAGACCAAGTTGGTCCTGCCAAGAAAATTCAGCCTAGGAGAGGCCTATTCAACCTCTTGAGAAGGGAATATATAGGAAGATACTTTGACTCATTTGGACACACATCACACAAATTCGATTTGCACCAAGACAAGAAGAAATTCAAGAGCAAAAGGTAATTAGTAGAATAGAAGAAGTCAAAAGTGAAGAAAGAAGACTTGAAGTTTGACCTTTTTCTACCGACACATGTGAAAAATTAGGGTTTTTATGTGAGTTGTAAAGACGAGTTTGGCCTTCATTGACTTTGGTGGAATTTGACTTTTTTGGAGGTCTTGTTAGAGGGTTGGCTTGGTGCTTGGAAGAAGTTTTGGTCTTGGTATTTAGGTATTGGAGCTCTCATTTTCATTTGATTCTATAAGAAGAGAAGTATTCTTTCTGGGTTTTCCCCTTGGATGGGTTTCTCCCTGGTCTGGAGACTATATCTTGTGTTCTTTGTGTCTTTGTGATCTTCATGTTTTAGTAATTGCTTGATGAAGAATAAATAATAAAGTAATAAAAGGCCAACAAAATCACAAGTAACTATCAAGTAAGCAGGAATCAACTTTAATCTACAGATACATTGATTCTCCAACATGGTATCAGAGCTAAGGTGAAACAAGAAAGTTGCAAGATCACATATTTGTTGGCACTCTTATTGAAGGGAAATCTAGAAGCAATCATCTACTCTCAATTTTTAATGGAAATATTTATGAAGAAAGGTATCAATACTCTTAGGAATCTTCTTGTAACCACCAAAGGATACATCATGAAGTACATCTCAAATCTTTCAAAAGAAGTAATGGATGGAATTCTTTTCTTTTCTCTTCCGAGTACGTTTGAAGACGATAATACATGGGTTATTGATAGTGGAGGTTCTAGACATTGACAGGTGGATGCAATCAACTCTAGACTTTATCAAAAGGGATATCCTCTCATTCAATTGAACTTTGAGACAAGAAATTCTACTCTGTGAAATGGATTGTATCTACTTCATTGGAGCTAGAGACCGATGGAAGTATTCATCTCAATAATATGATGTGTTCCAGGTTTGAGGAAAAAACTGATTTATATTTCTTGCCTAGAATATAAAGGTGATAGGATTGCTTTTGTTGATGGAAAAGTTATGGTATGGGGAAAGGGGTCTAGTATTAAACATACCAAGACTATTTGGATTTGTGAGGGAAGGTTTTATGTGCTTCTAACACCTCTTCCTCAAGCTTTAGTGCACTTAGATGTTAGCCCTTCTAAATTGTAGCATAAAAGGTGTGGACACCTTCACTACAAGATATTACCGTATTTGAATCAAATGGTTATAACATCCATGGAGTGAAGGAAGAGCATGAAGGAACCTATAAGGGATGTTCTCTAGGAAAATATGTGAAGAAACCTTTTTCAAACAGTGGTACAAGATACAAGGAAATCTTAGAGCTCATAAACTCTTATGTGTGTGGACCTATGGCAGAAAAGTCTCTTGGAAATTATAGGTACTAAGTGAAATTCATTGATGATTACTCTAGAAAAACATGGATATACCTCCTCAAGACTAAAGATGATATATTAGAGAAATTTCAATAATTCAAGAATGAAGTAGAAAACCTAACAGAAAGGAAGATAAATACTCTTAGTTCTAATAACAACAAACATTATACTTCCAAAGAGCTTGTAGCATTTTGCAAGGAAGCATGAATAAAGAGGGAGCTAATTGTTACCTATAACCCTCAACAAAATGGTGTGGCTGAAAGGAAGAACCGATCAATTGAGGAATGTGTTAGGGCCATGCTTCATGACCAATACCTCCCAAAGTTCTTATGGGGAGAAGCATTTGTAACAAAAATCTACTTAAAAATTGAAGCCCTCATAAAATCCTCAATGATATGACTCTAGAAGAAGAATTTACATGAAATAAGCCAAGTGTTTATCATCTCTGAATATTTGGATTTACAGTTTACATTCACATTCCAAAGTGTAAGAGAAATAAATTGGACCCTATAAGTACAAAAGTCATATGTGTTGGCTATAGTGCTTCATCAAAATCATACAAAATCTACATCAAAGATCATCATCATATTGAAGTAAGCAGAGATGTCATATTTGATGAGAATGTTTCTTACAAGAGATCTAAAGATATCCCAGTTGATTCTAATGAAGAAGAGGTGCATGTTTTTTAGGAAATCACAAGGGAAGATGATATTCAAGAAATTACATTGTATCATGAATATTTTGAAGGACCTAAAGAACATGTGCAACATTTCATCTTTCCAGAAACTCGTAAGAGGCCTGCTTGGCTGTGGAAATCTCTACAAGAGGTAGAAGGACATATAGAAACTAAGGGAACTTTCAGAGAAATTAAGAGACCTAAATTGTATTCCAGTTATGCAGCTTATATGACTAATATTATTGAAGCAGAACCATCCTCCTATGAGAAAGCAGTTGAACATCAATAATTTAGGAATGAAATGCAAGAAGAATACCACTCTATTATGAAGAATGATGTTTGGAAAATTGTTCCTAGACCTAGTGTCAAAAGTGTTGTCACTTCCAAACGAGTACATAAGATCAAACATGTAGTTAATGGGGAGTATTGATAAGTATAGAGCTAGGTTTTTGGAAAGAGGATTTTCAAAAAAAGAAGGAATTGGTTATGAAGAAACCTTCACTCCTACAGTTAGATATGCAATGATTAGGTCACTTGTCTCTTTAGTTGCCACTATGGGATGGAACATTAATCCAATGGATGTTAAAACAACTTGTATGAATTGGACCATTGATGAGGACGTTTATATTGAGCAACCTCAAGGATTCGATGATCCAGGGGATCAAAAATATTCTCAAAAATCAATGATAAAAATCGCTTGAAACCAGTGCCAAATCATAATATTCGTTGTTATGATTCCAAAAATGGTTGAATTGCCTAAATCTAATATTGTATGTGAAAGTTATCCAGTTCTGAAGTTTTCGGCAAACAATTAAAAAGTCAACTTGCAGGGTTGACTGGGAAACTAACTGGGCAGGTCAATTAGGTGACATGGTGTTGACATCAACTGGTGACTATGAAAAGTATGTTGTCAGATGGGCCAACACATGGCAGGGTCATACAGGCTAGGTTGGCAGGATTTTATTTCTTGGTGTGTTTTGGTTGTGGCCAATCACAGGCCGCCACGTGGCCCAATGGGAGGCCACAACTTGGCACATGCCTGTTGGTCAAAATTTTGTAAAGAGGGTTGAACGGCCTTGGTGTGGCTCAACCCCTAGACATACGGCTAACCAATGTGACTACTTACCACTCAACCACCACAATATTTCTTAACATGCATTGGGCGCCAATTATATTTATCACGTTACAGTTCTATGGTTTGAGGGGGGGGAGGGGAGGTGGCGGCGGGCTAGCCCAACCGACCCTAACCCCTGATCATATGGAAAATCGCAAGACTATAGAAATATCGGAGTGGGGCGGCGCGAGCGGTTAGCCCTGGCCCCAGGCTATATTGATTATGCACATGACCAGCGCAAAGGCGGAGGTGATGGGGATAGGAAAATAAGCCCTAGCTCCCAGTTCCAATAGCCACATGAAACCAATGGTGGAGGGGTCGGCGCATAGCGCTTGGCCATAGCCACATGGCCCATAAAACTAGGACTGATGCCAAAGAAATCAACTCTTAAGGATGATTTGGTGTGTTTAAACAGGGGATATTTTGCACCTTTTTCAGTGGTATTTTCACCACCCCTATGCCAATTTGTCGCTCAACGTCTACCAAAATAAAGGATTCCTTTCTAGGTTAGCATTTTTGGTCATTTTGTAGGAAATATAGAAAAGAAATGTAGATTGAGGCCTAACTTGGTCATTTTTCAATCTTTTTGAGCTGTGGAAGATCCTACATAGGGGTTTTTGGGTGTTTTGGACACAATGGCAGCATTATTTTTGTGATGTCAGCATTGTATGTTGATGTAATTTACATTTTGAGCATATAATAGAAAGGGCCAACATTTGAAGCTGGACCCGAAGACGTAGCCTAGGAGGGGTGAACTTCATCATCAAATTGTTGTTTGTGTGATGTTGTTCATGGTCTATTTTTCTCTGTTTTAGTTCTACAATAATTAACTTAAAACACTAAGTTTATGTGCTTTTGCAACTTGATCCATTACCCACAAGACATAAACTTGCTTGGAAACTTTTTCAAGACACCTTCAAGTTTTTAATTTCAGATTAGTTTGGTATCATAGCAGGTTGTTATGAATGTTTCACTTTGTTTGCAAGTGTTTTCTTGATGCTTACAAGGTTAAATTTGAAAAGAGGAGGAGTGTTGGAAGAGCCAAATCCTCAAATTGATTCAAGGAGGTCACAAACTCCTCAAACTCCAGTAGTCATGGCACATGAATAAGGATATGAGATGATGTATGAATATAAGAGAGATGTCAGAAAGGATTTCTATGACATGTCTGAGGTGGTGAAAGTTTTTTATGAAGAGAGGACAACAAGGTTGCATGGAGAGATTTCAAATCATCCAAAAGGTAATGGTGGTGATGGGAGAAAGCCCCCACCTCCACCGCCTCCTTCACTTCCATCTTCACCTTCAAATGAGACCAAATAAGTTTAACAAGAAGGGGAAACAAAATACTACTGCTACAATTCAACAAGATCTAGGATCTGATTCAAGTGATGAGACTAAAACCACAACCATGTGAATGAAAGGTAAAGCTTCTATTGCAAATATTAGTTCTTCTAGTAAGCCTGTTGAGTCTCAAAATGATAAAGAGAGAATTGAGCTTTTCCATATCAGGGTCATAACAAAACATACCAAAGTTGATACCTTGTTTGATAGTGGATCCCAAGTTAACCTCATTTCTTAAGCTATTGTCAAGAACTAAATTTAGAAACTACACCTCATCCTAAACCTTACCCTTTGGGTTGGGTATGTGAAAATTCCAAATTACAAAACAAGAAAATGTAAACCTAAATTTGCCATCACTGAAAACTTTATTGATGAGGTAGAGCTTGATGATGTACCACTTGACATATGTGGAATTGTTCTAGGGAGTCCATACTTGTATGACCAAAAATCCATATTCTCATGTCATGGGAACAAATATCATATTTTTAAAGATGGGGTTGAGTATATTGTTATAGCACATTGCAATAAGATGAAATTATCTCGTGTAAGTGTTAGTCAAATGAAAAGGCTTGTAAATGTTAGTAAGAACTTTGTATTGTTGATGATAAAACCCAAATATATTGTTGAATATGAAGCTTTCCATGGATGTGATTCAAAAATCAAGCATGATTTGGTTGAAGTTATTAACACATGATAATATGTTTCAAGATCCTGAAGGGTTGCCTCCTAAAAGAGGAATCCAACATGAGATTCAATTGCAATAGGATGCACCTCTTCCAAACATTGGCATGTATAGAATGTCATTTTTGGAGAATGTGTAGATCAAGAAGAAAAGTCAAAAGTTACTTAACAAAGGGGTCATCAGGCATAGTACATCTCCTTGTGGGTCTCCTATTTTCTTGGTTCCAAAGAAGGATTGTACATGGTGCATGTATGCGGATTTTAGAGCTCTGAAAACTTCATGGTAAAGATTCATTATCCTCTTCCTCGTATTGATGATTTACTATACCAATTAAAGTATGTTGTCTATTTCACTAAGTTATATTTGAGAAGCGGTTATCATCAGATCAGGATTGTTGAAGGTGATATTTGGAAGACTACTTTCAAGACAAAACAAAGTTTGTTTGAATGGTTAGTTGTGTCGTTTTGGCTTTTCAACCTACAACATTCATGAGAGTTATGAATGATGTGTTGAGACCATTCCTTGATGATTTTGGCATATTCTACTTAGATGATATTATGATTTTTAGTAAGAATCATGAAGAGCATGTGAAACACATCTTAGATGTCTTAAATAAAGAGAAAATGTATTTGAAGATGTCTAAGTGTGAATTTGGGAAAACCTCTTTAGTTTATTTGGGTCATATTATAGGAGGGGGTGAATTGAAGATTGATCCTTCAACAGTTGAATTCATTGTGAATTGGCATAAACCCAACAATGTAACAGAATTTAGGAGCTTTTTGGGAGAAGCCCAATATTAGAGAAAGTTTATTGCTAACTTCTCATCTATTGCAACTCCACTATATGCTTTGACAAGTGTGAAATAGGTCTTTCAATGGGGAGGCAAGCAACATAAATCATTTGATGAATTTAAAGAGAAAATTAGTACAACACCAGTTCTTACACTTCCATATCTTAAGTAGCCATTTGAGATTCAAACCAATGCCAATGATTATGCCATGGGAACAGTTTTGGTGCAACATGGTAAGCCTATTTGTTATCATTCTGAAGCATTTACCAATGCAGTAATTAACTATCCAACTTATAAAAAGAGTTGTATGCTTTGGTACAAAGCGTGAAAAAATGGAATCATTGTTTAATGGGTAAAGAAATGATTATTCATACTAACCAAGAACCTTTGCAATATTTACAATCACAAACCAAGCTACAACAAGCTAGACATTTCAGGTGGATGGGATTCCTACAGCAATTTCATTTGGTAATCAGGTACAAGAAAGCTATATACAACAAATTTGTTGATATGTTTTCAAGGCCTATTGTTAATGCATTTGTCATTCTTAAGCATAACTTAATCATGCATGAAATTTATATTGAACATTAAGCTCAATATGACAATTTTAAATATGTTTATGCAACTTTGATTCAAAGCAATCATGTTGAAGAAATGGATTATCATATTCATAAAAAAAAATTGTATCATCTTGGCAAGTTATGTGTTCCATAGGGTGAAAGATTCAATGTCATAATGGAAACCCACACTTCTCTCATTGTTGGTAACTTTATTGTAGGAAAAACAATTTCACAAATTCATAGGTATTGTTATTGGCCTCACATAAATGAAAGTGTTTCAAGATATGTAAGAGGATGTTCCATGTGTGCTTCTAGCAAGCCTAGAAATAGGAAATCGGGTTTGTACATTCCACTCCCTATTCCTTCTCATCCTTGGGAAAGTATTTCTATGGATTGTGTAGGGGGACTACCAATGCCAAAGAAAAGTCATGATTATCTTTATGTTGTTGTGGATTGTTTCAGCAAAATGTGTGTGTTGATGCCATGTGAGAAACGGGTTACAACTGAACAGATCGCAAAGATGTTCTTCCAATATGTATGGGTTCACTTTGGGTTTCCCACTTCTATTATTTCTAATTGAGATTCTCAATTTGTCGAGAAGTTTTGGTCAATTTTATGGGAACTCATGGACACCAAGTTGAAGAAGAGCACAACATTTCATCCAAAAACCGATGGCTAGACAGAAGTGGTAAACAGAATAGTAGTGCATCTCCTTCATGGATATTTTGGTAAGCATCCTAAACTTTGGGATGAACATTTGCATTAAATCCAATATGCCTACAATCGTGTCAAGCACTCATCTACGCAAGTATCTCCATTTGAAGCTTGTTTGGGTTATTTGCCAAAGTCTCCTTTGGATTTAATATTTGGTAAATATATTTCAATAGATGAGCATAGTGATGTGGACAAGGCCACGAATTTCATTGAACAAATTCATCTAGTGCACCAAAAAGTACAAGAGCAGCTTGAGAAAAGCAAAGCAAAGCATGATAAGCATCAAGTAGATCGTGATTTCCAAGTGGGAGATCAAGTTTAGTTGTATATCAGCAAGGAAAGACTTCAAGGTGAAGGTAAAAATCTCAATCCAATAATATGGTCCTTTCAAAATTTTGGAGAAGATTGGTAACAACGCTTTCCAATTAGATTTGCCACCTTATATGCAAATTTATTTTGTTGTGAATGTGGAAAACTTGAGATTGTATGAGCCTCTAATGATTGATGATCATGAAGAGAATGTTTAGATTCCATCTATTAAATATTTTTCTCCTGAATATTTAGATGAGTTATAGGAAGATACAATTCTTGACAAAAGAATCAGGACTTCACGCAGGGGAAATGTGGAGTATCTTTGAGTGGGGCTCAAAGGTACCAATCCAAGTAAAGAAAGGTGGATTGAGATCGGTAAAGTGAGGGAGTTGTACCCTCACTTACTTGTTGAGTAAAAACAGACTTTTGGTGGTCCAAAAGCTTCTAGTGGGGAGGAATGATCCAAGGGATCAAAAATATGCTCAAAAATCAAAGTGCTCAAAATCGCTTGAAACTAGTTCCTAATCATAGTGCTCATCGCTATGATTCCAACAATGCTTGAATCACCTCAATTTGACACCATATGTGAAAGTTATCGCATTCTGAAGTTTTCGACAAGCAGCTTAAAAGTCAACTTGCAAGGTTGACTAGGCTGTTGACTAGGTAGGTCGTACAGGTGATGTGGCACTGGCATCATCAAGTGACTATGAAAGGTACAGTTTCAGACAGGCCAATCTTGTGTTGACATGTGGCAGGGTCATTTGATCCTATCAAGTGTCCCTATAACTGCAGCCCCTTCAGTCGCTTTACGTCCGCCGTTCTGGTATAGCCTGGCATACACCGTTCTTCACTTTGAATCATAATACATTAGTATCCTTCCGATTCAGAGGGACTACCAATCATAGGTTGCCATGTGGCCCAATGGGAGGCTAGCACGTGGCGCATGCCTGTTGGTCAAAAAATTTTAAAGAGGGTCAAATGGCCTCAGCAGGGCTCAACCCCTAAACCTATGGCTAACCAACGGAACAACTTACCACTAAACCATCGCAATAGTTATTAACATGCATTGGGCTCCAAATATATTTATTATGTTATATTTCTATGGTTTTGGGGGCGGAGGGGGTTTGGGCGGGGGGGGCGGGAGGTGGGGGGGGTGGAGAGTGGGCTAGCCCTCAGTAATATGAAACATCACAGAACTATGGAGATAGGAGAGTGGGGTGGGGCAGACAATTATCCCTGGCCCCGGTCCATATTGACTGCGCACACAACCAACACGGAGGCGGAGGGGGCGGGCGGATAAGCCTCAGCTCCTAGTCCCAGCAACCACATGGAACCAATGGCGGTGCTAACGGCAGAGGGGCTAGCGCATGGCACTTGGACATGACCACATGGCCCATAAAACCAGGACCGATGCCAAATAAATTGGTGCTAAGGCCTATTTGGCGTGTTTAAACATGCGACATTTTTCACCTTTTTCGACAGGATTTTCACTACCCCTGTGCCAATTTGTTACTCGACGGTCTACCAAAAGAAAGGATTCCTTACCTGGTTAGCATTTTTGGTCATTTTGTAGGGAAGATAGCAGATAAATGGAGATTGAGGCCTAACTTGGTCATTTTTCAGCCTTTTTGAGCCCAAGAAGAGCCTACACAGGGGTTTTTGGGTGTTCTAGACATATTGACAACATTATTTTTGTGACTTGAGCATTGTATGTTGATTTAATTTACATTTTGAGCATATAATAGAAAGGTCCAACATTGGAAGCTGGACCAGGAGACGTAGCCCTGGAGAGGTGAACTTCGTCATCAAATTATTGTTTGTGTGATGTTGTTCATGGTCTATTTTTCTCTATTTTATTTTTTCAAAACTTAACTAAAAACACTAAGTTTTTTTGCTTTTGCAACTTGATCCATTTCCCACGGGACATAACCTTGCTTGCAAAATTTTTTAATAAACCTTCAAGTTTTTTATTTCAGATCATTCGAAGTCCATAATAAGGAGACACGTGTCTATAGATTGAAGAAGACTCGATATGGCTTGAAACAAGCACCTAAAGTATGGTATGCTAGAATAGATGCATACCTATTGAGACTTAGTTTTGTCATGAGTTCTGTAGATCCTAATCTCTACATCAAAGTGGCTAAGGATGAACTTATGATCATACTTTTATATGTGGATGACTTACTTGTTATAGGTGTAGAGTTTTGAAATACAAGAATGAGAGGTATTTGGCATCTGAATTTGATATGAAGGATCTTGGGCTTATGCACTATTAATTGGGAGTAGAGGTTTGGTAGAAACCTAGTGAAATTTATCTTGGTTAAGGGAAATATGTGTTCAAGATACTATAGAAATTTGGCATGATGGATAGTAATCCATTGACAACTCCTATGATCTCTAATCTGGAGAAGTTAAGGAGCTCAGAATCTAGTCATATGGATCCAATATGCTATAGACAGTTGATTGGATACTTGATGTATCTTGTAAGTACTCAACCTAGCATTTATTTTATAATAAATGTCCTTATTCAATTCTAGATGGAGCCAAGGCATGACCATTGGATAGCAGCCAAACATATCCTAATATATCTTTGTGGGATGATGCATCATTGCCTAAGATATGTTGGTAATGAGATTCAGTTGTTGGGATATACATACTTTGATTATAGTGGCAGTGAGATAGATGGTAGAATCACTATTGGTGGATGTTTTATTTTGGGATCTTCCATGATCTCATAAATGAGAAAGAAGAAAAATGTTGTTGATTTGATTAGTGTTGAAGCTGAGTACGTTGCTACAAGTGAAGTTTGTAGAGAAGTTATTTCGCTTAGAAATCTGCTATCATATTTATTTTAAGGACTGATAATCCCTATAATTATACATTGTGACAACCAAAGTTGCATAAGGTTGATTGAGGACCTAGTATTTCATGTTAGGACAAATCATATTAATAATAAGTACCATTATATTAGAAATTTTGTACAAGATGGGGTCGTGAAGCTATAGTATATCTCCATAGATGAGCAGGTAGTTGATATTCTAATGAAGTCTCCTCCAAATAAGAAGCTTGATTCCTTGAGAAGCAAGCTTGGTTTGGTTGATATATCCTCCATGGTTGAGAGGGAGTGATGTGGGACACCTTATTTTCCATGTGTCATGCACTAGACTAGGACTAACAATCATAAGTCTAGTAAAGGCATTGGGAGGGAGAATAGAGGATTGGATATGCATATGATACTAGTACTTATTAAGGATTAGAGTACAAGAAAGAAGTATTCTCGTAGAATGATACTCTTTGAGGACAGGGTAGGGCATCCAAGTTAAGAGTAGTCAAACAAGACCGATATTCTTTGAGGGTTGGGAATCCAAGATAAGAATAGTCCTAAAAGGACATACTCGGTGAACATCCGGATGGGGTATGTGCCTTAAAAGGTAATGTGGTTTCTCACGTAAAGCCTCCAAGCATTATTCTCTAATTTTGTGGAGAGTTAGAGCTTGTTAGTCAAGGCCTTGTTGTGTTTGACAATGTTGGTTATGATGTTGATGCTTAAAGATGGCTTCTCAATCTAACTCTTATTATGAGAATACTTCAATTTGAGAATCATTATACCTCATGATGGGATTATGAATACCTCCCTTGTTAAGAGAGAGTGTTGGATAATGTAACTAGATTTGGTCTTCATAATGACTTTTGTAATCATGACATTATATATTTATATAAAAAGAAAAAGAAAGTTATTTTTTCAAGCATGGCTTTCATGCTCAAGCCTAGGTCAAAACATGTTTTTCATGCTTCTAAGGCTTGTTGAGTCAAAGAAGAATATTTGTCATGAATTATAGTCTCGTTTAGACTCTTTGTAACAAAAAAAAATATTTTTTTTTTGAGTTAAGAAGAGTCATTTTTTCCTCCAAGACCAAGTTGTCCCTACCAGGAAAATTCAGCCTAAGAGAGGCCTATTCAACCTCTTGAGAAGGGAATTTATAATAAGATACTTCAACTCATTTGGAAACACATTACACAAGTTCGATATGCACCAAGACAAGAAGAAATTCAAGAGCGGAAGACAATTCAGAGAATAGAAGAAGACAAAAGAGAAGGAAGAAGACTTGAAGTTTGACCTTTTTTAACCCACACCTATGAAGAATTAGGGTTTCTATGCAAGTTGCAAGGTCGAGAATTGCAGGTCCGAACTGCAACTTTGAAGTAGAGGCTTGAGACTTTGACTAGAGAATATTTTGAAGAGTTTTAACTTCATTGACTTTGGTTGACTTTGACTTGTTTAGAAGAGGTCTTGTTGGAGGGCTCACTTGGTGCTTGGAGGATCTCTTGGTCTTGATATTTGGGTCTTGGAGGTCTCACTTTGATTTGATTCTATAATAAGAGAAGTAGTATTTTTGGGTTTTCCCCTTAGATGGGTTTTCCCTGGCTTGGAGCCTATATCTTGTGTTCTTTGTGTCTTTGTGATCTTCATGTTTTGGTAATTACTTGATGAAGAAGAAATAATAAAGTAATAAAAGGCCAAAAAAATCACAAGTAATTATCAAGTAAGGAGGAATCAACTTTAATATACAAATACATTGATTCTTCAACATGAACATCTCTAAACAAAAAGGGTTTCAAATTTTTAGTTCTAAGGGGATACTATATTCTATTTATTAAAAAACTATGTGCATAGATGCCCTTTTCAATGAAGTCGGTAAATAAAACAATGTTTATGAAATTGAAGAAAAAAATACCTCAACGTGTAATATTTGGCCACTACAAAAATTTCAAACCCATTTTTTATTGAATGTGATGTGTCATGATTTGGATTAGGATTTTGCTTATGTGAATAAATCCAATCACATTTGAAGGTAAAGAATGTTTGAGGTGTACTAGTGATAACGAAATATTTGTTCTAATGTGTGATATAGCTAAGTGGCATCAATTTTTTGTAAATAGATCCGTAGATTTCTATTAATATGTATAAAAAAGTTTGCATATCAACCACATGATCAGTGCTTTCCAAAACATCCTTCCGAATTGACATTATTTGAATTGTGGACAACAAAATGATATTAGATTGAAATATTGGTATATATACTTAGCCAGTCTTGCTACTAGAAATTGTAACGAGTTTGATATTATAAACTAGAACAGGAAAAGAAAACTATGTACCATATACATATATATGTGAAAAGAACAAAAAGCTGGATACATCCCAAGAATACCCAATTTCTTTAGTAGACCAATCCTGAAATGTTAATTTAATTTTTAGTCCAAGATGATGACTAGTGATGTGGTTGTAGAGTTAGCTTGAGGTGAGGCTTGAGCTAGAGTGTTAATGATAACAGGTCAATCCTGGTGCTCATTTGAATCTATGTATGAGTCGAAAAATATATAGTGTTCAATGCGAGACAATCGAACAACTATGTCATCCAAATTGTATCTAATGTCTCTCAGAATGCATTTCATGTCCTCATGTCCTAAAAGAGATTATAGTTGTCAACTTGTTTGTCTCTGATGACCATGTTGACAAGAGTTTCCATTTGACGATATAGGGTGATGGAATGAAGGAAGTGGATCCTTCACCTACGAAACTTCCATGGGTCTGGTGTCCACTTGAGATTACTCCCTCCTCTTTCTGAGTCTAAAAAGTAAACTCGATCTCCAAATTCCTTAGCCTCAAGCCAAAGGATTTCTTTTCGAACCTACAGGGGCATAGCTTCAAAGAAGATGGCAATAGATTCCCAACCAAACAATCTTTGATGACACTTTGAAGAGGACCTCAGAGCACCTCCTGAGTAGCTAGGAGTGCATAACCTTGGAGCCATGCAAACAAGAAACCTATAATACAAAGAGGCACGACTAGTGGTGGAACGACCCACTATATTGAACTTAGAGACTAGATGGTACTGCAAGGAAAACTGAGGGTAGAGGAGTGGAGGTGACACAATAGTAACTTTAAATATTAAACTGAAGCAACTCCCAATAACGCAACTAAAACCATATGGAGAAGTTACCCAGATACCAAACTCCACACACCAAAACCAGACACGGAAAAGAAATCCATGCAGGGTCCAAATTATCTGGAGCTACTAAGGGAAGGATTGCAACAAGTTCAAACATAGGTCCAGACCTAGAATTATGGAGGAAAAGAAAGAAAAACATTGACCCTTTGAAGTAGTAAACAATAGAGTGCGAGATAACTGAAAAGAAAAGTGATTACTAGCGACCAAAATAGAAGCCATCTTTAACTGAATTGCAAGAGGATTCGAATAAAACCTTATTTGCAAAGACCCGAGACTGAGTTTGAGGACACTGGTTGACTTTAGCAAGACATTAACCAAGTATTGCGATAAAACTATGAGGAAGGGAAGGTGAAAAGTTACCCTAATACCCAATGAACTCCCAACAGTTATAGCACATTCATAAAACTCGTCTCTAAAGTTGTATGCAACATGAGAATGTTGCCAAAATACAGAGAGCTTTGTCTGTCACCCTGTGTCCTTTTGCATGCATATATATGGTCTCCAAAACATGAATATACGGGCATGCGAAATTATGAGAGGCACTGGTATGCATTCCATTGCTATCCAAGTGCGTAGTGTGGAACCATAGGCTTGCTTGCCAAGACTAAAAAAATCATAATTCTCTCATAAATGAGTTGTCTATATTTGTCAGGAGGGAGTGCAAAGGTATCCAATCCACCATGAGAGAGGCAACCCTCCTCTAGGTCAACAAAAGGTAATGTGAACCTAGGCATTTTACCACACACATGGTGTTGAGCCTTGAAACTACATCTCTTCTACACATTTTTCTAGACTTTTTCCCCTCACCAATGCCTCACAAGCTATCAAAGATCATTACATATCGATTATGAGAGTGCATTTAAGTGGTTTTCTTACTATGTTTTTGTGTTTGCTATTTCACTTAGATTTTACTCATCAGCTGCGGAATGCATCCACTTTCCGTAGCTGACTTGAGATTCCGCAGTTGTTTTTGTTGATCTCTAGGTTGCAGGTGTGAGCAAGCAAAACAAGGCATGTGGGCAGGTCAGAAATGATCTGGACATGGACCAGGTCCTATTGGTTTAGCCAAATTTGTAGAGGAAAGCCTTGGTCAAACGGTGGTCAAACGAGGAGTCCTACGGCAAACAGGTCTCTGTTTTTCAGCACGTGAAGGGTCTGAGACCGTTCCTAGATCCATGGATTCATTTTGATAGCTGTAGACTGCCTCCACGACGCAAATCCAACAGCCACCTTTTGGTAGATTGAATGATCATGGCAACCAACAGGCTAAGCTCACGGGCGCTATCTTTTTACATGTCTTCTACTGAAGGAGTTCCATAGGAAAAACAGTTATGCAATTTCCCTTATAAATAACGTGTTTGGAAACGCATGTAGCTAGTTTTTTTTTGTAATCTTGTTGTTAGTTCATGTACTGTGCCATGACACTGGTCCTGCTGTTGTAACAAGAGGATCCTTCCTCTGTTTTGCAATATAACAAGACTCTGTTTTATATGACTGTGTGAGCGTAATTTCATACTGACAGCGTGTTAACCAAGGCCGTGCAGAGGGCCCCTATTGGCTAAGGTTTCGTTTCTTTATTTTTGTAAAGTTTTCATATGTTGTTGTCTTATTTCCATTGTAGATATTTCGTAGTTTGTTCAGCTATGTATATTTCATATTTTAGTTATGGTGTTAATGTTTCATTTTTGTACATGATTTTCCAAGCATTGTATATTTGTGCTAACAATGATCAGTGTGTTTTAGGATAGGCTAGGCTCGAGCATTTTCATACAATTTTTGCAATAAATAGTGACATGAGATTGGCCTCTCTGCTGACTTTGTTTTTCTTAGCTTTCAATTTCAGTTATGCTTTGATTTCAATCTTATTCATTTGTTGTTGATAGTTAGTTTAGATATCAAAGTCTTCATGTCATTTAACGTTATCTCCAGAGCCATGGCTTAACCCCGAAAATCTACTTGGAGAGCTATCGGATTATGAGTGAGGTGATTTGATTTTACTTTCATTTCTGTAATTAGATATCAGGTTCTTCATGTTATTGACGTTATCTCCAGAGCCAGGGCTTAACCCAGAAAAGCTACTTGGCGAGCTATCGGACTATAAGTGAAGAGACTTGATTTTATTTTCATTTGCAAGTAGATAATTTAGATATCAATTCCTCATGTTATTGATGTTATCTCCAGAGCCATGGCTTAACCCCGAAAAGCTACTTGGCAAGCTATCGGACTATAAGTAAACTGAATTGGTTTTATTTTCATTTGCAAGTAGATAATTTAGATATCAATTCCTCATGTTATTGACGTTATCTCCATAGTCATGGCTTAACCCCAAAAAGCTACTTGGCGAGCTATCAGACTATAAATGAAGTGAAATGGTTTTACTTTTATTAGTTTGCAGTTTTTGATTTGTTTGAGTGCAATAGCTTAATTTTATTTCTGTATTTAGATGAGCAGCAGAGATAGTGATTTCATGATCAGTAGTTTATCATTTGTTTGATTTGAACAGCTGCACATTTACATTCTTGTTCAAGTACTAATTTGATCACTAGTATGTTTTGAGATCCTCTGAAGTGTTAAGCTCTGGAAGTCATCCTAAAGGACATAATTGCCTTATAATCTATCTCCATACTTTCCTTCTAAAGTATTCTTAAAAATTAGGAATAGGATTTCCATTTGCATTAGGAGACAAACCAAGATAAAACCCCCAAAAACAAAATAAAATTGGAAACAATAAAAAGTAAGAAAGAGGTTGTCTTGCACATATAGTGCGCCACACTTCATCAGTTTACGACTCTCGGATTGATAATTAATGTAGCAATTTAGGAGATACTAAATTGACTAAACACATGGAATGACAATCCCTGTTGCATACATTTAATTCATCTATGCCTACACATTTTCCAAGCTTTATGTAATACAAAAACTCATCACGCTAGTGTCCTACTCAACCAGGTGTAAGGCACTTTGCTACCCCTGAGGGCCACCACCTTGTTGGCTACCCAAATTACGTGCATGCTCATTATGGCAGGCCTTCTAGGAATATATTGTCGATGGGACTTAGTACTAGAGCTTGTCATGGTTTTAACATTGTGATCAGAAAATCACCCCCATCGGGGATACTAAGTGGCATCATTATTTGTTATAAAGAAACTTCTTAGTCAGATGAATCATGTTGCATACATTTTGGAAACCTTAATGAGATAACAAACACAATAGCCAAAAACAAACAACCTTTTGGTTATGAAATATTACATGGAGAAAAAGTAACATTATTACTAATGTACTCTCACATAAAATTTTAATGGAATAACTTAACTTAACAAATAAAATCCAACTATTAGCATCTTAATACTTAACATTGCATAAGAGAAAAAAATAGCAATGTTATTAATGTACTATGTCATCAAGAAGGCTCTTGAAGTAAATAAAATCATTAAAAACATTAATAAAAATGAAATTTATTTGGAAAAATGATTTCTTCCAGTATAAAATTCTCCTCCTTCCAGAGTCCTCCAAATTCAAAAATAAAATAGTGAAAAAAACATATAATTCCCTATTTATAAGATAAATTCTCCTTCCACGATCCTCCAAATTCAAAAATTAATTAGTGAAAAAAACAAATAATTCCATATTTATAAGATATCTTGGTTTTTTTTAAACCTATTATAACATTTTATTATTTTATTATAACTCATTAATAAAAAATTAAAAATTAAAAATTAAAAAATAAAAACCAATATATAAACATGTTAAAATGAAAAAGGAAAAAACCATAATATATCTGCATTAACTATACTACTCGACATTTTTAATTAAAACTAATAATTACCAAAATATTTGGTGGAAAAAAAATATACATATATATATATATTTATATAAATTTCCAAATTTATTGAGTAATTGATTTCCACTTTGAAAAAAAATAAATCATTTTTATCTTAATCAATAAGAATCTAAGATAACGCAATTTTTTAAAGAATTTATAACAACAAACACGCATATTTTTCCATGACCTTCGCATTCTCCACCAACAGATGAATGGATTTAAATAGTCCACTTGGGCCTAAAAGTTTATAATGATATGTATTAATATCTAATTTCTAACAATATGATATTTATCAACTATGTATACTAATTTATAAGAATATGATATTTATCAACGTCAAGCGGGTCTGCTATCTATTTACATTATTATAAATAATATTTATATCTATTGATGTTGGAGAAATTCAAAGTCATGCATGTTACCATTACCATTACTATTACTATTATTATTATATTATATTAAATTATAAACCTACAAGACATACAGTGTTGCAGCTTGGATTCTGACAAACTTAAGGAATAGTTGGCAATGGATCCTCTAATAACAAGGAAGAAACAGTTAGATTGGCGTTATTCTTTGTAAAAGCATGTGGTGGAAGATAAAGGTGAAATTTTAGGTTTGTAAGTAATTTGGATAGCATTAAAAATACTTAATACTTATTTGTGGTTAGTAGGAAATAGTATGGAAAATAATATAAGGGTATAAATAATGAAATAGTTAGGATTTTAGTTTAAAAAGTTAAAGGTCAGTTATACATTAATTACTTAATTGAATATTATTACACCATAATAGTGAGTTGTAATAATGGAGGGATAAAGTAAATATTATCAGTAAATTAAATGTTCTAGGATGAGATTTTTGTTATAAGATTTATATGATTTTCAATTTTGGAGTTACCAATTACTCAATATAAAATTACTACATAATAATAGTGGGTTGTAATAATAATTACTACATAATAATAGTGGGTTGTAATAATAATTACTACCTAACAATAGTGGGTCGTAATAATTGAGGGATAGAGTAAATTGAATGTTTTCTAATGAGTGTTGTTTGTTTTGTTTTTTTTTTAATAAGTTTTACACGGTTTCTAGTTTTGAAGTACTTATTTATGGTTAATGG
Source organism: Pinus tabuliformis (assembly GCA_031772625.1). Classification (NCBI taxonomy): domain Eukaryota; kingdom Viridiplantae; phylum Streptophyta; class Pinopsida; order Pinales; family Pinaceae; genus Pinus; species Pinus tabuliformis. Next base: position 542,263,595 of record CM062807.1, read on the forward strand.
ATGTTTATAGCATATTAAAGGGTTGTTTACAAAGAATGAAATGAATGTCCAAAATTAGATTTTTATATTTCATTTTAAGGGAAACTCTTCTACTAAATGGTAGAGAAGATTAATTAGTTGTGCTCTTTCACATATAGTAAAGGTATTGGCACTGTGAAAACGTATAAAAAAATTGTGAGCAACTTTGGTTGAAGTTTTGTCTTTCCTATGTTTTAATAAATGATTGTTGATATATAGTCTAAGCTTGGTATGTTTGACAGTGTCAAGGCCTAAGCCTCCTCTTATTCAAGTTTGACATATCCTAGGGCGTAAATAATTTAGACCACCTTTTACTATCATTTTATCATTTAATAGAAGTTCTTCTACACCAAAAAATACTCAAATATTTTATTCATGAAAACAAAAGTATGGTTGGATCTTAAAATCAATTTGTCTTCACATCCTTCTGTCTAGTCCTTTTATCTCCACATCATAAGATAATATGTAATCTTCCCACTTAATGTTAATATTGTTTGCTCTCATAATGACTTCCATGTTCCTAGGGACCTCAATAAGTCTTTTTCAACTAAGATGGAAAAGTTCATCATCCTAATGAAATTGACTCCCTTCCTTATAGATGGTATACCACCTCATGCTATCAAAAATTGGAACAAAATACTAAGTGTTCACCAACATAAGATGATTTATCAATATTAAAAAAACCTATTAGGTCAAGGGAAACAATGACTAGTGAGAATATTCTAGAAAAGGTTTAGTAAGAATCTTCTTGGGAAGTTAGTTGAAAAACTTTGAATGGTTGAGAAACCTTGAAACATTTAAATTACCAATCCTATCTACTTCTTACCTTTTCTTGTATCATTATAAGAATTGGAAGCTTTAGTTTGAAAGTCCATATTTCTTGCTAGAGTTTATACTTCATTATTATTCACCATACATAAAAAGAGGTGACAGCCTTGAGCATTGCTACAAAATCAGCTTTCAAACAAATCGTAGACAAGTGAGAAAAGTAATTCACTCATAACATTTAGCCACTATCAAACCAAGACTGAAAACCATGCCAAGATTAGAGCCCCATAAAAGACTATATTGATACAGCTCGCACAATAATAATGCCCAAATATAAGATTAAAAGTATCATATATATGTACACCATCGATGGATCATCCACTCTTGTATGTCCCATCTCAACCAAGAGTCCTATGTTATGGAAGAGTCTAGTTGTGTGTTCTTCCTTTCAGCCCATGACTAAGATTATGAGATTAGTAATAATATTGCAAAACATTTAACCATTCAAAACATAGTTACCGATCAAACGAGAAAATTACGTAGTACCCGTTTTTTTGAGGTAGCAAAAAATCACCCAATTTTGAAAAGTGGTGATGCAAAATACACCCTTTTTTTAGCATATTTTTGGCACTTTAAATTTTCTTATGTATCAAGTATGACTATTTGTTTTAGATGTTAGTGATTTTCACGCTGATTTTGAAAAGTCTTGATGCAGCATTAACCCCCTTTTTTTAGAGGGTTTATTTTTTACACTTTAAATTTTCTAATGCCTTCTTCTTCCCATAATATTTTTTAAGTGTATTTATGTATTTGTGTGTTTTCATTTTTCTCTTCAATTTTTTTTTGTAATGAAATCTTAATTTTTACGCATCGTTAAAAAAAATAAAAATAAAATGGTCAATATTTTGAAGTTAGTATTTTCTATATGTTTATGTAATGTTAATTAATATTTCAATGGACATCAAATAATTGTCACTAAAAAACAATAATTTTAAACATTTGACAAAAAAAAACACATTTTCAATATAAATATAATGAAGAAGAAAAAATACACATTTTCAGACTTTTTGTCAAAAATGACATATCAAATAAACGATTTTTATGGGAAAATCCTAACAAAAAAAACTTAAAAAAAAAAAAAAAAAAAAAAAAAATAGCATTTTTTATGAATTTTATGTTAAAAAATAATAGAAATCACAAGTTTTTTACAAAAAAGAAATGATTCACATAAAAATTAAAGTGAAAATCAGATAATACAAGTATTGAACATATAACAACAATAATCAAATGCCCATTCTTCTCATAAAATCTCAAAGTCAAAACATTACAAGTAACACTAATGAAAATCACTCAAAATTGAGCTTGATGTACAATCATAACTTAAATGTCATCAACAATATCATATAATCCATGTTCATTGTCTTCTTCAGCTTCATTATTTTCTGCTTGAGTTTCCTCATTTTCCCCTTCTATTAGATCTTTCATGTCTGCAAATCTCCCAAACTGTCATTTTCCAATCATTCCATATAATGATGGTTGAGGTTCCTTTGTCTTTTTTGCCACACATGATTCAATAAAATCTCTTTTCCTCAAACCAACTTCTTGCATTGCATCTGGAAGAAATTGAAAATCATTAATTCTTTGTTGAACAAAATTGCATTGTAGTGGGTCTCTTTCAATCGCAATACAATTTCATCCTTTTTGTAGGCAACATGCTAGTGTTGTACCTAATCATCAAGCACAAAAACAATAAGTAAGTAAATTAGTATAAACACATACACACACACACATATAAAAATTCAATTTTATATAATAAAACTTACTTGAACCTGAAAATAAATCCAAAACTCAATCTCCTTCATTTGAACATAAATCTATAAGATAGTTAATCAATGTTTGCAGTTTTTTATAAATGTTAATTATCTCTCCTTTTGCATCTTTATCCTCATATGTTAACTTTTTTTACGATAGCATCATAAACTAGTACTTGGTTATGACTTTTTCCATCCACTTGGTTCAGAAGAATAGACTTATAGCTATCATCTTTTGCCCAACATTCAACGTGGATGAACTCACAATCACTTGTAATTGGTTGATCTGTGAAAGAAATAAGATTTGACTTTTGCCTGTAACACGACATAGTAAAAGTTCAATTCACTTGTACATAAAAAATAAATAAAAAAATACATTAATCAAACATACAATTTCAATATCTTACCATGTAAGTTGCATCATTTTGTTTGATTTTCCCTTGAAGCTTGTTAATAACATTGCAAATAATGTGTCTAAATGAAATGTCGCAAATCTCCAAAGTGGTGATGTTGTGATTTCTTGAAAGCCCATAACCACTTTATTAAAAGCTTGATAAGTGTAAGGCTCACTATCATATCCAATGTCTGGGGAATTGAAATCATGAGGAATGTCTGCAATAACCAGGGCATATTCCCTTTTATGTATGATTTTTGCAATGTCTTCACAATCACCTGCTATTATTTGATATTGGATAGTGTCCAGCCCATTCCAAAAGAAATGAGTAAGAGTAAGATCAAGTTCAACATTCCTAAGACGTTTATTTCTCAGCCTTTCCAACTTAATTTTTTCAATGAAGCTTTTGAAAGTATTTGTTACTCCATTCGCATCCTTCTTCGACATCACTAATGAACTAAACAAATATAAGTATAAGTAATAAAATAAAATAAAAAGTTATATGAATAACATGAATGTAAAAATCAACATACCTTTTTTAATGCAAGATAAAAATCTTTAAGTGTTGTTGTAGAACTTGATTCTGGGTATTTGAGTACAATATCATTCCAACTCTCTTCATTCAACATTTTAACCATATGTTCTTGTCTTTTCATATAAATCTTGTGACTGAATAAATAAAGTAAAAATTGTTAATATAGTGATATGTATAACAAATAATACCAACAACAATATGTTATATTTAAAATAAAATTATAATCCAAGAAAAAAGTAAAAATAATTCAACAAACTTACTTTTGAAATTTCAAGCACATTTCCTCCAATGACAATTCACTAACTTTACACGACATAATATTCTTTTGACTAGTTTGTCATCCTTCACTCCTTGCAATGTTCTCCAAGGTGTGATAGTCATATCATCTTAAAGTTGCTTCATTTCAAGATCTATCTTACTGTTGGTACATATTATGGGTTTAGACTTTTTAACCTTCTGATTTTTTATGGCAATATTCTCCCATATGTCGAAAATGTTATCAATCAATTCCCATATCTCCCATTTTCTAAATTCCAACTGGAAAATGTTATCTATGCCTCTAAATAGTTCTGAATTTACTTTTCCACCTTTTGATTTGATTATATTCTCAATTTGATAACCTGTTTCCTAAAGCGAACAAAGTTCCTTTATAAATTAATTACTCCAAAAGACTTGGAATATGAAATTATCCATTGAGGATATAAATATTATATTAAATATATGAATAAGAATGAGAATGATTTACAAATGAGAACGAGAGGCTTGCTTATATATCAGGCAAGTGTCTCTTCATGAAAAGTCATGTCTCATTTAGACATGCCTCTTCAACCTAATTACTAATTAACCAATAATTATTTATGCCTATTATCATTTACATTATTTTACATTTATTTATATATATTTTATTTGTTACATTCCCTTCGCCCTCAAAAAGCTTTGTCCTCAAAGCTTATCGACGAAAAAATCTTGATCTCTTCTTTCTTTTACTTCGAAAGTCTTTCTGTCTCGGAACAGTCATCTTCGTCGATACAAGCTGATATGATCTTCTTAGTGACAAACAAAATTGTCGCACTAAGAAGGGATCAGACCATCCTAAATTAATCTTCTGTATAGTATTTTAATCACTGGAATTTTGTAACGACTTGTTAGCATAAGACTGGATTGATTTTACGTCATTATTCTCTGAAACATCAATTTGTTATTTCTAGTCTGAATGGTCCAAATACGTAGATTGGTTGAGTTGTCTATTCTCACGATTTGGATGTCGATAGGGAACTTTTTTTGTTTGACTTTCCCTTATTGGGCATGTGGCAATTCTTACATTTTCTTCTGGCGAAGATGTTGTTGAGTTGATTATGGAACATTCACTGGGGATATTTATCATCTGACTTGCAACATCCAAGCGCGTCTTTTCTTCAACTTGCTTGTCTTCTTCCTGAGTTGTGTCATTCACTGGATCGGTATTTGTTATTTTGTCATCAACTTGAATTCCTATATTAGATGCTTCTTTCTCGATAAGTTGTTGTACCTTGTTTTCTAATGACTTCTTATCCTTCTTAAGTTTCTTAATTTTCGTCAATAATTTTTCACTATAGTTTTTAAGTTGAGAAACTTCTTCATTTTTGTCTATAGTGATTTTGTCAATTTCATTTTGCATATTTTGTAATACTTTTTTACCTTCTTGAGAAATTACTTTTAAAATATGTGATATATCTTCTGGCATTACTGAATTAAGTTTCAGTGTAACATCTTGAAGTGTTATTTTGTTCTTCTTGTAAGAAAATGTTAAAAGCTTTTTCTTAGTATTTAGAATAAAGGAACCTAGAGTTTTCATCCATGGTGATCCCAACAATGTCACTATCGTTAAAACATAAGGTTTTCACGGTGAATTGTGAGATAAAAGTATAATCTCCAATATTTAGGTGTAGATTGCTTATATCGTATTGTTTCTTGCATGTGCCAAAAATATTTGTTTCAACTATATTTGATTCAGGAATCACCAATTGGTTAGCACATTTAGGACTAATATAATTACTTGTTTCAGCAACGCTGATAGAGATTATGATATCTCTTCCTGCGAGTGATCCTTTGATTTTAAATAATGTATAAACACATTTACCAAAGGCTTCAGGAAATCTTTCATTACTAGTCTCCATTTTACTTCTTAAATATTAATTTTATTTTTTATTTTTTTATGTCACCACACTTAATAAATATAAAAGTCACGTCTTTTCATATGACAAGGTCACGATGTTCACCAAACTTTTTAAGTAAAAAGTAAAACTTACCTTTCACGTAAAGAGATTTTGTATCCCTTTTGTTTTTTTCTTTTACTTTTAAAATACCATGGGCAATTACCATGGGTTGTTTCTAAAACCACAAGCTTCTACCAGGTGATTTTAAATCTTTTTTTTATGTATAATTTGATTTTTTATGTTCTTTTATTTTATTTTATCTTTTTAATTTTTCTTCTTCTTCTTTTTTTAATGTATTTACTTATATATTGGTTAAATTTTTTTTTTTATGGCGAAAGGTCAACTAGAGAATTTTCCTTTAATTTTAATTTTAATGGCCAAAGGCCTAAAAAACGGAGAAAATGAGAAACTCCCAAATTCTGAGCAAAATGCTTCAATTGTACGACAACACGGTTGACAAATTTCGATAGCCAAGGACCTAGATCGGAGAACGAGCTCTGTGCACCGGTTAAGCAACCTAGAAGACCGAACTGCTCTGATACCAAATGAAGCGAACAAAGTTCCTTCTATAAATTAATTACTCCAAAAGACTTGGAATATGAAGTTATCCATTGAGAATATAAATATTATATTAAATATATGAATAAGAATGAGAATGATTTACAAATGAGAACGAGAGGCTTGCTTATATATCAGGCAAGTGTCTCTTCATGAAGAGTCATGTCTTATTTAGACATGCCTCTTCAACCTAATTACTAATTAACTAATAATTATTTATGCATATTATCATTTACATTATTTTACATTTATTTATATATATTTTATTCGTTACATTTAATCCAAGAAAAAAAGTAAAAATAATTCAACAAACTTACTTTTGAAATTTCAAGCGCATTTCCTCCAATGACAATTCACCTGACTTCACACGACATAATATTGATTTGACTAGTTTGTCATCCTTCACTCCTTGCGATGTTCTCCAAGGTGTGATAGTCATATCATCTGAAAGTTGCTTCATTTCAAGATCTTTCTTACTATTGGTACATATTATGGGTTTAGACTTTTTAACCTTCTGATTTTTTATGGCAATATTCTCCCATATGTCGAAAATGTTATCAATCAATTCCCATATCTCCCATTTTCTAAATGCCAACTGGAAAATGTTATCTATGCCTCTAAATAGTTCTGAATTTACTTTTCCACCTTTTGATTTGATTATATTCTAATTTGATAACCTGTTTCCATACAACATTCCTTCTGAAAGCTTAAACTAACCTTTGTCTTATCCCCACCACAAATTTCTACAAATTCATTATGAATAAATCTGACCCTTTTGATGAAAGTCATATACATTCTATACTCATTATCTACAATATAATCTCATGCTAATAACTTTGCCTCTATTTCTGTTAAACCAACATAAATGATGCATTTCACTGTTTCAAAAAGATAGTTTCCAAGATATTCTTTGATCAATTGTCTTTTGGCCCATATTGAATGGTTCCCTCCAATTACATAATATTTGTAGTCAAAACATTGTATCTTATCAAATGCCTCCCTGTTGGGAATTTGATTTGGATCAACAAGAACCACATAATACACCACATGTGCATATGGATTGTACCTGAACAATGTTTTCAAATTATGGACATGTAGGTGATGTGCCTTTCTAATTTAATATTGAGATTGTCCTTCATCTAACCTATAGAATTGGGTGACATTAAACTCAAATGTTTTGCCGCCATTAATTAATTTATTCTTCCTCAAGTGATTATGAATGGCATTTTGTTTTGTTTTCATAATGACATCCTCTAAATCAGCACTTGTTGTTATGATTTATTTGTTTCCTTTAGAACTTTCACTTTGTTTATCATTGTTTCTTATGATTTAACAAATTCACCAATTTTTTATATTTTCTTCTTCCTAGTTAACACATCTTCTTCTACATAAATATTTTCCTCATCATCAAGTGGAAGAGAGACATCCATGGGCATTTTTCTTTTCGGTGTTTTATTTCTTTTCTCCTTTTCAACAACAGTTCTAACCTCCTCCTCACTAATGGAAACATATTTTTGAGCTTCAACTTCAGCTACAACTCCTTCAAAAGAAACATGTTTACCTTTGTTAGACTGACCCACCGTATAGATTCTTTGTTGATCCCCTATATGTACCATTGCAGTGTCATGAATTGTTGATCTCTGCTTCATTCTCTTTCTTGTTCTAACTCTATATGGAAATTTTTTATCACATTCATAATACTTGGCTCTACATAATAAATACCCTCTAGCATCATTGAAAGACTCTCAGCAAAATCTTATCAAAGAAAATACAATATGTCAATGATCAATCATTTATAAAAAATTCAATGATCCTTACAATAATGCATAACACATAAATATAAATAAGCATACTTACAATGTTATTTGAAATGTTGGATAAGATTTCTTCACACTATAGTGTAGATTATTCATCTGTGTCATACTTGTTCTTTAAGAGACGATATCTAACATTTTCATGTGACTAAGGAAATTTTGCAAAAACATAAACAGTATTTGAATTCGGCACCAAACATGTCTCGTACTATGTCTATCACCTCATACGGTTCACCCATGTAAATCATACCACAGTATAGATAGAGATATGTACTATCATCAGATTCAACATCTTTAACATGCCATGTAAAATTTGTTTTATTTATTTTTCGTGAATTCATCCATTCATAAATAAACTTTGGTGTACTTAATGGGTCAGTTGGTCGACTTTTACGATGTTTCTCAGTTCGGGTATGTTCGACAGTCTTCATAGGGTGTCCACCTACAACTTTAAATGATGGAATTGTTGTTCTTGTTCTAGACATATTCACGGAGACCTTCTTTGATACCATATTTCTGAAAAAACATATGTGTGTGTGTGTTGTTAGTTAATCAAAAAACCATATATATTACTTATTAAAAAAAATTGACACTATAATTATTATTTAAATATAAAAATAAGATAAAATAATGTAATTTCAATAAAAAGATTATGAAATTTATATATACAAATTTATAAAAAAATTATTATATACAAATTTTATATATATAATTTTGAAATTATTAAAAAAAATTATTAGATATAAATTTAAAAAAAAAGAGTTAAATGATTTATATCAACATTTTTATAAAAATATTATTATATATTAAATTTTAAATTATTAAAATCAATAATAATAATAAAATTATATATATAAAAAATTATATATAAATTTTAATGTTAAATTATATATATATAAAATTACAAATATTATATAAAAAAATTAATATTTAAAATTTAATATGTAAAATATGTTTTAATATTTTAAAATTATATTAAATTTTTATAATTAAAATTAAATTAATTTTTTTTGTTTTTTTTTAATATTTAATTTTATTGAAAAAAATCACCCTTTGGCCGTTAGCCAAGGACCCAGGTGGGCGAAGGGGAGTTGCGGGAATCGGCCTGCAGCCCTTTGGCCACTGGTCAGGGGCCTAGGCCCGGAATCGGCCTACGGCCCTTTGGCCGCTAGCCAAGGGCTCGGGCGAGCAGAGGGGGCTACGTGCAGCACCCTCCGCTAGTCAGGAGCTCGAGCGGAGGCAGCTGCGTGTCGGGAGCTCGAGCGAGTGGAGGGGGCTGCGTGCAGCACCCTCCGCTAGCCACGAGCTCGAGCCGGCGAAAGGCGCTACGTGCAGCACCCTGCGCCTGCACGGAGCCCCAGCTAGCAGCGAAAGGGGGCAATAAATTTTTTATATATAATATTTAATAAATCAAAAATCAAAAAACAAAAACAAAAAAACTAATATTTTTATTTTTAAAAAATGTTTTTTAGTAATTAAAAAAAACAACAAAAACAATAAATGGATTTTTTTTCTAATTGAACAGTTTTTATTTTCCATGCAAGAATTTTGATGCTCTCCAAACCAAAAAAAAAAAACAAACAAACAAACAAATCTTAATTTTTCTCCTAAAAATCCAATAAATTTGAGTTTTTTTTTTTCATTTTCATCCAATAAATATATATATATATATATATATATATTATATGATTTTTCCCGTAAAAACACAAAATTTTCCCAAATTCATTTATAAATAATCGAAATAGAAAGAAAACTAACCTTTAAAATAAGTAAAACTCTCGTTGAATGTGTTATCTATGACAATGCAACTCCTCTGCATCTCCTCCACAAAATTGCTCCAAACTTTTTAATAAGACCCAAAAGACTTGATGTGATGTGATGAATAGAAACAATGAATTTTATTTTATAGCGATGATTGTGGGATTGATTTAGCGTTTCTTGAATGTGGGATTAAACTTTATATATATATATATATATCAGCTTTAGGTTAGTTTTCATTCATTGTGAGATAAAAATAAAATATTAATTATAAAAATTAATTTAGATACATAGTCAATGTTAAATAATTTAAATAGAAAAATTATTTTGGGCCTCTGTCAATATTTTAAATAAAAACTAGGGTGAAATTTTTCAAAACCAAAAGTTTAGTAATATGTTTTCAAGTAAATTATAAATGAAAAATTTGGAGGGAAATATTTAAAAACAAAATTTTTGGTGGCAAATTTTTCAGCGAAATTTTTTGGGGAAAACTTTGGAGGGAAAATTTTTGGCAAAAAAATTTGGGGGGAAAGCTTTAGAGGGAAATTTTCAATCTCTAAGCTATAAATTGTCATTGAGAGAGAGTGCATTTGTATCATTCAACATCTTCTGGTTGAAGGTCATGGATTCTTCTGATAGTGAAGTTTTTCTTTCTTTAGCATCGACATCTTCGTCATGCAACAACTCTATTCATTTTGATGAATGTAATAGGAATTCTTTCACTATGAATAGAGAGACAAATTTTCCACTTGGTCTTAATCCTCAGGATGATGAGAGTAGCATTGATGAAAAGCAGCAAAAAGAATTCCCTGTGAATAGAGAGTCAATTTTTCCACTTGCTCCTAATCCTAAGGATTATGGGAGCACCATTGATGAAGGGGCGATGAAGAATTTCCAGAGTCAAAGTTTCCACGTGGTCCTAATCCTAAGGATTATGAGAGCACCACTGATGAAGAGGGGGATGAAGAATTTCCAAAGTCAAAGTTTCCACTTCCTTCTAATCATAAGGATTATGAGAGCACCACTGATGAAGGGGGGGATGAAAAATTTCCAGAGTCAAATTTTCCACTTCCTCCTAATCATAAGGATTAGGAGAGCACCACTGATGAAGGGGAGATGAAGAATTTGCAAAGTCAGTTTCCACATAGTCCTAATCTTAAGGATTATGATAGCACCACTGATGAAGGGAGATATGAAGAATTTCCAGAGTCAAAGTTTCCACATATTCCTAATCCTAAGGATTATGAGAGCACCACTGATGAAGGGGGGGATGAAGAATTTTCAAAGTCAAAGTTTCCACATAGCCCTAATCCTAAGGATTATGAGAACACCATTGATGAAGGGGGAGATGAAAAATTTGCAGAGTCAAAGTTTCCACGAATTCCTAATCCTAAGTATTATGAGAGCATCACTGATGAAGGGGGGATGAATAATTCGCAGAGTCAAAGTTTCCACATATTCCTAATCCTAAGGATTATGAGAGCACCATTGATAAAGGGGAGGGAAAGGATGAACCATTTCCAGTAAATAGAGATTCAAATTCTCCACTTAGTCCTAATCCTAAGGATTATGAGAGCACCACTAACACAGGGGAGGATGAAGAATTTCTATTAAATAGAAATTCAAAGTTTCCACTTATTCCTAATCCCGAAGATTATGAGACCACCACTGATGAAGGGGAGGATAAAAAATTTTGTGCAAATGATAATTTGGCTATGAATAGAGAGTCATATATTCCACTTAGTCATAATCCTAAGGATTATGTGTGCACCAGTGATAAAGGGGAGGATGAAGAGTTTCTTGCAAATGATAATTTTAGAGGCACAGATGTGAATAATGCATTTTCTCTAAGTGATTGTTTCAAAGGTAGTCAGGGTGATGATGAATTGTATCCTCCAAGGGAGGTTTTCAAAAGCAAGGATGAAGATGGTGAAGAATTTCGTTTGAGTCGGGATTTCAAAAGCGCAGATGTTGGTAGTGAAGAATTTCTTTCAAGTGAGGATGGTAATGAATATTTTCCCAGCAATGATGGTGATGAATTTTCTAACTATGTTCGTCAGTATAATATTCCTCCTAATGATGATGAAAATGCTTCTGCATATAATAATGAAATGAGGAAAACGTTGCAAGCAAATATTGTATCTAGGAGTAGGAGTAAGCATTTCTTATCAATCCAAAATATTCCAATTATACAAGGGTTAGGACAGAATATCTCACAAGTAGAAGTTCTATCGGTGATTTGATTTCAAGTGAATGTTGTCAAAAGGATTGCTTGAAACATGTCGATTTCAAGTTTGCTTTGGAGCAAAGGAAGAAATATTTGTCAATGAATAAAAGCATGCAAAAATCATTTTTAGTGGGTTGCATGCAATCTACACTGGCAGGTTATGATTATCATATTGGGAATGTATTGATCTGTGTAAAGGCTTTCAAAATGTTGCATTCAATTGGTAATTTTCATTTGTCAAGAATCCAAGAAAGACTAAAAAAAGACTCTACATATTATTCAAAATTACGTTATAAAAGAGAGGTTTGACCATCAGCAATTACTACAATGTCATGGATGAAAGACTTATTTTCAAATCATAGAGAGTGTATGCCAAATAAATACATAATACATATTCTAGATAATTTCTCAAGATGAGAAATCTACAACTTATACAAAGAATATGTAAAAGGTGTTGAAGGAGATGGTATTTTATTATATATTCATATTTTACAAGGATATGGAAGAACAGATTCAACAATATTCGTATTCCTAAGAAAACAAGGATGGGGTTTTGCACTACATGTGCTTCTCTTAAATCAAAAAGGAATAAATTCAAGGGGCAGAAAAAGGTATGCATTCATAACATTATTTTTTAAAATTGGATAGTTATCAACTATGAAAATATATTTATTAATAGATTTCTTTTATTTTATATACAGATTTCATTGTCAAAGCACTTCAAAAGCATCACAATCAGCAAACAAGTAAAAGACAAAAATTGTATAAGCATAGAAAAAAGTGGTATGATAATCCAAATAAATATTTGGGTTTGATAATTGATGGTATGGACCAAAAAAAAACACTTCTATCGCATTTTGGCCGCACACCAAAAAAATTACAGAAAGAAAATTTTATTCAGTTTTACATGGTTGGCTGTATGGTATTTAATGGGAAGATGTTGCCAAGGGTTTACTTCACAGCTTCAAATATTCATAATGACGCAAATCTTACCATAAATATAATCCATGATGTGCTTTCTCATTAGTTTGGTATTCTTCCTAAAGTTTTGTATCTGCAATTGGACAACACAAGCCGTGAAAATAAAAATCAAGTTCTTTTTGGATATCTAAACACGCTTGCTCAATTGGGAATTTTTAAAAAAGTAAAGGTTGGTTTCTTTCTTGTTGGGCACACTCATGACCATATTGATCAGATGCTTAGTAGTTTTTCAGTAACATTGAGGAGGAAGAATGTTGGGAACCTGCCATCATTAATTGAATGTATTAAGAAATCATACATTCCAAAGCCTATTTTTCATGTGCTGGTATAAACTATTGACATGCGAAATTTTATTGTGGAATCGCATGGTGAGGAGAAATGCATTGAACAGCTTAATGACATTAGCTTCCAGCATCAATTCCGTATCAAAAAAATTGATGGCAAAACACTTATATGGGGCAAGAAGTATTCAATTGTTGCAGAATGGGGGTCGTCGTCAGGTTTAGCATTTTTTAAGTTCATTCCAGATCATCCAATATTTGCATCAAAGATAATATTATTACAATCAGTTGTTGAACTCCATAATGCACGAAGGCATAAGAGAGAGATAAATTATTCTTGAATGTCTAGAAGAAATAAAAATATGTATTAGAGATACATACGAGTACTTTGACGTTGCTGATTCAGTTTGGTGGGAGTCTTTTTTCAATGATCAAAGTGATATCATTTCAATATCAGAAAATGAATATACACTTTTGAAGACTCCATTTATTTGGCCTCAAAATATGCCAAATGAACAGGAGGAAAGACACATTGTTGAACAACAACAATCTCAAGGCATTATTAATTCTCAACAGGAAGAGGAAAGAGAAATCTATATTGGTTCTAGAAGATCGTGTGCACAACGTGAAGCCATGGAAGACCTTTATAGGGGTTTTGTGCAGGATGTTAAGGAGGGTTGCATGATAGCAGTATTAGCATATGGAGATCCACTTGGCTATCCATTTTGGGTTGCGAAGGTTATAAAAGTCATTAAAGAAAATGAAGATATTACAGTTGTTGAGGTACATTGGTATGCCACAAATACCCACCCATTCAATGGTGTGTACAAGCCAGAGATGGTAGTTGATAAACAAATTCGCAGAAAGAGAAAAAGAAAGGATACAAATATAAATCGTCGCCGCACAAACCTCTTAAAATTAAAGGATGTTGACATAATTGTCTATGACTTCAATTTAACAAAGAGAGGAACTCTTTACTTCAATACCATGGATATTTTGAAGAAATTGCTACCAGAAGGAACAGTGTTGAGATGGGAGTCTATTGAACCTAGTCTTAGATCTAGAAGACTTTTGAAACCGGAAATGGTGGGCATGCATGTTGACTCAGATGGGGCTCTAATTGATGAAAGAGAAGAATATGGGTCATATTCATCTACATCCAGTCATTCATCTGAAGATGTAGATTCTGATGGTGTGCCTAAGACATTTTATGTAAATGATGTTTGCATGGTAACTTGAAATAAATATTTTGACTTCCATATGATCTTACATGAAGTTATGAGTCATTTCTATGTTTGTTGGATTTAATGTTTTAATTAAAAGAAATTCATGTCTTTAGAGATGTTTGCATGGTAACTTGAAATAAATATTGACTTCCATATGATTTTACATGAAGTTATGGGTCATTTCTATGTTTTTTGGGTTATATGTTCTAACATATGTGATATTCAATCTACGGAAGTTGATATTTTGATTAAAAGTAAATAAATGTTAAAAAATAATGTTGATTTTTTAAATTATATAGTGATATTTCCATGATATTATTTATTGCTATCATTTGGTATAAGATAGTTTTAAAATTGTTGAAATTTTAATGCCTCATTAAAAGTAACACTTCGTTTTGATGGTTGATTTTTAGGTTTTTGTTGCAAAAGGATAAGTTGTCTTAGGCTAAAATTTGAAAAGAGCTATAGTTTTAGCCTTTGAAATAAAAATTTCTCTTGGAATAATGAATCTGTCATTTACTTGTTCATTTTTAAAAATTGTTTTAGCGATATAATTTGCCCATAATTTCATGGTTGAAATGTGTTAAAAATTGAAGGTTTTTAATTACAAGGTTGAAAAATTATCAAAATCTTAAGGTTT
The DNA here is from genome assembly GCA_031772625.1 of Pinus tabuliformis. Lineage (NCBI taxonomy): Eukaryota > Viridiplantae > Streptophyta > Pinopsida > Pinales > Pinaceae > Pinus > Pinus tabuliformis. Next base: position 542,278,801 of record CM062807.1, read on the forward strand.
TTCTAAATTATGATATTTTATTTTTAATGCTATGGTTGAAAACAATTACAATTTCAAGGTTTTTTAGAGTCAAGATATTTTATTTTTAACAACATGGATGGAAATTGTTGGAATTATCAGAATTTGAGACATGATATTTTATCTTTGAAATCATGTCTGAGAATTGTTAGAATTTTACAGTTTGTCAAAGTCCGGATATTTTATCTTTAACTCCATTGCTAAAAAATGTCATAATTGTAACCCGTTTTTTTTTTTGCTATTCCGGAATCAACACTTATTTTTTATGGGTGTTTTTTTCACCCATTTTGCAAAACAAAAATGGTTTTTACTTTCATTTAAAAAAAAAAAAAACGTTGAAAATTTACCCTAAAATTCTGGCATACACAAATTTCATTTTTGGGTTGTTTTTCATGTTTTTTGGGGTTTTTGGGCTAAAGTACCCGTTTTGAGGTAATAGTTCTCGTTTGATCGGTAACTATGTTTCAAATGATCCAGTTGTACAATGCCATTCAAGTCATTATTGATAACACTATTAATTTTAAGGCGGTAATAACAATCATTGAGGTATGTACCAAATATATTTTGGTCAAGGTGTTTGGTTGACATGTTGGTACCTCTTGATGTATCATATTGTTAATATGAAAGACCTCGATTGTAAGTGAATCAGTGCATTGTATAAAAGGGAAGAAAATGATAAATTTATTACCAACCATAGCATGGTGCAACACATTTTCCACAATTACTCTAAGTTAGAGCTACTAAAGATTTCAAAGACTAGATTTGCTAGCTATTACTCAACTTCATGTCTTTTGAAGGTAAGAGGGGCATTGGCTAGTGTGGGATTAAGTGATTCGTGGTAGGGTTTGAAAGACAAAGTTGCAAGCACATATGATAGACATGAATTTCTAGAGGTGAAGGATGCAATGCTTGATGGTTAGTTTTGGTAATAGGTTAGATATGTTTTATAGTTCACCAATCCCATTTATATTATGATTTGATTTACATATACATATTAGTTAGTGCTTGGGGAGGTGTATGAGCAAATGGACATCATGCTAGGCCAAATCAAGGACATTGTTGCAATGAGAGATGTACTCTTGTATTATCACATCCATAAACATGTAGAGAAAAGGTGGGATAATCTAAATGTTCCACTCCATGCCATAGCATATGTCCTTACACCCAAATATTATCCTCCATCTTGGTTAGCCCAACTGGGACCTAATGGGATTATGACAAAAACACACACATTTCCAAAGATACAAATGGGTATATACTTGCATTAAACAAGTTGGCCATTGATGAAAATGAGTGTATTTTGGTACAAATATAATTAAGTACATTAGTAAACATATACAGATCCTCTACCACACATCTACATAAATTATTTTTGAGGGTGCTTTTATAGGTCATTAACACCTCTTTTAAAGAGAAGAGTTGGAGAACCTACAAATTCATCAATAGTGCGAAGAGAAACAACTTAGATGTAAACCATATAGAAAACTTGGTTTATGTGCACTACAACTTGAGGTTGTCATGAAGCAATGAAGAATGATAGAACGTATGTTACTTGGAACAAGCCAAAGGAGACTAACTTTTAGAATGGAGACATAGCTTTAGAGTGCTTGGAAAAATTGAAATTTTGGGTGATCTGAAGGTGATGATATTCATGGAACAAACATGCTACCCCCATATACTATTAAGTTTCCAGATGCAGGAGATTTACCTTTAGCTGACAACATCCAATATTGTGTGGGGGGTATTGTTAAGCATAAATTGCTTATTTAAGACAGATATTAAATTATTACATTTCTAGTGTTATATTAGTAGGTCAGCCAGAACACTTCATTGTATCTTTTCACGATAATTGTACCATTGGTCTCCCATATATACTAAGGAGACCTAGTCTTAGGATCATCTCATCTTGTATTATACATTATATTCATTGTAAAAGGAGGCTCCCCCTCAAAGTGGATTGTAATCATTTACTTTTTATCATTAAAGGCATTGCTTCATAACAACCATGTAGTTTTTTTCGTATTCCATGAACACTTCCACCTACCATTGTTCCTTTTATTCATTAAATCACCAAAAAAGAAACTATAAGTTTCTCGTAGCAAAAGGAAAATTTAGTAGATATCAAATCTCTTTTTACTTTTCTTGTTTAAAGGTAGTTGTTCAGAGTGTGTCTTTATTATGGCCTCTCTCTTTTTTCTCTGTGGTTCACAGACCCTAAAGATCGGTGACCGATATGTCCATGGAATATTTGTTACCAAGCAAATCCACCCAAAGGGATCACTTCCTACATGCTCAACCATGGAGCCTGACCCCAACACTATCAAGAGAATTGAACCTGTGATCTCTCAATAGCAAAGGTGTTTTAATGATAGGAACATGACCAATTGAGCTAACCCTCGGGGCTATGCCTATTTTTAAAATATTATATGACAATTTAAGTTTGAAATTTGAACATATCATTAAATTGTTGACTACATCTTAGAAATCTTCCATAACATATGATTTTCTATTTCATTTCGTGGTTGATTTTAACTATTACAATAATTAAAATATTATATGTTAAAACTTGAAGGTTGATGTTATTGTTGATGATTGATAATGATGACAATGTTATAATTATTAGATGATTAATGTTGGGTGTGTGCTAAATGGCTAATGTTTTAATGGCCATCATTAATCTAGTAGTAAATCCATATTTTCTACACTTAATTTGGAATTACACATATTTTAAAAATATATGTAAGTTAATTTAAATATATTAACATATATATTCAAACTTTACAATCCTTCCATTTCAATTCCTTAAAATTAAGTGTGCCTCCAAATAGTCTATTGGGAAAGGAGCTAGCCTTAACTACACATCGTAAGATCGTTGCCTCTCCATAAAAAACTTCCATGAGAAACCTCCTATTTGTGAAACCAAAAAATATCCTATGTGATTATAATAATTACAGTGATTTCCATCAATTCATTATTGGTCTTTTGACACATTTTTGAAGGTTTTTTCCATCCTTTTATGACAACTAATTTATGCATTTTATACTAAGAGTTCATCATAGTGTGATGTTTATCCATGCCTAAACAATGTTGAGGTGTATTTTAATGTTGTATAATGGCTTGATGTACTTTTGTATTTAATTTCGTAATAATAATCAATATAACATATTTCTAGAGCACTTATACTTTATAATAATTATAATGATTTCCATCAATTCATCATTGGTCTTTTGACACATTTTTGAATGTTTTTTTCCATCCTTTTATGACAACTAATTTATGCATTTTATACTAGGAGTGCATCATAGTGTGATGTTTATCCATGCCTAAAGAATGTTGAAGTGTATTTTAATGTTGTATAATGGCTTGATGTACTTTTGTATTTAATTTCGTAATAATAATCAATATAACATATTTCTAGAGCACTTATACTTTAGCATGGATTCACTAGACTTTGCAATATTGCACATATTCAAATAGAGATGTTTATTAGAGTTATTTGGTGGTGACTTGTTTCTCGGGTAATGGTGACCTACACTCATAGATCATTCTTATCCACTACTTCTCCCTTATTTCTTGACAAGCTCAACATCAACCTATATGGATTGGTTGATCTCCACCCTTCATTGTATTTTATGCTCAATAGTCAAGTTCCTCTTTATTATTATAAATTGAGATGATTAGTCTTGAATGAGATCTATGGGTCAATTGTGTATGTGTCATAATGATAATCATTATAACATCATTTGTGAGTACCCATAAATGTAGTAGGGCTTCACTAGACTTTTTCAATTATTGAGCATATGCACATGGAGACGTTGTTGCGAGTTATCTAGGGGTTACATATCACTCAAGTAATGGTGCATGTACTCATGGGTCGATCTTATCCAATACTTATCCATTATCTCTTGATGATCTCATTATCAACCTTTTATGGATTAGTTGATCTCCACACTTGATTATGTCTTCTGATCAATAGTCCAGGTTTCTCTTTATTACTATAAATTGATGTGATTGATCTTGAATCAAGAGTGGAGGGTGCCTAGTGGTATAAATCATTAACCTGGACCCGATGTGTCCTTAGGCTAGATAATTCACACTTAAAGAGTTGTATGGATCCCATTTTAACTCCATATATGTGTGCACTCTTGCAATTGTAATTGGGAGAAATATATGAAGAATAAAAAGGCCTTGCTTATCTTGATGTTTCTTCACCTTGGGGTTTTACCACATGTACAAATTGACGTATGTTTGAGCTAATATCACCATACAAATGTGTCTAAAGTAGCCTAATTAACCAAGACCATTCATTTGTTTACAACAATCAATCTTTATTCCCCAATATATATTGAAATTTTTCTTCTAGCATATCATCCATCCCTATAATATGTTTTTAAATTGGTTCTTCAACAATATAGTAAATGAATTTGATATCAAATATCATGGATTTTATCAAATCAATTATAATAATGTTATATGTTTGATTGGTATAACGTCTTCTAGTTGTAACTAACATTTTGTTGAATAGCAATATCATTTAGAAGACTTAACACATCACTATCGCATGGCTCATCCATCCAATTAGCATGTGTCACATCAATAGGTGCATCCAAACATAAGTCAGCAACTCAATGGCCACATCTCACTTTGTACATTGCTACATGTTATTTTCAACAAATGTCACATCAATATTCCATACATGCCACACAGGTATTATGTGCATGCCATGTCAACTTTTGTACCTTGCCATGCCAACATATTGGGGGTTCCAATGAGACCAATCAACGTTTCCCACATGGCACTCGTGACTTAATTTGCAGGGATTAACACCACGATTTTAAACCTGATTTTTAAATTGTTGTAACTTTGTCATACAAAATCACTTTTCAGTGCAATGTTTGCAAACTATATTTTTTAGTTCACTACACAATGACATATTTGTATTCAATGAATTGTTTAGGCTAATGTTGGTGATTTTCATTTGTTCCCAAAAATTGCATTGACCTCACTTTTGAATTTAAAATGATTATACCTTGTTGATATGGGCATTATTTTGAATGATTTTTTTTAAATGCATAAAATTTCATGTTCTTTGAAATGGTGATATTGTGTTTATTAAATGTTTATTTGTTTCACTATATGATTACTGAAGATGGTAATCGCCACACCTTTCTTTCTCCTTTGTTTGTTCTTTCTCCTTTGTTTGACTATGACAACATTGTACTCAAGATAGTTTCTTGATGGCAAAACTTAGTGTTTTTTCTTGGCATGATGTATTTGTGATGGCGAGATCATTTTATATTACATGTGCATATTTGCACACTTGTCAAACTTGCGAATCATTGTGAGATCATTTTTTAGTTCCTAATTGAAACATCATAATTCATTATCGACACTTTGAGCCTGTTGTATCACATTAAACATCATCTACAATAATGCATGCCTTAATGGAGAGCCTACTCTTTGACACATTATAGACTTGCCATAATGATTCATGCATTTGTTCTTGAAAGTTCTACCTTGCAGTTAACTCTTTATTTTTCACTTATTTCTAAATTACATGTATAAATAATATAAAAACAAATTGATTTTGCACATTACTACTCTATCTAGACTTGTTTGGCATTTAACCATGAGCATATTAATGTTGTCATTGTTGACCATTCTAAATTGATTCTTGATGGTAGCGTCTTCTCCTTACACCTTTCTAAGAATTTGATTACAACTTACTAAGAATTTGATTACAACTTACTGATTATGTTGTATATTGTACCACTCAACAACTTATCCTTGACAACACAAGAGTTTGACACTATCTTTGTCTTTTAGCTAGGATGTTTGAAATTGTTATTAAGAGGAAATGTAATGTAACGTCATCTTCTTCCAAAAGTGTTCATTACAATCCATGATGTGATGATTGTTTATTGGCCACCTTTACCATTGTATAGCCTATCATTATGATGACCATGAAAACATCACTATTCAACATTAGTACAAGCAATGAAGCATCATTGGACTTGAGGAATATCAAATATCTCACATTACAAACATATTATTCTTATGTAACACAACTCCCTCCTTTTAAGTGCCCATTCCTTTTATCAATGTTAAGAGGGAATATTAAAATGTGTTTTAATGTTGTCTAACGATTCAAGTAGACAATATGGGTCCTTCGATTAGATCATTAGTAGATGATATGGGCCCTTAAACTAGATCGTCCATATGCTTGATAGTTGTATGGATCTCATTTAAGCACCATACATGTGAGTACTCTAGTTGTTGTGATAGTGAAACTCATTTTAAGAATAAGGTCTCACTCCTACCTTGGGCTTTACCCTGTAAATCTCTTGTCTCATCTCTATTTTCATATACCTAATTTATTTATTTGATGCTTTATATAGAAGCTTAGATAAGGTAGACCTTGATCATATGTTCTCAGTGTTTCAAATATGCTAGCTTATACCAAAAAGTTGTAATCAACTTAACCTCCATTAATGCAAGAATATAGCTTTGTAGTGTGCTTTTTTTTAACTCAACGAATGTAAAGCTAGCAATAATGCATATTTGGTCAGCGAAAAATGTAAAGCTTGGGATTATGTGTCTGATTAGCCCAAAACTATGGAAAAGATATTGTTAATAATACTCTATCAATATCATCTACAGGCACCAATTATCCCATTGCTAATACAATTATAGCAAAATGGATCATTATCGTGCCCTTCCATCCAACACCCTTTAATGAAGTCCATAGCCTCATGTGATCTTTTTGTTGTAATCCTTTAAGCATTCTCTCTACAAGTGTTGGTTCCAATGCCTTGTGGGGGCTGTAAGGGGACTTCCCTCCTAGGAAACCTCAACGAAATAAGCATGATATATCTAGATATATTTAGATGGCATTAAAAAGGATGGCTCCCACATTCATGTAGGGAAAGGGGGAGAGGGAGGATTTTGTCAAGGGGAGAGGAAGAAGGAAAACAAAATAATGAAGGAAAACAAAATAATGATTTCATAGCCCATCAACATAACATATTGAATAACATATTGAATTAAGGCACATGAATCCCTTCATGTTAGCAAACCCATTAAAACGCCTCCTCTCAACTTCAATGTCTAGGCAAATAGAAAATAGAATAATGGTTTCATAGCCAACCTCCCTCCCCATGAAAACACCTCCTCTCAACTTCAATGTCTAGGCAAATAGAAAATAGAATAATGGTTTCATAGCCAACCTCCCTTCATTTGGGCAATCCGCTAAAAATCTGTGGCTATAATGCCTATAAGCCATCTCTCAAAGTCAAAGCCTATGCTACAAAGAAGTGAATCAAATGACCTCCTAATCAAAAAACACTATTCAAATGTATTTGTTCAACACGTGAAGTTATTACGTCCATGACAAACATCCACAACACCGCAATGAAATTTTGAAGCATGAAAGAATTTGATCCTCACCTGCACCACATTCACGAGGGCCTCAAGGAATTGTGAAGCATGCATCATTAGAGATGTTGAAATGTGAAGACATCAATTTTTTGGATAATGCCTAAATGTTACATTCACGAGGGCCTCAAGGAATTGTGAAGCATGCATCATTAGAGATGTTGAAATGTGAAGACATCAATTTTTTGGATAATGCCTAAATGTTACCAGTGCAAGTGACCAATTATAGAATAAATTTAGTGTTAAGTTGGTTAAATTATTCCATATATTTTGGCAGAGGTGAGAATAGACTCATTCTTGACATTTTCATTAACAAATAGACACAAAGTACAGCCATCTTTAATGCATACAATGTCATTTTGTGCCAACAAGGCCAGCAAGCCATGCCATGCAGTTCCACGTGGCCAAAGGTTCAAAAGGCCCATTGGTTTAGTGCCAAATAGATAGACGAGCACAAAGTACGTCCATCCTTAATGCATACAATGTCATTTTGTATGCAAATGACCTGCAAACCATGCTATGCAGGTCCACATGGCCAAAAGTTCAAAAGGCCCATTGGTTTGGTGCCAAATAGATAGACAAGATCACCCACTTCATCATACACACCCATTAACAATAACTGCCACAACAACATTCTTAATTGTTAATTGTTTAAAAAAAATGGATTTTTTAAATAATTGGATGTCATTGTATTATTATTTTGATATGATTTGCATACTAGTTAATTCATTTTGACATGGAGGTACGAACCTCACTCATTTGCACGGGTACATGTGTACAACCAAACACATGAATGCATGCCAGCAAAGAGTCAAAAGGATGGACAATCCCTCTCACACACACCCCAATGCACACACATGCCAAACACACAAACAATAATTGCCTTCGAATTCCACTAAAAAATGATGCAATCTAAGGAAATTGTTGTAGTTACCAACAATCAGTATAGAGGAATACGTAAGTTTTCAGACATAGGGCATGGAATGTAATGGTTGCTACATCCTAAGAGTATCATACTGAAAACTTTGTACATTTTTTGCAAGTGGCAATAACTGAAGACAAACCCAACTGGAGCTCACTTAGCTAATGAAAATCTTGTGGTATTGAATTGGTCTATAAAAGAAAAGCTTAAATAATCAAACAAGTTTTTTTAGATAAGCACATAAAAATTTGTTACTCACCTAAATATAATACATATATATAACAGTGTCTTTAATATACATGCTCTGCATTGCTTGAAGAGAAAAGGTAGAAAAGATCTAGGGAAAGTTAGTAACTGATAAATTTTTGCCAACCCAAAATAGGCCCCGTTTATAAAACTTAATTAAGACCATCCAATCATTTGTATTTAATATACCAAAAAAAAAATCAGAACTAAACCCAATATGTCAACAGATCAATCCTCAGGAAGTAACATCCACCATGTGGAAGCTAGTAAGATGGTTAGCATACCCTAATGCTTATCTTGATAAATAAAGCATTCACCTTCGATATGGCATTGTAAATATAATAAGATATAACAGGGTATTATAATAGTCAGACCCATTAGTTGGTTAATGATTTATCTGATTTGAATATTTCAAAGTGGAAACCTCAGCTCCAAAATTGCCGGAATCTTACAAAATAATAATCCGTAAACAAATCGATCAAGTTTCTTTTCACATTGAAACCTGGAAGACACAACTCTTTAAACCTCACAAGCCTACAATTTTTTATGGAAAGCAGTGTGTGTGATCCCTTGCTTAGTGATACACCTAACAATTTTTAAAACAACAAATACATTTTCAAACTAAACATGAGCCACCGATCTTGACTATCGATACCCAGAAGGGATTTCCAGCAATGACTTCATATAGACAGCTTAACTCATGCATTAAGAAAGACATGGAGCCACTAGCATTGGTGCAAGTTGGCATCACAGTATGCAATGTAAACCTTGAATACAAAAGGCACTCAACGTCATAGCTCAAAGGCTACACAATAAATGGGGGACCCACATTAAAATATGTGATCACCACGTAAGAGCTAGGAGTTGGGGTTCAGTGCAAATATGCAAATATTCGATAGAAACGAATCACCTTGGAGCTTGCTCTAAACCTGAAGTTCCAGTTGTAAGAACAGTAGAAGCATTGCTTGCCAACCCATTTTCCACAGGTGGTCCAGTACCCCACTTTCCTTCTGACTCTAAGGGCTCCAAAACATGTACACCCCCATCAGACAATCCCAATGCAAATTGATTTGGCTCAGAAGGATGAGCTGCAATTACAAGCGGGTACACACCAGAGCTGCAACATAAAGGAAGACGAAACACAAATACATATTAGATGGCAGAAAAATTACTCAAGAAAATAGTTTTTTTCAGGACAAATGCTCATGATAATGGACACTTTTAACAATCATACTATACCATCTTACTGTACAAAGAACAACTAAACTAATCTGCAATTATATGTCTAAACAGACATATAACCGAACTCCTACAGTCAACATTACCAGGGTTCATAGGTTATGCTCCATGTGTTTGGATTTCCAAAATTGTAAGTTCCTGAGGAAGTGGGCTAACGTTTTTCATTTCATGGAATAATGTGGGTATTTGGGGGCATTAGAAACATATTGAACGTGAGATACCAGGTTATTTAAGTCTTCATTCTTTATGTTTGCTCTCAAGTTCATTGGAGGGATCTTGAATACTATGACAACCTACTGCACAGTGCACACACCCACACATGAACCAGTGCACATGATCCCACATCCCCGTGAAACATCGAAAAATCTATCCCCCACATACGGCATCTCATCAGATTGTTTATAGTATGATTTACCTGACACTGGGTGAAAGATACGAAGATGGACTAATTCGACATCGTAACCGCAGTGATCCAGCATGGAATACACCCACCGCGCCATCAAAAAAGCTAGCATATATTAGTTGACTATCACATGAGTAAGTAGCATGAGATATTGGAGCAGAAAGTGACTCCGCGGGGATCCACTGCCAGGAACCAGAACCATTACGAGTTAGACATTTAGAGATACATACCAACTTACCAACTTATGAATTAAACTAAGTAAAAGAATGGAAACAAACAACCAAAAGTTGTGTGATATTTAAAACAAACCTGTTTGAGACACTCAAGTTTATTAGCTTCATAAATAGCAATTTGAGTTTCATGCACAACCAAAAAGTGTATCTGATCCTGGTGAAATTGCACTCGAGTTTCTGCCTGTGGTGGCGATCTGCCTGCTGGTAGCTGTAAAAACTTATTCCTAAGCCTTTCCCAGCCATCGGTTCCCCATACGCAAAGCTGCAGTGCCAGACATCCCAGGAGTTACTGCATTAGCCGTCATCAGGCTAAGTCAGCTAAAATAATTATGCACCCTAGAGGCTTGGATTACAACTACAAGATATATCATGTCACAAGTACCTGAGCATCTGCTCCTGATGATACAAGCACATTCAGTGCATGAGAAAAAGCAAGCCCAGTCACTCTCTTTTGATGTCCTTTAAGCTTGCTCTTTACCTGCATCCAAAACGCATTTTATTCAAATTTATATGCAAGTGCCTCCAAAAGGGGTTTGATTGCTGAAAATTCCACCAAAGTTTGAGTCAGAACCCCATCCACTCGAACATTGTAAATTTGAATTGTAGAGTCTTCCATGCCAATAGCAATTATGTTGTTGTCCTGCGGGTGGAAAGCAAGAAAAGTTGCTGGTGGTGGTGGTGCCATGAAAGTTGTCATTGTCTGCAAAAAACACAATGAAGCACAGAGTGATAAAACTATTTAAAGAGAAGTTCCTCAGAATATAGTAAATAAATAGCTAGATACTTGTCATTCAACATCTGAAGCATTACCTTGAATGTCATCATATTGAACAAAGAAACTTTTCCACCACTGGCTGACATAACGTACGAGTCATTTTTAGATAATGCAAAGCAGGGAACAGCATCCTCGGGATTAGTATCACTTATGTCATTTGTCATCAGTATGCCACTGGCAGGTTGCCATAACTGAGGTGGAATACTGGCTGTTGCCTGTGAAAAGAACTTCTTTTAGATGATATGGCAAATGCATTCAGTAGAAACTTTAAAATTAATTTGTAAGATACTAATCAACTTGATCTCTCTCAATTAACGGGTATAACAACTCCATACACACCTATTAAAAAGAGCATGACCTAAACAAAAAATATCATACATTAAAAAGAGCATGACCTAAACAAAGAATAACATAAGCACCTTGCCACTAGTATTGCGATCATTTCGCTGCCACTTCCAGAGCTTGTGCACAGCATTGGAAGCCAATGCCAGAATCGCAACTCCTGAATTAGTATATATTAATCTTGAAATCTGCAGTTCATGCGAGTATAAAGTGATTATAACAAAGAACTAAATCTCTACAAACAAAGGCTCTTGCTGTAAGCTACAAAATTGAAATGTACCAATTCTTTATTTCCAAACTCTACAGAAAGGCATTGCGAATCAAAAGCTAAGTATGTGCCAAAGAACGCTCCAAAATCATACATGGCATGACACGTAGCTGAGAAGAAACTGAAGCTTTATGCACCAAGCTAGAAGTTTTGGAAAAAACGTGTGAACAATTCAACAAAATTAGGAGGTTGATGTTATCAATTCTCGTGTCTAGATAGATTCTCGTGTCCATAGATAGATTAATATCCATCAAATGGGCACCTATGGAGTACATTGATTTGTAAGCCATAAAAAGTCAGCAGCAGTAAATAAACATATAGGACTGAATGAGCTGCATATTATGAAAGGTACAGGCTTATACGCACTGACAAGGGCAAGTACATATTTACCGCCTTTACGTCAAATGAAAATGGAAATAACCAATGAAAACACAATGATGCTTCTAGCCATGCAGTACAAATTACTTTTTAACATAAATGCGACACATTACACAATATCACAAGTTTAATAACAAGCTCAGGCTGATACAGGATATTTTTTCCCTGCATAATCCATTATGAGCTATTCAAACTGGGATAATACACACCTTGCTTGTTGGTAGGTTATCTGAGAGTCTCAAGGACCGGCACTGAGCTGGTTCGGATATTTCAGTTAGCTTCCAGTTCTTGTTTTTATCTACTGAATCTTCTGCCACTCTGACCTTATCTCCAACACTCCTAGAATCCACTCCATTCTGACACACAAAAATCAATTACTTTCAATTGTTTAGTGTACACATTTGCGAGCATTCATGCTTTGAACATGTCCTTTTGTTGAAAAGAAACAGGCTTATTCATATTCAAAAGCACAGAAAATCATTTAAACTCTCCCTACCATACTTCTTCCACAACCTTCAGCATACTTCAAAAACATTAAGTAGATGGCAATCGATGCCTTATGCAAGGTCTTTATCCTTGTAATCTAGAGATATCTTAGAGTGTGACAGTAGACATACCAGTCCAGCCATAGAAACTGTGGAAGCAACCCGATCAGATCCCCCAACAGTTTGTGCCCCAGGTGTGCTTACAGATGCCATTTGAGTTACTACTGACACCTGTAGAACCAAATCTCAATCTAGCCGCATTTGAAGTAAAGCTTGAAAGCCAAACACATAATAAATGCACAACTCTTACCTTCGTATCAGAAGGAACTCTTGCTGCATCAAAGGCACGGTTCTCAAATGAGCGTAATAATCTGAGGCCATCAGCATTGACTAAAATTTTGATGCCATTATCACTGGTTGAAACTGCCAATAACGACCCTTCCTTGTTGAAGCGGAGACGAGGAGTATTCTGAAAATAGGAAAAAATCAAAGCTAAATTAACCTGAAAGTCTTTCTTTTGAGCTATGCAAGTAGTTCACATCAAAAAAAAAAGTGTAAGCAACTATGTCAAACCATACAGCTAATCCACCGTCAGCATCAACAGTTGTCAGCAGGTTTGTGTTGTCCATGTCCCAAAACTTGATCAAATATTCATCTCCAGCAGCCAAAAAGCGGTTCTTAGTCATATCAAACTGCACAATATCCAAAGAGTGCTTACAAAATCCTTGATAAGTACGCTTTATAGCACCTTCACTCTCATTCCATTCAACAAGAAAAGATTCTCTTTCTTTGCTTGTTCCACATGAGAAGAGCCTGCATCAAGTTGCCAATGTTTTTATTCTCCATGTATTGTAGAGCTAATCAATAACCAACAGAAATAAAGCATAGCACAAAGCAAGAGCTGAAATGACATGATGAATCAACCTTGTCCCATCAGCACTATAAGCCATTGTAGTGAACCACTGACCAGGAGCATCATAATCAACCCTTGAACCCATCAAATCATATAACCAAGCCTTTATCTTGCCATCAATAGTCGTTGAAAAGATAAACTGATACATAAGAAGAGTCCAATACAAAGCTTCAGCTTGAGGAATCATTATATCCACAAAATGAGTTTCTTCCTGGAAAACAAACATTCTCCCAGTCGTATTAAAAAAAATCAGAATCACAACAAAGAGCTCATACCTGAATGTTTTCTTTATAATGGGGGCATACAGAATACACGGGTGCTTCATGACCTTCAAAAGTATATTGCTTCACACCAGTAACAGCATCCCATACCTGTTGCACCAACCAGCTTTATCAACCCAAAATTTTCAAAGCCCCGCACTCTGTCACAATATAGAGTTTCATGTCAAACCTTTATTGTTTTGTCATCTCCACAGGTAATAATACACAATTGCTTGTTGGGATGTGAAAAAGCAAGGTCATTTACACCTCCAACATGGGCGTCAATCTGCCAAAAGAAATAATCTATTAGATGTGAAAAGAAGTGAATTCACTGAAGCAACAAATACAATACATGGAGAAACCAGAAACATTTTCTGTAATGTAGCCCTCAATTTTCTCCGTGACTAAGTTCAGGTTTATTACAAGAAAACTGAATGAGAGAGTCCAAATACCTCCAAGTGTTGCCGCAAGTCATTACCAACATGGAAGGAATATATGTGCACTATATGCTTTGAATAAGCTACTCCTGCATATTAGAAAAACACATAATCATACACTACTTCAAATATGGGTTCAATCATCTCATTACCAAGAGAATATATTGACAAGTTCAATATTAGCAGAAGCTAAAATCTTCCTGGTATAATTACATACCAAACAAAGAACCATCTGGATTCCACACAACACGATTGACTGATACAACAGGATCCTTGAGAACTGCTGCCTGTTGTCCAGAAAATGGGACAATCAGATTACTCCATTCATTATAAAGAAAGGATAAGAAAGATACAAGTTATACTAATGAAATATTTCCAAAAACGACCAACAACAGCCAAATGGACAAGTAAAGAACAGTCAGTGTAGATACCTAAAGCATTCCCAGCCTAAATCCACATAGGACACATAAAGGGTAACATAATAAAGGTTTCTAATATACAATAAGTTAAGCCCAGGAACAGATAATAATTTATTTCGTGACTATAAAGGTGTAAAGGTCATATATGTTACCTGCATGGAAGCTGAACAAGATCCAAGATCCCAAACTTTGAAATTTCTGTGAGCTAGTCTTTCCTGTGAACCCACTTCCCATACACCAATTTCACCCACATGTGTACCGACTGGACCACAGAAACAATGAATGCATATTAGTAGCATAAAATTTTGTACTTTGTGAAATATGAAGAAGAATAATGGCACTCATGCCTTCTAAAGAGAGAATATGCATTCCTAAGCATATGAATTAATCTAAACAGAAAAAATAAGCATTATCACAAACAAAGCCATACCTAAAAGTATGGTCTGCTGCAAAGGATGAAAATCCATGCTCTTCACTGGAGATCCCTGATTTAAAGTTCGTGCAACAATCTTGGGAAGGTCATCTTGCGAATATAAGCCCTGTGGAAGATTTGGGCCAGAATAGCTAACCTGCAAATTCGTTATAGTTAAAGCACCCTAATCCTCAAACAATACTGCTGCTCTTACAAGCAACCACATTGATACTTGAATGAAGACTTTTACCTGTTACATTTCTTCATTATTAACTAACCATAACTAACCATAAATTACATTAGTTGATGTTTAACAGTGAAAATGAACCATATGGAGACGGCAAAATCAGAATACCTCATCACCAGACTGCCCGATTGTCCTTGCTCGTTTTAGAATGTGATCAGAATCGGCTGACTGATAATCCCCTAAGGGAGGATTAGGAGGGGTCCTCGGGCGCTTCAACAAAGCAGCTAGAGTAACAAATTGAAAGGGGATTACTCAACAATATAAAAGCTATAGATGCCAACATATGACATCATTTCCTATATAAACCATAATCAGAATTTTAGACAATGGCTTCCTATATAATCCATATCAACAGAACTTCCATGTCAATTGCTGGTGTATAAGTTACCTGTATTTGCTGCAGCACTAAGTCCAATTGGCCCCGCAGAGACTGCAGGATGAGGTGCAGGAGTGGCATTAGCCATCCAGCCTGCTAAGGCAGTAGCAACAGGTGCAGGTGCTGCTTGAAATGGGGCCTGGAAATAAACATTAAAATAGCATATCAGACAAAACTCTTCATGATTCAAATACACTCAAATCAACTACTCTTGATATGGACAACTATCAGCAATTTCATCAAGAAATCTTTAAAAATCCACCTGTAACTCAACATACCCCATGAGCACCAAGTGGTGGGAAGCCTCCCCCTTTCGGAATTGTTGCCATAAGAGGATTAGTTGCAGGAGATGGTGCGAGAGCTCCATTCGGCTGTCCACAACTGTGATCAACAAACAATGTTTTTATGTCTGGGTTGGGCCTTGGATTTTTACAGAGTTGATGCTGCCAATTCAAACTGCCATAAATTTCAAACACCAATACCAGGAATATGAAATCAGTAATATGCACCAAGCACAGACCTCATAGAAGTATAATCTACTATTGGTATTGGTCATCAAAACTGATTACAACAACTACTCTGCCGGCAGGCATAAAATACTCAAATTTGAGCAATTGTCTAACAAGTCAAGTCAAAAGCAAATGTAAATAAACCTTTGATTGATAAGTGTTCGCAACCGAGAAGTTTTCAGAGAAGGAAACTGCAGCTTGTCTCGGAACAGAGGATTGGCCTCAATAAGCTTTTTAAGCTCAACTAACATGATATTCCTTGCTGACTTGGTATCTCCATACTTGGAAAGTTGCTCATTTTCCCTGGTGTCCAACCAAACATAACAAAAAGACAACACTAATAAATAAATAAATAAAAATAAAAATGGTGAAAAAATGCATCTCTATGAAAGAGATCACAACCAGATGGCAAGGATGTCACCACAGGGAAATCCCCTGGGTTCTGTCTGCAACAAAAATGTACTATGACAAGATGTGTAACTTTACCGATAATGTTGTAGCACGAGATTCCTTAAGATTATCTAACAAAAACAAGAGTATATATGTAACACACAGGCTTACTTGTAGCAGAGCCAAGATTAATTAATAATTTCACACACAAACCTGAAATTGTCTAAAGTAAGAAGCTGTGTAATTTCCTTGAACAGCTCTTCATTGAAAGAAGAAAACACCTTCAGGTCTTTCACTAGAATTTCCACTGCTTTTGCTCGGTCTTGCCTGGGACAACATCCCATGTATGTCAGAAGTATCAGTCACCAATTCAAACATGTCTGAGCATCAGACATAGAAAATAAACAACATTCAAGATGACTCAAATTGAACCATTTGTGGTATGGCATATATGTGATTTATTTTCTCAATCAACGTAACAAAAGCATCATCACCAAAAAGCAAAGTGGAAACAAATCATTTGTGATAATTATACACATGCTAAGATCATTAATCATGATAAGTTTCAGCATCAGAGAGCCAGAAACCCAAAAAACACAACTAATTTGATTTTGCAGCACTCGTCATAGAATTATTGTGAGTATGTAATCAAATGATGGAATGAAACCTTGGCAGCATACATAGAAGACGTGATTTGATTATCTTCTAGGCATACCAGAAACCATCACAAAATTCAAAAGGCTCATACTATTAGACGCAAATTATACCACTTAATCAGAAATCTGATTCTGCTTAAACATTTCTAACATGATTTTTATGGTACTTAATGTTTTCAATTTAGGAAAACATCCCCTGGAAAATCTAAAAGCAGAATTCATCAATCAAGTCAATTTGCAAGCATGACGAAATTTCGTGCAAAAATTCAAATAGAATACTTCAATGACAACTAAAACCATCAAATGCATCTTAAGCATTCAGTCCAGTGGACTCCAATCCCAGCAATAAATAAATGAGCATAACTTCATGCAACCTGCATGATAAAATTTCTGATATAAATTTAAACACATTCAGTCATGACAATCACAAAGGATCTCTTATTTGCAAGAATAAATCAAATTTTGAATTCATAATGGTGTTACCGAGGGTGTATTTCCACTGTTCAGTTTACAAAATTAAATCTCAGAACCAAACCAAAAACATCAAGAACTGCAATCTAGAGACAAGCCTCTCCAACCTTTATTTACCAAATAACCCATCTTTTAGTCGAAATGGAGTTAAGGTATTGCCATGCATTTTTTGTTGCTATTAGATGATTACATGCAAGTGGAGAGCATTGGTCATAAATTTAAAAAGAAATTTTTCCCATTAGCCCCACAAAGACACCATAAATAACCCATCTTTTAGTCGAAATGGAGTTAAGGTATTGCCATGCATTTTTTGTTGCTATTAGATGATTACATGCAAGTGGAGAGCATTGGTCATAAATTTAAAAAGAAATGTTTCCCATTAGCCCCACAAAGACACCATAAATAACCCATCTTTTAGTCGAAATGGAGTTAAGGTATTGCCATGCATTTTTTGTTGCTATTAGATGATTACATGCAAGTGGAGAGCATTGGTCATAAATTTAAAAAGAAATTTTTCCCATTAGCCCCACAAAGACACCATTCAGGAGTCCCAACTTATGATTCACACACCAATTGAATTCACCAAAAGATGATTTTATCTTACATACATTGTTTTCGTTAAAAAGAATTATACCTTAGCAACAAAGAGGAAATTACATGAGGCAACCCTGCATCCCAAAGGCCATTGGCAGAATAGCAGACTATTACACCACTTAATAATTAATCCAGATCAAATTAGATCTTTTTTAACATATTTGTTTAGCAGAATAGCAGCACATTACACCACTTAATCCAAGACAAAATTAAATTTAATTTGACACATTATTTTCGTAACATATAAGTCTCTCACTTTATATCCAGAATGACCAACACCCTTCTCAATTCAAAAAGGATGAAGACATTAGGCAAACAACCATAGCACATCGCTGGCTTCAAAATAAATTAATGAATGTGTTGCAAGCTTGTTACCATAAATTAATTTAATGACTAATAACAGAAAAACCTTGGCAACGGAGCTATCTTGCAGCTTAACTTATAGAAATATCAATGTTTACAATTAAAAATCAATCATCGACTCAAACAAATCTCATCAATGTTTACAGCCACAATAACGCAAAATATGAAAATAAACAAGGGCATCTGAACCATGATTTCTTTGTGCAAGGGCATCTGAACCATGATTTCTTTGTGCATCAACACTTTGTTCAGTTAATGGAGTAACACTTGTGTGACAACTTGACAAGCCGGAAAGGGAGTTTTTTAATTTTTTTCGTTGAAACACGATTGACGCTTCACAATAAAACAAATTAAACAATTAAAAGAGAGAGAGGAGGTAGAACTTCGCAACATACTTGTCCAACGCCTCTAGATACTTCTGCTTCCGAATCTCGAAAAATATTTTCATGGAGTATCGGTTATCGTCCACTTTCGTGAACCCGGAAAGATACCTCTCCACCTCCTCCCAGTTTCCACCCTGCACTTCATCCTCGAAGTACTTCATATTAAAGAAAAAGCCCGATTCTTGTTCAAGCCTGTGCCAAACAGAATCCAGTCAGGAACAGGGGATAAAATATCCGGTCGAGGTTCCGCAACAACACAAGCAGCGGAACAAAAGAACAACAAACAAACAAAAAAGATCCACTTACTTGTGAACGGTCTCCTTAAATTTTTCTTCATCCAGGAACTGCAAGATGAGGAAAACCAGTTCTCTGCTAAGGGAAGACATGACAAGGGATCAATAAAAGCCCCTTCTCCAACAAACTTTACGAGATTACTCGTCCTGGCTGTTTATTTACGATATTTTCTCCTTCCTACTCGTATTTTTACGAAATTTCGTCCTTTCAACTCGCTTATTTACAATATTACGGTGCCCTGTCCGTCTATTTGCGATACTTCGTCCCGTTCGGCTCGTTTATTTACGCGTTTCCGACCCAAATCTCCAAATGACCATAACAAGCAATTTCTTTCGACAAGAACTCGTTCCGGTTCAAATCCCCGACCCTAAGAACGTAATAACACGTCCCAAGGTCCTCCCTTTGGCTCAGATCTTTAGATAAGGACCAAAATGAAAGATATTGACAGCTTCTTCCGCTGGCAGGTGGGGATTACTAGGGCAAGCAGAGTGTCAGAGACGGCGCGTTTGTCGGTGTTTGAACAAATTAGCGGAACAGAGTCCAGAACCCTAGGGCTTCGAGTCAATGGAAGAAAAAGGCATTTGAAGGACTGTGAATCTTAGAGCTACGGGAATCGATCTTTACCTTGTTCGGCTTCGCTCTGTCAGCGTAAAAGTCTTGATCGGTCCCTGAAACCGCCGGCCAACGTAAAATCCCCGGTGCAATTGAGTCAAACCGCCTGCGAACAGCCGAAATCCTGTGCGGGAAGAAAAAGAAGAAGAAGTTTCGTCATACACTTGTGTGCATCCATTCACCATCTCTCGAGGATGCAAAGCCAAACCCGACCCACCCCAACCCACCAGAGCTAACAAACAAAATGAAATACGCGAGGGCTCGTTGCAACTGCGCTTATCGTGTAAGAAAGTGATAAGCACACAGCCTTATCCAATACGTCGTTGTGCGTTTTTAGCGTAGATAGCGGCAGCCCTCCCGCCGGCCGGAGCCGACCCCGGCGAGGGAATGGACACCTCTCGCACGGTGAAGTAAGCACGAGAAGAATTTTGTAATTTTCCTTTTCTTTATATCGACGTCGTGGTCTGCAGGTTTTGGAGTTTTGGCCAGCGAACTTTTGACTTTACCATGGTTAATGCTCATGGATTGGTTACTCTCGTTGGTTAGGTGTTTGGAATTCCTTCAAATTAATTAATTTCTTTTTGTGTTTTAGTTACGTTTTCATATTCACAATTTTACAAAATGAATATTATTAAATAGTAATTTTTTAATGAATAATGTTTAAAATAAAATGTTTTTTTCCCTGTAAATTTTAAATGCATAGTATATATTATATATGTTTTTTATTTTTATATATGAATTTTATTGGTAGTTGGAAAAAGATTTTATTTTATTAAATTTATTTATATATTTAAAAATACATTTTAAATAACTAAATGCTATATTCAAAAATATATTTTAAATAATCAAAATTTACAATTTAATGATAAATTATCACAAATCATTTTTTAAATAACAAAAAAAACATATTTAATAATTAAATTGCTACTATTTTGGATTTTGAAAAAATTGCCACTATTTTAAATAAATAGAGAAAATTATTCAATTTACATATTTTTAATTTAATTGAAAACTTCAAAATGATAAATGAATTGAAACCATATAAATTTGCATAATTAAACCTACTATGGATCACTTTAAAAATAAAAATAAAAATATTAAAAGTAAACCTTTTGACATGTGTAAGATGGAAGGGAATAGGATATGTGTACAAGCAACCTCTTGCATCATGGTTAGGTTTTTGACTTTTTGTTGATTGTGGTGTGTGATGGCCAATATTCACATTTATTTAAGTGATTTATCTTTTCTTTAAAATAATAAAAGGTTGAGGTTAAATTCACTTGGTTTCTTGTGAAAGAATTAAGAATCTACGCATTTCACAATGCATTCCTAGCTTTTAGGTCTTTTTATTGATTTTAGGTCTCTTTTCAAATTATACATTACATCCTCTGTCTCATTGGAGTTGTTATTTATCACTATGTCATTGTCAATCTACGTCACATTTATTCTATTTTATATTTTTATTATAACAAGTTTATTAATTATTTTAAATCCTTTTCTATCATTTTCATAAAACATATTTAAGAGATAAAGTATTTTATTAATTAAAATTAAGATTAATTTAAAATATTAGATTTATTTATCAATAAAAATTATATTTTTAATTTATATTTTTCAATAATATTTATATTTATTTTATTAAATAATTAATAAAAATAAAATATTTAGACTATTTATTGAAAAGAAAAAAACTTTTAAAAAGTCAAACATCTTTCCTCACATAAAGTACATAAAGACTTTATACTTAATGAGGTTTGAATATATGTTTATTTATTTTTGTTATAAAATTAGTTTACCTTGCCATTAATTCATAATTCAATGGATATATATATAATTATTATTACAATTAACAAGAACATTAAAAAATTAATAAAATCCAAAATTAAACTCACATACTAAATCAAAATATTATAATAACAAAATCCAATTACCAATAAAACATTAAAGTTTTAGGCTAATTTTAAACATAAAAAAATCATGTAATAGCTGGCAAGAGTGTGACATATATTGTCATAAGTCATTGGTGGTTGGTTTCTAACTAGTGGTAATAGGTTTATTTTCCATAACAACGTGATCCCATTTAGCATTTTGTAATGTGAGATATTTAATTGTCTTGAATACGGCTTAATAAGTTAGATAAAAAGAAGCTAATTGTACCTATGTTAATGTCACTCTCTCACTAATATGTTGACCCAATGGCATGTTACATCTTCCCTTCATTGCCCTTCATTGTCATTGTTTGGACCAAACTCACTACATAAAAAGGCTCTAGTTAATTCCCTAGTCACATTGTAGGGTTGTCATTTCAAAAATCTAGCAATTATTGTGAGTGATTCATTTCACTTGAATCTTATGTACATATGGTGTGAAGTGTGACAATAAACTCACATAAATCAATAAATTTTTATATTAAATATTTATTATCAAATATCACTTCACTACATTTCTGTTAAAAAAATGGATAATTTCCACGAAAATAAGCATTCATGACAATTGAAAATCAACAAGTCAAAGGAGGGGATACTCTAACAAAAAGCACTCTATGAGGTGGCAACTAGGAGCAATTAACCCCACAAATATTTAGAGCAACACTAGCCAAACTTGATTATAATGATGGCTTCCACAAGGTTTACAAGATCAAAAGTCATGTATTCTATTTGGATTTAATTGTCCAAAGTTTATTCAAAGTCCGTTGACCAGTGTTAACTTCTAGTAAAGTATTAAATAGGCTTATAATGTAACTTAATATTAATGTTTATGAATAATAAGATTTAAGGAAGAAAAAATGTACACGAAGAAAGGGAATACCAATTATAAAAACAGAAACGTTTGTCTATTAATTCTTATATTCAAAATAAACTTATAAAGGTAAAAAAAAGAAAGGCTTCGGAAAAATGGAAAGAGTGATTTATTTCAATGGCTGAGGTCGATAAGCACTCAGTAATATGGTGCAATTAATGTACGTGAGCATGTGTTATATAGTAGATCCAACCATTTAACGTTGGATTTTTTTTAAGTGGATAAGGTTTATATGTTTTTTTCATTTTTGAATAATGGAATAGTGGAATAAAATTAAATTTTGAATCTTTTGAAATTCGATAAGGTTTATATTTTTGTTATATTTGAATAATTAAAGGCCAGATCCAATATAACATTGAATAATTTTCATTTTAATAAAATGTATGTGTTTCTTTAAATTTATTTAATAATAATAATAAGATAAAATTAAGTTTTAGAATTGGATTTTTTTTAATTTATTTCAATAATAAAATAGTAAGACAAAATTAAATGTCAAATCCAATGTAACATTAAATGTTTTTTTTTTTTTTAATATTTTTTTAATCTCGGTAGGACTACATTTTTATCATGTTCATCTTCTCACCATGATTGCAAACGGAATTTTATTTTGAAATTTAATAAAATCTATGTGTCTCTTTTAATTTACCTAAATAACAAGATAATAAGATAAAATTAAGTTTTTAAAATTAGATTTAGAAGTATACAATTGCTTTTTTCTCAAATTGTATCAAATCCTATACTAATTAAATAATCATTTCCTTTTATTAAAGTTTTTTGATGAATAATATTATTTCCCAGGAACTTAATAAGAAGAAATAAAGTATTTTTTTAATTTAATTATAAGTTAATTACATTATACAAAAATAAATTACTATCATTGTATATCATCATTGTAAAAACTATAGATATTTAATATTTAAAAATAAATCCCAATTTATATACTCAAATTTTAAACTAGGAAGAAAAAAAAAATATTTATAATAATAATAATAATAAAATTACTTATTAAAAAAAATTAAATTATTTATAATTATAAAATATTTTTCTATATTTCATTAATAAATTTAAAATCCCAAAAACATATATGTTTTATAATAATAATAATAATATTGAAAATAATTATAATTATATCAATTAATATATATATATATATATATTACGACAGGTTGATGTAATTAATAATATTTTTATTAAAGTGAAAGAAAATATTATTACATCCATTCAAAAAAATTACACGTAAAACTAATCTTGTCTATCTAATATTGTGGTTTAAATTGACATTAAACTACAAAGACCAAACGTTTTAATGTGATATTTTAATGAAAGAAGACAAAACATTATAATTTTATATCTTAATTTAAAAAAAAACTTTCAAAAGTTTCTCTAATAAATTCCAAGGCAGTTAAATTGACAGTAACTTATGACTACCAAACATGGCATTTTGATATTTAATTAAAAATGTTATCCACACATAAAAGGAGGTTCTTCGATAAATTCCACGGCCAAAGAAGGTGCATCTCTCTTTCAGAAGTATAGTCGAAATCCAATTTGGTCCGTGTCAAAGTTTTCTGCTATTTATTTCTTTCACAATATTTATATAAAAGTCACATTCCAATGTTTCACACTTTCCTCTGCCTTAATCATTGACATTATTAAATTGTATATATACTTTGTCAAATGTCACATGCCTAAATGCTATAATATCCTTATTTTGCACTTACATCTTTGATATTATATCATTTTAAATTAAAACAATAAAAAATTAACATTAAAAATAGTTAATAATTAGCGATTGTCATTTGAAAGTGTTGAGTGAAGTCAATACGAACTTGAATTTAATTTATATTTTCCATTTAAATATAAATGATTAAGAAAATTGAATTTCGTTTAATAAGAAGACATAGCGTAAGGTTTTGAGTTAAATAATTTTTATTTTTTAAATAGGATATATGTATTGTTTTTTATTTATACAAGGTATTGAAATGCAAATTCAAAGAAAAAGTGAAAGTCAATTAAATATTTGATTTTTTATATTATAATAAAGGTCCAATTCTCATGACTATGGTTACTAATGTTATTTTTTGTGAGGTTATTCTTTATGATTTATGTATGGTTAAAATTTATATTGTTTTAATGGGCACTTACATATAAGGTTTTTTTGTTATAGGTCATATTGGAACGTGATTGTGATTAGCTAGGTTTTTTTGTTATAGGTCATATTGGAATGTGATTGTGATTAGCTACGTTTTATAGTGGATCAATTTAGTTACTAATGTGGACAATCATGAATGTTGTTAATTCTCGGGATTTTTAGTCTATTTTATATAAAATTGTAATAACTCTGAGAGGAGTTTTGTTAACCAAGGGAACTATAACCCATAAGTTTGTTGTTAACATCACTTGTTGTTCGATGTATAGCAAGACTTTTGTTTCTAGTTAGGCATTTGCTATGTCAACAAATTGTTTTATTTTGGTTTGCTTTGCATTGCTTTGTGTGATTGACATCTTTAACAATTTGAGCATATGTTATGGCATGTGACCAAATTGTCCATTGCATATAGATACATTGAAGTTTGAAATGTGTCACGTCCCTCATGCAATAAGAAGGAATATGTCCTCGACATGAGAAGGTTTCAATCCTATAATGTACACTTTGTCTTTTTATGTTTTCAAAAAGTTTTCATAAGTGAATTGAGAAGTGATGCCACCTTGTTGCCAAAAAATTGTCCAATGTGACAACATGTCAAAGCTCCACTAGATTGTGCTACCATGAGATGTTCCTATATACATTAGAATGTCCTTTATAGGAGGAAATTAGCCAAGGTCCCTAAAAGGGATAATGGAGTGACCACTAAGTACATTGTTTTTATGGTGGGGTAACACTTCACCTAAGCACTCATCAATGTCAATAAAGAGTTTTGGGTGAATGAATATCATCTCTCTAATTTAGTGTTCTACCAAACCCAACCACAAAAACCTTCAAATAGTAAATCTTATCCTGTTGATGAGAATGTAGGGAACATGCTTTATGCTTTAGGTATTCTCAGAGAGTCATATGTGATTATCCCTTTGGAGACATCATCTCCTTTATAAGAATTCAAAGGGTGGTATTTACGATTGATGCATATATATTGAAGGTAGCAATGCTAGTTGAAGCAAGTAGTAGCAACAGATTGTTTTTGTTGGTTATGGTAGTTATGAGCCCATGCTTGATGCATCAAATCAAATATGATTTTTTGTCTCCATGACATCCTCGATAAATATTGTTAATGTTGTGGTGTTTTCTTTTTTTTCAAAATTGAGTAAAAACAACGTCGAAATTCATGCATTAGTTTGGGGACAAGGAATCTAGCAAAGAGGAAATGAAAGAGAAAGCATTTATAATTTGGTGGCTAGAGTAACTAATCTTTATAAATCATGCATGTCTCTTACAAGTGTGTAGGGATATAAGTATGGTTATAGTTATGTTGTTGTAAAGTCATGCTAACGAAGCATGTCAGGGTCACTTAATTAGATGTTTTTACTAGGGTGGAGTCGAGATAGCATTTCCCATTCATCTAATTCCAAAGGACGTTAAAAAGGATGAAATTTGAAGGGACTAAGGATTTTGTGAGAAAAGGTTTATATGGAAGAACTTGCTTCAAAAAAATGAGTGTAGTAATTTGAAAATGCAAAAGGAATTACATGGTAATGGGGTAGCACATGAACAATCATGGTAGGATCCCTTTTCCACTTTTGGTTTCAAGCAACATAGGATCATGTTCTTACATCTTCAATGAGTGGTGACATCTCTAGATCAAGAGGTTGATTTATGTATGCATTGGTGAAGCTTATTGTTGAGAATGAGTGACTTGCATCAATGACAACATCCTTAAAAATATTTTGACTCACATTCAAGCAAAGGAATGATTGATCATAAATTATCAGGGGAAGTTTTTACAGAATATGACTTGTCTCTTGTGCTCAAATGTCACAATCAATTATAGTTTATGTAAAGAATTTTTGCAGTACAACTACAATAGGATTTTATACAACTATAATTTGCGAGATTTTGGTTAGCATATTGTTTGGCTAAATAATTGTCTCATTATTGTCGCCTAATTCTTCAATCATATATTGTTTTGCTATCCTTTTGATCTACAATCATGTATTTTTGTTTGCTATAATACAAACCTTGGTGAACATATATTTATCCATGGAGCCATGTTATTTTATTTAATAATTTAGAGAACAAAAATGTTTTATTTTTAATTAAGCTAATGGTTTAAGGAAGAAAATTTGTGATAAAAATGAATCATGAAGCCTGAAGTAAAATGGTTTCACCATGGACCATTTTTGCTAAAGGATAAATACCAACATGAAGTTGTTCCTACATTATAGCGTTGGTTGAAACAACATCTCTCGACCTTTCCATCGAGAT
Organism: Pinus tabuliformis; assembly: GCA_031772625.1. NCBI lineage: Eukaryota > Viridiplantae > Streptophyta > Pinopsida > Pinales > Pinaceae > Pinus > Pinus tabuliformis. The sequence goes on from CM062807.1 coordinate 542,306,099, forward strand.
AGAAGACCTTTCCTTGAATCAGAAAGAAAATCCTAAGAATCCTTGATTCTTAGGATGTTCCTTATTTTGTAATATTAATTTGTAATCTTCTTTGTAATATAAAAAGGGTGAGCTACCTATAACTTGGGGGGATGGACAATTATTGAATTTAAGGCAAAATTAAGAACTGTTTTCTGATTGTAATTATTTCTCTGAGATATTTTAATGAAATAAGTTAACAGTTAAGTTCAACATCTATTTATTTGCAATCTGATTTAAGTTTCTCTTAGACAGACTGACTCCTGGGCAGTTGGGCTTGCTCCCCTAGATGAGGTATTATCTCGTATATGTAAAATAGACTAGTTTTGTTATTGACGAAGCATGTTCTTCTTACACAAGATCGTGTATTGTTACTTTCTAATTAGTGTTGTTCCTTGCCTTGAATGGTTGGTTATTACTTTGAATTTCGATTAGATATTGTTTACACTCAGAAATTACCCTGGTTGTGGAGGGAAATCACTAAGGAAACCTTCAAACTACTTTGGGATTAAAAGTTCTCCCTTCAATCTAGAGAGGGATTTCTCCTTAACTCTGATACTAAAGGTCACTACAGTAGCAGGTCATTAATACACTCATTGGCCATATTTAACTCGTAACAGATGAATTTTATTTGGAGAGAAAGAAAAGAGACCATTGGGCATGGAGTCTCTGACAAAAATGAATACTTGCTAACCACATGTCATATGAACAACTCTAAATAAAGGCAAGATAGATTATGATTTCTTTGACAAGTTAAAAAGTGAGATATGATGGAAGATTATAGAAACTAAACATCAAAACGGAGCATTATGATTTCTACAATGACATTTAGGTTGCAAAACACATAAGTATTTTGAATAACATGAAACTCAGCATTCAATAAGAATTCCAATTCATTTAACTTTATCCAAATACTTAAGATTAATGGTCAAAGGCATGGCTAAGGAGAAAATAAACACAGTAGAAAAAACAGACAGGAAATCATTCACACATGAATCTCTGAAACTGCACATATATGAACTGTTAATAGAAAAATATATCAGTCTCCAAAGTATACAACAATACACAAAGATTTGTCTTTTTTCCAAAATTTTGAACCTTTTTTGCCTCTTACATAATGAAATATATAGAGAAATACAATCTACTAGTTGTTGCTAGATTTCTGGAAAACAAATCTAAAAATAAATTAAAATTCTAATTAAATTCAAAACAAAGTAAGGAATATCTCGAATGGTTAGAGTTGTTAGCTAGTAATTCGGAACTGCTTCTTCAATATTCACTAAAAGCCTTCGAAAATGGAATAACCTTCTCTCTGTTGATTGATTTGTATCTTGGAAATCTAGATTAGATTTTTTATTGGTGACTCACTGCTTGGAAATGCTCAACTTGATTCTTGATTAGTGATCTTTTTCCAAAAAATATGGGTTCCTTACTGCTAGGTGTCTCGAATAACTGAAGTTGCTAGAGTCAAATCTAGAACAGTTTCCTTGATGTCTAATTTTCTACTTGAAATATGGAAATAATCCTCAATTTTAATGTTGTAAGGCTACTTGTCTTTTGGGTTTATTCTTTGAATAGAAATAATGTTGGTCCATCCCAGGCTTCCATTTGTCCAAGAAATTCAATGAGCCTAATTAAAGAAGACATTAACTTCCAATTGTTGGGAATCTTGCTCTTTTTGCAACCCTGACTTCAATATGAACCCTGACCAATCAATATGAAGATCAGAGGAGATGGAAACAAACAAAAGCTATGAAGGGTGCCATGCAAAGAAACCAAACTACTATTGAAAATGGTCATCCAAATATGTTGTAGGATACTCCTATTTGGCATGATTTGATGATCCATCTTAAGTCACTTCAACTTGCGTAGATAAAGCCCTTGATGATATATTTCAATAGCTTTGTGAAAATCCTCTGAGATTTTGCTTTTTCTGTTTTAGGTACTTTATTTTGAAACCATCATCAGTTCGCTTTTGATCAAAACAAAGCGTTGAAGAGGGCATTGAAAGACTTACAACTAACAACCAATGGATACTTTGTATATGATTCCAATTATTTGCACCATGTGCACAATTCTTTGCCCACTTATGATTTGATTTATTAAATGTATACTCCCCAAAACACAATAAGAACAACGATCCCTGCAAGCAAAAATGCATGTGTCATAATCTCTTAGATTGTCTATGAAAATCAGAATGTTGTGCCATGCGCTCAGTGGAACTGAAAAGTTCTATCTGCTGTAGTTGAGAAATGAAAGACCTCAATAAGCTCTAAGTGACAGTTATCTGATCCAAACATCCAATGCAGTTGACCCTCACCATTCGAATCTTTCATGAAAAAGCTTCAACACTAACCACTGCGCAAAAAACCTCTTCTTTGCATGAGTATGAAGCATACTTAAACAACATTTAGTGACAACAACAACATATTCAATATTTTTCTATGTCATTAAGACAGACATAGAAGGATCCTTGACATCTCTTTCGACACATGCAGGCATCTTTGTGACATGGTTAGAACATTTCCTAGCATCTAGTTCATAAAAACCACAAATTTGCTTACTGAAAGTATGCCTTAGATCTTTGAAAGTCTTTATAGCTTGAAACCATTCAATGCACGTGAATCAAAAAATAAAATTGAGAGTTTTAACCAAAGCTAACATACATTGGGCATACACATGCTCTTATCCCTTTAAAATATGAAATTTTTAAATGTTTAGGCATAATATATTTAGATAAAAATAATTCCCAAGTATTTTTTATGTTGTAAAATTTCATTTCCATATTTCCATTAAAATCAATTCATGCTGGTTTTTAAGACAAAACCATATCTTAAAAACCATCTCCCATATACAAAAAAAAAAACAAAAACAAAAACAAAAACAAACATGTGTTGTAATACTTCACAAATGTATAATTTTATTTCTTTATGAATTTTACAAATGAAATTCAAAAAAAAATTCCCAAGAACCATCCATTATTCTTGAAATTCATATCTTGTTTTTCCATAGTTTATTAATCCAAAGTTCATAAATATAATTTGTAAATGAGAATCATCGAGGTAGGTTTTGGATTTCTAAAGCTCAAAACATAATCATTCTTGAGCGCCAAAGGTTATAACATAATGGTGATTTTCATTTCATGCATTTGATTTTCCAAAGCTATGAATAAATGGAGTAAATGGAAAGTAAAAAGAATGTGAACGAAATGGTAAGTTGAGACGGGGTAGGTATAGTAAATGGAGTGCAATGATGATTAAATGGTAGTTGGAATGGTGAGTAGCAGGGGTGAGAATATATATACATAATTTAATTTAAAATATAATTTAAATTTAAAATATAAAATTAAATATAATAGTTTTACATCTTAAATTAATTAGAGAATGATCATATGAGTATGTACAAAAATAACTTTATTTATTGTAGATTGAGCAATGGCAGGATCAGTAAAACTTTTGAAGCACATGGAACTACCAAAACTTATGAAACCGTAAGTGCTATGAATCCAAAACTTTTGGCGCTATGAAATATCTTGTTTCTTTGGGAGTGCTACGAAAACACCAAGTTTGGGAGTGCTACGAAATTAGCATGTGATAACACACACATTATTTCTAATGACAATATAGTTTATTGTGTTTTCCCTTCTATTGTTGTTCCTTTTGATGCATACATGATGTTTCTTTAAATTCCAATTGTTGTTCATTAAAGGAGAATTTGTTGTTTCCCAACTATAGTGTAATTGATTTATAAATTAGCTTATGAATGTACAAGTGATAGGTTATTAGGATTTCCTTTGTTGTTTTTTAATTAAATTCACATGTTAGAATTCATCTTTAGAGTAACTTTTTCAATCAGTATCGATTTCAGTGGTAGGTACTATATTTTTTTGTTGGATTAGTATTATGCATGTGTGAGTCCAATTTAATAAGAGGTAGAAGTATACTTTTATTCTTGTCATTTTCTTTCTGAGTTCTGCAACATTCTTCTTGTTCATTAGGGTTTGTTAGATCTAGATTGCTTCAAGAGAGTACATAGATTAGATCTACAACAAGTGAGAGTGATTGCTAAAGTATCATAAAAAAATCTCATATAGAACCAGTATTAGCCTTTGGTAGTTTCTTGCATAAACTTTGTTGATTTCCTTGAAATAAAATGTTGCTTCTTGGGTTGATAAGTTAATGTCTAGGTGATTAATTTTCCATTTTGAGTAATTAATAGCCCTAACATTTTGGCATTGTTGTCGGGGAGGTTGTCAAAAGAGAACTACTACACTAATATTTGGTTATAGATGCATGTTTGACTCACGGAGGGTTGGATATTAGAGACGAAAGGTAGGAACCTATGCACGCACCCTGAATAACCTATGGTGAGGTCTACCCTCAGTAGGTATTTTCAGGCCATATAGTATGTGTGACTAGAATAGGAAATATAGGTAAACATAAAAAAATAAACCAAACCAAAAACCACCCCTATAGGTGACAAAGGCCAAGGTCGAGTAAGCCTTAGAAGAATAACCTTTATAAACAAAATGATATGAAGAGAAAAATCTCAATATTCATCAGGACCTCAACTAGTATCTGTAAAAGTATCTACTTTTGTCATTACTCTCGTGGCAAGATCCTTGACTACAACAGAAGTTGATATTCTTGATAAAATCACGGGGTCGACAACAAGAGAAGAAGAGAGTTTTCAATCCTCATCAACAAGACATCCCAACATTCATAATATAAGTGAGGGACACTCTTATAACTTGAGAGAAGGAGGAGGTGAAACAAGTAATCCAAATTTTCAAACATCTGAACGAGATCCTCCTATAACACCAACATCAAAAGAAGGAATTGTGATCCCTTATTTAGGAAATGTTGTGAGACGTAAACATATTCATATTCCACTTGAACCATAACGTGGCTCAGGTCTTGGACATCACCATATTGGTCCTCACCAACCAGTGCCTCTTGACTTTGGGATCCTAGAAGGGTATTGACAAATATTTGACCAAATGGAAAGGAAGGTAAATTCAACGACTGCAACAACCTCATCAATATAATTTCCTATTGTTGATCCATAAGCAAATGCACCTATGAAGGTAATACCATTGCAAGGTCTTCCAAATTTTATGGATTATCCTCAGAAGATTCAAATGCATTCTTGTTTGAATTTGTTTTCTTATATAGAGGATATGATTATACCATTGATCCACAAAAAATGAATCTGTCCTCCTCTACTTTGAAAGGGGTAGCATTACAATGGTTTATGGGATTAGAAGGAGGTGTTACTAACTCTTGGGATGAATGAAGGTTGATTTTATCTCAAAATACCAAGATTATTGTATGTCTAGGGATTTGAGAGAAGAAATATGTAAAATTAACTACAAAGAGGATGAGAACTTAGAAGAATACATATAAAAGTTACAATACAGCTTGCGGAGATCACCATATACCACTCTTCCCAAACATGTATTTAAAACTGCCCTTATTAGATGTATGAAAGATGAATGGTTAGAAACACTTAACCTAATGGGATAGGGAGATATCTCAAAGGAAGAATATGATGACAATATTAAATCGTGTATCATGTGTTCTTAAGGAAGCGTAAGGAGTAAAAATGTGATATGAGATCCCTTGGGCAGAATTAGCATGACCATTGGAGGAGGAGTTACTTGGGAATAAATCGATAATCTACTAGAATATTTTAAAACAGATATTCTGAGTACCCTGACTACACAGTTAGATGTATTGCAGGTAAAACAAAAGTAGGAAAATATGGAACAAGCATTAGCAATATTTTGCCCTTGCTACCTTTGTAAAGATGGTAGTAAAGAATGCTTATTATATGTAATCGAAATCTATGCGACATGTGCAAAATAACATCCAACCAATCAATGCCCATCCTTGTTAGGGCTGAAATCTATCTACAAAGAACGACAATCCCAACCTCTAGGTATGACCCAAGATCTCTCTACATTTTTTACTAATCAATATAATCCACAACAATAACCTAAACCATCATGGAAGAATCAACAATATCTTGTACTATCTTGGTAGAACCAGCAATACACTGGATCATCTTAGCAGAACCAACAATATCTTGGACCACCTTGGTAAAGTCTGTAATACACACAATATCCTTCCCAATGGACAAATCAAACCACTCAAGGCCCATTTTGGCCTCAAAACTAGCAACACCCTCTTGGTCCCACTAATCAATATTTAGGACAATTACCACAATCAAAACAACCACAAAAATTACAACAACAAATCCAATTACCATCGAATGCCCCACCAAACGCATCTTTGTTACGCCCTCAATTACCCATATAGCCCAATCCCAACCTGAATAATAGACCCATTCAACTCGTTGAAGTATAAGATACCCCTAATTATTGTCTTCTCCCTTTAGAATATGATGAAATTCAATTAAAGATAGAGGCAAACATTATTTATGGAAAAATCTCCAATAATTTCTAAGCAAACAAAAAACAAAAAATATAATAAAGAGAAAACTCAAACCCAACATGAAAAATTTTCATCAGTTGCAACTTACGGTGGATCAAAATCATCCTTGCCACTAATATTAAACCCACCTATTGAACCCATTAGAAACTAGAATTTGACTAAGGTTACAGTTGTTTCTCCCCCATTTCTAAATAGATTAACTTCAATAAAACAACCAATATACCATGAATTTGACCTAATCAGAGAATTACGAAATATGTGTGTCAAAATTCCTCTCTGACAAGTTATTAAATATGTACCCATTTATGCAAAGAATATTAAATAATTGTGTGTTAATAAGCCAGGAAGGAAGCCTAAAGACGCTCCCACTATTCATGTAATAGGTAAATTATCTAAATTAATATTAGCGAAACAAATCCCCATGAAGTATGAAGACCCTGGGAACCCTATAGTCACTGTACAAGTGCAAGACATCAATTTTCTAAACACTACGGTAGATTTAGGAGTTGCTAATAATATCCTGACATTAAAGGTTTGTGATTTTCTTGGATTACATGAATTAAGACCAACTCTTACAATGTTGGAATTAGCTGACATGTTTGTAATTAAACTAGAAGGGATTCTTGAAGATGTAATTATTTCGATAGACTCCTTGGAGTACCCTGCCTATTTTATGGTCCTTAATCTTAAAGACAAGCTCGAAGGACATCCCCTCATATTGGGAAGACCTTAGCTTGCTATTATCGATGCATATATCGGATGCCAGATTAGGAATATGATGATTGCTCAGGGAACAACCATTAAAAATATTATTATTTATCCACCCGCTAAACCCAGCACAAAGTCTGACAATATAATAGGGGTCATTCCTGAACATGAAGAAGAAATGTTGCGTACAATTCTTACTATTGAAAAAATTATTACCTTCAAACAAGAAACTGAGGATGATACCATTAACAACTTCATCAGTCAACCCTCTTCAGTAGAACATCAAACCCGCCAATTGCTTGAAGTTTTAATGGACAATGAGGCTCAGGGTAACCCTATAAAAGAATTTATTGGTGATCATATCCCTACGAAAATCATTCATAATAGCATTCTAGTTGAAATCAAGCCTGGCAAAACACTGAGTATTAATTCCAACTTACTAGTTCTTAGCAGGAACAACTGATACAAATCCTCCAAAAACTTGAACAAGACTTTGCCTGGGACTACACTGATATGAAAGGAATTGATCCAAAGTTATGTATGCATCACATTTATATAGAGAAAGATGCATGTCCTATTCACCAACCTCAAAGAATATTGAATCCACATCTTAAAGATATAGTTAAACAAGAACTCCATAAATTACTTGATGTCAATTTTATATTTTTTGTATTAGATAGTCAATAGGTTTCACCACTTGTTGTCATCCTTAAGAAGAATGGGAAGTGGTGATTTATGTAGATTACAAAGAGTTGACTAAAGCTACTAAAAAATACCACTTCCCCCTTCCATTTATCGACCAAGTCCCTAATACTCTGTCCGAAAAAAAAAATATTTTTCCTTTTTTCGACAGATTCAATGGGTATGACTAGATCCAGATTGCTCCTAAAGGCCAAGATAAAACTATGTTCACTTGTCCATGCGGGACGTTTGCATATCAAGTTCTCCCATTTCATCTTTGTAATGCACCTACAACCTTTTAGAGAATAGTCTTAGGTGTATTCTCTGATTTAGTGAATGGTGGACTTGAAATTTATATGGATGATTTCACACCTTACGACAATGACTTTGAAGAAGCCTTGGATAACATAGAGAAAATCCTTACCAGATGTGTATTGACTAAGTTATGTCTCAACCATGAAAATTATCATATGTTAATGACAAAGGATGTAGTTTTGGGACATTTTATTTCTGTCATAGGTATTCAAGTGGACCTAGTGAAAATTGAGGTAATTCTTAGAATCCATACTCCACAAACATCGAAAGAGATACGCAGTTTCCTAGGCTATGCTTGTGATTATCGAAGGTTTATAGTAAATTTTTCAAAATTGCAGCACCACTATATTTATTAACAGGAAATGTGGAGTTTACATGGACAAGAAATGTGATTATGCTTTTGCAAAGTTAAAGAAATTGTCTTAAACAACACCAATATGTTGATGGCCAAAAATGACCTCATCAACATTTATGAAGGCCGCCCTGTTAGAGTCCCAAATCATACTCTTATATGTTTAAATAATGGCTCTGATTGGTTCTATTGGGTCTAGTTATCCCCTCACTCTCCTCATTGACTTGTGATGTTACTAATTAACTATCAACAAAAAGAGGGATATCAGAATTACTCTCTTGTTGTTAACTTGCAAGAAAGAAATCCTTAAGCTGAATTGAGGGCTCAACCAAGCCACACCTAAGGCTGCTCCTATATAAGGAGACTTATAAAATGTTTTTATAAATAAAATGCAAATTAATCTAAATGCAAGCAACAAAACGAAATCTAATTTAACCTATCTCGATCAAAACAAGATATAGATCTTTCCCAAATCAAGAACAAAGTAACTTATAAAAAATGGGGATTTAACATGTTCTTTTAATGATGAATATTAGACTACATAAGAAGTTCTAATAGCTGATATAGTAAGCACACAACATGCTTTGTTTGGAGATTTTAAAACAATGATTGATTAGCCACTAAAACTAGGAAATAATTTACTTAATTTTAATGGAAATTAAATCAATTTTCGATGAAAAAATTATGAGTAAATAGTTACTCATAAATTTGATTTAAGCACATGAACAAAGCGATAATTAATAACAGATCTATAATATTAATAGATCAGATAGATGATCTAAAAGACAACTATTTTCATATCAACAAAAGTGCTAAATATGAAATAATTTACACATATATGCCATCAAAAGGTGAAATCTGTATTACAAGGCACTTTGAACTGTACTATTTTCCTTTTGATGCTAATAATAGTAATTAGCATAGTCACATGTTGGTCTAGTTGAGTCCGTCAGTCCTTCACAGTTGATCAAAACACATCCGGGATAATTTATACCAATCATTATTAAGGATGCATGCATTTTTCTTCCATGAGTAAATGATGGAGTGAATTCCGTATTGAAATGAGGAGTGGATAATGCTTGTTTATTTGCTAGTTACGTAATTACGCTTTAGTGAAAAATGCATATATTATATATGTAATTATGCATTCAAGAATTATATATGTAATTACGCTTTCTTGTCGTATGGGATCGTAGCTCTTTCCATCGATCATACCCTAAAAGAATAATATTGTATACAAATAGATATATCTAGTTCTATTGTACTTACAACACACTAGTCCTATAAACACTATGAACTATGATTGGTTTAAGGTAAGAAGATTTTATGTGGGATTGGTTCATGATTAGACCTGTTCTGTGTTATAGTACATGGAACAAGGATAAATCATAGAATACTAGTTATGTCATTTTAAGCAGGATATAACGAGTGTAGTAATCATTCTAGGTTCAACATTGTCTCCTTCCCTTGTGGAAAAGTAGTTGGGTATGAAGTGGCCAGAGAAATGGATGAGTTCTTCAAATAAAGTATTTTCCATGGTAGCACCATGAATAGCACATAGAAGAGCAACACCCAATACTCCAGCAACTCCCATCATATGAAATGGATTCAATGTCCAATTATGTTTGACCTATGGGCTAGATCGACTTCATCTTTTTCATGGGAAATTCGATACCTCATGCTCATGCCGAGACAACTTCGTAGGAAACTTTACGAGCCCGGATTCCGTAGGAGACATATTCGCAATTGTAACGGGCCTGGGCTCTGCCAGATGTTGGGTTGTGTTATATTCTCTCCACAACTAGATTCCCTAGTTAATTGGGGGGCTAGAGGGGGGGTGGAGCCCCCCCTTTATTGCACCGATTGTGCAACGGAGGGGTCACAGGGGGTTTGAGAGGGGTGGGTAGCCCCCCTCTATGAGGTCTAGGGTAGCACCCTGAGGAAATTTTTTTTTGGACCTTATATTAGGTTGGGCAGACCTACCTATGGTTTTATGCATGGTTTTCGCACATGGTTTTGGACGTGATGGTTTTCGGTCCATGGTATTGGATGCTTTGACATGTATAAATATGTATTGTAACATTGAAAGGAATATAATGAAAAATCAACCTGGTTGTCTCGATTTTGGGATCAAGGGGAAAATCTTTGTGTATATGTGTTTTATGTGTTATGCTCTTGCATTATTTATTTTATGTGTTTTAGAATTCGTATGCAGCTAATTTCTGTACAGGGTTAAAACCTACATTTGGTGTCAGAGTTGTTTTGGCTTCAAGGGGAAGCCTTTGTTGCTGAGGGGTTTCGCTTAGGCCTGTGGTAGACCTTGTTCAGTGGGAGATCTACGGGATCGATTCTGGTTGTGAAAGAAGATGGCGAGCAGTGGAAAGATAGAGATCGAGAAATTTAATGGTAAGAGTTTTGAGTTATGGAAACTCAAGATGGAGGATCTGTTGGTAGATAAAGATCAGTGGATTGCGGTAGATCCGGGTACTAAACCAACGGGAGTGTCCGATGAAGAATGGAAGAAGTTGGATCGGAAGGCAAAGAGCACAATACGATTATGTGTCTCAGATTCAGTATTGTTGAATGTATCAGGGAAAGCTACGGCTAAGGCTTTGTGGGTCAAGTTAGGGACTTTGTACCAATCTAAGTCTCTGGTGAATAAATTGTTCCTACGGAAAAAACTGTATAACTTGGGGATGAAAGATGGAGACTCTGTGACAGAGCATCTAAATCCATTTAATACTGTGGTAAGTCAGTTATTTTTGTTGATATTAAAATTTCAGATGAAGATAAGTGCATTAGTTTGTTGTGTTCTCTACCAGATTCGTGGGATAGTCTGGTTATTGCAATAGGTAGCAATGCAATTTCCTTGCAGTTTGATGAAATAGTCTCATCCTTGCTGACGAAGGAGATGAGACAGAGAAATATGGAGAGCCAAAATGGTGATGCCTTGTTTGTACGAGGACGGTCCCAAAACAGAAACAAAAATAAGTCATTGAGTGGGATATCTAAATCTAGAGGGAGATCTAAATCTCTAGGAAAACATGTAAAGGTGGTGTGCTGGAAATGCGGAAAGGAAGGGCACTACAAAAGGGATTGTAAATCTAAAGCTCCTAACAAAGGAAAGGGATCTAATGATGCTCCTTCTGCAGAGGTGAAAACCACCTCAAATGAAGGTGGGGATGTATACTTGGCTTCTTCAAGTACACATGTAGATCGTGAGGCATGGTTGATTGACTCGGGTACATCCTTTCACTTCACTCCCCATAGAGAGTGGTTCTGCGAGTATGAGAAATATGATGGTGGTGATGTCTTCTTAGGGGATGATAGGAGGACTAGAATCATTGGTCGCGGAAAAGTAAAGTTGAAGTTGCAAGGTGGAAGGTTTAGAACACTTCCGGGTGTTTTGCATATTCCTGCATTGGCCAAAAATCTAATTTCTGTAAGCAAGCTGGATGATGCAGGTGTAAAAACAGTGTTCGAGAAAGATACCTGCAAGATGGTTCAGGGAGCACTGGCATTGATGCAGGGAGTTTGGATTGGAACTCTATACAAGCTGTAAGGTAGCACTATTATTGTGGGTGTGACAGTTCTGTGGTTCCTGAAAGTGGAGCAGAAAATATAGTGGCCTCTAGAGAAAAGGCCATGCTATGGCATCAAAGGCTTGGACATATTGGAAAGAAGAGCATTCGAATAGTTCATGGTAGAGGTATGGTAGAAGGTATGACTAATAGCTCTCTGGATTTTGATTTTTGTGAAAATTGTGTATATGGGAAGCAGAATCGAGTGAGTTTCCCCTCTGGTGGTAAGAAGGCGAAACAAATATTAGAGTTTGTGCACAATGATGTGTTTTGACATGTGAAGATTCCATCACTGGGTAAGTTTGTGTACTATGTATCATTTATAGATGACTTCTCAAGGAATACATGGATATATTTCCTCAAGAAGAAATCTGAAGTCTTTGACAGGTTTAAAGAATTTAAGGCTATGGTGGAAAACCAGACAGAGAAGAAGATAGAGGTGCTGAGGACAAAAAACAATGAAGAGTTTTTCAGTAAGGAATTTGGAGAATTCTGTAAGAAGTGTGGTATATCACGGCAAAAGACTACTCCATACACACCTGAGCAAAATGGAGTTGCAGAAAGAATGAACAAGACATTGATGGAAAGGGAAAGAAGCATGCTCAGTGGTGTCGGGTTAGGACAAGAATTCTTGGCAGAGGCGGTGGAGACAACATGTTACCTGGTCAACATATCACTTTCATCAGCGTTGGAGGATAAGACTCCACAAGAGGTATGGACTGGTAAGAAACCCTCTCTTTCACATCTAAGGGTATTTGGATGTGATGCATATGTACATGTTCCAGAGGAGAAAAGAACCAAGTTGGATAGTAAATCTGAAAAGTGCATCTTTATTGGGTATAAGGATGGTTTAAAGGGTTATAAGTTTTGGAACCCAGTAACAAGAAAGGTTGTGTACAACCGAGATGTGGTGTTCAGAGAGGTGAAAGACGTTATTAAACATGAAGTCATACCAAAGGAACCTGAGAAGATAGATATTAAGATTAAGGAGGAAGAATCAGACTCTACAGTAGAAGAGGAATCAGAAGATGAAGAGCCACAAACTCCGGGTGTGAGAAGATGAGTTTGAGAAAGAAGGCAGCTAGAAAGGTATAGTCCATCTGCTTTCTGTTCAAATTTTGCTTTATCTATTAGTGATGATGATCCCATAACTGTGAAGGAAGCAGTAGATTCAGAAAATGGAAAACTCTGGAAAGAGGCCATGGTTGATGAAATGGCATCTTTGCACAAAAATGAGGCTTGGGATCTGGTGGAGTTGCCTGCTAGAAGGAAACCCATTGGCAGCAAATGGGTGTTCAAGAAGAAGACAAATGCAGAAGGAAAGGTGGAGAAATACAAATTTCGATTAGTAGCAAAAGGTTATTCCCAGGTGCCAGGAATTGATTTTGGTGATATTTTTTCTCCTGTTGCCAAGGTAGCTTCTATTAGATTATTTTTATCTGTTGTTGTTGCTTTTGATTTTGAGGTAGAACAGATGGATGTGAAGACAACATTTCTTCACAGGGATCTAGAAGAGGAGATCTACATGAAGCAACCTGAAGGCTTTGCTGTGAAGGGTAAGAAAGAATTGGTATGCAAGTTAAAGAAGTCTTTGTATGGGCTAAAACAATCACCAAGGATGTGGTATCAGAAATTTGATACATTTATACGAGGACTTGGCTTCACCAAAAGCAAAGCAGATCATTGTGTGTATTTTAGATTAATTGGTGACCGTGTTATTTATCTGGTCTTGTATGTGGATGACATGTTGTTGGTTGGAAATGACAAAGAAATTATCCAGGATTTAAAGACCCAATTGTCCTCCAAATTCGACATGAAAGATCTTGGTGCTGCAAACTATATTTTGGGCATGGAAATTAAAAGAGATCGGGCAAAGAGGAAGCTCTGCTTAAACCAGAGGAAGCATGTCGAGACAATATTGCAGAGGTTTAATATGCAGGATATTAAACTGGTGAAGGTTCCTATTCTTGTAGGTGTAAAGTTATCTGCTGAACAGTGTCCCAAGACACAAGAAGAGGAAGAGGACATGTCCCATGTTCCATATGCAAGTGCAGTCAGTAGTCTGATGTACGTGATGGTCTATACTAGACCAAACATTGCACATGCAGTGAGAGTATTGAGCAGGTTTATGTCAAAACCAGGGAAGGAGCACTGGACAACAGTGAAGCGGGTTTTCAGGTATTTGCGTGGCACTAGTGATTATGGTTTGTGCTACCAAGGAAGACCAGGATTGAACAAAGTTTTGGATATTCGTGGTTCTGTTGATGCAGATTGGATGGAGATTTGGATCAGAGAAGATTTACAAGTGGGTATGTGTTTAACCTATTTGGAGGTGTAGTCAGTTGGATGAGTAAGAAACAATATGTAGTGGAACTATCAACTACAGAGGAAGAATACATGGCAGCCACTCATGCAAGCAAGGAAGTAGTTTGGTTGCAGAGATTGTGTTCAAGTATGGGGTTAGTGCCGGGAGCTATAAGGATAGACTGTGACAGCTAAAGTGCAGTTTTCTTGGCAAAGAACCCTACTTATCATTCAAAGACAAAGCACATTGATGTTCAATATCACTTTGTGAGGGATATGATCGAAGACAAAGGGTGTTGTTGGTAAAGGTGGACACTTTGAAGAATATTGTAGATGCATTGACAAAATCTATGAGCCCATAGAAGTTCTCTTGGTGTAGAGAAACAATGGGCATTGCAGGGCTGGATAAATGACTAAGCTCTCTTGTGGAAAGAAAACAACAAGTGGGAGAATATTGGGTTGTGTTATATTCTTTCCATGCCTAGATCCCCTAGTTAACCGGGGGGTTAGAGGGGGGGTGAAGCCCCCCCTTCATTGCGCTTATTGCGTAGTGGGGGGGTCACAGGGGGTTTGAGGGGGGCGGGTAACCCCCCTCTACAGGGTCCAGGGCAATGCCCCGGGGAATTTTTTTTTTGGACCCTATATTAGGTTGGGCTAACCTACCTATGCTTTTGTGCATGGTTTTTGCACATGGTTTTGGACGCGATGGTTTTCAGTCCAAGGTATTAGATGGTTCGGCATGTATAAATATGTATTGTAACATTGAAAGGAATATAATGAAAAATCAATCTAGTAGTCTTGGTTTTGGGATCCAGGGGAAATATCTGTGTATATGTGTTTTATGTGTTATGCTCTTGCATTGTTTATTTTATGTGTTTTAGAATTCGTATGCAGGTAATTCCTATACGGGGTTAAAACCTACACCGGAGATGTATTCGCCATTGTTTCATAACTTGTTTCCATTCACCATTGGGTTATTTAATAACTGACCATTGGGGCAGTTGTTTCCACCTTGTTTCCACCTTTTGGGTAATCATTTTATCACTCCTTATCAAACTCACAGAGCCTATGCACAGGTCTCTGGACCACAACACCACTCAAAACTACAGACGACCAAATCAAAGGAGAGCCAAAGGCACTACATCAAGTGGTATTAGAGCGAGTTGATCCTATTGTTAAGACTCCTTAGTGGAAGACAATTCCAGCAAGATAACTTAAGGCTGGATAGAATTGTCTAGGGTAGGAGCAGAGAAACCTGTGGATGGTGTGGAAGTGAGAGTTCATAGATGTAGACTTGTTGCACTACATCCAAAAAACAATTTTAGAGATGGCTTGAGAGGAAGAGGTCATGGAAGGCCCAAAAGACGAGAATAATATTATGTTGACGACCTTGCAACAACGATGAGGAGAATGATGGAAAGATTGGATATCATGGAAGCAACACAAAGAAGAGGTACTGCCCAAGCATCAGATCGCACGAATACGCATCCACATGAGTGGCCATAGATCTAGTGATTGGGGCATAGGTGTAGTAGAGATACAACTAGTTTAGGCCATGAAGCACTATGGCATAGATATAGCTCTGTTGGGTACAATGCTAGTAGCAAAGGACACAGAGATTCTCTAGCTAAGGAGAGAGAATGAGAGCCTACATACCAAGCTAAGGGATATAAGGAGGCTAGCAGGTAAGGTAGTAAGAGGTCAGGGACATCACAGACAGTGAGCAGTGCTAGAGTTATGAGAGTGAGGACCACCGCCTCATAGATGATCCTACGAGGCATGGGATATAGATGTGGATAGGGCTTGTAGTAGATACTGATAGATGATCCTCTTGAGGGAGAGGGCCAGAGTAAGAGCTATACTCCTTTCCTGATGTACTGTGTATACATGATGTATCCACGACACACCTATGTTGTATTCCATGCGATTTTTTCACTCAACCATCATATTTTTTATGGAACTAGCCCAGGGGATGTGGGTGAGCTGTCGTACATTGATACTGTGTACTCAGGACTGTTGACATAGATATATATACATAGACACCATTTTTATGGACATTCCTATCTGTACTATGTGATGTAATGTGTGTACTTTATGTGATGTTATACATGATGCCTATGTGGATGAATGATGTGGATGTCTATGTGATGCATGCATGTATTAATTTGGGGTTGATATGTACGTTGGAGATGCAAAGAAAGACATGATGTATGAAACAAACTAGATAGGTACAAATGCATGAACAACTATCCCAACAGATGATAGGTTTGACTTACCACCATGAAAGGCCATAGGCGTGATCCATGGGACTAAATAAGCGACACTTTTGTCTGGTTAACTCCCATACAACCATGTGAAGACACTGACACAACAAACTAATGAGAGAGTGTATATACAAGCAATGAAGAAACCGGGTGATACCCAACAGGGGGCCACTTAGTCTATACAAGTTGAGTGATGAAACAACGAAGCAGGATACAGGATGACTAGAACGATAACAACAAAAACACACGGGTACACCAAGGGAGAGAGTGATACATCAAGAGAGGAACTACCATAGGACAAGGGAAGCAAGAGCAACCCACGATAGCCCATGCATAGCGTGCTAAAGGGAAATGCATGATGCGAGTAGTATGTAGAAGTTGTAGGAATGCAGAAGAAAATGGGACATCGGTAAGTGTGTACAAAAACACTGCAAAATGAGCAATGTGCATGACAAATTTCAAGTTGAGATGGTGCAGAAATGAGTGTACAACAAATGCGAGTATGGGTAGTTGTAAAGGATGTAAACGTAAAGATGCATGCAAGGAGAGTAGCAACCTATCGTGGATACATGTGGCATAACAATGTAACATACACGTGAATATGCAGGTTATAGTTGCAATGCATAATAACAAGGTCGACCTAGCAATCTAATGAAACTGGAATACTAGCTCCTACTACGCCCAACAACATAACACACCCAATGCTCGTGCTAGCCTGAGTATATGTGAGGCTGGTAAGTGTAATAAGTAAGCACACATCCTTTCAACACTCTCGGAGAAAGAGGCCTAAGGAACACATACGCATAGCCAACTACCAATGATATCTCACCAAAGCCAGCTTGCATCAAGTAAACATATGTGCAGTGAGTGGAACACAATGGATGGGTAGATAGTTCCACCCTATAGGTGATTTATTAGAACTCGTCACCTAATGGGAGAGCATGGGGCAACCCCTGATATTTTAGACCGGACAGGGTTCTTGTCCCTTAGCAGGAAGCTTAACTTTGAATCAAATGCACTGGTGTAAAACACGAATGTTGTAGCATCTGCTGGTCTAATGGCTTGAGGGACTTTGGTATAATCTTTGATAAAGATGTTTTTTAATTCTTTGACAGTTTAGTTCTATCTCTTTGTGATGCGAGTAAGTTCTTCCAGTAGGAACTTTTTGTCCTTCTTCTCTCCCCACTCTTCTTTGAAAACCTGCTTAAAATCCTTCCAAGTGGCTATCCCTCCAACCGGAAAATATTATACCATTCCCTAGAACTCTCCTCCAGGGTTTGGACAAAAGGTTCATGACCACATCCTCCTTTTCAATGTAAAAGTAATCTACAAACTTGCAGTATGTTTTTAGGTGGTCTTGAGTGGAAACATCATTGTTTCCTTGAAACTTCGGAAGGACTTTGTGGAAACCATTGGGAAAAGCATGAGGATATCCTTGTATTGTAGCGAAGTCAAGGGGGTCATATATATAAATAGTCAAGTTATCCATTTCTATATGATGGGGATTTTGATATGGCTAAGAAATAGAGGTCGAGCTTATAGGTATGTTATAAGTGCTCGTCCTCAACCTAAAGGACTCGCTATATGAGTAATGGGCGCTCGACCTTTCTATCTATAATATGAAAAGGTCA
Source organism: Pinus tabuliformis (assembly GCA_031772625.1). Lineage (NCBI taxonomy): Eukaryota > Viridiplantae > Streptophyta > Pinopsida > Pinales > Pinaceae > Pinus > Pinus tabuliformis. The sequence continues at coordinate 542,324,408 of CM062807.1, forward strand.
TTTATGTGCTCGCTTACCGAGGAAAGCCCGACCTACCAGATGTTATTTATTGGGATAGGGCTCGACCACCCCGACTACAAGGTCGTATGGCCGACTCTTATTAATTGAAAGCTCTTAAGCTTTGAATTTGAACTCGAGCCCGACCGAGAGGCTGAAGCGTTTTTTTGCATAAGGGCTATATTATATCATAGATACACAGGTCGAGGGGGAGCTCGACTACTGGCATAACCTGCTGTTGGGGATAGAGTATCTGACCTACTGCTATATAATTCCTATCGTATGGCATTCTAGTTGTTAAGGAGTTGGAGTTTAGGGCCCGAAGGACCTTTCCCATGACCATTCATGTGTTACCAGAGACGCACCCATGCCGTATGAGTGCCCATCGATGATCTGTATCGGTGAACTATATCCTGTATGAATGGAACGATTCATGTTGCATATATAATAGATGCATAGATGCATCCATGTTTACTCATGTTTAGACTTCAGAACTACAAGCATCAATTTCAGATTCTTTAAGGTTCAATGACCCCATAACGTAAGCATGTATGTCAATGGGAGTGTTGTCAGGTTCTTTCGACTTGGTTCAGCAGGTTCAATGCCCTAACTAGTTCCTAGTCGCCTATTTCCTATACCAGAGCCTGACTAGCTGAGGTCGATTAAGAGAACGTCTCCTTAACTCAGTCTACATCCTACGTTGGCAAGTCGAGCAAGGCGACATCCGTGCGTAAGCCTTGACTCGGGATCTTGGCCGGTTGGCAAGAGAAAGACTTAATGTCCTTATCCCTTGACTTGAGCCCTCGACAGTAGTCAAGAAGCAGCCATAGACCTATGCTCCCTTAGTCAAGCTCCTTCCTTCCCATCCACATAAGAGTATATAGATGGGTCTAGTCTAGAAAATAGAAAGGCTTCCTTACGACCCATGATGCATAAACACCTTATGGGGTTATGAAAGTGGCAATTCACAATAGCGTACCTAAAGACAACATGGGGGAGCATAAATAGCAAAAATAAGATAGATGCAATTTTAAGCGTTTCTTTACTTATCCGTTTTGAGTGATTTCTATAGCTAGACTTTCTCTTGATCACGATTACCTTAGCATAGAAAAAGTCTAATATTTAGGGCCCTTCCTCATGAACCACGCTTATGAATAAGACCCTTCGAAATAAGACCCTTCCTCATGAAATAGGCTATAGCCAATCATCCATTGATAAGAGGAAGGTTGTTAGTGTTGTTAGGTGGGCTTAGGGAAGGCTGTTAGTGGAGATTAGGAGGGTTAGATAACATTAGTTGTGGTTAGAGGGGAACCTTGGGGATTAGGAAGGCTTTAAGGCTGTTAGGAAGGATGCCTTATTAGTTACTTATTTAGAGGGGCCACCCAATAAGTAAAATGAAGGATGGATTCCCCTTAGCTCTTTAGTTGTGGTTGTGGTTGTGGGTTAGCAGGTCTTAGGGAGCTCCCTCATAGGACTTTCGTGTCCCTCAATCAAGCTTATCTCGAGCCTACTTCAGATAGTGGAGAGGAATTTCTTGCTCAACCACCACCCCATAAGGGTGAGGCAGCGAACTCTCGACTAGTATTTACCCACCCACTCAAATCCCCGGAGGAATTTTTTTTTGTCAAGGTTACCATTGACCATAGAATCCCTTAGACCACCCTCTTATCAAGACCTAATCTCAGTTTACAACCTTTATCATTCGGATAGAGATCCCGTCACAGTGTCCATCCTACCTCAAGTAAGGAGCAATAGAAATAGGAAAAGGCCTAGACCTCACTATCTAGACAAAGATGTTTTTGAAAATGAAACCTAGGTGAAGAACCTCTTCAGGAGAACTGGGATCCCTAGAAACCCTTATATAGATATGAACAAAGGACTTCTAGAGTCATAGAAAATAAACCAAGGAAGTCAACCTTGTCTGAGGAGAACCAACTCAAAAATAATTACGATCATCACATCATTAGGTCCCGAAGAAAGTGCATAAAATTCTCAATTTCTCAGCCGATACCAAAACGTCTTTGCTTGGTCATATAACAATATGCCAGGCTTAGATCTTGCCCTGGTAGAGCATAACTTGGTCCTAAAAGAGGGGTCAGGTCTGTCAAAAAAAAACTCATAAAGCTCCATCCCGACTTGGAGTACTAAGTATCAAGAAATTGAGAAGCTAATTTAGGCCTGCTGAATTAGGACTATGGATTATTCTAATTGGCTCTCTAACCTAACATAGTCCCTGTACCGAAAAAAGGATGGGAAGGAGCATATATTTTAGAAAGCTAAATAAGGCATGTCCCAAGGACGATTTCCCACTCTATATTAAATTGATAAAATTGGATCTCTTAGCTTTGTTTCCCAATGGATCTCCAACAATCCTTCAGAATGATTAGCTCTACTAGCAGGAAGAGGAATTACAAAAGTGTAAGTTCTGCCATACTAACAAGGATTGAGTTCTTAAAAGAAAAGCCCCAAACAACTCAGATGAGTTTTCCTCCCTATATACAACTTAAAATACATTTACAAAAGTGCCTAGAGTCTCTAAGTTGTGGCAAAGAGGAACCTTTTCTTCCTTCCCAAATTTGATATTTATAATTTACAAAAGAATTTTCCAAATGGAGAGTTGTCGAAGGTAGTTTTTTAGATCCTTTATTGGAGCTGCAAATCCTTCATTTTCTTCTTTTCTAGTCTCATTCTATTGCTCCAAATCCTTTGGGCTTGACCTTATTGAACAAATCTTCTGCAAAAAAACTAATCAAAATTGGGATTGAACCAATTGAAATTGTACATGAATTTGAAAATACAAAAATGAGAAAAAAAAATTCCCCAATTAAAATCTAATTAATAAATAAAATCAAAATAAATGCGTGCTTCCAATTTATCTCTTTTAGAGCTTCTCTAGTCCAAGAAGGCAGTATCGAATGAGTTTGCAACAACATAAACGTACAACCAATGAAATTCTTAAAACAAAGCATAACAAATTGATTTCTGTTGCAAATTTGTAGCCTTTATTTTTGCTAAATTTTAGGCATAGTAAATGACAAAATTTGGTCATACAACCACCCCCAGACTCTTCTCCATGATTTTATCTTTCCAACGAGCCATCCTTGACCTATTTTTCCAAGTAGAACTCAAGATAGAGACTTCGAAAGTCAAGTTGTCAAAATTTCCAATGTGTTGGAAAATGCATGCTTGTACATTTTATTAAAATCTTAAATTTTAAATTATATGTTATCACCCTTTAATTACCTCTAGGCTGAAAAAACAATCACAAGGGTAACCACAAACCACTTGCGGAATTGGAACCTAGCCTTTCCAACTCTAGAAAGAGCTCTCTCTATAAGATTTTCAGTGAATTAGATAGTTGAGTGTTTCAGATTTTAGGCTAGTTCTTAAGGACAAAGATAAATGAATTTGTTTTGAAGCAATGATGGTCGGCATGAGTCAAAATTCATTAGGCATGGAGTCACTCAGGGTAGAGATTAATGAATCATGAAAACACTTGGTTGATTGAGTTAACTTTCAGAGGCAAGGTAGAAAATATTCCTTATGCTGATAGAAAGGTCATTGTAGATAATGGATTGAAGAAAGGACATAAATGCTTCAAACTTAGGGCATCTAACCAGGATGAATCCTAACTAAATCTAAACATACAATAGAAGAATTAATCAACTACATAAACAGAGCATCAAATTTCTGATGAGTTATGATACATATACATTGATTATGCTACATATAAAGGAATGGAATATTGAGATCAAATTGATATGAAAAATGAAACATACATTGGGATAAGAAATATACATAAAGAATACAATCACGTGAATCTCTGAAAACCAAGATCAAGTACTTTTGATTTGCATAAGCTTCATTAATGTCAATAAATATTTACAATTTGCAGACCATTAATTGTCTCTCACACACTAACCCAACCTGTTATCACTCAGGTTGTCCCTTAGGTTGTAATAAAGGGATACGGCCGAGGTAACCACAGACCAACTTTGGACTACAGGTTCTAGCTAACCTGCAATCAGAGAGGGCTCTCTCTTTATGATTCAGATTTGTTGAAAATGATTTTAGGATAGATATTGGGCTTGAGGGTTTTTTGTTTCAATTTTGGTGGGAAAATTTATGTCTTCAAGTAGAGAGGCAAAGCATAGTCTGATAAGTTTCAAACCATTGGGCATGGAGTCGAGGAGGAAGACTGGTGGTGCGTTTTATTGATCACAAGAGAGATATATGGAGCAAGGTAGCTGCACATGAAACAATGTTTCAGGTTTAAAGGATGGAATGAATGCTAAGGAATGAGAGGCAATCAAGAATCTCTCTTTCAGCTTAACAGAAGGAGATAACAGAGCTCTACCTAGGGGCAGTAAAGAATCCCTAGCTAATTAGTGAACACAGGTGAATTAGGGTAAATATGAGCCAGAAAGAATTCATATTCATTACCAATTCATTCAGATGAAAACATACACAAACAGTAGAAATTGAGCATAGAGTGCTGTAAACAAATTCTAAGCTAATCTTTCTTTCTGCTATTCAGATAGTGGTTAACAATAAAACAGAGGTAAGATGCACTTATTGTTCCAGGCTGCAGCACAAGAATTCCACATTTAGTCTTCAGAAATCTTTAACAACACATCAGACGGTCATACTCCAAACTCTTCAGCAGTCTTTGATTATAGAAAAAATCTCAGGTATACAGTGCAAGTCTCTAGTGAGAATTATCAATCGACCAACCCTTAAAACAGTGCAGAGGGTGGTATATATAGGGAAAACTCTTCAAAATTGCTTATTTACAGTTTTACCTAAACAGGTCTGGAGGAAAGATGATTACTTTAACCTAATCCTATCCAGAAATAAATGCATAAAATATCTTGAGCTGCGCTGAGGGCCGCCGTATGGGGACTGAGTAAATGTGTTGTCCTCGGTGGCTTGGTGCAGTTGTCTCTGCAATAACTGTGCATGGGTCTCTGCTCCATTGTAGTTCGGTGTCCTTAAATGCTTCAACTATGATTTGAGAGCTGGGATGGGCTTTCACCGCCTGATTTGACTTTTTTGGCGGCCATTCAATGTTAACCTGCTTTGGGAACTGAAGGTTTCTTTTAAACAATTTAACTGGTACACTTTGCTGCTTCTCTTTCCTCTGATACTCTCTGACAAATGAATTGGGTCACTTCTCTCCTTTGCTGTGGGTCTAATAAAAAATTAATGGCCACTGTTCGCCCTCTATTTCCTCTAGAACTGTCTTCTGCTCCTTTCTGCATGCTTCGCGAAGAAAAACGGGTCATTCGGCGCCTTTCGGGCTTGCTGGGGGCTGCGCGATGAAAAGATTCCCCATTTTGGCCTATTTTATCCAGCGATGCGCGATTTGCGCGACGCAAATCGCGCATCAAAAACTGCCTCAGAAACTGATTCCGGGGCTCCAGAGTGCGATTTTCGCCCTTCGTGCCAAAGTTGCTGATGACGTCAGTGGGTGGGACCTCGTACGGCGGGTGACGTCAGCGATGACGTCAGCATGTACGGAGGTGACGTGGCAGTACGGCGGGTCTGATGATGTGGCAGGACACGTGGCAGGGTGACTCAGCGGTACAGTGGCAAGAGGCCACGCAGGCGGATGACGTCAACATCGACGTGGTGCTGACGTAGGATGGAGGAGGGCGGTAAGCAGTTTCTGGGCACACCACCTTTGAGGAAGAGTGGTTTTGTCAGGGGGGCTCTGCCATAGCCCAGGAGGCGACGTGTGGCGGGAGTACGGCGACAATACCGCCCATCTCCCGGACGCTAACCTTCGGGCGGCTCGAAGATGGGACGGACCCGCCAACCGTTGATCTGGGCACAGAATGATCGGACGGCTGGCGGTAAGGATGAGTCAGCGGAGGGGTAAGGGGCAGGAATATACACAGAATATTCTAAATTTAATAAAGCGCGGCGGGATTTTAAAACTTTGGTTTATGTGGGTTTTGGGGGTTATAAACGGGCGCGGGTTCATATATTTACACTTGGGACTTAGGGATAGGGGCGAAATATGGGTTTTTTTGAAGGTTTTAGGGCTAGGGGAGAGGTTGTTAGCATGACCAGGTGTCATCTAACTCCTGCTATGACACGGATGGGCTAAAAACAGCCCCAGATAGACTGCTTTTTCCCTGACTTAGAAGAAATATGGCTATATTGCCAGGGAGGGGATATTTACATAGGGGAGTTTTATATACATAGTTTCAGTAGGGGAAGGGAAAAACTGATAGGGAGTTATATAGTAGAGTTAGTAGTTAATATGGAGATGATAAGCAGGCACTAAGGTGGGGGACCTTAGGCTAATTTTCGAGGGAAAAGTGACTCATAGATGAGAAATAAAGAATCCTTGAGTGAAGCAGATCTTCACCAAGACAAATGACATGGAAAATGATGAAACTAAGAGGAATCAAGCAGATCTTGACCTCTTTGGGGAAATTAGTGAGTGACTTGGGGAATTAGAAGAAGGGGGAGTTAGTGATGTCTAGCCTGAGCTCCTCCAGATAAAAACTGCCTGATAACTGTGATCTGAAAAGATAAAACACTTTGTAACACAAAATTGATCATAAATCATCATTCTGCAACCTCACAGCTACCTACCCAACCTACCCACCTAACATTTTTTCTTCTTTTGATTTGGGTGCACTTAGACTTGCAGACCCATATTTACAATTTTTCTTTTGAATGTCTTCCTATCTAAATCTACACTTATTTCTGCCAAGGGCCCAGATTAAACAGTTGGGTCCCTTTGATTCTCTACTTATCTACAAATCTGCCAAGATTAAACTGTTTGGACAGATACATTCTCTATATTCTAAAACAGGAAATTGAAACCTAGGGAGACCAAGATTAGACTGTTTGGACCTCCCTTAAATGAAAACTCTTCAAAACTGGAACAACTCATCAAAATTGGAATACAACAGTGCCATTTGGACTAGCACACTTCATGGCATCTTGTGGAAATATGGAACACTGTAGCCTGCAAAGTATGACATATTTGGCATGTAAAAAGGTCAATCATGAAAAATGAACACCTGTTGTAACAGGAGGCTAACACAACCGAACCCTTTGTCATGTCTTGTTCTGTTTAAATACATTTAGGCAAAATGAAAAATCATAAATTAGATACAATGTATCTTTCATCCACTAAGAGGATCGAATCATCTCAACTTAGAAACATCAAGTTTTAAAAGCTAAAACTAAGATAAAGCTAAGAATAAAACTGCAACATCATTTTTGATAAAATCAGCCTTATCTTATCTACTTATTTGATCCCTATCCATTCTTTTCTATCCATATCACCAACATCACAATAGAAAGGTCCAAAACTGACTAAAAAGACAAAAAAAAACTAAATGATGAGTTGTGTAGTAGGCTCCAGCTCAGTATAGACACGGGATGCACTGAGTGAAACCGAGATGATGGGGATGATGACAAGGTTGTTGAGTTGGAGTAGGACCCATCTGATGCTTCCTTCCATGCGTGTAAAGCTTAGAACTGCCCAGTCATCACTTGCACAACAAAATTTTAAATTTCTGAGTTTGACTGTATTTCCCGGCTCCAAAACAAAACAATGTCTAACAATTCATCACCTGTACCTTATGACTTCCAACAAGCATCAAAATACTAAAATCCTGTATAGTTTTCCTAAAAAGCATGTAACCCTGGGTAACTGCAAAATGAGCCTAGCTACACAAAATTAACTTTTAGTAAATGAGATAGAGTATGTGATCAGGAACCCAATCTACCTCTTTCTCTTCTTGCTAGATGATGGTTTGGCCTTGCTGGATGATGATTTAGCCTCTTTACTAGAGGTTGTTTTAACTTCCTCAACTGGTTGTACTACTGTAGGTAGGTCACTAGGTGGTTGTTTTGACTGTTTGGCTTTCTTGAGTTGTCTCCTAGCCTTTGCCAGTTTCTGGTTCATCACCCTCAATCTTTTCCTCAAAATTAGATTTCTCATGTAATAATTCTTTAGATTTCTGCACAGGGGAAGAGTCCATTTCATGAATAGTTTGGCTCCATCAACTGCATCCAAAGCTTCTGCAACTTGAGCATCAACTTCTTTGATAGTATCATTGATGACCTTCTTGTAGTTTTCAATGTTCTCTGTTATCTGGTCAACTTTCCTTTGGCAAACTTCAATCTCTTCAAACAACCTCTAATACTCCTTCCATTCATGAAACACTAGCTTCTCTGTTGTTTGAAAGGTTTCTTCCATCTGCGCTTTCCCTTTTGTTGTTGAACTTGTGATAGGTATGCTTAGTGGCACACTGGGTTCTTTTATCTCCTCCACATCAATTACATGCTTTCCCTTTTCTTGAGTTGTAGACCTAGGAGGCCTCTTAGACAAGCCACTTTCTTTTTTCTAGGCTACCTTTTCTGTTGTGTGCCTAAGTTCTCTATTTTCCTTTTGCAAATAAGCAATATGAAGATGGGCTTTGGAAAGGTTGTCTTGCATTTTGTGAGTTTAAGATCTTTTTCCTCCTCCATCTGAACATCTTGTTCCTCCCCTGTACCTTGTTCTGGCATATCCTCTGAGATATCAACCCGAGGATTTGGTTCCTCAATCAATTGCTTTGCAAAAAATATAGTCCTTGGTATATGTATAAATTGTGCTTCTTGCACTGGTACCTTGTTTTTCTCTTTGCTTGTTGCTCTCTTATCCCTCCTTGTCTCCTTAACTTTCTTTGCAGCCTTAGGTACCTCTGCCTCTTCCACTGTTACTTTGGCTTTAGATGCCTCTGTCTCTTTAGCTTTAGGATGTTCTTCATGTACTTCCATTGGATAAATATCTGCATGAGCCAACAGACCTGAAGTTGACAAGAAGTTATCCCAAGACATCTTTCTCTTCTCTATCTCATGCAAAACCAACAGTTTGATCAGTGAAAAGTGAAATAGGCTAGGCAAGTGTTTGTCTCCTTTTGACTGAACCCTCTCTGCCATCTTGCCTAGGCTTTTAAATAGGTAATAGGGAAAATTCAAGCTCCTTTTACCAGTGAAATGCATAATCAATCTAATGTGGTATTGATACACCTTACTAAAGTGGCCTTCACATGTAAAATATCTATGTATAACCTTCAACAATTGACTGTAATGATTTAACAAATATGTCCTTGGAAATGTGGTGTCATACTTGTCCTTGAATTGGGGTTTTACAAATTATCTAAAGTGTGATGCATTCATTTCCTTCCATTTGAACGAACTCTCACCATGTAAAGGAATTATTGTAGCTTGAGAAATGGCTTCCTCAGACACTACAAACTCCAAGTCACCAATTTTGACATTATCGCCTTTGAAGTTCACGGCAAACATACTTGCAAGTTGAAAATTATGGCCACGAGTCTGGACTTTTTCGCAAAAAGATATGCACCCTGTTTGTTCAAATGTGGCTCTAATGTTGGGTCAGAGTTCACCACGTCTAGAATCTTAGGCTCAATACGAACCACTTCTCCTCCTTTTGTTTTTCTTCTGCTAACTGGGCTTTCCATGTGGTCTTTTAAAAACTATAGCACAAATTTCAACTATACTTTGGTGGAACACTAACTTTGTGGAGGAATTACAACACAATGGACAAACTGAGAGTGCAATGCAAAGGTGAATGATAAGGTTTTTTTCAAAATATTTAAAGGGTTCTTCCTGTTGGTGCTCTGACAACCTTTTTAACCACGTAGTGTATACAATGTGTGAGGTATGTATGGGAAAAATTTCATATAATTCAACTGCCAAGTTTATTAATCAACACACTTTGACACCTGTTGACAGTGCTGGACCCACCAACATGTTAGGGGATCTCCATGGTAAGAAGTACCAACTAGACCTCATACCATTTGGAGTAGGATTCCCAACGCTAGGTAGTGCAGTAATGCCTTGACTACCATAGCACGTAGAGGTAAGTATGATAAATTTGTCGGAAGAAAGTGTGTGACCTTGCAATGAGTCAAATGAGATGCATGGGGGTTCTAACACATAGAGGGGGAAAGGAAATATGTCCCTTAGAAGCTTGTAATAATACACAACATGAAAGGAACACACGAGCTGAATGAAATCACAAGCTGGAAGTGGAATAGTCCACAATCCAAAGTGACAGATTAATACATAAACATATCTCTAACAAGATTCATACAATCGCATACAAAATAGTTCATACACAAATGCATAAGTTAAATAACATACATTGCTAAAGTAACCAGAATAGTCGAACTACAATAACAACATATGGATGAAAACGTGTTGGCTTAGTTATATTATTAAGTGAAAGTTCCATCCATACATACACCATTGACAGCCACTAGCCCCAATAGTGGAACATTATAGTCAACACCGTCTGCTCCTCCAAAGATATGTACTCGCTCTATGTTGTGGAGAAGTCAAGGCTTGTCACAATACTCTCCAAGCCTTCTCTAAGCAATGCCTAGCCAAAATCTTGGCTCCCAAAAGCCTTGTCTATGAGTTATGAGGTTCTATTTATAGCAAAGGGTGGGGTGACCCTTGACATTCCCCTTTGTGACTCTTCGTCTACCCTCATGACTCTTTACATTACATAGTGACTGTTCACATTCCACTAATGACACTTGGAATTTCACTTACAACATATTTACAATAATATACAATTTCCACATATACCCATGTGGGACAAAATAGGCTAGAGACAACCTAACAAGACAAAACACTATGACTCTGGAGTGTGGGAAAAGACCAACTCGGCAACCTCCACTTGATGCTACTCGGTCACATATTGATGCCAAGATTGGTACTGTGTTGTGATGTCTTGATGTTGTCTTGCTGAAAGCGGACTCTTGCCTCCATGACATCCAGGCATGTGGTCTTGGAACCTGTGTCCGTCTCATCTTGAAAACTGTGCAACATTTCCCTGAGTGTGGTTGGACCACCAACATACTTCTACATGTTGTCTGCGCTCAACTGCAAGTCATCACTGGTGGCCTCGCGCATCAACTGCTCCATGTACCTGTCGACCTCCAACCAAACTTGGTTCTTGTGCTTAGCTTTGGTGAGGGAACCTACATCTATTCATTCTCTTCTTCAGTCACTGGTTGTTCTTGCTTATCAACCTGTATTAGCGTTGTTGCTCTGTCATTGTGCCTTGCCTTTATTCTTCTTCTTGTTTCTTCTTCTCAGCTCTTGTTCTTCCTTCGACTCTCATTCTTCTTGCTGCGATCTCAGTTCTGCTACCTGCAAGCTTTGCTCTTTTCTCTTCCTCTGCTCTATTGTCTATGTCTTGTGCTTCCTTTTGTTTTTGCTATCAAAGCTGCTTACATGAAGACGGAATGCACTTTCACTTTGTATCTTTTTCCTCCCTTTGTTATGTCAATTATTTCCTCTTTCCCTGATCCTATATTGGCTTTCTACCTTCTGCCACTGCTATTGGTTTTGCTTCCATGTTATTCCTTTTCTGTAAACAGTTGGGCATCTGCATATATTAGCAAGTAAACTAGCACTTTCTCAACTTCTTCCGCGGTACTACTTTCAGTGCTCACTCTTGAAGAAACTCTCTTTGGTTCCATGGCACAATGACTGCTGGAGAGAAGCATTTCATGAGTGTGGTACCTGTGGGACAAAACATACACTCATGGAAAGCAAACATTAGCTCTTACAAATCTAACTTTTCAGCATGATCAAGTAGCAGCCATGGCATCTTATGAGAAGAAATGCACAATTTTGACTGACAAGGGGTGCTGAATAACCGTGGGAACTGCGCACTCTTGACAGTCAACGTGGAAGCCTAATAACTGGAACTGTGCTATATGCAGCTCAGTGTGGGACAGGGCCTGGGAGAGACTGTGTATTGCGTAGTCTCAGTCACCAAGCTTGAAAACTAGCTCCTGGAACTGCCTCTAGGCAATTCCAGAAGCCAAGGCAAAGGCCTTGAGCTGCTAGATTGCACAATGAATGCAAGTGAATGTGAGACCTGGGCAAGGGGAGCCTAGATTTGTCCATGGGGAGTGTGCAAACAAGAAGATCTAAAGGATGATGTAAGGATGAGTGCAAATCTGACTAAGTGTAGATGTATGCATGTAAAACAAGTGCAACAATGGATCAAACTGAAGGAACACGAAGCATGTGAAGGGAGTCGCCGCATCGACGACTGTTGGTGCAAAAACGGGAAAACTCATGCGACGCTTGGGGAAGGCAATGTATAACTTGAAACAACACTTCTACAAGCTAAAACAAGTTAAAACACTAGTGGTCATTCAACAAAATGAGCGAAACAACACTCTCACAAGATAAACAAACCAAAGCGATAGAAAAAGTAGCAAAAGGCAATAAAAGCAAAACTCACCCTGAAAAGTGATGACAATGCTCCGAAGGCTCCTTGATCTCCTAAGGAAGCTAGAGATTGATGATTGAATGCATAAGTGAGCTCTAGAGGCGTCCATTACATATATTTGAGCAAATGGAGTTTATGACGCGCATGCTTGAAATCAAGGATAACAATGACACTTCGTAGAAACTTCTAAAGATGGAAATGTGTCAACTTTGGAAGTTAATAATAGATTCCCTACTTCCCAGGGATGCTTTTCCTCTTAGCTCCTTTCTTTTTGGGAACCTTGCCATGCACTGCTCGGAAAGATTGTGCAGTCCTGGGGAGGACTGGGCAACTCTCTGGTTCATGCACTGTCAGTTTCTGAGCACAGTATGGTTCTGTGCAATTTATGGGCTGAGTGGCTCTTGGACTGCCTATCAGGCTTTGCGCAATTTCCTAGCTGAAGGCAGGTTGTGAGCTGGCTTTGCACAATTCTGGAGTTGAAGGCTCACTTGCTGGCCTAGACTGCTCTACGTAGTTTCCCAGCTGAAGACAAGCTGGCAGCTGGGTCTACGCAATTCTAGAGCTGAAGCTCACTACTGAGTTGCACTGCCCAATTCTTAAGAGCAAGGCTCACTTTTGGGATGCACTGCACAATTCCTAAGAGAAATGTTTGCTGCCCTCTATGATTGCGCATAATGCCAAAGCAGTGCAAGAACTGGATGCAACCAAGTCAGGGGCGGTCAGCTTGTGGTTAGATAACAAAGCAAGTAAGCAAACACAAGCTATAAAGCGAAAGATAAATTCAAATGAAAACACAAGTACATAAGCAGTGCAAGACAAATTGCTAAGATTTGAGGAGGGAGGCTCCAAAATGAAGCGAAGGCAAAATTTTGGAGGGGGGTTTTGTAGCTGCTACAACAACACCTTACAAATTACATGCAAACCTAATCATGTGATAATATCCCAAACTGAGACCAAACTATAAACAGGGTTTGCGTAGCGATTGTGCAACAAAGCCTACAAAGATGACCAATTGATATCTTACTGAGTTTTAAAAAGTAAAAATGTGGTTGGAAGTGATGTCTCCTACATCTGACAATAAGAAGGCCTGATTTGAAGCTGTGTGATATCTCTGCAAGGAGTTGGAGGTGGTTGCACAATAATTGCGCAACGACTGTGCATCTCCAGAACTTGTGCAACTATTGCATAACAATTCTCCCATAATCGAAACAAAACTTGTCCTCACACCCCTGTTAGCCTACTCTCGACCCTATGCTGTGTGACTATCAATTTCCCTCAGAGAAGAGCGCTAATTGCAGAGTGGAGAGAGAAATGAGGGCGGTATGAAAAGAGATTTGAAAGTGCACCTTTTGTTTTGCTTTGGTCATGAGTATGAACTTAGAATAAGGGTTATTATGGTTATTATGGTCATGAAAGATAAATGATAGTTATGAGTTGTGAGGGTGTAATATCAATAATGATGAAATGAGTTAAGGAATATAGGTGATAATGATGAGAGGTGAGTTTAGGAGGGGGTGTGTATATGCATATGATGTTAGATGTAAATGTAAATGTAGGGGGTAGTGTATGGAAGGGATTTTATGAAATAGGATATATGAAAGGAGTATAGGAATGGAAAAATTGTATAATAGGGATATATGAAGGGGGATCATGAGTTATAAATGGTGGAATGGGCATGATGAACCATACTCAACAACATACTCAATAAAACCTTAAAAATGAAACATTCTTTTCATGGTTTTGACCAGTGACCAATGATACATAACCTTTCGAACCCTAAAAGACTTTATATGAGCAGATGACCCCATGACCTTCTCCTTGACTCAGACTCTCTTCAAGTTTTGTCTTATCTTTATGGACCCTCTATGAAAGACTTGTAGTGATGTCGGACAATGACTCTTTAGACTATGACAACAACAGTTCATAGGCTAAACTGCTACACAAAATCTCAAAATGAATGAAAGAGACAAATACATTTGATCTCTAAACCCTAGGACCCTAACATTATACATATCCCTAAACTTTAATAAATTCAAGAATTAAATGATTAAATCAAATATTTTAATGTTTTAAAACTAAATCATTAATATACACAAATCAATTTTAATAAAATTTTAAAATTAAAAATAATTAAACAAAATTAAATTACAAATTAATTAGATAATGAATAAGTATAATTTTATTTACACGTGTTAAGAAAAAGAATTAACACAGGCAAAGGAAGGCATGTGAGGTTTTTGGTGGAGTACATTAATAGAACTAAAGAGGTGGCCAGGAGTTATAAAGAGGAGAGTGGGGAGGAGTCAGGCTCACGTGGAGTGGGCCCTCCCTCCACCTTAAATATATATGCTGAGAAGCCTCCTTGCAAAGGCTCGTAAGCCCTTCCCACTCAAGCTTCTCCGCTTACAACATCGTTTGTGTAATACCGACGAGTGAAGCCCGTAAGTTAAGAAATGTTTGAAATGTTGACCCTGTGGGAAACCATTAGCAGGATGACATCATATGATTTAATTTTTAATTTGTTTAATATTTTATTTATAATGTAAATATACTATATACAATACAATTTTAATACATAGTTTCCTTTTATAAATCATAAGCCTAAATTTATCACAATTAGAGCCATTGGGAAGTTGGCGAGAAACTGCATACAACGAAGTGATCAAAGCTGAAAATCGAGAAAAATAAAAATCCCGCAAAATTGACAAAGTGAAAGCATAAAGGGATGATATGATCAAAATTCAAATAGAGGGTCCTCATTATTATTATAAGGATAATAAAGTAAAAATGAGCGGTTGTTATTTTGCCACAACAATGGTGACACACGGGGAAGAAGCAACTATCTCTGGTTAAAGGTATAGAACCTGTAAAAATGAAGGAATAATGATTACATTATACAAAAATGATAAAATTCAAACATCCTATTAGATTCATCCCTAACATGCGCCATTAATATAAAACAAAAGTCATATCCATCATTATTCATGAACTTATAAAAAGATTCCCCGTAAATCATATAATTAATCAAAATGTGTATATGCAATAACAAGCTTTGTTGGTGCTCAATTTTGGCAATGCAAAGTAACAAAGAAAATCTTAGTATTAAAATAACTTCTATACCATAGACAAAGCCACTACTTCCAACAGAGGTCCAGAGCCTCGACAAGGATGCCTTTTGACCCTTTACAAATGCCACTATCCCATCTATTAGAAATAAATACATTGTTATAAAATATCATTTCAATTTTTATTTAAATGTGAACTGAAGACTACCATCATGACTTGGTGACCAACTGATGACAGTGCCATTCACGGGAACTAACAAAGTGAACAAGTCGGCTCGTGATGAGACCTCTTGTCTTTTAGATTGTGGTTGAAAGCCATTACCTTGCCTTGGTGACTAATAGTGGTAATGTCACTATGTTAGAACCTATGATCATGGTAGCCCAGATCGTGATGAGACCTCCTATCCTTTAGTTAACTATTTTGTTTTTTAAAAGTTGAACTATGCTTATTGTTAATCCCAAAGAGATTACTTAATAGATGGGGTGACAGATCAACTCCTTAAGAGAAAGGGGCGGCATAAAAAGTTTTGGGTAACTAGTCTTTGCTTGATTAGCCTTGATTCCTAATAGTTGATTACCTTAAGACAATTGTTACTAGTTATATTTTTCCTTCATAGAACTGGGTTTAAAAATTGTTCATAAAACTATGTTAGAAAAATATAACACAATGAATCATAACTAGGGACTTCACTAATTAGGAAAGTTGAAAGTGAGCATAATAACATCATCTTTAAAAAAATATTCCTTAAAGATAACATTTCGTTTATGGATAATAAAGCATAACTGATTACCCAATAATGATGCTAAGTGGAACCCGAAAGCATTAAAAGTATTCCCCATTTAAACCAAAGAAATAAAAACCGGAAAGACCTTCAAGTTTAAGAAATTTTGTTCCATATAAATCTTGGTAATATCACCCAATCGAATCCAAAACGAAAGTGAAATTGATGCACTCCAAAGATTGCAAAATAGGAAAGGAAATGCAAACTAAAATGCAAAGTTGAATGAAAAGCCGAAGTTTAAAGAAAACCTGAACAAGACAGATTATAAAAATTCAACAAAGGAACAAGTATGAGGGACATAATGCAAGTTTTTCTTGAGTTGAGATCTTGTTGAGTTGTCTCGCAAAGTGGTAATTGATTAGACTTTTATTCAAACAAAATTCTAACTCTAGATAGTAGTTATGACAAAAAGTGAAGCTAAATAAGAAGTTTCTCCACTTGGAAATTTTCTTGTTTCAAAATTAAGCCTACATGTAAAAAATCTTGATGATTTCCTAATACAAATAAGGCTTATCGCAATATTAAGTAAAAGAAAAATAGAGGTTGAGAGATTCCCCCTTTTATCTTATTTGCAATTTAATCAACATCATAATTGCTTTGCCAAGTTGCAAAGCAACCAAAACAAGGAGAACAAATTCTAAATCTGAGCATGCAGGGGTGGTAGATTTTCAAGGAAATTCTTGAAGACCTACAAAAACAAAGCTTTAGCTTAGCTAAAACTAAAATAAAAACCGAGTCTAGAATCATAATGAAAGATAATAAAAAGATGAGCATAAGAATATGAAATTTTACCCTTGAAAAATTTGGTTATAATTTACCTTAAAGGTCTTGATGTTCCCAAATTTCAGGCTTTAAAGAAGTAATCTCCTTTTGCGATAAAATTGAGAATGTGAAGAGATTGCAACTTTAATGAAAATAACATATGCTCAAGATCATTGATCTTATTAATTTCAATCTAAGGCAAGCAGTAAGTATATGGAGAGAAATTCTTACCAAAAAAACTAATTACATGTTTCAAGAAATCATAATGAAACTTTGCCCAAAATGTACCTTGTTTTGTACAACAACTACAATTATTTTCTTTTCCCTTTTCTGGTCTTATATCAACTCCAAAATTTTGATAAAAAGTGGGTAAAAAACCCATGGAATGAATCCAAAATCCAAACTTATGTAGCAATTTCTATAAATATTTAGATGAATTGAACCTTTGCATTATAAACATTAAAGTGGAGTGATATATATAATCGAATCACAAAAGAATTGGCAACCAAATATAAATTAATCACAATCCATTACCTTTGCATGTTGATTGATTCGCTGCATTAAGAAGATCACTGCTTGAGTATGACAATTGTGACAATTTGATTGGAGTGAGCAACATTAGCAGGCATCGTGGATGCTTACATCAATCTGCAAGCTCAAACCTATAAATAATGAAAGATACGAACTAAAGGAAAATTCAGGATGAATAGAGTGGGCAAACGTGGAAAGGAAGAAGACCAAGTATCCAATGGGAAAGCAAAGAGAAGAGGTGCACATGGGCCACAAATGATGAGTTGTCCTGATAATCCATCCCTGACATATTTGAATGTAAGAGTGCAAATAACCTTCACGATTAATGAGAGCAGAATGACTAGTATTGTGATGTGGTGATTGCGACCAATTGACTTTCAATGTATGCAACTTCTTGTGGGGCCAAGACAGACCATCCCGCTAAAGGGAGCTTGACGAAAACAAATACATGCACAAAGGAAAGGGCCAGGGTCTATGAACAAAGGGATTAGTGCGCTTTCCTTTTAAAAGTTCATAAATAATATATAAAAGCAATCCTAAGCTCGAAATCTATAAAGTCTCGGCTAAATCAATCCAGACACGTTTAAATGCATGAGCGAATGTAGCCTCTGGGAAAGGCAAGTCAGGATGACGTGTAAAGTGTAATGTGTGAGGGACCAATAATAAGCAAGAGCGAGGACTCACATACACTACAGTGTTTATTATGTCACCTCGGAAGGAAATCCCAAATGATTCAAATGAGTAAAGCGTCTTTGTGAAGTTGTCGGGGTAATGTAGCTGACCATGCGTGGAAGAGGATAGTATAAAGAAAAACATTATGGACCTTCGACGTCAACCCGAGAGGATATATCCCGAAAGGAAATAAAGGTTGCACTCTAAGGAGGGGTCGAGATGAAGTGGTTCGGGTTCACGTGGAAAGCGAGAATAGATGGCCAATTAAAACACAAATAGGGTAATCAAAAGAGGATTCCCTGTGTGCACGGTGAACGGTCTGGATGTCAAGTAATCACTGAGTTGTCCTGAGTCTTATAAAAATATGAAACCAAAAGGAAAGAACTATTGTAAAAGGGTTTGGCTCGAAACTACTTAAAAATTCACAAGGATGGGCAAGGATAATTCTTATCAATTGCTATGAAATTAATTTTTATTTTTCTTTACCCCCACGAACCATTATTTTATTGAGCGTTTAAAAACTTTATAAACCTAAGACAAACAGGAGCCAAGCATTTTGTTTAAGCTACATGGGCAAAACATAATTCATCTTGCAAATTTGTAAAATAAAAGAAAAAGCAAAGCACCTATAGAACAAAGCATAAAAATTAAAATTTCTGATGAGTAAATGAATGCTTTCTTGGACATGCTTGTAAGAAAATTTTCTTGGAAAAGATTCTCTTCTCGCTTATCCCTCTACTTGTAGTATTAGAAGAAAAAGAAAAGAAAATCAATGTAAATTTAAACTACCCTATTCCTAATTCTAATATTAAAAAAGTAGATCAAAACTAAGTAAAATCATACTTCCAATGAAGCCATTCACTTAGCTTTTTTCCTGCACATATAAAAATATCAGAGATTAGTAACAAAAGTAAAATTGCAACTAGATTATCAAAAGATAATTTCATTTTTTTATGTACATTTACCTCTCATAAATTTGCAAAATAAATTTATCTACAAAATTACTCCCCTGAAATATTTTCAACCATAAGCTTACGAGAATATAAAAATCAAGATGAATTTCTCTAATGACTGGAAGAAATTCAAAGGAAGAGGAAATATCAGACCAAATTTGGATATATCTTTAAATGTTGTATGTTGTTGAAAATTGTTAGTATTATGTACAAAAGTGAGGACATCAAAAATCTTTTGTGCGAATAATGTTTCCAAATACTTCTCAAATGGATTGATTAAGTACGAATGTAAGTTAAATAAATAATTCATAATATTTTTTAATGAATTCGATTTTTGACCAGATTCTGATGCACTCTCAAATGTCATAATTTGAAAACAATTCACTTGAAAATAAGGCATGCGTTGGTGTCAAATGAACATCAAATAAAATTGAAAAAATGGGTTTTTTTTTGTTCATGGTTAAGGCCTTGAAATTGGTTTTCATGTATGCCCATTACTGTATTTGATGAGTATTTAGAGCCTGAGTGCTTAGAGTTCCAGTGCATTATGTCCAAAAAATCGAAAATAAAATTCGAAAGAAAATTAAACTCAAACAAGGAAAATGAAGAAAACCCAAATCATAATTTACACTAATGTTACAAATAATAGTACAAGATAGCTGGGGTTTGTTTACAAAAAATTATTTCCCACAAGTGTCAACTGAAATAATGAGATTAAAATTATTATTAGCATCCACTCATGGAAATGGAAAAATTTCATACTCATAATAAAAAAAATAAATTTCATCATCGTAAGAATCATAAATAGGGGTGGACTTTTGAATAATGAAACCATCATAATGATGGGAGATTTGAAAATGAGAATTTACTAAAAAATTTTATGAATTTATGTTCTCCCAGTCTTCAAATATGAATGGACTTAAAGGATTGAAAATATGGTAATCTGACATAATCATTTCCGAAGAGTGCAAGACTCTGTATTTTTGGCCTTCAAGTCATCATCATAAATGACTTCACTAGTGTTCTTTTTCTATATATAAAAAAATTGGAACCAAACAGAGAATTAAATGCATGGTTAAGAGAATTTCCAGGACAATTGAAAGTATTGATAATTGAATCTTCTCTATCCCGTTCAGAATTAACCAAAAATTCATCATTAATAGCATGTTATGAAACCAACTCAAGAAAAGATAGAAAAGATAGATCAACGCCTTAGAATTCAGCCTCTTCGAGGGGGCAACCTCCTTTACATTACATAAATGAACAATTCTTGGATGATACAAATGACAAAACCTCCTTTCTATATATAGGAGTCTAAGGAGTCACAATATAATCCAGCCGACCTAACAATAATAATATAAAGCCACAAAAATAACAATAGAGGGATTCTATGGGGCACAAAAATAATAATATGGGGGTAATAGGGGCACAACAATATAAATAAGGGGTATAACTACAATAGTAATGGGGTAATCACTAGTATTATAGGGACCCAACATGCCCCTCTCCTTCAAAAAAGTGTTGTCTTCAACGCTTGAGTAGTTCTGGATACTTCTGCATAAAATTCTCATCCTCCCATGTGGAATCTTCAGCGGATAAGTTCTTCCACTTGATAAGATACTCTGAAATTGATCGATTTCGTAGCTGTCGAGTTCTTGTTTCTGTGACTGCTTCCGGTTCCAATATAATTTTTCCTTCCTCGTCAAGTTTTGGCAATATTGTTTGAACTGGGAGCTTGTCGCCTATAACCTTCTTTAAACATGAAACATGGAAAACTGGGTGCAATCGAGAAGCTGCAGGAAGCTCCAATTTGTATGCCATAGTACCAATCTTTTCCAACACCTTGTACGGACCATAATACTTTGGTGATAATTTATTATCCTTCTTAGCTTGCTTTAGGGACATTTGCTTATATGGTTGTAGCCGTAGGAATACCCAATCACCTACATCAAAACTTCTTTCACTGCGATGTTGATCTGCCTGTTGTTTCATTCTATTTTGTGCCAACACGAGGTTATCCTTTAAGAGTTGGAGGACTTGTTGTTGATGTTCGATGTGATGTTCCACTGCTTGAACCTTAGAATTTTCTCTTAAATATGATGTGATTGATGGTGGTTGGTACCCATAAAGTGCCATAAATGGGGTCATTTTTGTTGCTGTATGGAAGGAAGTGTTATACCACCATTCAGCCAGAGGCAACCATTTGACCCATTGTGTCTGTTTATCAGATACAAAGCAACGAAGATATCCTTCCAAACATTTGTTTACTATCTCAGTTTGCCCATCAGATTGAGGATGATAAGATGAGCTATGAGCTAACTGAGTACCCAGACAAGAAAATAATTCTGTCCAAAAATTTCCAGTGAAAATGGGATCTCTGTCACTTACAATAATCTTTGGGTTTCCATGTAGCTTTTGAACTGTTTCCATAAATGCAGTAGAAACTGTACTGGCTTTAAATGGATGTGATAATGCACAAAAGTGTGCATACTTGGTAAGTCTGTCAACTACCACCATGATGACACTCTTTCCCTCAGACTTGGGTAAACCTGTGATAAAATCCATTGAAACCTCCTCCCAACGTTGGCTTGGAATGGATAAAGGTTGTAATAGACCCGGTGTCTTAATTGTTTCAACTTTATTTTGTTGGCAAACCAAACATTTCGCCACAAACTTTTGAATATCTGATTTAAGGCCATCCCAAAAAAATTCCTTCTTAACCCTGTGGTAAGTTTTTAAAAATCCTGAGTGCCCTCCTAAGGGAGAAGTGTGCAATTCCATAAGAATCTTTTGTTTTAGCTGGGAATTCTTACAGAGGTATAAGCGATCTTTGTACCATAACGAATCATTTTGCCAGCTAAATGTATCAGAAGTACTGGAATCTTGTTGTAGCTTTCGAATAAGTGCCCACACTTCTTCATCATTCTTCCATTCCTCCTTTGCTTCGTTTATCCAATCTGGTTGGATAATAGAAATGGCACACAACAATGCTTCCATATCCTCATCCTTTCTTGAGAGTGCATCTGCCACCACATTTTGCTTCCCTTTTTTGTAGATGATTTCAAAGTCATAACCCAACATCTTTGTGACCCACTTTTGTTGCTCTTCAGAGGATAATCTTTGTTCTAAAAAGTATTTAAGGCTATCATGATCCGTTTTTACCTTGAAGTGTCTTCCCATTAGGTAGGGTCGCCATTTCTTAAGTGCATGGAGTATTGCCAACATTTCCTTCTCATAAATAGCTTTGCTTAAAAACTTTCCCTTGATTGGACGACTTTCAAAAGCAATGGGTCTTTCATCTTGCATTAGAACAGCACCAATTCCATTTCCTGAAGCATCACATTCCACAATAAAGGTTTTTGTGAAGTCCGGTGTAGCTAAGACCGGTGCTTGGCACATTGCCTCTTTAAGATGTTTAAAGGCCTTTGTTGCTTCCGGAGTCCATGAAAATGAATCTTTCTTCAATAATGTTGTTAGAGGTGCTGCTATTCTCCCATAATTCTTAACAAACTTGCGATAATACCCTGTCAACCCAAGAAATCCTCGCAGATGCTTTATGGATGTGGGGATTTTCCATTCCTTAATGGCTTTAATTTTGCTAGGGTCTACCTTAACTCCTTCATGAGATACAATATGACCCAAATATTCCACCTCCTGGACTCCAAAGAAACATTTGGATCTTTTTGCATATAATTGTTTCTCCTCCAATAGTTGTAGCACCTTGTCAACATGTTCAACATGATCCTTCCAAGACTTGCTGTAGATTAGTATATCATCAAAAAATACTAACACAAATTTTCTAAGGAATGGTTTGAAAATTGAATTCATCAAACCTTGAAATGTTGAAGGTGCATTGGTAAGGCCAAAAGGCATGACCAAAAATTCATAATGACCCTCATGAGTTCTAAATGCCGTTTTCGGAATGTCTTCAATCTTCATTCTGATTTGATGATATCCCGAACGAAGATCCAACTTGGTGAAGTAAATTGATCCATGCAATTCATCCAGTAATTCATCAATGACAGGAATGGGGAACTTATCTTTAATAGTGAGCTTGTTGAGCTCCCTATAATCTGGACACATGCGCCATGATCCATCCTTCTTGTGCACCAATACTACTGGAGCTGAGAAAGAACTTTGACTCGGTTGAATTATACCAGCCTCTAGCATTTCTGCAACCATACGTTCAATTTCACTTTTTTGGACATATGGATATCTGTACGGCCTGATGTTTGGAGGAACACTTCCTGGAATCAGATGAATAGCATGATCATGATCACGCATAGGTGGGAGACCTTTGGGAGTCTCAAATACCTTGGAATGATTGTCCAGGACTTTTTGGAGATCTGGAGAAATAGATGATTCCAATGTGGAAACATCTAGCGAACATAATTGTGCAATTACACCTCTTTGCTCCTTTTTTAGAAGCTTTGTCATGCCATTAGAGCTGATTATCTTTCCTGGTTTCCCTGCAATACCCCTTAATTCAACTTCCTTTCCTTCCACAGAAAATTTCATGAAAAGTTCTTGAAAATTAAAAGCTATTGTACCCAAGGATTGTAGCCATTGGACTCCTAGTACAACATCAGCACCTCCCATTGGAATGGAAAGCATTGGGCTAGTCAATACATATTCTCCCATGGATAGCTTGATATTATGGCACTTTCCAAAACAATTTATTGTTCCTCCATTTGCAATCATCACTTGACACTCTGGTGCTGGATATAGGAAGCAATTCAATTCTTTTGCTACCCTACAATGAATAAAATTGTGGGTGCTTCCTGAATCAATCAACACTATTACCTTTTTCTTCTTGATTTGTCCTTCTATCTTGATGGTTTGAGGAGTGGTAATTCCCGCCAATGCATTACAAGATATGGTCGGATTTATTTGTTCTTCATCTAGGCTTTGTTCCTGGAATATATTCTCTTCTTTTGACCTTTCTTGCTCCTTTTCTTCTTCCTCTTCACAATCTATGTAGAATAATTTCTTCTCAGCACACTTATGACCTTTTGTGTATTTGCTATCACAATTGTAACAAAGCCCTTTTGCTCTTTTTTCTTCCAATTTTTGTGGTGTCAACCTTGTAGGTTGTGGAAGACTATGGGCAACAACATTTCCGTCTTTATAGTTGTGAATGGTATGCTTCCTAGTTGCCATAATTTTGCTTTCCATTTTTCTTGCTAACCTGAATGCCTTCTCTAATGAATCAGGTTCCCAAAGGCGCACATCATGTTGGATATTATCCTTTAAAGACCCTATGAACACATCAATCCTATGCTCCTCTGGAATATCTTTTACCCTTATGTTCAATTTTTGGAACTCCTCAATGTGCTCCATTATTGAACCCTTTTGTTTGAGACTTATCAATTGGCTAAAAAAAGTTTTGCTTTTTGTATCCTCATAATGTGCTATCAATTCTTCCGTAAAAATTGCCCAAGTGATAAATTGTTTACGAGAACAAAGCCATTGATACCATACAAACTGATTTGGTTCCAAATATAAAGTTGCCATACGTACCTTTTGTGTGTTTTGCACATTATTGAGATCGAAGAATTGCTCCATCTGTAATATCCATGTGGCGGGATCCTTGCCATCAAACTTCCTCATATCGATTTTTGGAATGTGGTGATTCTTCGATCCAACATTAGCGTCTATGGAATCATGATTAACATTTATTTTGTTCTCATCATGAGTTTCCTTTACTACCTTTTCACCATTAGTAAGTATTTCTTGTAGAAAATTAGTCAAATCTGTCTTCAAATCTACCATGCCTGTCTTCAAATTTGTGTTCAAATCTATCTTCAAATTGTCCATCTTAGCTTCCACGCCATTCATCTTAGCTTCCACACCATTTATCTTAGCTTCCACGCCATTTATCTTAGCATCTGTTAACTTTTGTGAGCGTGACATTTGTTGCACTTGTTCTTGTAATTTTGATATATCATGTAGCATTTCTTCCTCTTCTTCATGAGTCATGCTAGAGCTTTCAGGTTCCTTACTAGGTGTTTGCATTTTCTTTCCTCGGAGCATTAGTTACCGATAATAATGCTCTACTATGCCCTTTGAATTCCTTCAAAATAAATTTTCAAACCAAGCTTAAGCAAAAATTTAAAAAATCTACACACCTTTTTTCACTTTGTAGGAGCTCGATATTGCCTCTGATGTATCTCTGTACTTTCCAGTCATCTAGTTCTGAACTTGTGACCTGTAGTAGCTCTCTGTGTCCTCTTTCCAATGCCACAAGTCTGACCCAAATTGGATTCTCCAAGGAAGAGTTATGCGAAATCTCCCACAGTGACTTGATTATAGACCAGTTCAGTAGAGCTAACTTGTACGACGTGCCGCGAGTCACTGTTTCGACCTTTGGAACTAAAAAACACCCACAAGAAACTACAGTCCGTCCTCTTTCTGTACCTTTTTACGAAATTTCAATCCGATCCTCAGAGATAAAGTTATGATGATTTTCCCCAGGTCACCTGTTTTGAATGTAATTCAGGAGTCTGCAAAAAGACCAACTTCCTCAGATCATATCTCCGAAAATATCCCGCGAAAAGCTCTGAAATTCGGACCCAAGGTTCAGCGCCAATTCTTCTCAAATGGGTTTTTTTAGCGACTTCTGAAACGTCACAGAAAAAAAGTTATAGCGAAAATGCCACGATGACCTGTTTGGAGCAGCGAAACCCTAGAATCCAAAGCTCTGATACCAAATGTTATGAAACCAGCTCAAGAAAAGATAGATCAACGCCTTAGAATTCAGCCTCTTCGAGGGTGCAAACTCCTTTACATTACATAAATGAACAATTCTTGGATGATACAAATGACAAAACCTCCTTTCTATATATAGGAGTCTAAGGAGTCACAATATAATCCAGCCGACCTAACAATAATAATATAAAGCCACAAAAATAACAATAGAGGGATTCTATGGGGCACAGAAATAATAATATGGGGGTAATAGGGGCACAACAATATAAATAAGGGGTATAACTACAATAGTAATGGGGTAATCACTAGTATTATAGGGACCCAACATAGCAACTCCATTTTGTAAAAAAATATTTGTGCATAAAGGAGTTCTTGAAATATTATTCAATTAATTAAAATCATCAAACAGATCGGGATAAAGAGAGAAATGAGAATTTGAAGCAATGTACCTAAAAATTTCCCTATTTGAAGAAATTTTCTCATTTGTCAAAATGCACATTTCATATTCTTCTATATTTGCATTATTGCAGATGTTGGATTGCTCAATATCATCACATAAATCAGATTCACCAATATTTGAAAGAATGAGAGGAAAGACATGTATTTGTATTTGAAAGAATAATTGCTAGGCTGCTTTGAAATTTGTGATTGATTGTTAATTTTAGCAGGAGAAACTTCAAAATTATTTGCAGTAGTTTGTATGCCACCAAGGTTTTTAATTTGAATTTCGACTTCCTGATTTGATTGATGTTGATTGCTTGCTGAACTTATTGTTTGTTAGTTGTTGTTAACTAATTTAGCAGCTTGATGATTTAGCACAATGAAATTATTTTGATTAAAAATAGGTCCAAGATCAACGCTATTTGTTTCAATAGATTTTACTTCTTGCTGAAATTGTTGATTGACATCATTTACATTTTCAATGTGTAGTTGATTTGCATTACTATTTTGAGCCATTGACTCTTCAACAATAGTACAAAGGCAACTATTAACAATTGACACTAGTTTTCAACTTGGCCTATTAAAGTAAGAGTGAATATTTTACAAACGACACCTTCATCAATATCAAAATTATTGCAATCTAAAATAAATCAAGGGAGATGATCAAAAGCACAAGTCTTACCATTGAATTTTATTTTTGACAAGAGTCTGACTGCCTTTATTGGAGTGGTGGCAGGTGAAAGTGTAGTGAAGTAACTCCAAGTAGGCAGTTTAGAAGGAACCATTATAAAAAATTTAAAGCTTAAGGTAAGATTTAAAATTCAAAGCTTAAAAATGATAATTAGCCCTCCTTTTGGCGCCAAAAATGTTGATGGCCAAAAATGACCTCATAAACATTTTAGAAAGGTCACCTGGTCAGAGTCCCAAATCAGACCTTATCCATTTAAATGATGGCTCTAATTGGTTCTATTGGGTCCAGTTAACCCCTCACTCTCCTCGCTGACTTGTGATGTTACTAATTAACTATCAACAAGAAGAGGGAGATCACAATTACTCTCTTGCTGTTAACTTGCAAGAAAACAATCCTTAAGCCGAATTGAGGGCTCAACCAAGCCACACCTAAGGCCTCTCCTGTGTAAGGAGACTTCTAAAATGCTTAGACAAATAAAATGCAAATGAATCTAAATGCAAGCAACAAAAGGAAATCTAATTTAACCTAATCTCGATTAGAACAAGATATAGATCTTGCCCAAATCAAGAGCAAAGTAACTTATAAAAAATGGGGATTTAACACACTCTTTTAATGATGAATACTAGACTGTAGAAGAAGTTCTAATAACTGATATAGTAAGCACACAACATTCTTTGTTTAGAGATTTTAGAATAGTGAATGATTAGCCACTAAAACTAGGAAATAGTTCACTCAATTTTAATGGCAATTAAATCAATTTTGGATGACAAATTTATGAGTAAATAGTTACTTAGAAATTTGATTTAAGAAGACGAGCAAAGCGAGAATTAATAACAGATATAAAATATTAACAGATTAATTAGCTGATATAAAAGACAACTATTTTCATATCAACAAAAGTGCTAAATATGATATAATTTACACAGATCTACCATCAAAAAGTGAAATTTGCATTACGAATAAAAACATTTAAATACAAATTGATAAACCTGGATCTCTTAGCTCTGCTTCCCAATGGATCTCTCTATAATCCTTTCAAAATGATCAACTCTACTAGTAGGAAGAGGTATTACAAAAATGAAAGTTTTTCCTGTAGAAAATCTGATGTAGGTCAACCTGATAATGCAATATAAATCAAAGTAGAATATTATAACCTACTTCTACTATCAATTTGTGGAAGCTTAAATATCGAGCTGAACAATATAACTAGAAGAAGAAGAATCAATCGCACAATACACATGAAAATACTTTTGGGGAAAGCCTCAGCTAAAAACCCCACTATCTGTATTATCATACAAGGTGGAAATACATAGGAATTATACAAAGCCTTAGTTCTCACAGCTAGCCAGCTCTCAGTACAATCCTCATAGATGCTCACAGGCAATCTTGGCTTCTCTCAAGCCTTCCTCTCTACCCTCCAAGCTCCTATTTCCTTGCGCTGTTCCTCTGGGATGATTCTCTTGTTACCAAGTGGATGATAATCTCTCAAAACTGCGAAATCCTTAAGGATTATATCCTTGACTACATGCATGAGTTTTCTCTTTGAGAAAACACATGCAACTGATAGTACATTGTCCTTGACATTAATCTCAACTGGGTCTTTCTTAGAATAGACATGCATGAGTTTCTGATGAGGGAATCTTCAGTTAACTGGAGTAGCACTAGTTAGATGCATGCATGCATCAACTGACTGTTAACTATCTATTAGTTCCTCAAACAGTTTGGAACTAATTTAACTGGACTTAACTCAGTAAACTGAGTTCACTAATTACAACTCAAATATAACTCAATCTTATCTCCTTAATTTAAGGGATAACTGTTGCATGACTTCAGAAAGACTTCTAACTTGAATTTCTCCAACTAATTAATTTGAAATAATTAATTAACTATTTCCAAGTAGTTGTTAAGACTAAATTCGATTTTAATTCACAATTTAATTCAAGGACAAATTAAATTGGAATATTCTTGTTGCCATATTTCAACATTTCCATACTAACAAAGATTGAGTTTTGAAAAGAGAACCCCCAAACAACTCATATATGAGTTTTCCTCTCTCTCTCTCTATAGTTTAAAATCCATTTACAAAGTACCCAGAGTCTCTAAGTTGCAGCAAAGATAAATCTTTTCCTCCTCAAATCTTATATTTATAATTTACAAAAGAATTTTCCAAATAGAGAGTTGTTGAAGGTAGTTTTTTAGATCTTTGATTGGAGCTGCAAATCCTTCATTTTCTTCTTTGCTAGTCTCATTCTATTGCTCCAAATCCTTTGGGCTTGATATTATTCAACATATCTCCTACAAAAAACCAATCAAAACTGGGATTGAACTAATTGAAATTGTACATGAAATTGAAAATTCAAAAATGGGGAAAACAAATTCTCCAATGAAATCAAAATAAATGTGTGCTTCCCATTGATTCTGTCAAAGCTTATATGGTCCAAGAAGGTAGTCCCGAATGAGTTTGCAACAACATAAACCTGCAACCAATGAAATTCTAAAAACAAAGCATAAAAATTTGATTTCTTGTTGCAAATTTGTAGCATCCATTTCTGCTAAATTTTAGGTAGAGTAAATGACCAAATCTAATCATGCAACCACCCCAAAATATTCCCCATGATTTTATCTTTCCAATGAGTTGTCCTGAGCCTCTTTTGGCCAAGTAGAACTCTATATAGAGCCTTCCAAAATTAGGGTGTCGAAACTGCTAATGCACTGTAAAATGCATGCCTAGACATTTTATTAAAATCTTAATTTTAAAATTATACATATCCCTAAACTTTAATAAATTCAAGAATTAAATTATTAAATTAAATACTTTAATGTTTTAAGACTAAATTATTAATATATACAAAATAAAATTTTGAAACTAGCAATTGCACCGAGAGGTGCAAAGGAACGCCGAAAGGAACAATGAGGAGAATGTGGATGACAATATTAAGAGGAGGGAGTATGTTGAAAGAAAAATTAAGAGTTGTGGTGTTGTTGTCAGAAGTGTTACTGCCAAAGTTCATGTTGCAAGTGTGAAGGATATGAAGGCCAACTATCGAGCTCTCCTTTTTTTTTCTTTTTCTTTTTTTATGGGGCAAAGGTGAAAGAGGGAAATATTTTCTAATTGTTTTTTTTGGTGCTATTACACCCTTGCACCCTTTAGCCATTAGAGTAGATCTAAAATTATACTAACTAGTGAGAACAACAAAGGAAATGGAAGAAGATTTTCAGGTTTTTTTTTGTCTTGTTGGTTCTCTGTTAAATATTAAAAGATAATTTAAGAACAACCTAGGTCTGCAACAATATCAATGTTTGATAAGACTTGAGGGAGAGATGAGATGCAAAGTGTTTCTTTCCCCTTGAAAATTCAATGATTCCAATGTGCAAACATAAAACCTGTGGACTTTACCATAAGTCTAGAAAATGATGATATATTTTAAGTAGAAAGACAGTTTGAATTGCAACAAAAAGCACACCTACGTGAGCCCATATAGGGACATTTGAATGCTCCATCCATGTAGAAATGAATGTAATAACAAATTGAGAAATTGTAAATAAATTTGTTCATTTTCCATTCATTGTTATAGAGATAAAAGAAGGCGAATGTATTCATCAAGGTCCATCATGATTACACACTGGAAGTCAACGTTCCAATTTTTTGATAATTCAACATCATGATTACACAAGGAAAATTCAAGATTCAAAATTTAAGTAAAAATTTAGAAGACCTAAATTCAAATGAAATACAATAATCCATCCTACAATTGTTGCTGCAACATCATCATGACAAGGAGTTGCAACTCTACAAACCTCATTTGAGGTGTTTTTCTTCATGATTATAATATTTGCCTTATAGTTAATGGTAACATTTTATGTTTGGATTGGATGCATTGTTC
Organism: Pinus tabuliformis; assembly: GCA_031772625.1. Lineage (NCBI taxonomy): Eukaryota > Viridiplantae > Streptophyta > Pinopsida > Pinales > Pinaceae > Pinus > Pinus tabuliformis. Next base: position 542,355,189 of record CM062807.1, read on the forward strand.
ATATTAGCGCCTGTTGTGTGACTTTGTTTCATTGGATTTGAGGCAAAAAATACATGCTAGTTGCAATTTTTTTAAAGTAGAATGCAAAGTGATAATGTATTATTTTGTATGTATATTATGCTGTGGACAATTTGATTTGTTCTTTAAACTTTGTTTGTGGTGTTTTTTTTAAGTGTTCGGGGTGTGATAAGACTGTGTGGATTATTTCAATATCAAGGTATACCTCACATATGTAAGAAAATGTGAAGGGGTAGAAAGACATAAAAGTAAAGAAACATAGTAGAACATAGTGAAATGTAGTGAACACGTAAATATGGCAGTCTTATTTACAAGACATAGGTAACAGAAAAGAAAAAAAATGTACATGGAAAACATATTGATTGCTATCAAAGTAGAAGTACGTTAGTGTTGGGTGTGGAGCCTGATTATCTTCTATATTCAAAGGTATCGCCACATAGGACCCCAGTTCGAAATGGGGGCGGCAACGCCGCCCGTAAAATATTCGCTGCAGGGGGGGTCCAAGGGGGGGGGCGGCTGCGACCTTTGGGAGCCCCCCCCTGGCGGGGGGTTTCGGGGGCAGCGCCCCCGAAGCTAAAAACAGCTGTAAAATTTCCTTGTAAAAGTATAGTAATTTCTAGTCAATCTGGGCCGTTCATTAGGCGAATGATCTGACGGTAGAACTTATGTTTAGTTTAGGGTTTTTTGCCCTAGAAGGCAACCCCTCTCTTTGTATGAGGGTATTGTATTTGAGGCTGTGAGATAGATGTGTATTCTGTGAGCGAGAAACAGAGAGGTGAGACTGTGAGAGAAAACAGAGGATATTACAGCGGATTTGCTGTAGGTTGTGTCTCTTCATTTTGCTGGATAATAAAAAGGAAGGACTGGCTGTTCGGGGTGGACGTAGCCCAAACTGGGTGAACCACGTATATTTGTGTCTCTCTTGTTTTGTGCGTTTTCTGTGTTTATATTTCTGCAATATTTTATGTGTTCCATTACTCCGTAATATATAATTTTCTAACAGTTAGGGAAATGCATATTTGTGGATGAAGGGCATGAATATAAATTTATGTCCAGCAAAAAGGAAAAGGGCATGTAGGTTTTGCCTTTTGTTTATTTTGGGTGTACAAAAATTTGACAAGGCAGTCAAAGTTAGTCATAAATACAAGGTGATGAGTGGCATCTACAACACCATTTGAGATCTAGGTGTGGGATACGCCTAGGGTTGCATGCTTGCCAAGCTATTTGAATATCTCTTGTTGCATCCCTTTCATGTGTATGGATGAGGATACACATGAAAGTATTTATCCTGCGAAGTAGTTGAAGAGTTGGTCGCATGCAATATAGAGGAAAATTGTGAGGTTATAGGAATATTTCTTGTATTTCCTAAAGAGTGGCCTATGCTTGATGTATTTCATGGCAGAAGTTGTAGAGTTTGGAGACACAATCCATGTCCATTTGTTTTTTGTCAATAAAACAAGCAGTTTATAAGTGAAATTTGAAAAGTAGATGAAGTGAATGCGATATGTAAAAGAGTAATAACAACTATTGAAACTAAAATTAATGTAGAATAAAAGCATGTCAACAAGTACACAAAGTTTTTTTTTAACAAGGGAGCAAATGGAACATGTGTAAGTGCATTGTAGATTTAGTTGAATCGCCAGTAGCCTTTATGGATTGTGCTGTAGAGATCTTGAGGTAAGGTATGCGTCTTCCTTTTTTCTATGAATGACATAACGATTGTATTGCATGCGTGAGTAGCGACCAAAGTAAAATCTGGCGTGATGCACAAATTGCACAACAATATAACTCTAGATACAATTGTGAAGGTAAGGCTTTGATGATCAATATTGCTGATGTCGATTGTTGCCTTATGAAGGGTCATGCCTTGCGACTTATGGATTGTTAAGCCCCATGCCATCAGAAGTGGTATTTGTGTGCGAGAACCCCTTGTTGTAGGGGGAATTGCCACATACTTTGGATTTGAGGCATCCCATGATGGACCTTTATAGTGAATGAAATCGAAAACAACAAATGATGGTAGGTTGGGGGCTTTAGAAGTAGTTGAGTAAACAATAGAAACAACTTTTCCAAGTGCTCCATTAACAAGGCCTACTTGAACCCATATATTGCTTGTTAAAATGATGCGTTGTTCAATGCATAGGGGAAATTTTGCATCAAGTTGCTCATCTTCTTGAGTAGTGCAGGGCTGGTGTCTCCTTTGCGCGACATAGCAACATGCGATTGGCATGTTCAAATTTTTGAGCATGTTTTTATTATGTACCGCAACAAATTCATTTGTTGCATAAATGTGTATAGAATTGTGAAATGTTTTTTGCCCGTCATATGAAAGGGCGGATTTTGTATGTGTCATGACCAATTGCCTATCATCCATTGTAGGGGTTGCATTTCGAAGGTTGGAGAGGAGTTGGCAAAATGCAAACTGTTTAGAGCTTGTGACTTGCTGGCGGTTGAGAGTGTGACAAATGTATGAAAACTCCTCCAGAGAGAATTTCCACGAGACGTCCCCACATACATTGGTGTATCTTTTACTGGTGGAAGTTGGCCAAGGTCACTGACAAGGATTATAGAGCGTCCACCAAATGGAGTGTTTTTATTGGATGGGAAAGACTCACATAGATTTTCATCAATTTGAGCAAGTATCTTAGGGTCAACGAAGCTCATTTCATCAATGAGAATGTATTTGACATGACAAAGTTGTTCTTGGAGATTTAGGAGAGACTGACCTTCCAAAGGTTGCATGGAGGAGACAGGGATGAGAAGGGAAAAGTGTGTTGTTAGTGCATTTATTTGGAAAGTTGCAACACTGGTTGGAGCAAGCAAGAGTAGAGGGTTTTCTTTATTATTAGAGTTAGCTATATCAAGAAATATTTGCTAGTCCCAACAGTACCCTTGATGATCATCTTTAGTACGATGGAGGTGTTGTTTGAAAATTGGGCAAGTATGATATTGAAACCGGCCAATTGGCTTGGGGACAAGGAGGTATTGGAGTGTGGATTTAGAGAGGGGAGATGGAAGAGTTGTATGGAGGAGCGAATAAATTCTACGAAGTGAATGGTGGTCTCTTGCAAGTTGAAGGGATAAGAGAATGGGCCCAATTATGATTTGCATCAAAGTCATGGTGGCCAAGCATGTCAAGGCCATTAAGGAGGATGTCATTACCTAGGTGGAGCTGAGAAAGGAATTTCCATTCGTCCATGTCATGGAGTTGTGGTAATGCATTTTAGGAATATTGGCATCGTCAAAGTCAACAGGAGGTGGTTCTTTAGGTGCATGCTGGACATGCCATGCACGATATGTATGTTTAATTTGTTTCCAATGTGAAATAATTTCCTCATCACATTGACCAATGTCATCAGGCAGGTTGCAAAAAGGGAAATACAAGAGTAGTTCACTCCAACAGAAGTCCACATAACAGTTTGCATCTTGAGATGGGATGGAAGTGTACCGAGGTAAGATGTGTACAACCATGGGAGGGAAGATACGTTTCCATGGTGATATTTTTGCTGAGAAGAGAATGAACAAGAACGTACGACTTTAATAAGAGACAATGACTCAAGTGAAGGAGGTCTTTGCATGTATGAAGTGATGAAGGGTGTTGTTGGTTGTTGGCGATCCAATTGATTTGCAACACATTTGAAAACTATTTTCTTGACATTAAGGGAGACAAAAGAGCGACTACATTTTGTGAGGGGGAGTTTTTGGAGCATGTGGAATGTTTCTTGTGCACCAATGTCCCTATCAACAACTGCTTCATTTAGGAGTTTGCGCAAGACGCGATAACATTTGGTGGTAGCTTTCAGACTTTGACTCTGCTTTTGCTGCATATTTGGAAATGCAGTTTAAGACAACATGATGTGATAGGACAAGTTGGAAGTCAATGTTGGCCCTCCAAATAGTAAGCATGTGAAGGTTGTGGACGTTAAGCTTGTCATCATTCCTAGCAGGGCTATATTTTTTTCGGCCAGATGCATCGATGTGCATGGAAGAAGATTCATGTAGCTCCCAAGGGACTCCATAGCGACAATATGTAGTAGTGTTTTTTTTGCGAAGACATGTAGAGGAATGACAATTTGTGTGTCGTTGGACTTAGTGTACAAGTTCCTCATAGTCCTTTAGCTCATTGGAGGCGAGGATATCATTTGTTGCAAGAAGGCAAGGATCACGAAGCATCAATCGATGTATTCTTAGATTTATTTGTTGGAGGGATCGAGGGTTCCAAGTAGCTACATATGAATCAAAGAAAGACTTGGCATTAGCAATGTTGTATTCGTCGGTCTAGTCAAGGTTCTCCATATTAGGTGCATTTTTGAATCATAGGAAACCATGTGTATGTGCATATCCTCTATGTTGCCATTCATGCATGAGCAAGATAGAATAGAGAAAGTAAGATTGTTGCATGAAAACATGTACATAACTTTTGAAAGGCAATTAATAGTTGAGTAATACCTGCACCAATAGTCCTTTACATGGAATCCTTTTAGTAGGACCTATTATGAGAATATTGTGAATTTGCAGTGGATGTATTGATATGCACAACATGGGCTTGCAACAATGTTTTGGATTCTCCAATGAGGATGATCATGTGCATTGGATGGAGGACCATAAGGTATGTCCATGTGCAAGTCATGCCATTTTGTATCGACTACACTTAGTGTGAAGAAGAAGGTAGGGCTTCCTAGTTGAACGATCATCTCACTAAGTTCCCCTCTAGCCTTTGTCCATAAAGAACGACTCCCTCGGAGCGAAGCATTGAATCACATAATTTGGTTTGGAATTGTTGAACGAGGAAGTTGGTGGAGGTGGTCGCGAAGGTCTGCAACAATTGTTGGAAAGGTATCTGTAAGGTCCCTTTTAATGAATATAGAAGTTGTTGCTTGAATACAATGGCGCATGATAAGGTTGTATAGGTAGTAGCGGAATCTAGGATGTTGTCCAAATCTATTGTCATGGTAGCGCATTAGGTACAAAGCATATTCTTTCATATCAACTTTTATGATTCTTGGTTGGGTTAACATGGTAGACCCTGTGGGGAAGAGGGTGGGGAAGGCCATGGAGAGGAGACCCTCAGTGTTGTATTCATTGACTGGAGAGAGGCCAACAACAGGCCATTGAAGTGAATGGGTGGGAGTGGAATTAGAAGACTCTACAAAGGCAAATATTTCATCAATCTCAGTTTGGGTGTTTGGTAGTGTTGATACAAATGAGGATGGATGAAGGTTAGATGGGCAGGGATGGACAAGGTCAGGATCAGGAAGTTCAGGAAGGTTTTCTTGGGGTTCAGAGGAAGTGGTGGCGACATGACGTAGGTAAGGGGAGACATCGGTTGGGAGTTTAGGAAAAGAAGATAGTGCAGATGGATTTACATGGACATACTTGTAGTAGGGATCATTTGCTATTTTGTATTGCAAAACTGACAAAACTCATGATCTACTAACGAAAAATTCATAGGTTGTGTGTCCAAGAGCACATGCAGTAACAAAAAAGATATCTATATCTGCGAGCATGCGTGGAAGAGAGTTGGAAATAATAGTATGGCCAGAGTATTTGTATTGGCCTCCACATGCATGGGTCACTTGAAGAATTTTGTTAACACGTGCAATAATCATCTCTTCAACTTGAATCAAGCAAGAGAGGACATATGGTCATTACTTGAAGGATTGGGTTAACACATGCAATAAGCATGTCTTCAAATTGAGTCAATCAAGAGAAGACGTGTTTTCATTCTCCTGGGTCCATGTTGTTCGATAAGGAAAAGCGGTGGGTAGATCACTCTGAAGCACATCACAAATAGGTGCTTACACCGCAATGATTTTTTGTTTTCATGTATGGGTAAGATTAGTTACAGATGGAGCATGTTTGCAGGGGGCTAAGTGCATATATTCTATGATGGAAATGACAGTGTGCTTGAGGGAGAGGATCATTGTCGATGCAATATTGAGGAGTTGAAGTGGAAGAAACTTGGGGGGATGGTTGTATACAGAAGGTGGGAGGTGAGGAAAGTGAATGGCTAGGAGAAGTTTGGGAAGCAGGTGGAAATGGAGGCGAGAACAGAAAGAGTGGTTCAGATGGAAGGGGAGGAAGTTGGATTTGGGAAGGGAAGGGAGTTTAGGTAGGGATTGTTTGAGAAGGAACGTTGTGTTGATTGTTGTAGAGTATACGATGTCGCATGTTTATTCTATCCTTGTTAGTGTGTAACACCTTTGTTGATGTGCCTTCCTTGCATCATTCTCGGGTGTTATGAAACTAGCTCACAAAAAGATAGAAAATATAGATCAATGCCTTAGAAATAAGCCTCTTCGAGGGGGCAACCTCCTTTACATTACACAAATGAACAATTCTTAGATGATACAAATGACAAGACCTCCTTTCTATATATAGGAGTCTAAGGGGTCATAATACAATAAGAGCCGACATAACAATAATAATGTAAGGGCACAATAATAACAATACTGGGCTTATATGGGGCACACTAATAACAATATGGGGACTACATGGGAACAACAATATAATAAGGGGGTTGTACTAATCATAATAAGGGGTTACATTAGTAGTATAGGGACCTAACATGCCCCTCTCCTTCAAAAAGTGTTGTCCTCAACACTTGAGTAGTTCTTGATGCTTCTATATAAAATTCTTGTCCTCCCATGTGGAATCTTCAGCGGGTAAGTTCTTCCACTTGATGAGATAATCTGAAATTGATCGATTTTGTAGCTGTCGGGTTCTTGTTTCTGTGACTGCTCCAGGTTCCAATATGATTTTTCCTTCCTCTTCAAGTTTTGGCAATATTGTTTGAATTGGGATCTTCTGCAACTTTTGAATGAGTGGCTACACTTCTCCGTCCTTCTTCCATTCATCCCTTGCTTCGTTTATCCAATCTGGTTGGATAATAGAAATAGCACAAAACAATGCTTCCAAATCCTCATCCTTTCTTGAGAGTGCATCTGCAACAAAATTTTGCTTCCCCTTTCTATAGATGATGTCAAAGTCATAACCTAACATATTTGTGACCCATTTTTTTTGTTCTTCTAAAGATAATATTTGTTCTAAAGAGTATTTAGGACTATCATGATCCATTTTTACCTTGAAGTTTCTTCCCATTGGGTAAGGTCACCATTTCTTAAGTGCATGTAGTATTGCCAACATTTCCTTCTCATAAATAGCTTGCTTGAGATGTAGCCGTAAAAATACCCAATCACCTACATCAAAACTTTTTTCACTGCGATGTTGATCTACCTGTTGTTTCATTCAATTTTTCACGAAAGTCGCGTTATCCTTTAGAAGTTGGGGAACTTGTTGTTGATGCTCGTTGTGATCTTTCACTGCTTGAACCCTTTCCTTCTTGATATGTCCTTCTATCTTGAGAGTTTAAGGAGTGGTAATTTCTTCCAATGCTTTACAAGAGATGGTCGGATTCATTTCTTGATGCTCGATGTGATCTTTCACTTCTTAAACATTTTTCTTCTTGATATGTCCTTCTATCTTGATAGTTTGAGGAGTGGTAATTCCGTCCAATGCATTATAAGATATGGTTGGATTCATTTCTTCTTTCTCGATGTGATCTTTCACTTCTTGAACCTTTTTCTTCTTGATATGTCCTTCTATCTTGAGAGTTTGAGGAGTGGTAATTCTTGCCAATGCTTTACAAGATATGGTCGGATTCATTTCTTTTTTCTCTAGGGTTGGTTCCTGGTGTATATCCTCTTCTTTTGATGTTTCTTGATCCTTTTCTTCCTCCTCTTCATAATCTATGTAAAATAATTTCTTCTCAGCACACTTATGACCTTTAGTGCATTTTCTATCACAATTGTAACAAAGCCATTTTTCTCTTTTTTCTTCAAATTGTTGTGGTGTAAACCTTGTAGGTTGTGGAAGGCTAGGAGAAAAAACACTTCCATAATTATAGTCGTGAGTGATGGGATTCCTTGTTTCCATAATTTCGCTTTCAATTTTTCTTGCCCACCTGAATGCCTTCTCCAATGAATCAAGTTCCCAAAGACGAACCTCATGTTGAATGTTATCCTTTAAAGTACCTATGAAGACATCAATCCTTTGCTTCTCTGGAATATCATTTACCCTTATATTCAATTTTTGAAAGTCCTCAATGTGCTCTGCCATTGAACACTTTTGTTTGAGATTTATCAATTGGCTAAAGAAGGTGTTTCTCTTTGTATCCTCATAATGTGCTATCATTTCCTCTGTGAAAATTGACCATGTAACAAGTGGTTTACGAGAACAAAGCCCTTTATACCATAAAAATTGATTCGGTTCTAAATATGAAGATGCAATACATACCTTTTGTAACAGTTTCACCTCATGTAGATCAAAATATTGCTCCATCTGTAGTATCCAATTTACCGGATCTTTGCCATCAAACTTCCTCATATCGCCTTTTCTTGATTTTAGGAGCTTGATCTTGAAACGACTGTAACTATGTAATTTTGGATATTCCAGTTCTGAAATCACGACCTGCAGTAGCCCTCTGCGTCCTCTTTATAATTCCACCAGTCTGATCGAAATTGGATTCTCCAAGAAAGAGTTATGCACAATCTCCCAAGATGACCTGATTATATACCCTTTCAGAAGAGTGAACTTGTATTAAGTGCCATGTGTCACTATTTTGACCTTCGGATCTGAACAATATAAACAAGAAACTACATTCCGTCCTCTTTCTGTCACTTCTTACGAAATTTCAATCTGATGCTCAGAGAGACAGTTATGATGTTTTTCCCCAGGTCACATTTTTGGAATGTAATTCGGGAGTCTGCAAAAACCCTAACTTCCTCAAATCATATCTCTGCAAATGTAGTAAGACAAGCTCTGAAATTCGGACCCAAAGTTCAAAACAATTTCGGCTCAAATGGGTTTTTTTTTGTAACTTCGCAAATTCCACAGAAAAAAAGTTATAGCGAAAATGCCACGATGACCTGTTTGGAGCAGTGAAACCCTAGAATTCAAAGCTTTGATACCAAATGTTATGAAACCAGGTCACAAAAAGATAGAAAAGATAGATCAACGCCTTAGAAATAAGCCTCTTCGAGGGGGCAACCTCCTTTACATTACACAAATGAACAATTCTTATATGATACAAATGACAAGACCTCCTTTCTATATATAGGAGTCTAAGGGGTCATAATACAATCAGAGCTGACATAACAATAATAATGTAAGGGCACAATAATAACAATAGTGGGCTTCTATGGGGCACAATAATAACAATATGGGGACTACATGGGCACAACAATATAATAAGGGGGTTGTAATAATAATAATAAGGGGTTACACTAGTAGTATAGGGACCTAACATCAGGAGTTGTTTGCATAGCTATCCAAGCAAGGAAAGTATTGTTAAAGGAAATGCATAAGTGAATTGTGGACAAAGACAAGTAAATAAGTCATGTGAAGGGGGAAAGTAGTGTATATAGAAAACAAAGTGTTTGGTGTGATGAAGGAAAAAGACAAATATATTTATTCCAATTTGCAAGGTAAGCAAAGTGAATAAAAAAGCAGAAATGTAAATGAGAAAGTAGGCATGTACCTTTGCAATAAAAAAATTAAATATGTAGGATGGGTAAATTGTGGATATATACAAGGCATTTTCTAAGTTGAGAGAGAAGGATGTTGTTTTACCCTCTCTTTGTCCAAGGTATCAAGTTGTTTGGTTTTTAGTTTTCTACAAAAAGGAAGCAATGAAACATTTGGTGCAAGTGTTGTATGAAGGTGGGAAGCAAGGGAAGGATGTGTTGGAGGAATAGCTTGTTGTTGTTGTCTTTTTTTCTACATTGAATAAGTCGAATGGAAGTTTATTGCAAAGCATAGTAGAAGGCAATTTTTATTTTATTTTGTTGAAACAGATTTCAAGTAATAAAGAAGCTGGTGAAAAATGAAATATAGGTGCAACAAGAATATGTCTTAAATCATTGTGTTTTGAATTATAACATTGGTTGGTGGAATGTTGAATTGAATATTAGTTGTATTAAAAATTCTATGATCACCTGAGTTTGTTTTTTATCTAACAAAGGGTATATAGGTCTAGGAGCATAAGTAGATTTTGTAGTGGGCAAGAATGGATGTTGTAGTAGAAGCAATCATATTCCTAGGCATATATGTTTTGCGATTCTTGCAAATGTAAGTGGAAAGAAAAATGTTTTTGGTGCGAACAAAAAAAGAAGAAGTACATTTCCTATTATGAAATGAGTTTCTTTGAGTGAAGGATAGGTTTGGGGGGAAGAGAGAAAGGGCTAGAAAGGTTGACTGATGTATTTAGTCAACCTCAAAGTTTTGGTGAAGAAAAGAGACTCCACTAGATATGTGCTTTTAATATAACTTGGGATGGGTTTGTAAATAAATTAAATCACTTTCTATTGGTGGAATTTGAAGCAAAGTAGTGCAACACAGACCCAGGCATCGTTCATGCCAATGATGCTCATATTCACCATAGATTTTATGAATGGCATGAAAAATCTCATGCTTCTTGTGTAGTTTTAAATGAAAGATTTGAGAAAATGGTTTCCCCAAATCCTTTGATCCATGAGGGTGGAAATTCCATCCATCACATTGGAAAAGTAAGTCAAGGAGGAAGAAATTCTCAAACAATTAGGTGACTCAAACATAACTAATCACACATTATTTTCACTTGAACATTTGTAAAAATAGTCCATTATTAGCAATTATTACTAGGCGTGGCAACAATTGTTTTGGTAAATATGCCATGAAACTAACAACAATTAACAATTTTAAGCATTAAAGGGAAAGAAAAATTCATTTTTTCGTGATCAAAGTAGAATTTCACAAGAGGATCCCTTCACAATATGCAGGATATATAAAAAAAAATTAATTGGGAGAGGTGATACATGAGATGTCTTGTCAGTCATAGCCAACAATATCTTGCCAAGTTTGCATGATTACATTAACAAATCATGACTAATCAATGCATGTGTAGAGCTATGTCAGTGAAAAATAACACATGTACCCTTAACATTTGCATGTTTTCATTTTAAAAGCCAAATAAAGATTCTAAGAATGATGTTTTCATGAAACCATTACCGTGGGTATTTGAAATCTTTCCTTTTTAAATCCAACAAATTACTAAGCTCCAAAGAAAAAAATCATGTTGAAGTATGCTTTATAAGATTCATGAGTCCATCAAATTGATTAAATCTTTCATTCCTTTAAATTATAAAGAACTAATAATTATAAAAAAACCAATTCTCCTAGTTAATACTATTCTATATTGTATCATAAAAACATATACTCAAGACTTCCTCTATCACATCCTCCCACAAAATGTCCACTAACATTAACCTATTAAAATTTATTTAAACTAACACTACATACATGACTAACATCCCTGAATGAAAACTATATTAAACCTATCAAATGAATTCTTAATCAACTTTTCACCAACAATTTAAATAAAACCTATTTATCTTCGTAAATAATGTACACCTTGACTCCCTAGACATTTCCCTTCCCTTTGACTCCATTGGACATTTCTCTTCCTACCTTCCCAACATGGTCGACCTATCAAACAAATCCTCCATTAATTATTCACATTTTATAAAGAAAATCCCCTGTTTTCATCCAATGTATCTACCTTGATTCCCTCACTCCTTTAGGGTTCCTCTTCAAAATTTGGAGGGCATGGGAGGAAGAGTTTCTTAATGCTCATAAAAAGTTTTTTGTTGGGAATAAAAGTTTCGTTATAAGCACAAAAAATAAACCATGCAAAACATTATTGTAAATTGAAGGAGGATTACGAGGTTCATGCAAGTGCCTTCCTAATAAAAATATTGCTTTAATTTGTTTATTGAGTGCAATTTATGATTAGCCCTACATGTACTGTTTTAAATTTATATTGTTCCATTGCTTCTTTAGAGAGAGAAGATATAATACTGAACGCAAAGAAGCATATACATAAAACATTATAACTATGGGTAGGAAAAACAAGATGATTATTGTCAACCACAAAAGTTATGCAAGGATTCTAGCTTGCATTGGGCACCTCAAATTAAAATTTGAAACTAAAACTCTTGACATCTTGCATATAATGAAGTCATTTAGTCCAAGTTAAGCCACCATGAATTAACACCATTACCTACACAATTTTCCTTTGGGCAGAAGCATATCTTATAGATGTCTCTATTATGAACAAGTGTCCTCACGTAGTTTTGAAGGACGAGACAACAAACGAGACTTTTACAAGTGAGAAGCCTCAAGTAGCACACTTTTGTCTTTCCAGTGTCTTATTTAAATTTATATTTGTGATAAAAGAAAAGGATTAAGTTTGAATCTTCTAGTGTGAAGGGTATTTAAGGGTTATAGTGAGACCCCTAACACTTACAGAATCTACATTCCATCTTTGCGGAAGATAGTTGTTAAGCACAAATGTCAAGTTTAGCAAGGAGGATGCATGGTCCTCCAAGTCTCAAGAACCTCTACCAAATATTTAGGAGCTATAGGAGCTTGCAGTGCCCATAAATTGATCCATAGATTCCAGAGAAATCAAATTCAGATCAACAAGCTTCTGGAGGTGCAAGGGATGCTTCTTTACCCTCTAGTTCAGCCAAAATTCGTCAATGGTTTACCTAAACATTACAAGATGTATAGGAGCAAGTTGGATCTCCTAACACTTCATTTTGAGTAACTCAAACTCTAATAATTTTCCAAATTATGTGTCACTAATGCCTTGAATCGTTGATGTAGAGCCTCCTAATTTTGAGAAGGCAATAGTGAAGCGAATTTCACAAGTTTTCATGATGGAGTACAACTCCATCATTAAGAATGATGTGTGGGAGATTGTGACTAGACAAAAGGAGAAGTCAGTTATTTACTCCAAGTGGTTTTACAAAGTTTAGCATTAAGTATATGTTAACTTAGAGAAGTTCAAAGCTCCATTTGTGGCTAGGTTTCTCCCAAAACTATGAAGAAACTTTTACTCCCGTTGCCATGTGTACCTCCATAAAATTCATTATGTTCTTTAGAACTGATGATGGGGTAGTATTTATGTCAAATGGATGTAAAGAAGTAAAGACAATGTTCTTCCTACTTTGGTTGAGGAGTAGAAATACATAAAGCAACCAAGAGGTTTTGATGTGCATGGGTGTAAGAACCATGTTTAGAAGTTGAAGAAGGCCATCAGAGATTGAAGCAAGCACCGTGTGCATGATACTCCAAGATACCCTAGTACACTTTTTAGGTTAAAATTTCTTTAAATCAAATGCACATTCAATTCCTTGCTATTTGTCTAATGATTCTAATCTACTTGTTTTAGTCATGTATTGCTATGAACCATCTCACAAAAATATAGAAAAGATAGATCAACAACTTTAAAATCAACCTCTTCGAGGGGGAAACCTCCTTTACATTACACAAATGAAAAATTCTTGGATGATACAAATGACTAAACCTCCTTTATATACATAGGAGTATAAGGGTTCACGATATAATCAAAGTCGACATAACAATAATAATATAAGGGCACAACAATAACAATAGTGGGCTTCTGTGGGGCATACTAATAACAATATGGGGACAATAGGGGCACAACAATAACAATAAGGGCTACAATGAAAATAGTAATGGGCGAATCACTAGTATTATAGGGACCTAACATGCCCCTCTCCTTCAAAAAAGTGTTGTCCTCAATGCTTGAGTAGTTATGGATGCTTCTGTATAAAATTCTCATCCTCCCATGTGGAATCATCAGTGGGTAAGTTCTTTCACTTGATGAGATATTCCGAAATTGATCGATTTTGTAGCTATTGAGTTCTTTTTTTTGTGACTGCTTCAGGTTCCAATATGATTTTTCCTTCCTCGTCAAGTTTTGGCAATATTGTTTGAACTGGAAGCTTGTTACCTATAACCTTCTTTAAACACGAAACATGGAAAACTGGGTGCACTCGAGAAGCTGCAGGAAGCTCCAATTTGTATGCCATAGTACCAATATTTTGAAACACCTTGTATGGACCATAATACTTTGGTGATAATTTATTATCCTTCTTAGCTTGCTTGAGGGACATTTTTTTATATGGTTGTAGCCATAGGAATACCCAGTCACCTACATCAAAACTTCTTTCCCTACGATGTTTATTTGCCTGTTGTTTCATTCTATTATGCGCCAAAGTGAGGTTATCCTTTAAGAGTTGGATAACTTGTTGTTGATGTTCGATGTGATCTTCCACTGCTTGAACCTTAGAATTTTCTCTCAAATATGATGTGATGGATGGTGGATGATATCTATAAAATGCCGTAAATGGGGTCATTTTTGCTGCAATATGGAAGGAATTGTTATACCACCATTTAGCCACACGCAACCATTTGACCCATTGTGTCTGTTTATGAAATACAAAGCAATGAAGATACCATTCCAAACATTTGTTTACTATCTCATTTTTCCAATCAGATTGAGGATGATAAGATGAACTATGAGCTAAATGAGTATCGAGATAAGAAAATAATTATATCCAAAAATTTACAGAGAAAATGGGATCTCTGTTGCTTACAATAATCTTTGGGTTTCCATGTAGCTTTTGAATTGTTTCAATAAATGCAGTAGAAACTGTACTGGATTTAAATGGATGAGATAATGCACAAAAGTGTGCATACTTGGTATGTCTGTCAATGTTGGGTCCCTATAATACTAGTGATTACCCCATTACTATTGTAGTTATACCCCTTATTAATATTGTTGTGCCCCTATTGCCCCCATATTGTTACTACTGTGCCCCATAGAATCCCTCTATTATTATTTTTGTGGCTTTATATTATCATTGTTAGGTCGGCTGGATTATATTGTGACTCCTTAGACTCCTATATATAGAAAGGATGTTTTGTCATTTGAATCATCCAAGAATTTTTCATTTATATAATGTAAAGGAGGTTGCCCCCTCGAAGAGGCTAAATTCTAAGGCGTTGATCTATCTTTTCTATCTTTTCTTGAGCTGGTTTCATAACATTTGGTATCGGAGCTTTGGATTCTAGGGTTTCGCTGCTCCAAACAGGTCATCGTGGAATTTTCGCTATAACCTTTTTTCTGTGACGTTTCAGAAGTCACAAAAAAAACCCATTTGAGAAGAAATCGCGCTGAACCTTGGGTCCGAATTTCAGAGCTTTTAGAGCGATATTTGCGGAGATATGATCTGAGGAAGTTGGTCTTTTTGCAGACTCCTGAATTACATTCAAAACAGGTGACCTGGGGAAAATCGCCATAACTTTCTCTCTGGGGATCGGATTGAAATTTCGTAAGAAGGCACAGAAAGAGGACGGACTGTAGTTTCTTGTATGCATGTTTCAGATCCAAAGGTCGAAACAGTGACACGTGGCACGTCGTACAAGTTCGCTCTACTGAACTAGTCTATAAGAAAGTCACTATAGGAGATTTCACATAACTCTTCCTTGGAGAATCCAATTTGGGTCAGACTTGTGGCATTGGAAAGAGGACACAAAGGGCTACTATAGCTCACAAATTCAAAACTAGATGATTGGAAAGTACAAAGATATATCAGAGGCAATATCGAGCTCCTACAAAGTGAAAAAAGGTGTGTAGATTTTCTTAAATTTTTGCTTAAGCTTGGTTTGAAAATTTATTTTGAAGGAATTCAAAGGGCATAGTAGAGCATTATTATCTGTAACTGATGCCCCGAGGAAAGAAAATGCAAACACCTAGTAAGGAACCTCAAAGCTCTAGCATGACTCATGAAGAAGAGGAAGAAATGCAACATGATATATCAAAATTACAAGACCAAGTGCAACAATTGTCCCTTGCACAAAAAGGAACAGAATCTAAGATGGATGGTTTAAAGAAAGATGTAGAAGCTAAGATGGATGGTTTAAAGAAAGGTGTAGAAGCTAAGATGGACTGTTTAAAGAAAGGCGTAGAAGCTAAGATGATTGACGTGGAATCTAAGATGGATGATTTGAAGATAGATTTGAAGACAGACATGGACGAATTGAAGATAAATATGAATAAGTTGCTACAAGAAATGGTCCCTAAGGGTGAAAGGGTACTAAAGGAAACTCATGATGAGAACAAAAGAAATGTTAATCATGATTCCATAGATGCTAATGTTGGATCGAAGACTCACCATATTCCAAAAATCGATATGAGGAAGTTTGATGGCAAGGATCCTGCCACATGGATATTACAGATGGAGCAATTCTTCGATCTCAATAATGTGCAAAACACACAAAAGGTACGTATGGCAACTTTATATTTGGAACCAAATCAGTTTGTATGGTATCAATTGCTTTGCTCTCGTAAACCATTTATCACTTGGGCAATTTTTACGGAAGAATTGATAGCACATTATGAGGATACAAAAAGCAACACTTTTTTTAGCCAATTGATAAGTCTCAAACAAAAGGGTTCAATAATGGAGCACATTGAGGAGTTCCAAAAATTGAACATAAGGGTAAAAGATATTCCAGAAGAGCATAGGATTGATGTGTTCATAGGGTCTTTAAAGGATAATATCCAACATGATGTTCGCCTTTGGGAACCTGATTCATTAGAGAAGGCATTCAGGTTAGCAAGAAAAATGGAAAGCAAAATTATGGCAACCAGGAAGCATACCACTCACAACTATAAAGACGGAAGTGTTGTTGCCCCTAGTCTTCCACAACCTATAAGGTTGACACCACAACAATTGGAAGAAAAAAGAGCAAAAGGGCTTTGTTACAGTTGTGATAGCAAATACACTAAAGGTCATAAGTGTGCTGAGAAGAAATTATTCTACATAGATTGTGAAGAGGAAGAAGAAAAGGAGCAAGAAAGGTCAAAAGAAGAGGATATACTCCAAGAACAAAGCCTAGATGAAGAACAAATAAATCCGACCATATCTTGTAATGCATTGGTGGGAATTACCACTCCTCAAACCATCAAGATAGAAGGACAAATCAAGAAGAAAAAGGTAATAGTGTTGATTGATTCAGGAAGCACCCACAATTTTATTCATTGTAGGGTAGCAAAAGAATTGAATTGCTTCCTATATCCAGCACCAGAGTGTCAAGTGATGATTGCAAATGGAGGAACAATAAATTGCTCTGGAAAGTGCCATAATATCAAGCTATCCATGGGAGAATATGTATTGACTAGCCCAATGCTTTCCATTCCAATGGGAGGTGCTGATGTTGTACTAGGAGTCCAATGGCTACAATCCTTGGGTACAATAGCTTTTAATTTTCAAGAACTTTTCATCAAATTTTCTGCGGAAGGAAAGGAAGTTGAATTAAGGGGTATTGCAGGGAAACCAGGAAAGATAATCAGCTCTAATGGTATGACAAAGCTTCTAAAAAAGGAGCAAAGAGGTGTAATTGCACAATTATGTTCGCTAGATGTTTCCACATCGGAATCATCTATTTCTCCAGATCTCCAAAAAGTCTTGGACAATCATTCCAAGGTATTTGAGACCCCAAAGGTCTCCCACCTATGCGTGATCATGATCATGCTATTCATCTGATTCCAGGAAGTGTTCCTCCAAACATCAGGCCGTACAGATATCCCTATGTCCAAAAGAGTGAAATTGAACGTATGGTTGCAGAAATGCTAGAGGCTGGTATAATTCAACCGAGTCAAAGTTCTTTCTTTGCTCCAGTAGTATTGGTGCACAAGAAGGATGGATCATGGCGCATGTGTCTGGATTATAGGGAGCTCAACAAGCTCACTATTAAAGATAAGTTCCCCATTCCTGTCATTGATGAATTACTGGATGAATTGCATGGATCAATTTACTTCACCAAGTTGGATCTTCGTTTAGGATATCATCAAATCAGAATGAAGATTGAAGACATTCCGAAAACAACATTTAGAACTCATGAGGGTCATTATGAATTTTTGGTCATGCCTTTTGGCCTTACCAATGCACCTTCAACATTTCAAGGTTTGATGAATTCAATTTTCAAACCATTCCTTAGAAAATTTGTGTTAGTATTTTTTGATGATATACTAATCTACAACAAGTCTTGGAAGGATCATGTTGAACATGTTGACAGGGTGCTACAACTATTGGAGGAGAAACAATTATATGCAAAAAGATCCAAATGTTTCTTTGGAGTCCAAGAGGTGGAATATTTGGGTCATATTGTATCTCATGAAGGAGTTAAGGTAGACCCTAGCAAAATTAAAGCCATTAAGGAATGGAAAATCCCCACATCCATAAAGCATCTGCGAGGATTTCTTGGGTTGACAGGGTATTATCGCAAGTTTGTTAAGAATTATGGGAGAATAGCAGCACCTCTAACAACATTATTGAAGAAAGATGCATTTTCATGGACTCCGGAAGCAACAAAGGCCTTTGAACATCTTAAAGAGGCAATGTGCCAAGCACCGGTCTTAGCTACACCAGACTTCACAAAAACCTTTATTGTGGAATGTGATGCTTCAGGAAATGGAATTGGTGCTGTTCTAATGCAAGATGAAAGACCCATTGCTTTTGAAAGTCGTCCAATCAAGGGAAAGTTTTTAAGCAAAGCTATTTATGAGAAGGAAATGTTGGCAATACTCCATGCACTTAAGAAATGGCGACCCTACCTAATGGGAAGACACTTCAAGGTAAAAACGGATCATGATAGCCTTAAATACTTTTTAGAACAAAGATTATCCTCTGAAGAGCAACAAAAGTGGGTCACAAAGATGTTGGGTTATGACTTTGAAATCATCTACAAAAAAGGGAAGCAAAATGTGGTGGCAGATGCACTCTCAAGAAAGGATGAGGATGTGGAAGCATTGTTGTGTGCCATTTCTATTATCCAACCAGATTGGATAAACGAAGCAAGGGAGGAATGGAAGAATGACGAAGAAGTGTGGGCACTTATTCGAAAGCTACAACAAGATTCCAGTACGTCTGATACATTTAGCTGGCAAAATGATTCGTTATGGTACAAAGATCGCTTATACCTCTGTAAGAATTCCCAGCTAAAACAAAAGATTCTTATGGAATTGCACACTTCTCCCTTAGGAGGGCACTCAGGATTTTTAAAAACTTACCACAGGGTTAAGAAGGAATTTTTTTGGGATGGCCTTAAATCAGATATTCAAAAGTTTGTGGCGGAATGTTTGGTTTGCCAACAAAATAAAGTTGAAACAATTAAGACACCGGGTCTATTACAACCTTTATCCATTCCAAGCCAACGTTGGGAGGAGGTTTCAATGGATTTTATCACAGGTTTACCCAAGTCTGAGGGAAAGAGTGTCATCATGGTGGTAGTTGACAGACTTACCAAGTATGCACACTTTTGTGCATTATCACATCCATTTAAAGCCAGTACAGTTTCTACTGCATTTATGGAAACAATTCAAAAGCTACATGGAAACCCAAAGATTATTGTAAGTGACAGAGATCCCATTTTCACTGGAAATTTTTGGACAGAATTATTTTCTTGTCTTGGTACTCAGTTAGCTCATAGCTCATCTTATCATCCTCAATCTGATGGGCAAACTGAGATAGTAAACAAATGTTTGGAAGGATATCTTCGTTGCTTTGTATCTGATAAACAGACACAATGGGTCAAATGGTTGCCTCTGGCTGAATGGTGGTATAACACTTCCTTCCATACAACAACAAAAATGACCCCATTTATGGCACTTTATGGGTATCAACCACCATCCATCACATCATATTTAAGAGAAAATTCTAAGGTTCAGGCAGTGGAACATCACATCGAACATCAAAAACAAGTCCTCCAACTCTTAAAGGATAACCTCGTGTTGGCACAAAATAGAATGAAACAACAGGCAGATCAACATCGCAGTGAAAGAAGTTTTGATGTAGGTGATTGGGTATTCCTACGGCTACAACCATATAAGCAAATGTCCCTCAAGCAAGCTAAGAAGGATAATAAATTATCACCAAAGTATTATGGTCCATACAAGGTGTTGCAAAAGATTGGTACTATGGCATACAAATTGGAGCTTCCTGCAGCTTCTCGATTGCACCCAGTTTTCCATGTTTCATGTTTAAAGAAGGTTATAGGCGACAAGCTCCCAGTTCAAACAATATTGCCAGAACTTGATGAGGAAGGAAAAATTATATTGGAACCAGAAGCAGTCATAGAAACAAGAACTCGACAGCTACGAAATCGTTCAATTTCAGAGTATCTTATCAAGTGGAAGAACTTATCCGCTGAAGATTCCACATGGGAGGATGAGAATTTTATGCAGAAGTATCCAGAACTACTCAAGCGTTGAGGACAACACTTTTTTGAAGGAGAGGGGCATGTTGGGTCCCTATAATACTAGTGATTACCCCATTACTATTGTAGTTATACCCCTTATTAATATTGTTGTGCCCCTATTGCCCCCATATTGTTACTACTGTGCCCCATAGAATCCCTCTATTATTATTTTTGTGGCTTTATATTATCATTGTTAGGTCGGCTGGATTATATTGTGACTCCTTAGACTCCTATATATAGAAAGGATGTTTTGTCATTTGAATCATCCAAGAATTGTTCATTTATGTAATGTAAAGGAGGTTGCCCCCTCGAAGAGGCTGAATTCTAAGGCGTTGATCTATCTTTTCTATCTTTTCTTGAGCTGGTTTCATAACAGTCAACTACCACCATGATGACACTCTTTCCTTCAGATTTGGGTAAACCTGTGATAAAATCCATTGAAACCTCCTCCCAATGTTGGCTTGGAATGGATAAAGGTTGTAATAGACCTGGGAATTGTTTCAACTTTATTTTGTTGGCAAACCAAACATTCCGCCACAAACTTTTGAATATCTAATTTAAGGCCATTCCAAAAAAATTCCTTCTCAACCCGGTGGTAAGTTTTTAAAAATCCCGAGTTCCCTCCTAAGGGAGAAGTGTGCAATTCCATAAGAATCTTTTGTTTGAGTTGGGAATTCTTACATAGGTATAAGCGATCTTTGTACCATAACGAATCATTTTTCCAACTAAATGTATCAGATGTACTGGGATCTTGTTGTAACTTTTGAATGAGTTCCCACACTTCTTCGTCATTCTTCCATTCACCCCTTGTTTTGTTTATCCAATCTAGTTGGATAATAGAAATGGTGTAAAGAAATGCTTCCACATCTTCATCCTTTCTTGAGAGTGCATCTGCCACAACATTTTGCTTCCCTTTTTTGTAGATGATTTCAAAGTCATAACCCAACATCTTTGTGACCCATTTTTGTTGCTCTTCTGAATATAATCTTTGTTCTAAAAACTATTTAAGACTATCATGATCCGTTTTTACCTTGAAGTGTCTTCCCATTAGGTACGGTCGCCATTTCTTAAGTGCATTTATTATTGCCAGCATTTCCTTCTCATAAATAGCTTTGTGTAAATACTTTCCTTTGATTTGACGACTTTCGAAAGCAATGGGTCTTTCTTCTTGCATTAAAACAACATCAATTCCATTTCCTGAGGCATCACATTCAACAATAAAGGTTTTTGTGAAGTCCGACATAGCTAAAACCGGTGCTTGGCACATTACCTCTTTAAGATGTTCAAAGGCCTTTGTTGCTTCTGGAGTCCATGAAAATGCATCTTTCTTCAATAATGTTGTTAGAGGTGTTGCTATTCTCCCATAATTCTTAACAAACTTGCGATAATACCCTGTCAACCCGAGAAATCCTGGCAGATGCCTTATGGATGTGGGGATTTTCCATTCTTTAATGTCTTTAATTTTTCTAGGGTCTACCTTAACACCTTCATGCGATACAATATGAGCCAGATATTCCACCTCTTGTACTCCAAAGAAACATTTGGAGATTTTTGCATATAATTGTTTATCCTCCAATAGTTTGAGCACCCTATCAACATGTTGAACATGATCCTTCCAAGACTTGCTGTAGATTAGTATATCATCAAAAAATACTAACACAAATTTTCTAAGGAAGGGTTTGAAAATGGAATTCATCAAACCTTGAAATGTAGAAGGTGCATTGGTAAGGCCAAAAGGCATGACCAAAAATTCATAATGACCCTCATGAGTTCTAAATGTTGTTTTCGGAATGTCTTCAGTATTCATTCTGATTTGATGATATCCTGAATGAAGATCCAACTTGGTGAAGTAAATTGATCCATGCAATTCATCCAATAATTCATCAATGACAGGAATGGGAAATTTAACTTTAATAGTGAGCTTGTTGAGCTCCCTATAATCCAGACACATGCGCCATGATCCATCCTTCTTGTGCACCAATACTACTGGAGCAGAGAAAGAACTTTGGCTAGGTTTAATTATACCAGCCTCTAGCATTTCTGCAACCATACGTTCAATTTGACTCTTTTGGGCATAGGAATATTTGTAAGGCCCGATGTTCAGAGGAACACTTCCTGGAATCAAATGAATAGCATGATCATGATCACGAATAGGTGGGAGGCCTTTAGGAGTCTCAAATACCTTGGAATGATTGTCCAAGACTTTTTGGATATCTGGAGAAATAGATGATTTTGACGTGGGAACCTCTAGCTAACATAATTGTGCAATTACGCTTCGTTGTTATTTCTTTAGAAGCTTTGTCATTCCGTTAGAGCTGATTATCTTTCCCAATTTCCCTGCGATACCCCTTAATTCAACTTCCTTTCCTTCCGAACAAAATTTCATGAAAATTAAAAGCTATTATACCCAAGGATTGTAGCCATTGGACTCCTAGTACAACATCAGCACCACCCATTGGAATGGAAAGCATTGGGCTATTCAATACATATTTTCCCATGGATAGCTTGATATTATGGCACTTTCCAGAGAAATTTATAGTTCCTCCACTTGCAACGATCACTTGACACTCTGGTGCTAGATATAGGAAGCAATTCAATTCCTTGGCTATCTTACACTGAATAAAGTTATGGGTACTTCCTGAATTAATCAACACTATTACCTTTTTCTTCTTGATATGTCCTTCTATATTGATAGTTTGAGGAGTGGTAATTCCAGCCGACGCATTACAAGATATGGTCAGATTCATTATTCTTTCTCTAAGATTTGTTCCTGGTGTATATCTTCTTCTTTTGACATTTCTTGTTCCTTTTCTTCCTCCTCTTCACAATCTATGTAAAATAATTTATTCTCAGCACACTTATGACCTTTAGTGTATTTGTTGTCACAATTGTAACAAAGCCCTTTTGCTCTTTTTTCTTCCAATTGTTGTGGTGTCAACCTTATAGGTTGTGGAAGGCTAGGGGAAACAACACTTCCATCTTTATAGTTGTGAGTGGTAGGCTTCCTGGTTGCCATAATTTTGCTTTCCATTTTTCTTGCCAACTTGAATGCCTTCTCCAATGAATCAGGTTCCCAAAGGTGAACCTCATGTTGGATGTTATCCTTTAAAGTCCCTATGAACACATCAATCCTATGCTCCTCTGGAATACCTTTTACCCTTATATTCAATTTTTGGAAATCCTCAATGTGCTCCATCATTGAACCCTTTTGTTTGAGATTTATAAATTGGCTAAAAAAGTGTTTCTTTTTGTATCCTCATAATGTGCTATCATTTCTTCTGTAAAAATTGCCCAAGTGACATTTTTTTTACGAGAGCAAAGCCATCGATACCATACAAATTGATTTGGTTCCATATATAAAGTTGCAATGCGTACCTTTTGTGTGTTTTTCACATTATGGAGATCGAAATATTGCTCCATTTGTAGTATCCATGTTATAGGATCCTTTCCATCAAACTTCCTCATATCGATGTTTGGAACATGGTGGGTCTTCAATCCAATGTTAGAGTATATGAAATCATGATTAACATTTCTTTTGTTCTCATATTGAGTTTCTTTTACTACCCTTTCACCATAAGTAAACATTTCTTGTAGCAAATTTGTCAAATCTGTCTTCAAACCTTCCATTTTGCTTTCCATCCTAGCTTCCACGTCATTCATCTTAGCTTCCACGCCTTTATTTAAACCATCCATCTTAGCTTCCACACCATCCGTCTTAGGTTCCATGCATTTATTTAAACTATCCATCTTAGCTTCTGTTACTTTTTGGGAGAGTGAAATTTGTTGCACTTGGTCTCGTAATTTTGATATGTCATGTTGCATTTATTCCTCTTCTTCCTGAGTCATGCTAGAGATTTCAGGTTGCTTACTAGGTGTTTCCATTTTATTTCTTCGGGGCATCAATTAATGATAATTATGCTTCACTATGCCCTTCGAATTCCTTCAAACAATTTTTTCAAACCAAACTTATGCAAAATTTTGAAAAAACTACACATTTTTTTTTTCACTTTGTAGGAGCTCGATATTGAATTTGATTTATCTCTGAAATTTAGGATCTCCAAGGTCTAAAATTGTGAATTATGGTAGCCCTCTGAGTCCTCTTTCTAACGTCACCAGTCTGCTCGAAATTGGATTCTCCAAGAAAGAGTTATGCCGAATATCTCAAGATGACCTAATTATACACTTTTTTTTCAGTAGATCTAACTTGTACAAAGCTCCACGTGTCATTGTTTCAACCTTTGGACCTGAAAACGATGCAAAAAAAACTACAGTCCATCCTCTTTCTGTAATTTCTTACGAAATTTCAATCTGATACTAAGAGAGAAAGTTATGGTGATTTTTCCAAGGTCACTGGTTTGGGATGTAATTCGGGAGCCTGCAAAAACCCTAACTTCCTTAGATCATATCTCCGAAAATATAGCGATACAAGGTCTAAAATTTAGACCCGAGGATCATCGAGATTTAGACTCAAAAGGGTTTTTTTTAGCAGAACAAAAGTTATAGCGAAAATTCGACGATGACCTATTTGGAGCAGCGAAACCCTAGAATCCAAAGCTATGATACCAAATGTTATGAACCAGCTCACAAAAAGATAGATCAACGACTTTAAAATCAACCTCTTTGAGGGGGAAACCTCCTTTACATTACACAAATGAACAATTGTTAGATGATACAAATGGCTAAACCTCATTTATATATATATATGAGTCTAAGGGGTCACAATATAATCAAAGCCAACATAACAATAATAATATAAGGGCAAAACAATAACAATAGTGGGCTTCTATGGGGCACACTAATAACAATATGGGGACAATAGGGGCACAATAATAACAATAAGGGCTACAATGACAATAGCAATGGGGGAATCAATAGTATTATAGGGACCTAACATGTATGTAGATGACCATATACTTACAAGAAGTTCAAAGGAACTCATCATGGTTCAAGGCTAAGTTGGCCAAAGAATTTGATATGAAGAGCATTGGCTTAATGCACTATTTCTTGGATCTCGAGGTGTGGCAGATTCTAGGTGAAGTCTTCGTAAAAATGGTTAAGTATTCATTTGAGTTTCTAAAAATATTTCAAAAGTTTGACTGTAAGCCCATGGCTACTCCTATTGTGGTAGCAAATTTGAAGCCATTTGCAACTTCAAATTCAGGCTTGATTGATCAATCTATGTACAGGCAGTTTATAGGTTCCCTTGTGTATCCACAAAAATCAAACTAGACATTTGTTTCACAATGACTACCTTGAGATAATATATGGTGGAGCCCAGGAAATTGCATTGGGTTGCTGCAAAACATATGCTTTGATACTTAAGGGCATAATGCATTTTGGTATGAGGTATGTTAGTGATGGAGATAATTAATGTGCACGGGTTTACAGTTTTTGATCAGGCAGTGATCATGAAAAGAGAAGCACTTCAGGATGTTGCTTGAGTTTGTTGGGTTGTGTTATATTCTTTCCACGACTAGCCCACATGGGGGGGGGTTGGTAGGCCCCCCTGTATGTTGTGTTGGGCACTGCCAGGGGATCGCGAAGGGGATGGTAGCCCCCCTGCATGGGGTCCGAGGCAGTGCCCCAGGAATTTTTTTTTGGACCCTATATTAGGTGGGCAGACCTACCTATGGTTTTGTGCATGGATTTCACACATGGTTTTGGGCATGATGGTTTACTATCCATGGTATTTTGTAGATCTGGTCAAGGGAACTATTACTATGTTCTAATCCAGGGTTAATGGATTGGGGTTTATGGATGCTTCGACCTGTATATATATATATATTGTAACATTGAAAGGAACATAATGAAAAAGTCAATCTGGTAGTCCCAGTTTTTGGATCTAGGGGAAAATCTTAGTGTATATCTGTTTTATATTTTATGCTCTCGCATTTCTGTTTTTAGAATTCGTATGCAGGTAATTTTTGTACAAGGTTAAAACCTACATTTGGTATCAAAGGTGTTTTTGGTTTTAAAGGGACGCCTTTTCTGCTGAGGGGTTTTTTCTCGGGCCTATGGTAGACCCTATTAAGTGGGAGACCTACGGGATTGATTCTTGTGGTGAAAGAAGATGGCGAGCAGTGGAAAGATAGAGATCGAGAAATTTAATGGTCAAAGTTTTGAGCTGTGGAAACTCAAGATGGAGGATCAATTGGTGGATAAAGATCATTGGATCACGGTAGATCTAGGTACTAAACCAACAACAATGTTAGCTGAAGACTGGGCGAAGTTGGATCGGAAGGCAAAGAGCACAATACGATTGTGTGTCTCAGATTCAGTATTGCTAAATGTATCAAGGGAAGCTTCGGCGAAGGATTTATGGGACAAGTTAGGGACTTTGTACCAATATAAGTCTCTGGTGAATAAACTGTTCATACGGAAAAAAACTGTATAACTTGAGGATGAAAGATGAAGACTCGGTGATAGAGCCTCTGAAAGCATTTAATACTATGGTAAGCTAGTTATTATTTCTTGATATTAAAATTTCAGATGAAGATAAGTGCATCAATTTGTTGTGTTCTCTAACAGATTTGTGGGATAGTCTGGTTGTTGTAATAGGTAGGAATGCAACTGCCTTGTAGTTTGATGAAATAGTCTCATCCTTTCTATCGGAGGAGATGAGTCGGAAAAATATGGAGGGCCAGAATGGTGATGCCTTGTTTGTACGAGGACTGTCCCAGAATAGAAGTAAAAATAAGTCCTTGAGTGGGATATCTAAATCTAGAGGGAGATCTAAATCTCCAGGAAAACCTGTAAACGTGTGTTGGAAATGCGGAAAGGAAGGGCACTTCAAAAGGGACTGTAAATCTAAAGCTCTTGAGAAAGGAAAGGGACCCGATGTGCTCCTTCTGCAGAGGCGAAAACCACCTCAGATGAAGGTGGGGATGTGTACTTGGCTTATTTTTCAAGTACATATGTCGATCATGAGGCATGGTTGATTGACTCAGGTGCATCCTTTCACTTCACTCCCCACAGGGAGTGGTTCTGCGATTATGAGAAATATGATGGTGGTGATGTCTTCTTAGGGGATGACAGGAAGGATAGAATCATCGGTCGTGAAAACGTCAAGTTGAAGTTGCAACGTGGAAAGATTAGAACACTTCCAGGTGTTCTGCATATTCTTACATTGGCCAGAAATATTATTTCTGTATGCAAGTTGGATGATGGAGGTGTAAAAACAGTGTTCGAGAAAGATACCTACAAGATGGTTCAGGGAGCACTGGTACTGATGTGGGGAGTTCAAATTGGAACTTTGTACAAGCTTCAAGGTAGCACTATTATTGATGGGTGCAACAATTCTTCAATTCTTGAAAGTGGAGCAAAAAATCTAGTGGTCTCTATAGAAAAGGCCATGCTATGGCATCAAATGCTTGGACATATTGGAGAGAAGGGACTTCGAATAGTTCATGGTAATGGTATGGTAGAAGGTATGTCTAATAGCTCTCTGGATTTTGATTTATGTGAAAATTGTGTAAATGGGAAGCAAAATCGGGTGAGTTTCCCCTCTGGTGGTAAAAGGGCGAAACATATATTAGAACTTGTGCACAGTGATGTTGTTTCGGGAATATTTAGTGTTCTTGTACAAACACCTAACCCTCTAGATCTAGTAGCAGGTCTAGAAACAACAGACAAAGTAATCTTAATCTTTTTCTATAACCAACATATAAAACAAGAGAGGAGAGAAACCTACATGTAGTTTTCGCTAACTCCTTGTCTCTCTTGATCGATCTTGCTGCTCCTTTCCATACTTAAATCACTTGGAAAGTACCTGCACAACTACAAAAACAAAGACCCATCAAGGAAAAATGATAATGATCTATTGCTTATAAATAACATGGAATCGAGAACATGATATACATATGAAAGCATTAACATGTAACATAAGCATAAGGAAAAAGTCTTGAAAACTTTATTGATAAGAGGAAAGATTGCAACCCATATGAGCTCAATCCAGCATCACTCTTCCAATTCAAATCCTCTTCAACCTCATGAAAAGCAAAACACTCCAGCATTATAACAATACTTGCACTCAATCCTAATCTCATATCACCAGCATCTCCTTACAACTCAATATTTTTCAGCCCCTGATCCCTTAGATGAGTGATCTATTTATAGGTGAGTGAAGGAGGTTATGCCATCAATGGAGATAATGAATGCCTTTCTAAATTTAGAAATAAGTTCCATGGAAGAAGGGATAGGGGATTGATGTTTCCTAATTCCCTTTCTCATCCAAAGGCGAACTCAAAGGAGTAGGTGGCATTGGGAAACTTCTAAAGGCTTCCAATGGATAAGGAATCTTCAAATCCTCACAGAAATTTTCTCAAATTCGCTCAGCGCAAGCCAAAGAGGGACCAAGTGCACTTCATAGCACCCTGTCAGTGTATGGTTTGCATTGCAGTGCACCCTAATGAAGGCCTACCTATGTTGGTATTCTTAGAGGTAGTTTTTGGATGTTTTTAGTGATGGAACTTCTTAGGAAGTAAGGCATTCTGATGACTAACTTCTTTAGGGCATGTAACAATTGCACTAGGGGTTGATGGGCCCTAATAATATCGATTTGTAATTTGGGGGTTGATGTGCCCAAATGGATCTGTAACAGTTGCCCCCTAAAGCATGAAGTCGTAAATATATATGTCAGGTGAAATGCTTTATCACAAGGAGAGGAGGTTTCGAACTGGAAGGTGACCTGCATCAATTACAATACATATATCATGATAATTTGATTTTTCTCATGAACTAGTTGAGGGAGGCATACCCATGCTCAGCTTATAAAATTCCATTACATGTACAAATATAGTCGTCTACAGATATATACCCATGAATGGTTTGACCATGAAAGTAAGGCCATTGTACATTTGATTTATTACTCCTAAAAAAATTGCAACCTAGATGGATGAAACTAGATCCGGGGTCTTCAATCTCGTTCAATATTTTGCTCAAGTACAAGTCTAACCATGTGAATAGATGTTCTGAAGTCGAACATGGAAAGACATCGTTTGATTACTAGCCAATGATGTAAGCGATTAACAGATGCGAGAGGAAACACCGATAATGATGATGATCCTCAAGGTACTATAGTACATTTCACATGGTGTAAATAAATGATTTGATGTCGAACACCATACAAAGTCTTTCGGTTGAAGGCCATTAATGTCAACCTCTCGATGAAAGTGAGAAACCTGGCATTGATGTATGCAATCTTCAAGGTACTAAAGGGGTGTTTCTAAGTTAACTTCTTGGATGATGTGCTGATGTCGACAAGAAGCAACTTCGTTGCAGGAGGGACTTGATGTATCCCACATCTACGACAGGAAACGAAGTAAATGATTTTGGAGATGATAATCGATTGACGACACAAGGTTCAGGAATGGCGGTCATGAAAATGAAGGTTCACTGTATTGCAAAGGATGAAGTTTTGAATTGAATGACATCTCTTGAACATATCGGCGACACTAAGATGAATTGGTAGCATTGACCCAAAACAAAGTAATGGATGGTATGATAGAACAATGGTGTGATAACCATCAAGCTGAATGACCCAACCCACATACTCACGGTGATGAGGTGAAAGTGTCATGTTCAAGAGCGACTCACTACCATAAAGTTTTCTAGACTCCCATTTTCCCCAGTCATTGCTGACCAATACCTCTTTATTTTTTTATCAAGTTTGAGGAGGATAACATATGTTTGTTGTATAATTTAACCCTTTGCGCGAATCCATCGCTATTTGATGCTTTAACGAGTCTAGCGAAGGTGAAACTCGGCCTTGTCTAGATGGACAAGTTTGTCGCTATTTGATGTTTTTAACGAGTTTAACGACAAAGACAACTCGGTATTTTTCATGTTTAGAGAGTTTGAAAAGGAAACTCCATAAGTTATTTTTCGTAAAATAATCTCTCAAGTCCAAAAAAGCGTAAAATAATACAAGAGAGATGTCATTTCCAATCCTTTAACGAGATGGAATAGACAAGCGCTCGACAATCTTTTCATATTTAGAGAGTCTGAAAAGAGTTTAAAGAGGACTCTATGGGGGTTTCTTTTCGTTTTTAACAAAGCTCGAAAAAGAAACAAAAGTTTGCTTTGTGGTCAAAGATGTTCAATTTACACTTAAGAATGTCAAATTTTGCTTTCAGCTGTTAAACCTGCTCCAAACTTCATCAAAGAGGATAAAAAATACATGTTCATGGATAAAATGAATAAAAAAATAACATTTACTTGATTAATATGCAAGAAATAAACATAAAAACAAGTTTTATTATTCATTTTCACCATTTCACTTTTACCATTTGACTTTGGAGTTCTGGAGCAGTTTTTACCTCAAAGTTCACTAGCTGATTGCAGAGGATTCAGTGGACTGTTTCTCGTGTCGTTCGGACCAGGTAGGAGCTATCCTTGTTCTCTTCCATTTTATTCCATTTATTTTCAGTTTTGAGCAAAATTTTTTGGTTTTTGAGGCCCCTAGGGTTTCATTTTGCGCACTCTGGATCAGCGCACCCTTTCAATATCGAAAGGTGTGCTGCATTACATACACCTAGAAGGCAGTATGCATTGCAACACACTGTCTCTAATGAAGGGGTGTGATGGGCGCAAAAACCAAATTTTGACTACTGTTTTCTCCCATATTTTCAACTGTTTTTTGCAAAAAATGGATCCTAATTTGCCTAATGGTTGCATTTCAGACATTCATCGGATCAAAATGGTGATTATATGGAGATAACGAGAGCATGAAGAACAAGACATGAGCCCTAAATGATCAGGGAATAGTTGATGCCCTAAGAAATTGTGGGTTACTAAAATATTTTTGATTATCCGGTTTGAGGCAACAAATTGAACTGTTACAGTATCTTGTTCGTTCTTGGGATCCTACCGATCAGGTTTTTCACATTAGGGGCAAAATGATCCCTTTTACCATTGAGGATATTTACTTTCTGACTGGATTTTCAAGGCGGGGTGCCCCCATCTCATTATCAGGATTTACTAGAGGAGGTGAATCAGTGAGAGATTATATACGACAGTTCTGCCGGGAAGGAGCTCAACCTAGCAGATACGAAAATATCAATATCAGGAATGTCAGCAATTTACCGTTGAGAAAAATCCTTTTTACCCTTGCTAAACTTGCTGGCATCACAACTTTACATTTGGTAAATAGGTCATATATGCAGTGTGCTTTAGAGTGCCTGGAGCCAAAGGTATTCAACTGGTGTGAGGCAGTTCTTTCATTAATGAAAGATCAACTGACCAAGGTAAAGAATGGAAAGACAAAAAATTTTGGTTATGGATCTATCTTGATTTCTTTTTCCTTGGAGAGAATCCCCCTCATGCAACCACAACACATCTCACTGGGAGTACCTGGACCTAGAGACCCATGGATGCAGAGGTCAGTGAATCTTATTGCTAGGCACACTGGCCAGTCATTAATCTCATTTACCTTTGCTTTCTTTGAGTGGTTTGATCGTCAGGAGACGGCCTTCGCAGAATATCCATACTCTGGGATGGATTTCCGTGGTGATCCAGATCTAGTGTTTCCGGTTGGAATGCAGTGGAGTGCTATTGGTAAATTGTTTGACCATAGTGTTTTTCTTTTTAAAGTTTCTACTTTTTTTTTTGTGTTTTTTGATTATTGCTAAGACTAAACAAACATTTTAATATGCATGCAGATGTTGGATCTGTTCGACCTGTGGGACGCCAACGGGAGGTAGGTGCACCAGTATAGAGAGTTGTTGGGAGGGCAGTTCTCCGAGACTTGGATTTAGCAGAGACCTTGGACGAGCTACAAGATCACATATAGGGTTTAACCCTGGGTATTCCGGATGTCCAGATTGAGGAGTTACCTATGCAATTGCAGCGCCATACTATTGGCATGCCGAGTCATTGGATGAGACTCCTACGCATGATAGCACAGGCTGTGACCTATTATCATGAGCAACACTAGTCTATTTGGATATTTTCTGCATACATTTTTGAGTTTTTTGGGTCAGATGGCCAATTTTTGTCTTGGACACAAACTATTTGTAAAAAATTATATACAACTATCTATTTGACTTTCAGAGTTTTATTATGGTTAAGTGATGCAATCCTATTCAAATGATGTTGAAAATGTTTACTTTACATATGTCGCAAATGTCTATTTAACACATAGTTCGCTAGAGAGTCAGTTAATGTGTTTAAATTTTTGGAAATATGTTGATATTGAATAAATTCAAAATACCTTTCCAAAATACGAACTCTAAGGAACATGCGATGAATTGCTGGGTTTCGGACGGTATAGACGCCAGTAAGCTGTAGTACAACAAGTTGTGAGTCTAGCCTAATGATGATTTGGCGTATGCCAAGTGAAATGGCATCAGAGAGGAGTTCAATCAACGCGCTATACTCAGTGATATTGTTTGTCGATCGTCCAATACATATCCCTCTGAAACTCACTAACTCGCCACTTGGAGCGAAAATGGCCCATGCTGCAGAAGATAAATTCTGCGTACTACGACTAGCTCCATCAGCATACCCAACAAATGGTTCCAAAAAGTTCGACATCTGCAACAAATGCAAAGTGGATTACCTAACCAAATAAAAACTCTAAAAGAAACTAACACACACAAATGCAATCAAAGCATATATACAGTGAGTCTTACTACACTTAACTAAGCATAGTAACGTTTAAGGTACAACCCATTTCGGGGCTGCGACAATGGAATCCCATCATAATCCACTAACTCGTAGGCACCTTTCATCAACACAAATTTAACAATATAAGGGCCCATCCATAATGGTTTGAATTTTCCTGCTCCAAGTTTATCAGAATCCTGATCGTAAAGCAAGACCAGGTCACCTTCTGAGAAGACACGAGGCTCAACATTTTTGTCATATTGTGCCTTGATACATTTCTTATGCGTCTCGTTAGCCACTGCGGCATCACGACAGGTTTCATCTAGATGGATTAACTCTAAGAAACACGCTTCTTCTTCAAAAGTGTCAGGTAGCAGGTCAATCGCAAGTTTGAGAGACGAGATTTCACATTGGATTGGTAAGACTGCTTCCAAACCATACACCAACTGAAAAGGCGTAAATCCAGTCGCATTTCTCACCGAGGTTCGATATGCCCACAAATCCGAGTACAGGATTAAATGCAAATTCCTTTTATGAACTCCAATCATTCTTTGCAACATGCGCTTAAGGACTTTGTTGATAGCCTCAACTTGTCCGTTAGCTTGCGGGTAGTATGGAGTAGAACTATCATGTGACAGTCCTAATTTGGTAGTTAATTCGACCATCATGTGATTGTGAAAATGCGATCCATGATCTGTAACTATAGCTTGTGGTACACCAAACCTGGCAACCACATGGTTGAAAAAAACAGAGCAGCCGTTTCGCCATTGTTGTTCAATGTTGGCATCACCTCGGCCCACTTGGTAAAATAGTCAACAGTGACTATAATATACCCATGCAGGGAAAATTTTAAGAACCCCCCCTAAATTTATAAATATAATAAATGGGCGAATCTCCATGGTATATAGGAAAAATGGAAGGCGATTTTATCAATAATATAATATGTATATATAATTTTTTGGCGAATCTCTCACCAGGCATGGCGAATATTTTACTCAATTATAAAATCTTGTAAGATCTTGGCTAGTCTTTCACTAAATAATAAAACTTTGTAAAGTCATAGTGAATCTTAGCATAGGCTACATGTTGGTTTAATTCCCACATTTAAATAGGCTACATTCCAGGTGAATACCATGGGTCAATACCATGTGCCATTTTGGTGAATACCATGGGTCAATACCATGTGCCATTTTTATTTTTATTAATTCTAATATTAGGGTTAATAATGGTTTTTTGCATGGTATTAATAACAATCTAGTCCATGGTATTTGTCCCATAGTATTTTGGCCATAGGTTTCACCTAAATATAACCCATTTTTTGAGTGTTCGTAAATATAAGGTGACTTATGGAGTAAATATAAAAAAAATGTTTTATTTGTTTACCATACCTCTCGTTTATTTATATTTTTATTAATTTACCATACCTCTTTTACAAATATGGTATTTGGCCCATAGGATTCACTTAAATAAAACCTCTTTCTTGAGCCTTCATAAATAGAACGAGGGTTATGGACTAAATATAAAAAGAGGTTTTATTTATTTACGATACGTCTAGTTTATTTATATTTTTATTTATTTACCATACCTTTTGAGTCAGTATAAAAAGATGTTTTATTTATTTACCATACCTCCACTTTACTTATATTTTTATTTGTTTACACCCTTACATGTATATAAGGTGACTTATGGACTAAATATAAAAAATGTTTTATTTATTTACCATACCTCTCATTTATTTATATTTTTATTAATTTACCATACCTCTTTTATAAATATGGTATTTGGCCCATAGGATTCACTTAAATAAAACCTATTCTTGAAAATGGGCGAATGGATTCACTTAAATAAAACCTATTCTTGAAAATGGGCGAATGGAAGGTTGTAAGTCCTAATTTCAAGGGCTAAATTTACCTTTTTTACCCTCTCCCTTAAAATAAGGTGGGCTATTTGAGGTGATTTGTAAAAATGTACTATGATACAAAATATTCGCCCACTAAAAATTTAAAACCCCTTAATTTCGCCAAAGGGCGAACATTCGCCCCTAAAATTATCCTTGTACCCATGCCCCCTGGCCGAGGTGGGGTTACATGTCATAAAGTCAATGCCCCATTTTGCGAATGGGCTAACAGCAACGACTGGATGCAGTGGTGCAGGTGGTAATATGGTTTTACGGTCAAATATCTAGCAAGCATGGAAACTTATGACAACAAGAATGCAATCTTTGAATATGGAGTAACTAGCACGTAGAATTTTCTGTGAAGTTGCATAACCAGATAAACGCCCCCTACAAGCACCTGAATGACACTCATTCAAATCTTTTTCAACATCCTCATGAGTAAGGTACCTCCGTAAGATCGTATCGACACCACGACGATAAAGTGTATCACCAATGATCAGATAATCCTTGGCTTGGTATCGAGTATGTCGCTGTTCAGAGCAAGAGGTATTAGGCTGACAAGCTTGGGTCTGGAGATAGACCAATATATCTCCATACCATGGATCACTTGATGAGATCAGAAACAGAGACTCATCCAAGATTGATGCTTCTGATGTTAAATCATTGGAGGATGAGGGAAGATCACAAAGTAACTTAGCAAAGACAAGAGATTTCTTTGATTTAGATTTGATGAATTCCAAATCAAACTCATGCAAGGTAACTATCCATTTAGAATACTTGCCCCCCAGCAATTGACGTGTCAAAATGTATGTCATAGGGTTGCAATCTAATACAATGGTAGTTTTGCGAAGGAGGATGTAATGACGAAATCTCTACACAACTTGAATTGTTGTTGAGGCTAACTTTTCGACATATGAATACTTACTTTTTGTATCATTGAGATTACGACTCAAATAATAAATAGGATGTTCAGTTCCACTTTCTTCTTGAACTAAAACCATACCAATGGTTGTATTTGCAGCGGCAAGATACAAGTAAAAGTCTTTTTGATAGTTTGGGGCATACATTAATGATGCTCTAATCAGGGAATCTTTGAGAGCATCAAAAGAAGCTTGCGCAACTTGGTCCCAATGGAAGGGTACCCCTTTCTTAAATAGACGTGTATAACCTTTAGCCAATTCAGCATAGTTTGGAATGAACCTCCTCAGAAAGTTTGCCTTCCCTTGAAGTCTCTATATCTGTAACAAATTTGAAGGTGGAGGCAAGTCAAGGATTGCCTGAACCTTAATTGGATCAAGTCGAATTCCATCTTTCGAAACTATGAATCCAAGCAATCGACCAGTGCCAACACAAAACACACATATATGTGAATTGAGTCTTATCTTGTAGTGCCGACATCGTAAGAATATTGCTCTCAAATGTTGCGGGTGATCAGTCCATTTTCGCGAATGAGCAGGCAAATCATCAAGATAAGGTTGAGCAATGTGCTTGATGTCATGGAAGGCATAATTCATCGCCCTCTGAAATGTAGCCCTTGCATTCTTCAAACCAAAAGGTAGATTTCGATAAGTGAATGTGCCCCATGGACTTATAAAAGTGGTTTTCGATTGGTCTTGTGGGCGGATATTGATTTGATTGTAGCTAGAAAATCCATCCATGAATGAAAAGATTTCACATCCGGCACATTCGTCAATAATCTGGTCGATAAAAGGTGTAGGATAATTGTCCTTTGTACATGCTTGGTTTACATCCCTATAATCGACGCACACTCAAATTGTCCCTTGTTTTTTCATCACTGGAACAATAGTAGATACCCAGTCAATAAGAGGTATAGCGAAAATGAAGCCAACACGCAAAAGTTTTTCAACCTCTGCTTTACTAGCACCAGCTTTCTTAGGATGAACAGGTCGAAGCCGCTGTCGTAATGGTTTGACATCAGGGTACATTTTAATCTCATGTTCAACAATACTTGAGTCAATGCCTGACATCTCCTCATAAGACCATGCAAAGATATCTCGAAATTCGCGAAAAAGAGCACAGTAATTATCAAGTTCCAAACAATGTAAACTTTGAAACGAGAACTGATACTGTTACCCGTTTCGTAGAGATAGCAAAAAAATGACCTGATTTTGAAAAAGGGTGATGCAAAACACACATGTTTTTTTTAGAGCATAGTTTTTGGAACTTTAATTTTTTTCATGTGCATTACATTTTAGAATGGTAGTGATTTTCATGCTGATTTAAAAAAGTGAGTATTCTGCATCACACCCTTTTTTTAAAAGACCTATTTTTTGACTTTAAATTTTCTAGTGTATGAAATGTAAATAATTATTTTCTAAATTTGATAGTTTTTGAAGTGGTCGTTTTCTTCATATTTTCTTGTTTTCTATTTTAATTTTAATTTATTTTTGTAGTGGGGTTTTTATTGTTTTGCATTTTTAAATTAGAAAGTCGATAGTTTGAATTTTAGATAATCTACATATTTATACATCCTTAATTAATTTTTCAATCCACATGAAATAATTGTTTCTAAAAAACAATATTTTTTAACAATGGACATAAAAATAACCATTTTTAACATAAAAATAACAAAAAAACTACACGTTTTGATAATTTTTTGCTAGAATTAACATGTCAAAATCACAATTTTTATACAAAAAATTTAACTAAAAATGGTAAAATAATAGTTTTTTTAATGAATTTCATGTCAAAAAAATAACAATAATCACTTTTTTTTCAAAAAATAATAATTAACTTAAAAATCAATGCGAAAATCACAATTTACAAATATTGAACACATAACAACTTTAATTGATTGATTATTCTTTTCATAAAATGTCAGAGTCAAAACATTGCAAAACTTGATTTCCAAGAATAACTTAAATTTAATCAGCAATGTCACGTAATCCAAACTCTTCGTCCTCTAGAGTTTCATCATTGTCTTCTTCCACAATATTTTCTGCTTCATTTTGCGCATTTTCCTCTTCTAATGGGTCTTTGATGTTTGTGAATCTCCCAATGTATGTCTTTCCAAACATACCATGTAATGGTGGTTGGGGTTCCTTTGCCTTTTTTGCCACACGTGATTCACTAAAGTCCCCTTTCTTCAACCCAATTTCTTGCATTGCATCTGGAAAAAATTGAAGAGCATTAATTCTTTGCTGAATGAAATTGCATTGTAATGGATCTTTCTCAATTGCAATGCAATTTCTTCCTTTTTGAAGGCAGCATGCTAGTGTTGTACCTAATTATCAAGCAAAAAAATAAAAATGAAGTAAATTAGTACAATGACATATTAATTAAAAAAAGAACATATTGAAATTCAATTCCATATAACAAAACCTACCTGAGCCATAAAATAAATCCAGAACCCAATCTCCTTCATTTGAACATATGTCTATAAGATAGTTAATCAATAATTGTGGTTTTTGATAAATGTTAACTATCTCTCCTTTCGTTTCTTTGTCTTCATATGTTAGTTTTCTCACAACAGCATCATAAGTCAGTATTTGGCTATGACTCTTTCCGTCCACCCGATTAAAAATCATAGACATATGGCTATCATCTTTTGCCCAACTATCAATATGAATGAACTCACAGTCATTTATAAATTGTTGATCTTCATTGTTAAGAAGATTTGACTTTTGCCTGTAACATGAAATAGTAAAAGTTCAGTTAACTTGTACATAAATGAAATTTTCAACATTAATCAAATATACCTATTAAACGTCTTACCATGTAAGCTGCATCCTTGAATTTGTTTTCCCCTTGAAGCTTGACAATATAATTGCCAATTGTGTGTCTGAATGAAATGTCACAAATCTCCATAATGGTGATGACGTCACTTCTACAAATCCTGCAACCACTTTATTAAAAGCTTGATAAGTATAAGGGTCACTATCATATTAAATGTTTGGAATATTGAAACCATGGGGAATATCTGCAATAACTAGGGCATAATCCCTTTTTGGTATGAGTTTAGCAATGTCTTCACAGTCGCCTTGTATTACTTGATATTGAATAGTGTCTAGCCCATTCCAAATGAAATGATTAAGAGTTGGATCAAGTTCAACATTCTTAATACGTTGCTTCCTCAGTCTTTCAATCTTTATTTTTTCAATAAAAATCTTGAAACTGTCTGGTGCTCCATTATCTTCCTTCCTCATCTTTTATCAAATAAACAAATATATGTGTAAGTTTTAAATTAAAAATAGTATACAGATGAATAAAACTGAATGTATAAATCAAGATACCTTTTTAAATGCAAGGTAAAAAGCTTTTAATGTTGATGTAGAACTTGAATCTGGATAGTTGCGTACAACGTCATCCCAACTATCTTCATTCAACAATCTAACCATTTGTTCCTGAATTTTCATGTAAACTTTGTGATTGCATAGATAAAGTAACAAAAAGTTAATATAATAATATGTATAACAAATACTACCAAGAACAACATGTTTTATTTAAAAGATAACTATAATCCTAGAAATAAATAAAAATAATTTAGCAAACTTACTTTTGAAATTCTTCAGACATTTCTTCCAATGATAATTCCCCTGACCTCACACGAGATAATATTGTTTTGACAATTTTTTCATCTTTCACTCCTTGCATCGCCCTCCAAGGCGTGATGGTCATATCATCTGGAAGTTGCTTCAGTTCAGGAGCTGATTTACTGTTGCTACATATCAATGGCTTAGACTTTTTGACCCTCTGGTTTTTAATGCCAATGTCTTCCCACATGCTAAAAATCTCATCAATCAACTTCCAAATATCTCCAGTTCTAAATGCAAATTGGAAAATGTTATCAACACCTCTGAATAAATCACTATGTCTGTTGTCTTTTCCACCTTTTGAATTGGTTTTCTCTTCAATTTGATAGCCTATTTCCATACAACATTCCTTTCGGGAATCTGCAGTAACATGTATCCTATCCCCACCACATTTTTCTTGAAATTCACTATGAATAAATCTAACCCTTTGGATGAAAGTCAAAGACATCCTATATTCATTATCTGAATTATGGTCCCATGCCACTAATTTTGCTTCTGTTTTATTTAAACCAGCATAAATGATACATTTCATTGTTTCAAAACGTGGGTTATTAGGATATTCCTCCATCAATTGTCTTTGAGCTTCTACAGAATGGTTCCCCCCAAGCACATAATAATTGTATTCAAAACATTTTGACTTATCAAATGCTTCTTTGTTGGGAACTTGAAGTGGATCAACAAGAAGCACATAACTAACCACATGAGCATATGGATTGTACCTCATCAATGTCTTCAAGTTGTGAACATGCAGATGATGTGGCTTTCTGACTTGATATTGGCATTGTCCTTCACTTGCCTTATAGGTTTGTCTGACATTTAGCTGAAATGTACGACCACCATCAATTAAGTTTCTTTTTGTCAAGTTCTGTCGAATGGCATTTTGTTTTGTTTTGATAATGCCATCATCTAAATCAGCTCCTGGTGTAATGATTTCTCTGCTTTCTTTTGAAGTTTCACTAGGTTCTTGACTGCTGGTAATGACTAGTTCAAGATCTTCAACTCTACTTTTCTTCGTCATAACATTCTCAACAGATTTATTCTTGGGCATTGTTACTTTTGGTCTTTTACGACTTTTCTCAGTTCCAATGTCATCTTCAGTAATGGCAACATATGCTTCACTGTCAATTTCAACTTCATCATCCTCAAAAGTAACTTGTTTACCCTTGCTAGATTTATCCACCAGAGACCTTTTTTTTCTGATTCTTTGGATGTAGTTTTGTAGCATCATCAATTACTACATTTTCCATGTTTTCCATATCTTCTTTTGACACTGAGTAAAAATGGCTGACAACTTTCATGATATCATGCTCTATGAAATGAATGCCTCCCAACCTAATTGAACAACTTTCAACAAAATTTTGCCAAACAAAATATCATATGTCAATAAAAACAAAATTAAAAAAATATAGCGAGAC
This sequence comes from Pinus tabuliformis, assembly GCA_031772625.1. Lineage (NCBI taxonomy): Eukaryota > Viridiplantae > Streptophyta > Pinopsida > Pinales > Pinaceae > Pinus > Pinus tabuliformis. Next base: position 542,395,847 of record CM062807.1, read on the forward strand.
ACTTTCAAGAACGCAAAATAAAAATACAAATAACAATACTTACGATGTTTTGTGTCATCTCATTTACGATTTGTTTACACAACTTTGTAGATACCTCTCTCGTGTCATATAATGAATATGATAGTCGGTATTTAATCCTTTCATGTGACTTGGGAGCTTTTGTAAGTACGTAAACAACTTCAGTGTTCGGTACCGAACACATATCTATGACTCTTCCCATCACCTCCAAATTTTCATTATTATGGGGTATATCAATATATAGATATATATTCACATTTGTGCTCTCTCTTTCTTTCACATACCAGGCCCTTGATGAAAATTTCAGCTCTTTTGAAGTTTTCCAGTCTGAAATTATCTTCTTATCACTTAAGGCACTTGAATGATTTGTAGCCATGAGCTCAGGTGGAGTTCATTCACCAATGTTTTTCGAAGATGCACCTTTAAGAGTCTTTGGTCCAGAAAGATTCACATAAATTTTCCTTGATGCCATTTTCCTAAAAAGTAAAAACACATAAATTAGTAAATAAAAAAAAGCATATCAACTTAAATTAACAACGAAAATATACCATAAATTTGTTATTTGTATAATCAAAATGGCCCAGCCACCTCTAATGGATGGGCGGGCGGGAGCTCGGGTGAGGGACGACGAAGCTAAGTGGACTGCTGGGCAAGTGAGGGCGAGCCCCCTACCCCCCTACCCATGCGCCCCCCACAACCCCCTACCCAACCGATCTGTCCCCCTACCCATGCCACCCCCCTCTACCCACATGTCGCACGCCACCCTCCCTCAACCCATGCGCCCTCCCCCCCCTCACCGATCAACCTCCCCCCAACCCATTACTGACCTCTCCCCCTCATCCATGCCCTCTTCACCTTCCTACCCAACCCATGCGCCCCCCTCCCCAACTCCCCTCTCTTCCCTCCTCCACCCCCTAACTCCCACGCCCCCCGGCCAACCCAATCCCCGTTACCCCCCTCCCCTGGCCCACGCCCCCCCAACACCCCTACCCCCGCCCCCTCCCCCCCTCCCCTGCCCCCTGCCCCCTCCCCCCTAACTCCCCTAACCCCCCCAGCCCACGCCCCCCCCCCTCCCTAACTCCCCTACACCCCCAGCCCACCCCCCCTAACACCGCTACCCAGCCTCCCCCCCACGGCCCCCCCTAACTCTCCTACCCTCGCCACCCTTGGCCCCCCCACCTAACTCCCCTACACACCCCCCCTAACTCCCCTACCCCGGCGCCCCCCCCCTTAACACCCCTACCCAGCCTCCCCCCCACGGCCCCCGCTAACTCCCCTACCCCCCCTTAACTTTCCCCCCCCCCTAACCCCCTAACTACCCTACCCAGCCCCCCCCCCCTCCCCCCCACCCACCCCCCCCCTAACTCTCCTACCCAGCCTCCCCCCCACGGCCCCCCCCCCCCAACTCTCCTACCCCCCCGCCCCCCCTGGCCCCCCCACCTAACTCCCCTACACACCCCCCCCTAACTCCCCTACCCCGGCGGCCCCCCCCCAACACCCCTACCCAGCCTCCCCCCCACGGCCCCCCTAACTCCCCTACACACCCCGCCCTAACTCCCCTACCCCGGTGCCCCCCGCCCCCTAACTCCCCTACACACCCCGCCCTAACTCCCCTACCCCGGTGCCCCCCCCCCTAACTCCCCTACCCCCCGGCCCCCTTAACTAACCCCCCCCCTTAACTCCCCTCGCCGGCCCACCCCCCCCACCCCTAACTCCCCTACCCCCCACCCCACCCCCTCCCCCCCATCCCCCCCGCCCACGACCCCCCCAACCAGCCCGCCCAAGGCTCCCCTCCCCATCTCCCCCGCCGCTCCCCTCCCCATCTCCCACCACCCACCGCCTCCCCATCTCCCCCGTCGCTCCCCAACTCCCATCGCCCACGCGGCCCTCCGCCCCGCCCGATCGGCGGGCGGGGCGGAGGGCCGCGTGGGCGGTGGGAGATGGGGAGCGGCGGGGAGGGGGCGGGGGGGATGTGGATGGGGGGCCGGGGGGTGGGGGGGCCGCCGGGGGTGGGGGGGGGGCCGTGGGCCGGGGGTAGGGGGGTCGGGGGGTAGGGGGATGGGCGGGCCATGTGCCGGTGGGGGGAGGGGCGGGCCCGGGGGGGGGGTTAGGGGGTAAGGTGGGGGGGGCGGGGGGACCCACGGGGGGGGTGCCGTGGGCCCGGCGGGGGGTAGGGGGGTTAGGGGGGATGGGGGGCCATGGTCCGGAGGGGGGTTAGGGGGGAGGGGCGGGCCCGAGGGGGGGGGGTTAGGGGGTAAGGTGGGGGGGCGGGGGGACCCACGGGGGGGTGCCGTGGGCCCGGCGGGGGGTTAGGGGGGATGGGGGGCCATGGTTCGGAGGGGGGTTAGGGGGGAGGGGTAGGGGGGTTAGGGGGGATGGGCGGGTAGGGGGGATGGACCCACGGGGGGGGGGGTAGGGTGTTATAGACATTTTTGTGCCCTACAACACCAAGCATGAAATGTCCATAAATTAAGGGCTCCTAAGTCCCTAAAAGTGTTGTTCTAACCCCTAAAGGGACAAGGTCAACAAATTACAGCTTCTCCCAGAAGTTCTCCACCAGAAACTGCTCAGAATTGGTCAAAACAAGATCATTGCAGCTGCTCCACTGGCTAGGTGCGTTGCATCTCACCCAAATGCACTGTGATGGTGCGTTGCATTTCAAAACTCCCTTCTGTGGGGTGCGATGGGCGAGAAATGACAAATGGCAGTGTCATTCCGCGAGGTGGAGAGGCAATGGAAGCTTCCAGAATCTTCTCCTGTGACACTTGCCTCACTGAATTCAACCAAGGATGAGTAAGAGGCCCTCAGTCTCCAAGTGGAAGCAAGAATTGACAGAGAGAAGACACTAATCAAATCACAAGCTGACTCATCCCCCTTACATATATCTATATATGGATCCCTCATCCCAAAGATCCAGAGGTTGGAATTTTGCATATTGTAAGGAATTGCTATTGGTTTCTAGAGACAAACATCAGATTGTTGGGTGATCTATGCTTTGTTTGAGGTGAAGAGGGGCTTCTTTGCTGGGAGGTTGATGCTGGGTCGGAACCACTGGTTGTAACTCCTCCTGGATCTTTTCTTGTTTATCAATAAAAGCTATTTGAGTTCTCCTCCATGCTTTTGTATCATTGATGCTTGTTACATTTGTATGGTCAATTTAAATCTGATCCTAAGTTGTTTATGAATATAGATCCATGTCTTTGTATAGTGCTATGCTTCTGTGATCTTGCAGGTACTTTGTGAAGCTGGGCGTGCTAGGGAGTAGGTAGCTGGAGACTATCAAAGAAGAGAGGGATCGGATCGAAGGATTAGCGCAAGACACAGGTTGGTTCTTTCTATTCCTCTCTATCTATAATTCATAAAGGAAATAAAAAAGCAGCTTTTCTCTGTTTGTTTCTAAGGTAGCTGTCACACCTTATTGGGATAGAGCAGTTCTAAATAGACACTTTTCCCTGTAACAAAATGGCGACTCCGCTGGCGAGATAATTAGTTTGTTTGTTTATCATTCTTTGTTGTTTGTTTCATAAACTTATAAGTAGCATTCGAATTGCATTTGCCAAACAAATGCAAAGTAGATAACTGCTGCTTCAATCCATTCACTGGATCTGTTTATGATTTAAACAGCTGATTCACAAACTATCTGATTGCCCTTGTGATAGCTCTTAGATCCTCCTTAGATATACCCCTGATTGTTGCATTACTGATTGCTTTTTACTCTGCCAAAAACCAAGGACTGAATTGCAAATTGTGACCCAGAACCCGGACAGAGTCTCGTTTCTGGCCCAACGCAGGTACTGTTCAGAGATTCTGAATTTCAGCGCACTTCCCGAAGGGACAACCTGCGCTGCATTTCAGATTCTCTGTGTTACAGGTGCGCTGATCAGACTAGCTCTGTGCAACTGTGGCTCCTGTGTTTCATTCTTTCCAGTTCTATCCCTGAATTTTGCTGCCTGTGATCAGTATATGTCTGTTTGAAACCCCTTTTCCTTGCTGTTATTCCGCCTCCTTTGTACAAAAGAACTGTAGATGTTTTTGTGTGTTTGTTGAGTCGTTTACAGTTTTCCTTTGCAAAAGTAGCATAGTCGTACTGTCGTCCTTTGATTTGAATCTGTCGCAAGTGTCGATTTCGATCATAGGAGAAAGTTTGATTGCTGTTGATGGTCGATTATCCTGTTACTATTTTTTTTTTCTAGTTAAGACTAACCTAAGTACCCACGGGGGATTTGAACCGGTGACCTATCGCAAGGAGTGCCTTAACAGCGCACCCATTCACCGTCAATCCAAAACCCCGTGGGCCGATTATCCTGTTACTATTGATTTTGGTCTGAATTTGTAATTTTCTAGTGTCTAAAACAAGTATTCATTTCAAAATCGTAAGGTGTCGTAATCATCTCTATTTTTGATTTCGAAAAAGAGCTTGTTTATATTTGTCGCTTGAAAAGAAATTCAGATTTGTACATCAACTTTCTTTTTAGCATCAATACTAAGAAAGTCGAAAACAAATACATGCATGTGCATTTGCATATAGACAGTCTGTTTGGCTTGATTTAGGAAAGTGCATTTACAGTGTGCTCTTTTCTCTTTGTGAAAAGATTCTGTCTTTCTTTTCCCTAGTAGCTAGGATTTTCATTGCACAAAAGAGATAAAAAGTTTGTTTATCATCTTTAGATTGCATTTTAGGAATTACATCTACATCTCGTGGTGAACCCAAAAGTCAAACTTCATAAGCAAGATCAACTTAAAATAAATTCAATGAATCTAACAACGCTTTGGAACTTAACGCACAACATTTAGAGGTCTAGGCTAGAGACGTATTCCGGCGTCGTAAAGCCTGGTAACTGTTGTTCTCACTGATGGTTGGGTGATTCCTCCACTTTGAAACGATAAGTGCCAGTACAGACTTGTGTTCCCATGTATCGTCGAGTATATTTTGGGAGACCCCTATAGGCTTAAATCCTTTATCCATAGGAAGCCGTGTCTGCCGCCCTATCGATCGCAATGCACTGAACACAGCATTCGGGAAGATTGACTGCCGTACCGTAAAAAGTATTCAGCAGTTTTGCGATTGGTTTGGTACTCCCTCTACCTAGACATCCAGAGTAGTCCCTTTCGTTCCTTTTTAGACTCCTTAACGGAAAAGGTCCATCTGAGCACTTGTCACTTCAGGCTCATTAAAAATCGAAGGAGACTAGAGTCATCTTTTGTTTTTTCTCGACTCTTAAAAACTGAAAAAACAAGTTGTGTCAAAGCGTCTAAAAAATTATTTTAAACGGAATATTCATTACCCCTTTCCTACGTTGATCTTGGGTTGAGAAAATGGATTCCACCAACCAAGGAATTCCCCTTGGAGGAAATCCTAGTCCCTTCTCCTCTTGGGGAGATGTTGGTGCACCCCATATGGCCACATTGTCGCTTCCAGGACTGACAATTGGTTTGCCTGTATGGCTCTTCTCAACCTTTGTCGTTCAGAACACCACTATTCCTAAACAATCGAATCAGCAAATAGACGAGTCCAGAGTTACCCACCAACCTTCTACTTCCTCTAATTCTTCCTCTCCTCCTTCCTCTTCGCTTGATGGGGCTGGTAAAGCCAAAAGTCAAGTACCTAAGGAGAAGAAGGAAAAGAAGAAGAAAGAGAAGAAGAAGAAGGAGCCAAAAGCGAATGGGGGCAAACGAGTGTCGTCTAACGAAAATCCACACACTGCACCGACCAGGGCTAAATCGCCATGTGTCATTTGCAAAGGAGACCACTTTCACAGAGATTTTCCTTGCATCCCTCGGATCTTAAGGGACTGGTCTCCTTGTTGCACAACCCGGTGTCGTCAACCTCTGATGATCATGTTGAAAACACACCGTCAACTAGTGAAAGTGAAGCCCCAGGACAAAAAGGAAAATATAGATTTCCTTGTAAACTGTGCGAAGGCGATCATGCCGTCCACCGTTGTCCCTTCTTAGACGAAGCTAAAAGAGTTTTGGATGATCATCCGGTTTCATCGTTACGACTTCCTCCTGGATATAAAAAACTCTTGCCGAGTCCGTCACTAGTTGAAAATCCGGCTGACCCGCTCAGGTGGTCGACTGAAGCATCTGTCATTGAAGATGAACCATCTGAATCCATACCAGACGAAAGTCAAAAGGTCGAGGCGGCAGTTGACCCAGTCTTGCCTTTAGAGGTTCCATCTTTAGATGATACAATCACTGAAGAGAACAAGGATGACACTGTCCAAATTCTTTTCATAAGCACAGACTCCAACGAACATGGGGGAAATTTACCCGTTCCTTTACCGCAGGAAGGAAGTTCGTCAGAGTCATACCCGACCGTCTATTCGGTCCCACCTCCAAGCAACCTAGTTGTCTCCTTCGACTGGAATCAACTAGGCAGACCCCGTTTACCAGCTAGTATACCATTCTGAATTATTGTTCAAATATATCGAATGGTTATGGCTGGTACCATCATAGATGAGGGGGCTTCTGTGAGTATCCTTTCCTCAACTGCTTGGAAAGCGCTTGGTTTGCCATCGCTTTTTCCTGAGATGAGAAATCTAACATGCTTTGATAAAGGAACCAGTCGACCGTTAGGGATCCTTCCCAATGTGCCCATAACATTGAGAGGGAAAACCGTTCACATGAACGTGATGGTAGTTCAAGGACCCCTAGATTACAATCTACTGCTTGGACGAGACTATATTTATTGCATGAGAGCCATTGTCTCATCACTCTTTAGAGTGATGTGTTTTCCGCACGAAGGAAGAGTGGTCAAGCTCGTGGAGCAGCTTTCATTTCCCGGATCACACATAGCAAATAGTCATATACCATCCCTAAATGGTCTTTTCACGCAAGAAATGTCTCAATCCCCAGTCCGTCCACTCGATGAGCGCGAGTGATTCGGAGGGACATGACTGAATCCCAGGGGGCATGCACCCTGGCCTGCTTCGGCAGGAAAACTTCGGGTATAGGGTAGGTTTCCGCGGGAGAATATGACTAGTCTGTACCCCCGTCCGTGATTGGAAGAGGGGGTTATTCTAGAACAAGATTCTCTCGTCAAAGTTATGTGAGGTGGCAAGCACCGCCGCTCACCTTTGTTTATCTCGATAGACATCGCCAGAGAAATGTTTTGTTTGCACTGTGAATAGAAAAATCTTTGGGTAACCTGTAAGAGGTAGGCCTCTCTCGGTAAAACAAATGCTTTAACGGAATAAAGAAGGGGTAACCTTGAAACTCTGTTTTATACCTGGGGGCATGCAAACCTTTTGGAGTGCAAGCAAAGAGCAATCATTTATCTGTTTTTTGGATTGGTCGTTTCCTAACTTGCATAAAGAAAGGATGTGGGGCAAATCTCTAAAAGTTGCTGTTTTTATATGAGACATTCTTATCACAAGACTGGATTAATCGAGCAGTTTTAGCACATAGTTCAAGCTCGTTAAAAAATAAACATAAGACATGAGCAAATGTTTCCACCCGCGTTTAAGCTCGTTAAAAAATGAACTATTCCCCAGTAAATAACCATCGTGAATGTAGTACTTCAGCCATTAAAGCCTTGGTCGTGTTTGCACCGTCACCTCCACTTTTTCATTGGCTGATCATTCACCTTCATCTGATTGTTTACCCATTTTGAGGAACAGCTGCGAAGAGTGATTTCACTAGCCATCCTTGTGACACTGCCGTGATTGGAAAATTCCAAGCCTTACCTGGAATCAGCTGCTACCCGTTTTATCACTCGTTCCTCAAAAGACGAGTCCCCTTTAAGCTCTTTTCAACTGACTCGTAAAATATGAAAAGATTGCCGAGCCATTGGCCTCTCCAGCTCGTTAAAGGGACAGGAAGTGCTATCCCTCCTCTAGATTTTAATCTTTTTGGACCTGAGGGATTATTACACAAAAAGATCGAGCGCTTGTTTTGTTCGGCTCGTTAAAACTATCGAAAATTCATCCCTTCTGTATTGTTTTATACTTTTTTCGGACTTAAGGGATTAGATGACGAAAAAGGAATTTTGGAGATTACCTTTACGTTCCTTTTAAGACTCTCTAAAATTGAAAAGGACCGAGTTATCTTTATCGTTAAACTCGTTAAAAAGATTAATAGCGACAAACTTTTCTTTAGACGAGAACGAGTTTCACTATCGCTAGGCTCGTTAAAACATAGCGATGGGTTTTCCCGAAGGGAAAATTATAGAACAAGCATATGTTATCCTCCTCAAGCTTGACAAAAATAAAGAGGTACTGGTCAACAATGACTGGGGAAAAATTGGGAAGAAAACTCAAAGAAACTTTGTTGGTAGCAAGTCGCTCTTGAACATGACACTTCCACTCTGTGTCCGAGTTGGGTTGGGTTGTTTCATTCACCGGTCACATCACCATGGTCACGCCATACCAACCACATTTGGGGTTAATGCTACCAATCCATCACATCAGTGTCGCCGATATGTTCAAGAGAAGTCATCCAGAGAAGTCACTTGTGTTTCACCCACTACCATACATTATACTCCATTCTTTCATGACCGCCACCCTGAACCTTATATCACCAGATCGTTTTCACCTCCATCAAAATCATTTGCTCTGTTCCGTGTCATTGATGTGGGATTCATTAAGGCCCTCCTGTGTCGGATCACTTCTTGTCGACATCAGCTCATTATCCAAGAAGTTGATCTAGGAACACCCCATTCAGTACTTTGAAGCTTGCATGCCTCAATGGCAAGTTTCTCACTTCCGGCGACAGGTTTACATCAATGGCCTTCGACCGAAAGATTTTGCGTGGTGTTCGACGCCAAGTCCTTTATTCACACCATGTGAATTGTACTGCAGTACCTTGAGGGTCATTATCATTATCGGTGATTCCTCTCGTGCTTGTTAACAATTTACATCATTGACTGGTAATCAAGCGATGTCTTTCCATGTTCGACTTCAGAACATTTCTCACATGGATCGACTTGTACTTCGAGTGAAGATCGGACGAGATTGAAGACCCCAGATCTAGTTTCATCCATCCGGGCTGCGATATATATTCAGGGAAATAAAGACATTAAATGTACAGCATTGCAACACAGATAATCATCCTACCAAAAGGATGATGGCTCTATCAGAATCATCAGTCTACGCTCAGACGATTGTCTGTCCTATGTACATGAAAATGAATTTATAAAGCTGAGCATGGGAATGCCCGCCTCAGCTAGATCATGAAAATATTATGAAGATAATGTATTGTATTGTATCTTATTACAGGTCTCCTCCCAGCATTGAAAGAACTTCAGATCCTCATAATAAAGCATTTCACCCGACACCAAAAGGTTAATGGCCTCATACTTTAGGGGGCAACTGTTATAGACATTTTTGTGCCCTACAACACCAAGCATGAAATGTCCATAAATCAAGGGCTCCTAAGTCCCTAAAAGTGTTGTTCTAACCCCTAAAGGAACAATGTCAACAGATTACAGCTTCTCCCAGAAGTTCTCCACCAGAAACTGCTCAGAATTGGTCAAAACAGGATCATTGCAGCTGTTCCACTGGCTAGGTGCGTTGCATCTCACCCAAATGCACTGTGAGGGTGCGTTGCATTTCAAAACTCCCTTCTGTGGGGTGCGATGGGCGAGAAATGACAAATGGAAGTGTCATTCCGTGAGGTGGAGAGGCAATGGAAGCTTCCAAAATCTTCTCCTGTGACACTTGCCTCACTGAATTCGACCAAGGATGAGTAAGAGGCCCTCAGTCTCCAAGTGGAAGCAAGAACTGACAGAGAGAAGACACTAATCAAATCACAAGCTGACTCATCCCCCTTACAGATATCTATATAGGGATCCCTCATCCCAGAGATCCAGAGGTTGGAATTTTGCATATTGTAAGGAATTGCTGTTGGTTTCTAGAGACAAACATCAGATTGTTGGGTGATCTATGCTTTGTTTGAGGTGAAGAGGGGCTTCTTTGCTGGGAGGTTGATGCTGGGTCGGAACCACTGGTTGTAACTCCTCCTGGATCTTTTCTTGTTTATCAATAAAAGCTATTTGAGTTCTCCTCCATGATTTTGTATCATTGATGCTTGTTACATTTGTATGGTCGATTTAAATCTGATCCTAAGTTGTTTATGAATATAGATCCATGTCTTTGTATAGTGCTATGCTTCTGTGATCTTGTAGGTACTTTGTGAAGCTGGGCGTGCTAGGGAGAAGGTAGCTAGAGACTATCAAAGAAGAGAGGGATCGGATCAAAGGATTAGCGCAAGACACAGGTTGGTTCTTTCTATTCCTCTCTATCTATAATTCATAAAGGAAATACAAAAGTAGCTTTTCTCTGTTTGTTTCTAAGGTAACTGTCACACCTTAGTGGGTTAGAGCAGTTCTAAATAGACACTTTTCCCTGTAACATAGGGGTGTTAGGGGGGCGTGGGCCGGGGATTGGGTTGGGCGGGGGGCGTGGGAGTTAGGGGGTGGGGGAGGTGAGGAAGGGGAGTTGAGGAGGGGGGGCACATGGGTTGGGTAGGAAGGTGAAGAGGGCATGGGTGAGGGGGAGAGGTCGGTAATGGGTTGGGGGGAGGCTGAGGGGGGAGGGCGCATGGGTTGAGGGAGGGTGGCGTGGGACATGGGGGGCACGATGACGGCCTACCCACGGTTATTGGGCAATTGAGTTTGATCGGGCCCACCATGCTCAAAAAAATTATTAATTAAAAAAAAAAATCTTCTTCATTAAATTAATTTAATATGAAAATTTTGAAGGAAAAAAATTGAACTTACCTTTCAATTGCGAGAATTCTTTGTTCAATACGTTGTTGATAACAATACAGTTGCTCCACAAATTCACGAGTCTTTCAACGAACCTCAGAAAACCTGGATGTGACGTGAGTAATAGTGATAATGAAATTTAATATATAAGTGAAATTACGAAGATGTTTTTCCGTACGATTAATGTGGGATAATTTGTTTTAAAATATTATAGAGCGAATATTGTAGAATTGTTTTACAACGGATTGAATGTGGGATTAATTTGTTTTAGAATATATTATAAAATTTAAAAAAAAATTCAGTTGTTAGTAAATATTATATACTTTAACTATTACAATAATTAATGTACAAGTTGTAGTTTACAATATTAATTTTAGTGATTTATTTCATAAAAAAATTTAGTTTGCATTTTTCAATAAATTGTAGAATAAATTAATGAAGGTAAATAAATCTAACAAAATTTTGGAGGGAAATTATTTCGCGAAAATTTTTGGAGCGAAATATTTTCGCGAAACTTTTTGGAGGGAATAATTTTGGAGGGAATATTTCATTCTTTAAGCTATATAATATCCTTAGGAGACTCCATTTGTATGATTCAACATCTCCTATTTGAAAGGGATGGATTGTTCTGATAGTGAAGTTTCGATTTATACACCATCAACATCTTCATCACGTAACAATTCTATTCATAGTGATGAATATAGTGGGAATTCTTCCACTATGAATAGAAAGTCAATTCTTCCACTTAGTCCCCATTCTAAAGACTATGAGAGCAGCACTGATGAAAGAGGGGATGGAGAATTTCAAATTAATAAAGAGTCACAGATTCCACTTAGTCCTAATTCTAAGGACGATGAAAGCAACGGTGATGAAGAGCATGATGGTAAAGTTCAAATGAATGGAGTGTCACAATGTCCACTTAGTCCTAATTCTGAGGACTATGAGAGTAGCAGTTTTGAAGAGCATGATGGTGAAGTTCAAAAAAATGGAGTGTCATGGTGTCCACTTAGTCCTAATTCTGAGGACTATGAGAGCAGCAGTTTTGAAGTGCATGATGGTGAAGTTCAAAAGAATGGAGTGTCACGGTGTCCACTTAGTCCTAATTCTGAGGATTATGAGAGCAACAGTTTTGAAGTGCATGATGGCGAATTTCAAAAGAATGGAGTGTCACGGTGTCCACTTAGTCCTAATTCTGAGGACTATGAGAGCAGCAGTGATGAAGAGCGTGGTGATGAATTTCAAAAAAATGGAGTGTCAAAGTGTCCACTTAGTCCTAATTCTAAGGACTATGAGAGCAGCAGTGATGAAGAGCGTGGTGATGAATTTCAAAAGAATGGAGTTTCAAAGTGTCCACTTAGTCCTAATTCTAAGGACTATGAGAGTAGCAGTGATGAAGAGCGTGGTGATGAATTTCAAAAGAATGGAGTGTCAAAGTGTCCACTTAGTCCTAATTCTAAGGACTATGAGAGCAGCAGTGATGAAGAGCGTGGTGATGAATTTCAAAAGAATGGAGTGTCAAAGTGTCCACTTAGTCCTAACTCTAAGGACTATGAGAGCAGCAGTGATGAAGAGCGTGGTGATGAATTTCAAAAGAATGGAGTGTCAAAGTGTCCAATTAATCCTAATTCTAAGGACTATGAGAGCAGCAGTGATGAAGAGCATGGTGATGAATTTCAAAAGTATGGAGTGTCAAAGTGTCCACTTAGTCCTAATTCGAAAGACTATGAGAGCAACAATGATGAAGCGCGGGATGATGAATTTCAAAAGATTGGAGTGTCACAGTGTCCTCTTAGTCCTAATTCTAAGGACTATGAGAGCAGTAGTGATGAAGGACATGATCATGCAGTTAGTCCTAATTCTAATGATTATAAAGGTAGCAGTGACAAAGGACAGGATGTAGCATCTTCAATAAGTAAACAGTCTCATTTTCAACGTAGTCCTAATTCTATGGACTATGAGAGTAGCACTGAAAATGCACTTGAGGAAGAATATCCATTAAACATTGAGTCAAATTTTCCATTCAGTCCAAATTCTAAAGACTATGACAGTGGCAATGAAGAAGGGGAAGATGAAGAGTATCCTCTAAGTCAATATCTGAAAAGCAGAGCTGATCATAGTGTGGATAACATTCCTCTTAATGATGATGAAAATCCTTATAAAAATGATGATCCAATGATGGAGATGTTGCCAAGAAATATTGTATCGAGGAGTAGGAGCAGACCTTTTCGTATAAATGCAAGCTGTTCTAGTTATACAAGGGGTAGAGCAGAATATCTGACGAGAAGAAGTTCTATCAGTGCTCTCATTTCAAGTGAATGTTTCCAAAAAATTGCTTGAAACATATGGATTTCACATTTGCATTAGAAAGCAGGAAGAGATATTTGTCAATGAATAAAAGCATGCAAAATTCATATTTAGTTGGATGCATGCAATCTACATTGTCAGGTTATGATTATCATATTAGGAATTTATTATTGTGTAGAAAAGCTTTCAAAATGTTTCATTCGATTGGGAATTTTCGTCTCTCGAGAATTCAAGAAAATTTGGAAAAGGATCCCACATTTTATTCAGAAGTACGTCATAAAAGTCAGTTTGGGCCATTATCAAACACTGCAATGTCATGGATGAAAGATTTCTTTTCAAAGCATGGAGAGTGTATGCCAAATAGAGAGACAATACATATTCCAGATAATTTTTCAAGATGAGAAATCTACAACTTATACAAAGAATATGCAGAAGGTGCTGAGGGACATGGCCAATTTATTACATATCAATATTTTGTGAAGATATGGAAGAAAGAGTTCAATAATGTCCGTATTCCTAAGAAGACAAGGATGGGGATTTGTAGTACATGTGCTTCTCTTAAATAAAAAAGGGACAAATGTGAAAACTCAGAAAGAGGTAAGCATTCATAACTTTAACTCTTAAAATTGTATAGTCATCAACTATGAAAACATATTTCTTAATGAATTTCTTTTATGTTGTGTAGATTTAATTGTCAAAGAACTTCATGAGCATCGCGAACAACAAACAAATGAAAGGGAGAAGTTGTACATGCATCGAAAGAAGTGTTATGATAATCCGAATAAATATTTGGGTTTGATAATTGATGGTATGGACCAGAAGAAAACACTTTTACCACATTTTGTTCGCACACCCAAAAATTTACAAGAGGAAAATTTTATTCAGTTTCACTTGGTCGGTTGTATGGTCTTCAATGGGAAAATGTTGCCAAGGGTGTACTTCACAGCTCCAAATATTCATAATGATGCAAATCTGACCATAACCATAATTCATGATGTGATTTCTCATTGGTCTGGTAATCTTCCTGAAGTTTTGTATCTACAATTGGACAACACTTGCCATGAAAACAAAATTCAGGTTATTTTTGGATATCTAAACATGCTTGTTGAATTGAGAATTTTTCAAAAGGTAAAGGTTGGTTTCCTTCTTGTTGGGCACACTCATGACCATATTGATCATATGTTCAGTCGTTTTTCAGTCACATTGAGGAGGAAGGAAGTTGGGAGCTTGCCATCACTAATTGAATGTATTAAGAAATCATACATGCCAGAGCCTACTTTTGATGTGTTGGAAGAAACTGTTGACATGCGAAGGTTTATTCTGGGATCATATGGTGAGGGGAAATGCATTGAACAACTTAATGACATTAGCTTCCAACATCAATTTCGTATCAAAAAAATTGATGGGAAAACACTAATATGGGGCAAGAAGTTTTCAACTACTACAGAATGGGCACCGTCATCAGGTTTGCAATTTTTGAAGTTCATTCCAGATCGTCCAATATTTGCATCAAAAATATTGTTATTACAATCAGTTGGTGAAGTTCAGAATGCACGCAGACAGAATAGACATATAAATTATTCTGATTGCCTGGAAGAAATTAAAAAATGTATTAGATATACATATGAGTACTTTGACATTGCTGATTCAGTTTGGTGGGAATCATTTTTCAATAATCAAAGTGATATCATTTCAACAACAAAAAATGAAGATATACCTTTGAAAAATCCATTTAGTTGGCCACAAAATGTGTCGAATGAACATGAGGAAGTAAACATTGTTGAACAACAACAAAGTCAAGGTATTATTAATTCTTCACAGGCAACGGAAAGAGAGATGTATATTGGTTCCAGAAGATCTCGTGCACAATGTGAAGCCATGGAAGACATTTACAGGGGTTCAGTACAGGATATTAAGGAGGGTTGCATGATTGCAGTGCTAGCAGATGGAGATCCCAATGGCTATCCATTTTGGGTTGCTAAAGTTATAAAGGTCTTTACAGAGAATGAGGATGTTACAGGTGTTGAAGTACATTGGTATGCCACAAATACACACCCATTCAATGGTGTGTATAAGCCAGAGATGGTAGTTGACAAAAAAAATGGCGGAAAAAGAAAAAGAAAGGGTACAAATATAAATCATCGCCGCACAGACATATTACAATTGGAGGATTTTGACATACTTGTTTATGACTTCAATTTAACAAAGAGAGGAACTCTTCGCTTCAAGACGATAGAGATTCTGAAAAGGTTGTTACCAGAAGGAACAATGTTGACATGGGAGTCTGCTGAAACCAGTCGTAGATCTAGAAGAATTTTGAAACCTGGAATGTTCGGCATGCATGTGGACTCAGATGGGGCACTAGTTGATGAAAGAGAAGAATATGGAACATCTTCGTCAGCATCCAGTCACTCATCTGAAGATGTGAATTCTGATGGTGTGCAAGAAAATATGAGTGATTTTGAATAATTGTTTAGGACAGTTTATATAACTGATGTATGCATCGTATCTTCAAATAAAATTAATGTTTTCCATATGGTGTTAAATGAGAAGTTATGAATCATTTTTATGTTGTTGGATTATATGTCTTAAGTATGATAAATTTTATTGTTTAAATATCTACAATGCAATATCAAATTAGAGATATAATGTATGTTTTATTTAGTATACAAATAAAGACTTTTGAATTCATTTAGTGATGTAATTTTTTCATAATGTCATGGTTTCTTAATTTTATAGTTGAAAAATTTTCAATTTCTTTTGTATCTAGCATGTTATGGTTGAAAACATGTTAAATTATACTTAGGAAAGAAAAATGATATTCTACCAAAAACATTAATTTGTTTTTTCCTCATAAATAAATTTGTTTGAGACATAAAAATTTGGTTTTATTAGCATTTTTTAAAAATTTCGAAAATTGACCCTAAAAAAAAAATCATTGTTCCAGTATCATTACTTTCATTTTGAAGCTATTATTTGCACAAAAATTTCATAGTAAATTTCGTATTCACTGCCATTTTTAAAACATGTTCAAAATTTATGCCTAAAAAATAAAAACATCGTTCCAGTATACACATTTTTCGTTTTTAGCACTGTTTTTGATGTTTTGGGCCAGAGTTCCCGTTTTGAGTTTATAGTTCCCGTTTCAAAGTTTAAATTGTTTCCAATGGAGAACAAGATTTGCCAACATGAATGTTTTCTACAATGTTAGGCTTGGTTGAAATGTTTATATAAATAGTTTCTTCTATGTTGGACAAATTACGCTCAAAATCTACAGTATTTACAGAATTTGACAAAAAATCAACGATCGATGGGTGATTTAGCTCCTTTGAATAATCTTCATTATCATCTAGAAGGTAGGAACGATGATGATAATATTCCCATGACGTCTCTCTTATCATCATTGATGTGACGATTCCTTCATCCGTAGAATGTATACGTGAAAAAGGATTCGAAGAGGTACCATATTCTAACGATCTATCTACCCATACAATTGTTGAGTGCAGATTAGGGTTCGCCGTACAAGCCTGAAAAATTAATTGCTATGATGATTCAATGGGGCTCAGCGGCAATGCCTTGCTATGACCATCAGTTTCAAAGTAGTTGGATCTTCGTAAAATCAAATGATGTAGAAGAAATCATGTTGCAAGTCTCTACTCTTGCCACCTCCACCAAACCAGATGGTGGTGGAAGAGTAAAAGTGCCCATTAGGGAAGGATCTTTAAGGAGACCTACTCTAACACTTTGAAGTGACAGTGGGTTTCCGTGTATCAACGAAATGCTTCCCGTAGCCTGTGAAATATTGGCAAAGAAGGCTAGATGATCAATGACTGTGATTCCACCCTTGAAAGGGAATGCAATTGTACAAAAGTACGTGGAAACAACAACAGCCATAACATATACCCAAGGCCTTCCTAGTAAAATGTTGTAATCAAGGAGTTCGTCAACTACCTCAACGTCAACAGTTACTGTCTTGCCCCCTAGTTCGATTTGTAGGTTACTCAAAATCCAATATGGAGTGTATGTTCCTCCATCGAATGCTTTTAACGTAGTTGGTGATCGTGACAACGACGGTGAACCAAGTGTTTTCCAGCAGCTCATGGACATAATGCAAGTAGATGCCCCCTCATCAATAATAGTTCAGTGAATGTTCTTATTGAGAGCTTTTACTTGTATTAGAAAAGCTAATTGCACTGGTAATTGTGGTGAATATCCCGCATGGTTGAAAATTACAAGATTTGAATCGGTAGGGTCTATTCCACCTATTGCTGAAAATAAAGCTTGTTTTTGGGAGGGACAATTTTGCAACACCTCGAATGTCGACATAGCGGAAGGTGATTGAGCCAGATCCTCCACTATATTATAGTTTTGAGCCGCTCGAGCACGAGGATTAAATGTTGATTTATGCACAACTCCCTTTGGTGGCTTTATCGTCAATTCAGGTACAATTGGTGGAACAACTTCTGATGAAGTCGAGGTCGAAGTACTAGGTTGATCAGTGGCCTGGTTATTCGACGACGATGGATTTCCATAATCTTTGTTCCTTGTTGACACCAAAACATCATTTTGTGGATTTGCGATGGATAACATGAGTACTTGGGATGTGGAAGCATGGTCAGTTGCAACCAAATGTGTCTCTGAGGTTGGAAATGGATCTGTCAACACTGCTAATGTGTTTGAAGTCTTTAAAAGTTTAGAGACCTCAGAGTGATGTGGAAAATCTCTTGTATAATGCTCGTCATTACATATCAGACATGGATAACGAGGTTTCCTAGCTGCGGTAGGGGAATCAGATGATTTCTCAGGAGTGGAATTTTCCTGTTTCTTTTTGTTATTCTTCCCCTTCTTCTTACCTCCTGGTTGCTTTGGATTTTTTCCTTTGTCAGATGACACGACATTAATCTCAGAGGCATGAGTGTTTTCTGATGCATTTGTAGCTTGATTGGAAATAGCAAGAGTTTGACCAGATGGTCTTCCTGCTGTCTGTGTGCTTGAAGAACTGATCACACCGTCATTGGTATGAGAGTCCTTACTTGATTGTGGGGTTGGTGGAACATTGTAAGATGGTCTAGGTGCATTAGGGATTTTATCATAGAGTGTGTCGGATTGTGTGTAAATCAAATCCAAGTAACTTGTGTGGAATTACTGGCCACCATGGTACATATGCGATTGGATCATTGGTGAGCCAGTTTAAATCTGGCAATTCTAAAGTTGCTACAAATGGCAACTGTCGATTCAAGTCAGGTTGAGCGTACCCAGGATATGATGGAATTTCCTGTGCAATAGGTCTTTGCAGACCATCGTAGGGCATCTGCATTTAGTAACCTTGGTATGGTTGCTGAACAAAACCAGTATAAGGTGGTTGTTGATCACCAGATTGAAATTGTGGTTTTCCATAACTTGCAAAGCCTTGTTGTCTAGGACCTTGGTAAGCTTGATATTGACCAAAACCAGGTTGAGCTTGTGAACCAAGTCCAAACTGAGGTTGGAACTGTTGGAATTGGGGTTGTTGGAATTGCGACAGCCATGGTTGTTGAACCAACTGTTGCTGCCCAGTAATGAAAGGTTGACCAGGTTGTGAATCAACTATACCAGTGTAAGCCTGGGTCAATCCAAATAAAGGTATACTAACCTGAGGTTGTTGCTGAGCTCCAGAAACAAGTGGTTGTTGTATAACAACTTGAGAAACTTGAACCTCTTGACTTGAAACTTGTGGTTGCAAGGAAGAAGGATCAGTTTGTACCGGTTGAGATACAATAGTTTGAGCTTGTGATTGTGGCACAGTAGTAACAATAGGTGTAGTAGGAATATTTGACATAGTTTGCATTGGTTGTGTTGGATACACAAGCCTTGGTTGAGTTGGCATTACTGGTTGCCATTGACAAACTCTAATTCCAATTTGACTTGAATATTGTGGGAAAATACCATATGGTTGTCCTCCGGAATAAGGAGGATACGGTGAATAAGCATATTGCTCTCCATATGGTGGCAATCCGATATTTAATGGATACACAGGTCTTTGCTGACCAGATTTCCCAGTCTGATAATAATATGCAGGATCAAACTGTTGAGTTCCCATTATAGAAGAACCAGATAGAATCCTGGATGAGGACATGGGTGATGACCATGGTGTAGAAGCAACCCCTGAGTGGGTTCCAGACAATGATTGGTAACCAATCGAGACGGACGATTCACCATACAGGTGCGACTCAGGTGTGGTAGAAAACATTGAAGGAGTTACAACAAAAGATTCTATTGCAGCTGCATCAAATGATACAGTCTTGGATGTTAACGATTGTTCAGCCATAGTTAACTGGCCCAAAAGTTGTCCTAAAGATTCGACGGGAACTTGCAAGGAAGTAGGATCAGATGAAGCAAAGTAATCAGGAGTAGTAGTAGGGTAAAGATAAAGCCCAGTTCCAAAGTGAAACGGGGTTCCAGGTGTGGAATCTTCTACTAATTCCTCCTCTATGGCAATCAAATCTGGTGGAAGAGGTTGACCGTCAGGTCCGTAAAAGATTTCTGGTGTTGATGAAAGTGTAGTTTCAACAATGACTGATGTTTGAGGGGTAACAACTTCTGAATGTTGAAATTCGAAGTCTAGATGTTCAGGTAAATGAACAACAATTTCAAAGGGAGGTTCCTGAACAACTTCAGGTTCAGATGTAACTTCTATTTGAACTGGGATAGATTCTGGACCAACTCCTGGTTGAGCTGTTTCAAGTTCAGAAGCACTTTCTGGTTGAACAGTTTCAAGTTGAGTATCAACTTGTTGTTGGACAACCTCGGTTACTGTTACACTAGGATTAGTACTAATGTCCTCAGGTAATTGTGAAACTTCTTCTTTAGGAACAGATGTACCAGAAATAGTCAGAGTAACTGGAGTCTCTATATCTATTGAAATGAACGTTTCAGGTAACCTAGATGAAGAACTAGGAGTTCTTGATGTACTAGACTTAGTTAAACGAGACCGCTTTGTCCGAATTGGTGTCGCTTCAGGAGGCAAAGGCGGTTGGTTCGCTGTTCTCCGCGAACGACGAGGTTTGGGTTGATTTTCCTCCACGATTGCGGATTTCTTTTATCAACTTAAAATCAACTAAGGAATGAGGATGTTATTCGTGGTCAATTAATTTTTACGACACTGGGACAGAACTTTGCTTTTTAATTTTTAAAGAGTCGAGAAAAAACAAAATATGACTCTGGTTGCCTTTGATTTTTAATGAGCCTAAAAGGACAAGTGCTCAGATGATCGTTTTACTTTTAAAGAGTCGAAAAGGAACGAAAGTGACTGCTCTGGAGAATCTATACAAGAGGATTTACGAGACAAATCACAAAACTGCAATATACACCATGGTGATAAATGAAAGAGAAATGACCAAGGACTTTACGTACGACAGTCAATCTTCCCGAATGCTATGTTCAATGTGTTGCGATCGGTAAGGCAGTAGACTCGACTTCCTAGGGATAAAGGATTTCAACCTATTGGGGTCTCCCATTATATACGCGATGATACAGGGAGCACAAGTCCGTACTAGCACTTATCGGATCATAGAGGAGGAATCACCAAACCTTCAGTGAAAATGACAGCTACTAGGTTTAAAGACGCCGGAACACGTCTCTAGCCTAGACCTCTAGATGTTTTTCGTTAAGTTCCAATGCATTTTTAGATTAATTGATGTTTATTTTAAGTTGATCTTGCTTAAAATTTGCCTTTGAAGGTTCACCGCATGATGTGTTCTGAAATTCCTAAGAATGCAACTAGAATGAGAAGCACTCTTTCCATTTAGTTTCAACAATGAAAATCCTAACTATGAGGGATAGAGCATAGAAGTACTTTTTGAACAAGCAAAAAAGAGCACAAACTAATGCAATTCCCTAAACCATTCCTTTTGAACACACAAACTCAAGCTCTAAAATGTAAATTGCATGTATTTCTTTTTAGTTTCTCTTAATGTGAATGATGCAATAAGAAAAACTAATGCACAAATGATTCAGAACTCTTTTCACAAAAAATGATGATTTATGATAATTTATTTTAAAAGGGAAAGGAAGACTGTACGACACTTTTGATTTTAAAGAAATGAAGATTTTCAACACTTTAAATGAAAATACAAATCAAATGCACAAGTAAATCAATCGATTATTTATGAAGGAAGACTTTACGACACTTCATTTTTCGAAGAAAATGACGATTTTACGACACTTTTCTATCGACAAAACAATCGATCAAAACTAGCTTTCGACAATGGATTGAAAATGATAAAACAAATACATAAAAAACATCCAACAATCCAGTCTAAATAGGGCCAAATTAAGGAGATGAAAATTGTTTTCAGAGACAAAACATCATTGACATTTAGCAACTCATTCAAACAAGAGAAAATTGGCAAAAACTTTCAGTTCCTAGATGGGAAACTGACCCTAAAGGGATCAGTGCAGGTAGCAGTTAGAGACAATGCGATGAATCACACTGAACCTATGCAGGAAGTGCACTGCAGTGCACTGTGTCCTTCATCAAACTGCGCTGATGACAGTAAGCAATTCTGAAGGCAATTTTGTCACAATTTCGACTCAATTTTCAATGAAAGAGGACTGAAATCAATAAACGACCACAAGTATAGTATGTAGAAATGTCTTAAGAGGCTGATAAGATACTAACATGGACAATCTTTCCCCATCGGAGTCACTACTTTGTTTCGGGAATATTTAGTGTACTTAGACAAACGCCTAACCCTCTAGATCTAGTAGCAGGTCTAGAAACAATAGACAAATTAATCTCAATCTTTTTCTATAATCAACATATAAAACAAGAGAGGAGAGAAACCTACCTGTAGTTTTCAGTAACTCCTTGTCTCCCTTGACCAATCTTGCTGCTCCTTTTCGTACTTAAATCACTTGGAAAGTACCTGCACAACTACAGAAACAAAGACCCATCAAGGCAAAATGATAATGATCTATTGCTTATAAATAACATGGAATCGAGAACATGATATACATATGACAACATTAACATGTAACACAAGCATAAGGAAAAAGTCTTGAAAACTTTATTGATAAGAGGAAAGATTACAACCCATATGAGCTCAATCCAGCAACACTCTTCCAATTCAAATCCTCTTCAACCTCATGAAAAGCAAGACACTCCAACACTATAACAATACTTGCACTCAATTCTAATCTCATATCACTAGCATCTCCTTACAACTGAATATTTTTCAGCCCCTGATCCCTTAGATGAGTGATCTATTTATAGGTGAGTGAAGGAGGTTATGCCATCAATGGAGATAATGAATGCCTTTCTAAATTTAGAAATCAGTTCCATGGAAGAAGGGATAGGGGATTGATGTTTCCTAATTCCCTTTCTCATCCAAAGGTGAACTCAAAGGAGCAGGTGGCATTGAGAAACTTCTAGAGGCTTCCAATGGATAAGGAATCTTCAAACCCTCACAGAAATTTGCTCAAATTCACTCAGCGCAGGCCAAAGAGGGACTAAGTGCACTGCATAGAACCCTGTCAGTGTATGGTTTGCATTGCAACACACCCTAATGAAGGCCTACCTACGTTGGTCTTCTTAGAGGTAGTTTTTGGATGTCTTCAGTGATGGAACTTCTTGGGAACTAATGCATTCTGATGACTAACTTCTTTAGGGCATGTAACAACTGCACTAGGGGTTGATGGGCCCTAATAATATCGATCTGTAATTTGGGGGTTGATGTGCCCAAATGGATCTGTAACAGATGTGTTCGAACCTGTGTCGGTTCCATCACTGGGAAAGTCTATGTAATATGTATCATCTGTAGATGAATTCTCAAGGAATACATGGATATATTTCCTTAGGAAGAAATCTAAAGTCTTTGACAAGTTTAAAGAATTTAAGGCTTTGGTCGAAAACTAGACAGAGAAGAAGTTAAAGGTGCTGAGGACAGATAATGGTGCAGAGTTTTGCAAGAAGGAATTTGAAGAGTTCTGTAAGAAATGTGGTATAGCACGGTAGAAGACTACTCCATACACACCTGAGAAAAATGGAGTTGTAGAAAGAATGAATTGATGGAAAAGGCAAGAAACATGCTCAGTGGTGTCAAGTTAGGACATGAATTATGGGAAGATGCAGTGGAGACTACATATTACCTGGTCAACAGATCACCTTCATCAACGTTGGAGGATAAGACTCCACGAGAGGTATGGACTAGTAAGAAACCTTCTCTTTCACATCTGAGGGTATTTGGATCTGATGCATATGTACATGTTCCAAAGGAGAAAAAAACAAATATGGATAGTAAATCTAAAAAGTGCATCTTTATTATGTATAAGAATGGTTGAAAAGGTTATAAGCTTTGGAACCCAGTAATAAGGAAGGTTGTGTACAACCGAGATGTGGTGTTTAGAGAGGTGAAATATGTTATTAAACATGAATTCCTACCAAAGGAACATGAGAAGATAGAGTTTGAGCTAAAGGAGGAAGAATGAGACTCTACAACAGAAGAGGAGTCAGAAGATGAAGAGCCACAAACTCCAGCTGTGAGAAGATCAGTTCGAGAAAGAAGGCAGCCAGAAAGGTATAGTCCATCTGCTTTCTGTTCAAAGTTTTCTTTATCTATTATTGATGATGATCCCAGAACTATGAGGGAAGTAGTGGATTCAGAGGATGGAAAACTTTGGAAAGAGTCCATGATTGATGAAATGACATATTTACACAAAAATGAGGCTTGGGATTTGGTGGAGTTGCCGGTTGGAAGGAAACTCATTGGCATCAAATGGTTGTTTAAGAAGAAGTTGAATGCAGAAGGAAAGGTAGAGAAATACAAAGCTCGGTTGGTAGCAAAAGGTTATTCCCAGGTGACGTGAATTGATTTTGGTGATATTTTTTTCTCCTGTAGCCAAGCTAGCTTTTATTAGATTACTTTTATCTGTTGCTACTGCTTTTTATTTTGAGGTAGAACATATGGATGTGAAGACATCATTTCTTGACAGGGATTTGGAAGAAAAGATCTACAGGAAGCAACCTGAAGTCTTTGTAGTGAAGGGTAATAAAGAACTGGTATGCAAGTTAAAAAAGTCTCTGTATGGGTAAAAACAGTCACCAAGGATGTGGTATCAAAAATTTGATACATTTGTATGGGGAATTGGCTTCACCAGAAGCAAAGCATATCACTGTGTGTATTTTAATTCAATTGGTGACCATGTTATTTATTTGGTCTTGTATGTGGATGATATGTTGTTGGTTGGAAATGACAAAGAAATTATCTAGGATTTGAAAAGCCAATTGTCCTCCAAATTCGACATGAAATATCTTGTTGCTACAAATTATATTTTGGGCATGGAAATTAAACAAGATCGAGCAAAGAGGAGGATCTGGTTAAACCAGAGGAAGTATGTCAAGACAATACTACAGAGGTTTAATATGCACGATAGTAAACTAGTGAAGGTTCCTATTCCTGTAGGTGTAAAGCTATATACTTAAGAGTGTCCCAAGACACAAGAAGAGGAAGAGGACAAGTCCCATGTTCTATATGCAAGTGCAGTTGGAAGCCTGATGTATGCAATGATTTGTACTAGACTAGACATTGCACATGTAGTGGAAGTATTGAGCAAGTTTATGTCAAAACCAGGGAAGGAGAATTGGAAATAATGAAGCGGGTTTTCAGGGATTTGCGTGGCACTAGTGATTATGGTTTGTATTACCAAGGAAGAACAGGATTGGACAGAGTTTTGGACATCCATGGCTTTGTTGATGCAGACTGGGCTGGAGATCTAGATCAAAGAATATCTGCAAGTGGGTATGTGTTTAACCTATTTGGAGGTGCAGTCAGTTGGATGAGTAAGAGACAATCTGTAGTGGCACTTTCAAATACAGAGACAGAATACATGACAACCACTCATGCAAGCAAGGAAGCAATTTGTTTGCAGAGATTGTGTTCAAGTATGGGGTTAGTACAACGATCTATAAGGATAGACTGTGATAGCCAAAGTGCAATTTTCTTGGCAAAGAACCCTGCTTATCATTCAAAGACAAAGCACATTGATGTTCAGTATCACTTTGTGAGGGATATGGTTGAGGAAAAAAAGGTGTTCTTGGTAAAGGTGGACACTTTGAAGAATACTGTAGATGCATTAACAAATTCTATGAGCACTGATAATTTATCTTTGTGTAGAGAAATAATGGGCGTTGCAAGGCTGGATCAATGACTAAGCTCTACTGTGGAAAGAAAACAACAAGTGGGAGAATGTTTGGTTGTGTTATATTCTTTCCATGACTTCTTCACGCGTGCATGGGGGGTGTAGCCACCTTTGTACGTTGCGCTGAGCGCTGCTGGGGGATGGCAGCCCCCCTGCATGGGGTCCAGTACAATGCCCCAAGAATTTTTTTTTGGACCCTATATTAGGTGGGCGGACCTACCTATGGTTTTGTGCATGGATTTCACACATGGTTTTGGGCATGATGGTTTAATGTCCATGGTATTTTGTAGATCAGGTCAAGGGAACTAAGGTTATGTTCTAATCCAGGGTTAATGGATTGGGGTTTATGGATACTTTGACATGTATATATATGTATTGTAACATTGAAAGGAACATAATGAAAAAAACAATTTGGTAGTCCCGGTTTTGGGATCTAGGGGAAAATCTCTATGTATATCTGTTTTATGTTTTATGCTCTCACATTTTTGTTTTTAAAATTCATATGCAGGTAATTTCTGTACAAGGTTAAAACCTACCGAGTTTGGGTTTGGGTATGGTTTCCTAGTTCAACAAGAAACGATTATTAGGGGTACTTAGCTCAGCAGAGGTAAACAGTGGCCAACTTGCTAGTTGTGAAGTCATGTAGTTTCACAAGTTATTAGCAAAGTTCACAGGTCAAAATTTGAACCCTACTGTGACTTATTATGATAATCAAAGTTGTATCAAACTCTCCAAGAGTCACATGTTCCATGATCAATCCAAGGATATTGACACCAAGTACCATTTCATCAAAGATATAGGGTCTAGAAGAGAGAAATGATTCTTCAGTACATTCCCACAGATAAGTAGGCTGTAGATATCTTGACTGAACCCTTGTCAAAGGGGAAGTTCATGAAGTTTAGAATACTCAAGAGAAAAAAATTGAGATTGAAGCTTGAAAGAATCAATATTTGGCTTGCAGGACAAGAAGAAAGCACTATTAGTTCAGTCGTTGGAGTCCACACACAGAAACAACTTGCTTGAAATGAGGGTGAGCAAACTTGAAGAAGAGAATAGACATTTGCAAAGGAAAATAAAAAAATATAAGAGCAATCCTGCAAAAGTGGGAACATGAGCCACATGTAATCATTGAGATAAATGCACTTTAAAAAATATGGTTTCTGATAAGATGCAGTTATATGCTCCAAAATAAAAAAATTTCACTTTTACACTATGCAGGGTGGCAATGTAGAGCAACTTACAACATTAGAAGCTAAAACAATGAAGCATAAGATTTTTAATGAACATGTTCTTCAAATTGAGCAACTTATCCTTCAAATTTGAAATAGAGGAGCATACCTATCTCAAAACTAATCTTCTTAAAAAAGTTTAAGGTCAAAACGTCAATGTAGAATTGGAAAAGTTGAAGAATGAGCTCATCTCCTTTGTGCTAAAAATAATTCTCTCAAACTTGAGATATTAAGCAAAGAAGAATTGTTGAAGAAGCTTGATGGTGATAATGGTTACTTACAGGAATAAATGTAATGCTACATATTACTGATACAATTGACCATGTCCAAAAATTGGAAGAAGAATGCAAAGAGCTTAGAATAAATATACATGAAATGGCTTGATTGAAAAGAGGAAGAAAATGTTATGTTTCATAACTATATCCAAACCCTGGAATAATAAAATGAAACTTGAAAGATGACTTTCAAAACCCAACAAAGAAAGTGAAAACTAATATTGACAGGGAAAGATTTTCATTATCAAATAAGAACTTCTACAACTACAGGAGAAAAACGTAAGCTCAAAAGAACAAGTTGTCTCCAACAATGCCATTATATAAAGCATAAAAGATCTAGCAAAAGTTGCATATCAAAAATGAAAACCTTGAAGCTGAGATGGGGCATATTTATATGTAGAAAGGTGAGCTCAAGGAAAACCTTTTTTCTCTCAAGGAACTGAAAGTTGATCCTGAAGGTTAAGACAAAGACATTAGATGATGATAGTATCCAGCTGCAAGAAGACAAATCTAGACTCAAAAATTTTATCTCAGAAGAAAGCAGTGGACAAAGGAAATGTTAAATGTAAAATTGAGAATTAAAAAATTGAAATGAATCAAGTGTCATTAAATCAACAGAGAGGTTTGAAGGAGCTTTAAATGAATGGGAAAGTACAAAAGTTGGAGGAAAAGTTGTTTGAACTGGAGGTTGAAATTGAAAAACCTCAAAACCAAGTCTAAATCGAGCTTGAACCATCCAAAATCTCGAGAAACTAGTGTTTTCTATAGAATAGGATAAGATAAACCTCAACTGTAAGTTGGATCCTTGACAAATCAGATTCAAAATCTGCTAATGCTGGTAAATGCACTTAAGGATTTCAAAGAGATGACATCAAAAGCTATAACAACCAATCAAGATCATATACAACAGTTGGAAATCATAGTACAAGAACTTAAATAATTAAGTAACAAATTGATGCTCCATAAAACAACACCAAAAGCAAAGCATCAAGACATATATGAACAACTTGGAGACTATCGGCATAAGCTGAAGCCACAAGAAGAGAACTCTTAAGTGACAGAATCAGAGAAAAAAACTTGTTTCAATTGCAAGTAAAGGAGCATGCATCTCTAATCTTGAATTTGATGATGTCGGGAAGCCGCAAGAAGCACTTAGTAACTTGAAAACAGAAAACAATAACTTGAAGGCAGAATCTAAAAATGTGGTCAAAGAATATCATTCCATGCAAGACAAAGTGAAAGACCTCAAAGAGGAGAAAATAGCCTCAGAACAAAAACTATAGTTTTCAATTCCAAGGTTGAATCTTGAATGTGTTAGAATAAAAACTTGCAATTACTGTTCTGCGAATTGAACAAATGCAAAGAGAAATGTCAATTGCTAGCAACGAAAACAAATATTGACGCTAAATTGATGGATAAAATAGGTGGGATTGAAATAATGTGAGAGGACTGCAAGAAGTATATGGTAGCATAAAAGCAAAGAATAAAAACTCAAGGCATAGCGTCAACCTCTGATGGATGATTTCCTTTCTAGGCAGAAAAAACTGAAAAATACAAAAGTGGAGAATTAAATACTTGAAGAGAATTTCCAACTAATTCTAGATGATTTTGGCGCCATTGAGGATTATTTGGCCCTGTTGCAGAACGATTGCCTATTTTTGAAGACAACAACTTCTGTAAGAATGAAACATCACAAATTGTAACTGTAGTTCGAAAACAGAAGGCATAGTAAAGCTTGGAAGTAAAAAATCCAACATTCAAACTGAAAAATCCATGTCATAAGTCAACCGTGTTGCTGAATTTAGATAAATAGAATATATGGTGTTAATATATTCCACGAGGTGTTATTTCAATAGTTACTTATACTTATCCACTGGTTTTAACACCTAAAAATGAGGATAGAAACGAGGACAAGAGATACCTTCATAAAATACTAAATTACAAGCTCCGCTATATGAAATAAAAGAGGTGACTCATCTATTGGAGATGATAAAGATCTGGTAAAGCGACAGAGAAAAAATGAAAAAAATTATTGTGATATCTTTTGGAAACCAAAAGGAGTCGAAAATTTAGGGAAACACATCAATCAAATCCAAAGAAGTAGACAAAAGCTAAAAAAATTTCATCTATAATCCCCAAATAAGACTTTCTTCAGACATAAAAACCTGCATAAAAGAATACAAAATGCATCTTATTTAAATTTATAAATGTAAGAGCATGCATATGAAATTTAGAAATCGAGGGAATCCCATAAAAAAACACACAAGAGGGTGTTTTAAGTGCAAAAAGCTAGCATATTCCTACACTGCAAAAAAAAAAACAGAAGAAAAGATGTAGTTGAAATTTCAAATCTCATTGAAACTATAAAGATGACCGCGGCTGCTGCTAGCTAGGAGAAGAAATAAAATGAACAAGTTGGCTAGAAGTGAATGTAGGTAGAGTTACTAGTAGGTTGGGAAAAGAAACTGCTTGGGACAATACTCGAGACCATACATAGAGAGATGACTTGAGTAGGAAGAAAATATTAGAGAGTAGTCCACAAGAAAAACACCTGAGATCGTAGTTGCCTAAAAGGAAAGAGAACGTGACTGTGAGCTAAAGAAAGAGTGAACATGAATTTGAACCTATGCACTAAGATTATGACCATGCCATCTTCTTCTCAGACAAAGATTGATCCACCATTGATCATGATAGTTGCATCTAGTGAAAAGCATTTGTATGTGACAATAAACACCAACCATGTCTACGAGAATTTCAGATTTCCCTTAACTGGCATGGTTTTTAATTTTTCGGTAGAAAGAAAATACTTGGCTTACCATAGACAGCTGGTGCTAGAATTGGTGAGTAATATGGAAAAAGGTGGGCAACTGTTTATAGATTGAGAGGTGGGGAAAAAGGAAAACCCTATACATTTCATGGCACACAACATCTAAATTGACAAAGTTGGTGTCTAGTAGAGGTACCAAGTGCAACAAAGCACATGCATGTCGAGATTGGAGGACGATCAACTATATACATGCAGGTAGTGACATGTAAGGGCATTTTACTGAAACAGGTCATGCTGAAAGTTATAGGACACTGGTGCAAGGGATTTTTGAATTCCTCTGGACTGAATACTAACAAAATAATGGTAGTTACAAGGGAATTTTGCTGAAACAGGCCATGTCGAAAGTTACAGGACACAGGTGGAAGGGATTTCTAAATTCCTCCGCAAGGATATCGAGAAAAAATATGGTAGCAACATTATAATTTCGACAAGCAAGAGATTCGACAGTGGATTACAAGTTGAATGAATTGCTAAAGTGAACATATATGCAATATGAACGTATGCCCAATGCAAATCCTACCTATTGTATCTCGAGTTTAGAAGTAAAACCGCTGAAGTACTTGAATGGATATTATGGAATGTCCCTGCTAGTTGAAAGAACACACCACCCGCTGGCTGAATGTTTTCAAATATCTCTGTTCAGTGAAAGAATGCACCCTTTTGCACTATATATTGGTGCTGGAAGCCCGACCAACCGCCTCAAACTCCACCCAATGCAACAAACCAAACACATGGAGAAGTAAATGGGGAAATTGAATGTAGGGTGTGCCAATCCAATCCAACAGTTAATGCGACTCAGATTTCCACTTGTTCCAGGACCGAGGCTGAGATTTGTTTTTCATAGGGCAAAACAAGGAGGAGATAGAAACAATCGAAACATTGATTGTTGATTGTTTTTGTTCCTGTCTTGCTATCAACTCAGAAACCAAGCAGGGCACTAATATTGTTAATATTTGATTCCCAGTTCATTGGTTGACAAATTGATGTGTTTGATCTCCTTTGGTGGTTGAATAATAGCTATGTCTTCTTCTGAGGTGAGTAATTTCATGATGCATATTAAGTAGCAGTGGTTGATTGAGATTTGACGGGTTGTTTAATGACATTTCTATTTTTCATTTCATTTATTGGTTCAATAGCTGTTCCATGGGCATATGTATACAATGGCCAAGGCTATTCAATGCATGAACAATGATAAGAGAAATATTGAATACAAATACACTTAATGAATGGATGAGCTAAATGAATGAGGTAATTTTTTATTCTGTCATGGGAGATACATAGTACTAGCTACGAATATGTGGATCTGTGGTGGGAGACATTAATAAGTTTTTGTTGAGCTCAACAAGTTGAACAGGTGTTCAACATAAGAGATTTGTTCAACGCAGTTAACACCACCTTTTGATGTTTTGTTCACCACAATTTAACACCACCTGTTGATGCTCTCTTCACCATAGTTTAACACCACCTGCTAATCAGGCTTGCTACTTGCTCTGGTCAAATCAACCCCAGTGGCATGGCACAATATTTGATGCCAATTGCCATGATCCATTACTGGGTCTTTGCCTTGGCACTTTAATGCCTCTTCCCCTGTTTAAGTCCTATTCCCTTGTTCAACCTAATTACCTACTGAGCTCTTTACCAATGTCTGATCACTGGATGATATAGAATATGCGGCATAGCAGATGTGGCAATTTTTAATTCGTTGAAAGATGACGAAATTAGAGTGTTGCAATTGGCTGTGGTGAACAATGTCTGCTCACCCCAAGCCCATAGAGAGAACGCCTTTCTGCGTAATTAAAATTAATTAAACAAAATTAAATTACAAATGAATTAGATAATGACTACGTATAATATTATTTACACATGTTAATAAAAATAATTAACAAAGGCAAAGGAAGGCAGGTGAGTCTTTTAGTGGAGTACATTAGTAGAAATAAGGAGGTGGTAAGGAATTATAAAGAGGAGGAGGGGAGGGAGGATTCGGGCTCACGTGGAGTGGACCCTCCCTCCAGCTTAAATCTATATGTTGAGAAGCTTCCTTGCAAAGGCTTGCAAGCCCCTCCCACTCATGCTTCTCCGCTTACATCCTCGATTGTGTCATCCTTACAAGTGAATCCTAGAAGGTAAAAAATGTTTGAAAGGTTAAACCTCTGTGAAACCATTAGCGGGATGCCATCATATGATTTAATTTTTATTTTGTTTAAATATTTTATTTATAATGTAAATTTACAATACAATTTTAATATATAATTTATTTTTAGTACATATTTATAATATAGACACTAGCTCTCGACTGTGGTGGTTCTGTAGGTTAGTAATATAATAATAATAAAATAAAATAAAAAGTAATTAATTAATAATTAAAGTAATAATATTTAGAGATTAATTAAATTCTTCTAAATTAATTAAGCTAATTAATTAAATAATTATATTTACATGATTAAAGTAAAATACAAGTTTTACATAATTAAGCCAAGACAATGAAAATAAACCAAACTTAGAAGAGGCATTATTTTCAAATTGTAAGTCCAAACTTAGCACAATCAAAGTTGTTGGGAAGCTGGTGAGAAATTGCATGGAGTCAAGTGATCAAAGTTGAAAACCAAGAAAAATGAAAATCCTACAAAATTGACAAAGTCAAAGCATAAAGGGGTGATATGACCAAAATTCACATAGAGGGTAACCATTATTATTATAAGGATAATAAAGTGAAAATGGGGGGTTGTTTTTTTGCCACAACACAGTGTTACGAGGTCTCAAATGGAAACTTCAATTTCACATATTCTCTGATACCCCAGACACAACCATAGGAGCAATACTTGGGCAGGAAGAAGACAAAAAACACTACGATATCTACTACATTAGCAAAAATCTAGAGCCAACAAAATTAAATAATACATCGACATAAAAGGAGTTTCTCGTTGTTGTTTATGTTGTTAACAAATTATGCCATTATATCATTTGATATCCTGTTTTATTATATACAGATCATTATGCTATTAAGTATTTAGCAAACAAACTGATTGCTAATGGTAGATTGACCCGATGGTTGCTTTTGTTGTAGGAGTTTGACATCACCATCAAAGATAGACTGGGGAAGGAAAACCTCATCGTAGACTTCCTATCCAGAATCCCCCCTATGAATAACTAATCTCATGTCGAATATCAATTCCTAGATGAGCATTTATTTGTGGTATCTAGTAAAATGCCATGGTATGCAGATGTCACCAACTATTTTACAACAAGAAAATTACCATCACATTTTTATCCTTGAGAAAAAAGATAGATCATTTAGCGTAGTTCTCAATTTTCTTTGATAGATGGTTTTCCTTTCTATACAGGAGCATAAATTCATATTCGTAAATGCATAAGGGAGGACGAAATCTATGACATTCTTAAGGCCTGTCATGACGAACCCTGCGGAGGCCATTTTGTTAATAGAAGAATATGACATAAAGTGTTGTAGATGGGTTATTTATGGCCAACAATATTTAAAGACTCCATGAAATATGTTCAATGATGTGATAGTTGTTAAAGAATGGGGCATCCTATTCAATCTGATGCAATGCCTCTTCAAATGCAGTTGGTAGTGGAGCCATTCAAAAAATGTGCTATCGATTTTGTGGGCCCCATTAACACTCCATCACCAGTTTGGTCTATACCAACTATGTCACAAAGTGGGTGGAGGCAAAATATATTCCAAGAGCTACAAAGGAGGCAATTTCAAATTTATTGTTTGAACTCTTTGCTCAATATGACCTACCTAGAGAAATTGTCACTGGCAGAGGACCATAATATACTGCTTATAATATTTCAGCAACATAGCATAAATATGGAATCAAGTAAAGAATCACTTCACCATACCATTTGCAAGCAAATGACCAATTTTAGAGTACAAAAAAAGTGTTGGAACACATTCTAACAAAAACAATGGCTACCAGTCACCGATATTGGCCTTATAAGCTTCTTGAAGCCCTATGGGCTTATCAAAGTACTTGGCATAATACCACACGTTTCTCACCTTACAAACTTGTGTATAGTGAAAACCTTATTTTTCCAAATGTATTTGAGATTAAGACTCTGAGGACAACCCTAGAAGTCATATTGGATCTTTTAGAGGCACAAAAACAATGTCTGAAGCAGGTAAATGAATTAGATGAAATGCACTCACTGCCCTTCAACAGACATCAACTATTCAATAGCAGTGGGCCAAGTGGCATGATCACTTCATCAAAAAGAACTTCCAAAAAGGTCAATGGGCGTTACTATATGATTCAAGATTCCAATACTTCCCGGGTAAACTTCAAACCAGATGGTTAGGCCCTTATGAGGTCGATGAAGTACATGATAATGGAACAATGCATCTTATCACTATAGATGAGTTAGGTGTTTCTTTCCTTCCAAATGGGCATTGATTGTGATTATACCATCATCCAATCACAAAAGGTTCTTTCTTAATAGAATCACAAATGACATAGATTTGGAAATTGTAGGTGGTCAGGGGGAAGCTCCCACACTTGCGATTGGGTAAAATTTCCTTTTTTATATCAGTTAAGTTCAAGAAAAAAAGAGAGAGAAAAAATAAATACTTTTTACTATTTACTTTTTTGTTTTGTTGTTTTCGATGTATATATGCATTTTATTTTATATGTAATTTGTTTTATTTGAAGTCACAACTACTGCAACCTTAAGTCACAACTGCTGCAACTTCAGGTCACAACTGTTGCAACCTCAAATTACAGTTGATGTTCCTTCATTTAAATAAGACAATGACTCATTGCCTTTCTATATTTATTAATAAGGACTTGCTAGGCATAATAATCTCTTAATTCCCCATTATTTTCAAAGTGACTATGATTGATTGTAAAGCCCACCCTTTGCCTCTCACCATACATTTCACTATGATTGAAACTAGTTTGGGGAGGGGGTGGAGGGGGGATTGTATAATTTCATTCTAGTTATTCTTTTAAAGTACCCTTTTCAAGCAATTTGTGCAAATCCTTCTTAAAATAGCATTAGTGGTATAACTTTCTATGGAAGACCATTCCTATAAGTATTTCCGTAAACTTTAATAGAAACATTGACATTTATGACTACACATTATCTGAAATGCTCCATTCCACTACATACTAAAGTAGCTATGGTAAGAGGACCATGGTGAAAGATGTTCTTAGGAACCGAACTTGACAAGTGAGGAAATGCGCTTAACTAATAATCTCTCGTGCCATCCATATTCCACAATTTTAAAATACAAATATATACTTTTTTTTTAAAAGGGAGCTAGAAATAAAAGCAAACACGCTAGTGTACTGAACAGGCCTGTTGGCAGCAGGGCTATGCTTGTATGGTACTAAGGCAAACCTGCCAGGGTACTAAACAAGCTTGCTGGTAGTGAAGCTATGTCGAGTAAAAGGGAGATATAAAATATATATATCAACATAATATTACTCATTAGTGTTTTGTAGATTTCTGTGGTGATGATCTTGAAACTGTGATTTCCGAAATTACTCCACAATAGACATTTTAATTGTCGACGTTTCGAGTCTAAACCAAGACCCATCGTCAGGACAAAGGTCGAGAAGAAGCAAATGAGAAATGTATAATAAATAGAAAGCGCACAATGAAAAATGGCTGACAATATGAGATTAATTTAATTAATATTGATATAAGTTGAAAGTAAAATTAATATATCTAAATATTAATTAAATAAATTAATTTAAATATGTATTAATCTAAATAAGAGTTGCATGTTTTAATTTAAATAGAAGATGCATGTATTAATATTAATTTTAAATCTATTAATATTAATATTAATATGAATATGCATTAATTTTAAATATAAGTTGAATGTAAAATTAATATGTTTAATTATTATAAATTATTTATGTCAATGTTTATACCTTTAATATATAGTTATATTAGAATTAGAAATGTTTTTAATTTGTTTAAGTTATTAATAGGTAATGTTATTAATTAAGTTAGATTTAAGTTAAATTATTAATGAAATAAAATGATTTAAATTATGATATTCCTTAATTAATATCATTAATAGTTAATGATATTAATTAAGGAATAGAAGGGGGCGAGGTGGTTAAGGAAGGAGGATTGGTCATGGATTGGAGATTAAAACTTTGCGTGAATAGGGTAACCCAACTCCCGTTGATCTCAATCCCACCGTCTTTGTTGAGATTGTTGGGATGCTTCATGATTTCCAAAACCTCACACATCTTTCTTTTATAATAATGGTTTTCCTTAGAGATTATTTCCATGTCTTCCAGGCATATGTGGTGACTAGTCTTAGAAGAATGTTTGGAAAGTGCTGAGGATCTAATTCTCCTTTTTGTGATATCTGGAACATGTTCCTTAAGTCTGATTTTGAAGGATATTCTTGTCTCTCCAATGTAACATTTACCACATGAGCACTTGACTTTATAAACGCCTTTTTGTTGGAAGTGATATAGGCCATCTTTTACAGATCTCATCTTATGTTGGATAGTATCTAAGGGCTTGAATGAGGTTGATATTCCTTTCTTTCTTAGTACTCTGGCTAATTTATCAGTAACACCTTGGATGTAAGGGAGATACGCCTTTCCATTTAGGGTTTGAGAGTTGGATGAGGGGGGTCTAGCAGTGGCTCTGGATTTAGCTTTTATGATAGCTTTATTGATGTCTCTAAACTTGTAGCCAGTGTTTAAGAAAACATTTTTCAGATACTCTATTTCTTCATCTACATGCTCTTTGTCTGATATCTTCAATGCTCTGGTGAAGAGTGTGTTGAGAACCCCCATCTATGTGAGCCTTCTTTTTGTATACTTTATGACCTAACGACCCATCTCTTTTTCTTAGAAGAAGAATATCAAGGAACGAAATGCAGTTGTTTTCCTCAGTCTCCATTGTGAATTTAATGTCACTAGAAATGTTGTTAAGGTGGTTTAGAAAGTTGTTTAGCTCATAATCCCCATGTGGCCAATTCACACTAGTGTCGTCAACGAACCTTATCCAATATTTGGGTTTAAGAGGGTAGGTTTCCAAGGCTATATTCTCAAATTTCTCCATGAAAAGGTTGGCTACTATGGGGGATAATGGAGACCCCATAGCCACCCCTGTGGTCTGTTCAAAGTACTCACCCTGGAAGGTGAAGAATGTAGAATGAAGACAAACTTCAACAAGTTTGGTAGTCCTAGGGTTTGTAACCTCTTTAACAACTTGGATAACTTCTTCTAAAGAAATCTTTGTGAATAGTTGTGTTACATCGAAGCTCACAATCTTGTCTTCTGGATCTAACCTTTTTCCTTTGATGAGCTCCACATAATGATTTGAATCTTTATATAGGAATCAATTTTTCCAACAAGTTAGGCAAGGGAGTTGGCCACATACTTTGCTAATTAAATATATGTGGGAGAACCTATAATGTTCACTATAGGTCTTAGGGGAGCATCATTCTTATGAATTTTGGGAGCTCCATAAATTTTGGGGGTAATCTCATTGCTGGGTAAAAGGCGCTTCTTTAGTCCTTCATCAAGATTGGAATTCTTGATGGCTCTCTTAAGTTCCTTGATAATCCGAGAGATAGGGTTGTCTTCGAGTTTTTTGTAACTGCCACGACCCTGCTCACATTCAACCACTATTGGCCCTATAATCAAAGCTAAGGAAAATAAACCTCATACTTCAGCTTTTGGATAATGGCTCGAAGTTTATTATAGACATAATACTTTAACATTTTCTTTTATTTCAAAATATGTGAAAACTATGGGAAGTGGAACCCATAAAATTTATCTCACCTTGTTTACATAATGAAGGTTTATCATAATTTTGCTATGATAAAGGGAAAAATATTTTATTGAATTCGTAATTATTTTTAACATTCATATACTTACCCTTTTCCATTAGCCCCATATATCTTGGATTTTTAATCATCATAATGTCACCATACTTATAACAGGGTTATTAAGTTGGTCAATTATTAATTCAAGTTTTGAATATTCAAAAGGTAATGCGTCAATGATCCTATCATATCAATGATAAATTTTTGACAGTGCTCGCATCAATGTTCAACGTGGTAAGTCCATACATAGGTACAAAGTCTATCTCTCTTTTATTATTTAAAATAACTGGTTAGGTGGACCCCTTTACTTTAGCCATGTTTGATCCAATCCTTGGCTAAGTTTGGTCATTAAATCAGTTGGGGGGAGGTGGTGTGATGTCATAGTCCTTTTCGTTAACTTGTTGTACCGATTCACATGTTCTGCCATTGTTCTAGTTTTGTTACATCAACCTTGTTATAAAGGTTGAAAGAAGAGGTATGTAAACGCTATCATTTTTGCAGAGTTTATTCAAACATTTTCAAATAGAAAAGCTATCCATAGCCACAAAATGGGGGGTCAAACATTCCGACATGATTCAAACCATCTGCGAGCCACACTAGAGGCATCAAGAATTCTAAAACGTGTATGGTGGTTGCACTACTTTGAAAGGTTACAAGGATTTGACAAGGGAATTTCTTTGGAATTTATGCAAAATTTAAACGATGGGATGACAATTGTAAAATAATTATATGACTAAAGTTACAGGACTTATAACACATGTAGAAAAATGGTACCCATACCGCCTTACATTATGCAACTCATTTATTTTTGGAGGAAGGTGAGGAATTGGTAAACAAAGGGAAAATTATAACCCAGCCTCACTCGTAAACTGGTGGAAAGAAGTGGACATAATTGTAGAAAAACTTGTAGATTCACAAGCTCATGTAATCTACTACAACAAGAGACAAGAATCTACTACTCTTTATAGTGGAAGCCCATAAACATTGAGCAAAAAATAATCAATAGAGGAAGAGAATCAAAGGCACATAACACAATAAATATCCGGGGAAAGCCACAACTCAAAACCCCACTTTATGTTTTGTGTTAATTAGGAAAATCAAGATGAAATTACAATGCTTGTTCTATTAAGAACAATCCCAAAACTCAGAAAATTCAATCAACTCATAAGCAAGCTCAAGGTCAAAGCTTAGCCTCTTCACAAGCTCCCCAAATCTCTATTCCAATGTGTAATTCCTATGAAGAATAACTTGTATTTAAAGGGAAATAGAACCTCTAAAAATAGTGCAATCCCTTAAGGATCAGTTCTTGATTGCATGCATTGTCAGTGCAACTCAAAAAAATATAAAACAAATAGTACATTGTCCCTATACTCTAGTCTCAACCAGGTCTTTCTCAGAATCGACATGCATGTGTTTCTGATGGTGGAATCTTCAGTTAACTAGAGTAACACTAATTAGGTCACTAGTGTCCCAACTGACTATTTACTCACTATTAGTTCCTGAAACGGATTGGAACTAATTTAATTGGACTTAACTCAATAAATTGAGTTAACTAATTACAACTCATTCATAACTCATCCTTAACTCCTATAAGTTAGGGAGAACATATACACGTCTTCTAAAAGACTTCCAATTTGAATTTCCTAAATTAATTAAGTTAATTAAACTTAATTAATTATTTTCAAATTTCTATGAGAAAAGAATTCTATTTAAATTCACAGTTTAATTCAAGGACAAATTAAATTGGAATTTCTTGTTGCCATTTCTCAGCACTCCCTCTCAACAAGAAAGGGATTATCCACTACCCTGATCCTATCTTTGTGAAACTTGAATTTACATCTTGGCAATGCCTTTGTCAAGATGTCAGCGTCTTTCTCCTCCATGGGAATGTAACCTAACAACATGATCCGCCTCAATACACAATCTCTGAGATGATGATAGCGGATATCTATATGCTTGGACTGATCATGAAAAAATGGATTTTTCAGAGAGTTTGATACAACTCTGATTATCAGAATAAATCACTATCGGATCCATCTACTGACCAAACAAACCAAATAGGATCTTCCTCATCCAGATAGCTTCACATGCTGCTTGACATGCATCCTTGTACTTTGCCTCTGCCAAACTGAGCGCAACCTTCCACCTCCACTATGTGATACAGGTTCGCATCCGCTTCACTCTTTGTGAAGCCCAACCCAATGAAGTAGTTATCTATCATGGTGTACCAAAAACGGGGTGCTTTCTTCATCCCATACTACACTCTCTTGAGTCGGCACACATGCGACTCACAGTCCAAGGTTTCAAAACCTTCAGGTTGCTTTATGTACACCTCTTCCTCAATCATGCCATTGAGGAAGGCAGTCTTCACATCCATTTGATGGATCTTCCGACCCATTTGTGCTGATAGTTCCAAAATAGATCTGATTGACGAGTACCTTGCAACATGAGCAAAGGTATCATCATATTCAATCCCCTCTACCTGTGAAAAGCCACGAGCCACAAATCTAGCCTTATGCTTCTCCACACCCATCTGTAGCTTTCTTTACCTTGTAAAGCCAACGGGAGATCACAACTGACTTGTCCTCTGGTCTTGGGACCACATCCCAAACACTGTTTCGAACTATAGAGTCATACTCCTCCACCATCGAATCAACCCAAATTGGTTGTTGTACTGCTTCCGGAAAGGAAGATGGCTCTATCACAACACATGCACCCATAAGTGCCATGTATCCATTGTACCTCTCTGGTGACCTCCTTTGTTTGCACTGAGAAGAAGGTGCTCCCACATTCTCTCGTGCATCATCCAACAATCTTTAAGCCTCTATAGTGCGTTTTCTTCCCTCTCTGGAAGACTCTACTTGAGTGGATGTCTCCACTCCCGGAACCTCTACATGTGGTTGCTCCACATCAATCTAAGGCTGCTCAACCTTAGGAACTAGAAGTTCCTCCTCTGCATGTATCTCAAACTCCATCTCAAGGGATACTCGCATGGCCTTCTCCTCATCAAACTTGACATCCTTGTGAACCATTGTCATTCAACTGGTTTTCATGTACACCCGATAGTTGTGGGGAGTATCAGTGTACCCCACAAAGATCCCCAACTCTGCTGTTGGCTCAAGCTTCTTCTGTGCATCTTTGGTCACATGGAAATAAATCGATGACCCAAAAATCCTAAAGTGACCTCTTACTGGAATAAGCTTCCTTTGGTGTTTTACTCTCAAGTATCTGATGTGGGCTACGATTTTGAACATAAACCGCTGTGTTGCATGCCTCAACCCACAAGTGTAGTGGTAGGCCCTGATCATGCGAAATCGCCCTTGCTGCCCCTACTATGCTCTTGTTCTTCCTCTAGGCAACCCCATTCGGTTGAAGGGTATGAGGTGCCCTCAACTCTCATTTAATCCCTTCCACTGCACAAAAGTTCTTAAACTCATTGGAGACATATTCTCCACCATTATCACTTCGTAGAGATTTAACCTTCTTGCTTGAATCTTTCTCGAGCAATGCTTTGAATTCAGAAAACTTTGTGAATGTTTGATCCTTTCTTTGCATGAAAAATATCCAACATTTACGGGAATAGTCATCTACAAATATAACATAATACCTGTGTTTGGTGGTGGATACTGTCGAGAATGGTCCACACAAATCTGAATGGAATCTCTCCAGAATAGACTCTGCTCAATTGTCTTTATCTCTGAAGGAAGACTTGGTGTATTTTCCCAAAGTACAACCCTTGCATGTATCAACTTTCTCAAGCGTACCTTTGGGAAGACCAGTAGAGATTTGCTGCAATATCTTCAAAGCCCCATGATGCAAGTGGCCCAATCACCTGTGCCATAACTCGCCGACGTCTTGGCTCAACATCTTTTCCGCTTTTGAACTCAAAGAATCACAATCCTCTACCTCTATCTTATAAAGATTATGAATTTGAATCCCTATCTTCTTTACTTGACCAGTGGCTATGTGTCGAAGGAACACCTTTCCTTCCGAAAAGATCACATCATAGCCTCTATCCTCAAGCATGGCAACAGATACCAAGTTCTTCGTTAGTCGGGTACATGCATAACATTCTTCAAGGTGAGTGGAGCCGCATGCTCCCCTCTGAAAAGTAATAGTTCCCACACCAGTAACACTATACTTACCGTCATCACCCATCTCAATATGCATCTTGAGATCTTTCTCCTCTAGTTCACTAAATAACTCTTTGTCGCCAGTCATGTGGAAAGAAGCTCCACTGTCTAAGTACCAGACACTTCCCATAATTGAAGAAACCATGCATGCAATGAGGGAAAAGTCCAATTCGAATTGGGAGGCCAAAGCCTCACCTGCCACTCCTCTTGGGGACTTCTCCTTGGACTTCTTCAATGGACAATTTGTAGCAAAGTGACCCATCTTGTGACAATGCAATGATGACATCATGCATGCAATGAGGGAAAAGTCCAATTTGAATTGGGAGGCCAAAGCCTCACCTGTTGCTCCTAGTGGGGACTTCTCCTTAGACTTCTTCAATGGACAATTTGTAGCAAAGTGACCCATCTTGTGACAATGAAAGCATTCACGTTTCATCATGTCCTTCTTCTTACCTCCATGATAATAATATGATTTGGAACGAGAAATTTTACTTTCCCCTTCCTTGCCTTAATCGCTAAGGCACAATTCTCTTCATCATCAGTCTTTGATGAAGAGCCATCCCTGGTGTTCCTCCTGATCTCATCTTGCATCAAATCTAACCATAGTCATTCCCAATCTGGAAGCTTCTTCCAACCATTGACAGAGTCCTGATAACTATGCCAACTCTTTGGGAGTCCAAGAAGATAAAGGCTCACCATATCTTCCTCGGAAACTGTGATTCCAACACTTCCAAGTTCATCCCAACATTGAGTGAACTTGGTCAAGTAATTTTGAGTCGTCTCGCCTTTCTCCATCTTGATTTTACGAAGTTTATCCTTCAGCGCTAACTTCCTTTTATCACTGCTATTCTGATACAAGTCCATCAATGTTTTCCAAATAGCATGTGGAGTTTCCTTGCCATGGAGACTCGAGACAATGTGGTCTCGAACTCCCTCAAGGATTATCTGCCTTGCCTTTGCCACACACTTCTTCCATTCGACCAAGTTCTATGCATCCATAGCTGCTGGCTTGGGGACTTTTTGATTAATGAATTCCTTCAAGCCATTATCTTCTAGCACAGTCTCCATCCTGTCCCTTCAGGATATAAAATTTGAGCTGCCCTCCAAGGCATACTCAAGCTTCAACCCATGGAATTCCATCTGTTGATCCTGAAGTATGTATGCAAATTCGACTTTCACCTGTAACCCAGAAACTCAAAACTTCGAAATCTCCTCTAGAGAGCTGATTTTAAATCAGTGATATCTCCCTCATCTGAACTCCGATTCGGTCGATTTTTTTTTGAATTTGGGTATATTTTCCCAAGGAATACAAATATGCAATTTGTTTATGAAAATTTTGCATAGAAACTATCAGAACTTCTCTGAAAACTCTCGGCCCCACAAACAATCTTGCTCCGATACCATGTAGAAAAACATGTAGATTCACAAGCTTATGTAATCTACTAAAACAAGAGACAAGAATCTACTTCTACTCTTTACAACAGAAGCCCATAAACATAGAGAAAACAATAATCAATAAAGGAAGATAATAAAAGGCACATAACACAATAAATATCCGGGGAAAACCATAGCTCAAAATCCCACTATCTGTTTTGTATTAATCCGGAAAATCAAGATGAAATTACAATGATTGTTCTCTCAAGAACAATCCCAACACTAAGAAAATTCAATCTCCAACTCATAAGCAAGCTCAAGGCCAAAGTTTAGCCTCTTCACAAGCTCCCCAAGTCTCTATTCTAATGTGTAATTCCTATGAAGAATAACTTGTATTTAAAGGGAAATAAAACCTCTAAAAATAGCGCAATCCCTCAAGGATCAATTCTTGATGGCATGCACTGTCAGTGCAACTCAGAAAAATATAAAACCAAATAGTACATTGTCCCTGCACTCTATTCTCAATTGGGCCTTTCTTAGAATCGACATGCATGAGTTTTTGATGGTGGAATCTTCAATTAACTAAAGTAGCACTAATTTGGTCACTAGTGTCCCAACTGATTGTTTACTCACTATTAGTTCCTGAAACTGATTGGAACTAATTTAACTGGACATAACTCAATAAATTGAGTTAACTAATTACAACTCACTCATAACTCATCCTTAACTCCTATAAGTTAGGGAGAACATATACATGTCTTCTAAAAGACTTCCAATTCGAATTTCCTAAATTAATAAAGTTAATTAAAGTTAATTAATTATTTTCAAATTGCTACGAGAAAAGAATTCTATTTTAATTCACAGTTTAATTCAAGGACAAATTAAACTGAAATTTCTTATTGCCATTTCTCAACAATAATAATTCATAGATATATAATGTGTGACGGGAGGTTTGATGTGGTTCGGGCTTGGCACCTAAAGCTAATAGTACATCTAAAACAAAAGATACATATTAACATTCCCTTGTTTTTGAATTCTATCTTGCATGAGATGGCATAAAGGGCTAAATGAGAAAAATAGTCGCCTTCTATAGTAAGTCATCATGGATTGATTGAACTCCTAGTCGTGAGGAGTTTATAGTAGAATCAACAGGCCTGGTAAGATTTTATCAGGGTAAATGAAGAGCTAGGAAATGAGAAAAATCATAATGAAGAAATCCCTATGATAAATACTTCAAAAAACCCTGAGACCACAATTGAAAGGGAAAATATTGAGACTTTTGTTGAGGGGGGTGGTAGGGATAGTTCAACTAATAAATTTTTTCCTTAGCAGTTGAACTCTCCTCGAAACGAGGAAATAATTGAGGGAGAGAACCCCATGGAAGGAGAAAATTTTGTAGGGAAAGGAGAGGAAGCTGCTAATGTTCCAAAAAACCGCTAGATAGAAACCCTATCTCCCAAAAGTTTTCAATAAAAAACCCCTGGTATTAAAAAACTTAGTAGAACAAAAAGGAAGATAACATCATTTCTAGCTGCTTTGCCCAGGGGTAGTAGAAGGTATGCCTGATTATCTAAACAAATCTCACTTTCTATTGCATCTTTGGGGATATCAACTACCTCTACAAACAAGA
The DNA here is from genome assembly GCA_031772625.1 of Pinus tabuliformis. Taxonomy (NCBI): domain Eukaryota; kingdom Viridiplantae; phylum Streptophyta; class Pinopsida; order Pinales; family Pinaceae; genus Pinus; species Pinus tabuliformis. The sequence goes on from CM062807.1 coordinate 542,440,347, forward strand.
TAGATCTGGTTGAAGAATCTTCTGAGGAAGTTAGTTTAGACTTGGAAATTCATGAACAAATGGATACACCATTGGACATGGGTGATTTAGGGAAGGAAGGAATAGTGAAAAATTACAATTTATGGGACAGGAAATGGACTCCGAAGTACAAAACCATGAGGGTGCTCAGAAATCACAAGTGATGTACTAGGATGTAGAGGCACCAAACCCTGAAGATGTTCAGAAATTAGAAGAGATGGAAGATTGAATGGGGACTATGGATGCCAATGAGGAAATAATAGATGCATCGCAAGTTCCTCATGTTGTCTTTGAAGATTTAAAACAAATATATAAAAATCATGTAATTGTAAGGGATGGAAAGAGGAATAAATTTTTGTTTAAAATAATTGTAAATTTGAAGAAAGAAAATGTTGTTTTGAATAAAAAGATACATGAATTAGAAAAACAATTGTGTTGTGGGGAAAAATGCCTATGCAGGACGATCCTATCCACCTAAGGTGTGATAGTGCCTTAGCAACAAACAGAGACAGCTATTCTGCTTTCTTCCTTTATGAAATGTGAAAGAAGAGAGATCAATAGACTTACCGGTGTCTTCCGTTTGTCCCTCGATCCGGTCTCTCTCCTCTTTGGGAGTTCACAACTACTTGCCTTCTTGCTTATCCAGCTTCAACTTCCTGCAAGATCACAAGAGAACAGCTACTTGCGACAAGAGAACAACTACTTGCGACAAGAGAAGAACACTACACAAAGACATATATTCACATTCATAACTAGTTTAGGATTAGAAATAAACTAAACATACTAATGCATTCATACATCAAAAATACATCAGCATATAGGAGAAACCAAGATAGCTCTATTGATGAATAACAAGGTTCAGGAAGAGATACAACCCAGAGGGCTCCAATCCAGCATCTCCTTCCCAACAAATGGAATTCCTATCTTCACCCCTTTCAAAGCATTAAGCACCCAATGATTCCAATCTCAAACCAACAACAATTCTTTGCAATAACAAAATTCCAGCCTCTAGATCTCATGGAGGAGAGATCCATATATAGATGTTTGGAGAGAGGATGAGTCAGCTTGAGATCTGACTAGTGTCCTCTCCCTCTGTCAGTTCTTGAGTCCACTTGGAGGTTCTTGCTTCCACTTGGAGATTTGGAACCTCTTACTCATCACCAGTCGAATTCCCTGAGGCAAGTGTCATTTTGGAAGCTTGCTGGGTTTTGACACCTTGAGAAATGAGCCTGCCACTTGTCCATTCTCGTTCAGCGCAGGTAGCCAGTGTTCCAGTTGACATTCAACGCAGGTAGCCAGTGTTGGCTTTGACATTCAGCGCAAACAGCTAGTGTAGCCACTGAAATGATCCTGAATTGACTTGTTTTTGAGCAGTTTCTGGTGGAGAAATTCTGTGAATTGCTGTGGTTTGTTAGCCTTGTTCCTCTAGGGGTAGGAACAACATGTTTAGGGACTTTGGATCCCTTAGATTATGGACATTTCATGCTCAATGCTATAAGGCACAAAAATGTCTATAATAGTTGCCCCCTAAAGTATGAGGCTGTTTATCGGGTGGAATGCTTTATTAAGGGGATCCGAAGTTCATCCAATGCTGAGAGGAGACCTGTAATAAGATACAATACAATACATTATTTTTCATTCTGCTTTCATGATCTAGCTGAGGCGGGCATTCCCATGCTCAGCTTTATAAATTCATTTTTCTGTACATAGAACAGACAACCGTCTGATGGTAGACTGATAATTTTGATGAAATTATCATCCTTTGAGTAGGATGATTATCTGCTACAATGATGTACATGCCAATGTCTTTATCTTTCCTGAATATATATCGCAGCCCGGATGGATGAAACTAGATCTGGGGTCTTCAAACTCGTTCGATCTTCACTCTAAGTACAAGTCGATCCATGTGAGAAATGTTCTGAAGTCGAACATGGAAAGACATCGCTTGATTACCGGTCAATGATGTAAACCGTTAACAAGCGCGAGAGGAATCACCGATAATGATAATGACCCTCAAGGTACTGCAGTACAATTCACGTGGTGTGAATAAAGGACTTGGCGTCGAACACCACGCAAAATCTTTCGGTCGAAGGTCATTGATGTATACCTGTCGCCGGAAGTGAGAAACTTGCCATTGTGGCATGCAAGCTTCAAAGTACTGAAGGGGTTGTTCCTAGATCAACTTCTTGGATAATGAGCTGATGTCGACAAGAAGCGATCTGTCACAGGAGGGCCTTAATGAATCCCACATCAGTGACACGGAACGGAGCTAATGATTTTAATGGAGGTGAAAACGATCTGTAACATATGATTCAGGGTGGCGATCATGAAAGGATGAAGGATAATGTATGGCAGTGGATGGGACACGGTTGACTTTTTCTGAACGACTTCTCTTGAACATGTGGCGACACTGATACGATGGATCGGTAGCATTACCCAAAATATGGATGGTATGGCGAGACCATGGATGAGACCGGTGAATGAAACAACCCAACCCGATTGTGGTACGGAGGAAAAGTGTCATGTTCAAGAGCGACTTGCTACCATCAAAGTTTTCTTTAGTTTCTCCCAATTTTTCCCCAGTCATTGCTGACCAATACCTCTTTATTTTTGTCAAGCTTGAGGAGGATAACATATGCTTGTTCTATAACCTGCCCTTCGGGCAAGCCCATCGCTATGTTTTAACGAGCCTAGCGATAGTGAAACTCGTTCTCGTCTAAAGACAAGTTTGTCGCTGTTTAATGATTTTAACGAGTCTAACGACAAGGATAACTCGGTTCTTTTCATTTTTAGAGAGTCTGAAAAGATACATAAAGTTAACTCCAAAAGTCCTTTTTCGTCATCTAATCCCTTAAGTCCGAAAAAGTATAAAACAATACAGAAGGGATGAGTTTTCGATAGTTTTAACGAGCCGAATAAAACAAGCTCTCGATCTTTTTGTGCAATAATCCCTCAGGTCCAAAAAGATTAAAATCTAGAGGAGGGATAGCTCTTCCGGTCGCTTTAATGAGCTGGAAGGCCAAAACTCGGCAATCTTTTCATATTTTACGAGTCAGTTGAAAAGAGCTTAAAGAAGACTCGTCTTTTGAGGAACGAGTGATAAACAGGGTTAGCAGTTGATTCTAGGTACAGGTTGGAATTTTCCAATCACGACAGTGTCACAAGGATGGCTAGGTGAAATCACTCTTCGTAGCTGTTCCTCAAAATGGGTAAACAAACATATGGAGGTGAACGATCGGCCAATGGAAAAGTGGAGGTGACGGTGCAAACACGACCAAGGCTTTAATGGCTGATGATATTACATTCACAGTGGTTATTTACTGGGATAGTTCATTTTTTAACGAGCTTAAACGCGGGTGGAAACATTTGCTCGATTTTACGTTTATTTTTTAACGAGCATGAATTACGTGCTAAAACTGCTCGGATCTTGCGTTTATTTTTTAACGAGCATGAACTTTGTGCTAAAACTGCTCGAATATACCAGTCATATGATAAGAGTGTCTCATTGAAGATGCTATTTTTTAGGGAGCTTAGATCTTACGTAAGCTTTGCTCCGGATCCTTTCGTTATGCAAGTTCGGAAACGACTAATCCTACGAGTTTAAAGGGTTAGAGGTCCTAAAAATTTAAAAAATAAATAGCCGCCCCTTGCTTGCACTCCAAAAGGTTTGCATGCCCCCAGGTATAAAACAGAGTTTCAAGGTTACCTCTACTTCACTTCCGCCAAAACATTTGTTTTAACGAGAGAGGCTTACCTCTTTCAGGTTACCCAAAGATTGTCTCGTTAATCTTTCAAACAAAACACTTCCTCGATAATGTCTACTGAAATATACAAAGGTGAGCGACGTAGCCCGCCAACTCACATAACTTTGACAAAAGAATCTTATTCTAGAATAACCCTCTTCCTAGACGGACGTGGTACAGACTAGTCATATTCTCTCGCGGAAACCTACTCTATACCCAAAGTTTCCCTGCCGAAGCAGACCAGGATGCATGCCCCCTGGGTTCCAGTCATATCCTCCCGGATTACTCGCGCTCATCAGGAGGACGGACCGTGGGTTGAGACACTTCTTGCGTGAATAGACCATTTAGGGATGGTAAATGACTATTTGCGATGCGTGATCCGGGAAATGAAAGTTTGTCCACGAGCTTGACCACTCTTCCTCCATGCGAAAAACACATTACTCTAAAGAGTGAGGAGACTATAGCTCCCATGCAATATATATAGTCTCGTCCAAGGAGTAGTTTATAATCCAAGGGTCCTTGAACGGCCATCACGTTCATTTGAATGGTCTTCCCTTTCAATGTTATGGGCACATTGGGGAGGATACCTAAAGGTCGACTGGTTCCTTTATCAAAACCTGATAGATTTCTCATTTCAGGCAAAAGCGCTGGCGAACCAAGCGCTTTCCAAGAAATAGAGGAAAGGATACTCACAGATGCCCCCTCATCAATGATAGTGCCAGCCATTACCATTCTGTATATTTGAACGATAATTCTGAACGGCATGCTTGCTGGCAACCAGGGTCTGCCTAGTTGGTTCCAGTCAAAGGACACAACCAGGTTGCTTGGTGGTGGGACTGAATAGACGGCCGGATATCGCTCCGATGAACTTCCTTCCTGCGATAAAGGAATGGGGGCATTGCCCCCACACTCATCAGAGTCAGTGTTGATGAAGAGAATTTGGACGGTGTCGTCTTTATTCTCCTCTGTGATGGTATCATTCGAAGATAGAGCCTCTGAAGGCAAAACCGGGTCAACTGCCGTCTCAACCTTTTGACTTTCGTCAGGCATGGATCTAGACGGTTCATCTTCAATGATAGGTGCTTCGGCTGACCACCTGGGCGGGCCGGCCGGGTTTTCAACTAGTGAAGGACTTGGCAGGAGTTTTTGATATCCAGGAGGAAGTTGCGCTCGTAAAATCGGGCGATCTTCCAGAACTCTTTTAGCCTCGTCTAAGAAGGGACAACGGTGGATGGCGTGATCGTCTTCACACAGTTTGCAGGGAAATCTAGATTTCCCTCTCTATCCTGGGACTTCACTTTCACTAGTCGACGGTGAGCAGTCAACATGGCTATCAGAGGTTGATGCTACCAAATTGTGCAAACGGGGAGACCAGTCCTTTAGTATTCGAGGGATACAGGGACAATCTCTGTGGAAATGGTCTCCCTTGCATATGACACATGGCGATTTAGGCCTGGTCAGTGCTGTGTGTGGATTTTTGTCAGACGACACTTGTTTGCCCCCAGTCGCCTTTGGCTCCTTCTTCTTCTTCTCTTTCTTCTTCTTTTCCTTTTTATCCTTAGGAACCTGGTTTTTTGTTTTACCAGTTCCGTCAAGCGAAGAGGAAGGAGGAGAGGAAGAGTTAGATGAAGTAGAAGGCTGGCTGGCAACTCTGGTCTGGTCTAACTGTTGACTCGACTGTTCAGGAATGGTGGTGTTCTGAACGACATTGGTTGAAAAGAGCCAGACTGGCAGGCCAATTGTCAGTCCTGGAAGCGACAATGTGGCCATGTGGGGCGCACCAACATCTCCCCAAGAGGAGAAGGGACTAGGATTTCCACCAAGGGGAATTCCTTGGTTGGTGTGCTCCATTTTTTCAACCTAAAGATCAACGCCGGAATTAAAGGGTGATTGTTCCGTTTAAAATAAATTTTAACGACGCTTTAGACACAACTTGCTTTTTCAATTTTAAAGAGTCGAGAAAAAGCTAAAGATGACTCTAGTCTCCTTCGATGTTTTAACGAGCCCGAAGTGACAAATGCTCGGATGGACTTTTTTCGTTATAGAGTCTGAAAAAGGCCAAAAGGAACTGCTCTGGAGTTCTAGGCAGAGGGTGTGCCAAACTTTTCGCAAAACCGCAGAATACTTTTTAGGGTACGGGCGGTCGATCTTCCTGAATGCTGTGTTCAGTGCATTGCAATTAGTAGGGCGGCCGACACGGCTTCCTAAGGATAAAGGTTTTATGCCTATAGGGGTCTCCCAATATATACGCGACGGTACGTGGGAGCACAATCCGTACTGGCGCTATCGTCCCTCAGGAGGAATCACCCACCATCCACGATATCGACAGTCACCAGGCTTAACGACGCCGGAACATGTCTCTAGCCTAGACCTCTATGTTGTGCGTTATGTTACAAAGCGTTGTTAAGTTCATTCAATTTATTTTAGGTTGATCTTTTTAAAGTTTGCCTTTCAGGGTTCACCACGAGATGTATGATACAAATTCCTAAATGCAGTCTAAAGATGATAAGTAAGCTTTATATCTTTTCAACTTTGAAAATCCTAGCTACTAAGGGAAAAGAAAGACACCATCTTTTCTCAAAGAGCAATCAACACACTCTAATGCACTTTTCCTAAATCAATCATGCAAACTATCAAATGCAAATGCACAATGCAGGTGTTTGTTTTCCGCTTTCTTAGTATTGATGCCTACAAAGAAAGCTTTTTGTACAACTTTGAATTTGCTTTTAAATGATCAATACAAACAAGTTTACTTTTTCGAAATCAGAAAGGGTAGAAGAGATTACAACACTTAACGATTTTCGAAATGAAGACTTGTTTTGACACTTAAAAGAGACAAACTCAAACCAATAAGCAAGAGTAAATGTATAATCAATCTGCAAACAACCAATGAACTCTCTTCTAAGATCACAATCAATAGATCTGAATCAAAAGGCTACAGGATGACTATTTCACTCATGCAAAGGAAAACTGTAAATGACGTAAAAACACATAAAAACACTCACAGTCTTTTTGTACAAAAGGAGGCGGAATCTAAGCAGAGAAAAGGGGTTATTAGACTGGTACCTATGCTGGTTACAGGCTGCAAAAATCAGAGATCAAAACAAGGCAAAACAGATCAGAGAACCCCAGCTGCACAAGGACAAACTGGTTCAGCGCAACCTCAACACAGGGGTTTTGACATTCAGCGCAGGTAGCCTTCACAGGACCTGCGTTGAAATGCAGAATCCCTTCACTGGGTCTGCGCTGAAGGAGAAACTCTCGTTTCCCTCAGGTTCTGGGTCACAGATTGCTATTTAATCAACTGTTTCAGGCCAAATAAAAGCAACAAGCAAGGTGTAATCAAAGGGATGCTTTGAAGGGCTACTAAGATCTATCACAAGGATCATCAAATCATTTGTGAATCCATTGTTAAGATCATAGACAAGTCCAGTAATTGGATCAAAGCAGCAACTGTCTACTTTGCATCCGGGAAAGATGCAGTTCGATTGTTGCTGTCAAGTCTATGAAACAAACAATGATAGAAACACAAATAAAATGACTAAACAGATCTCCCCAGTGGAGTCGCCAATTTGTTGTGGGGAAAAATGCCTATGCAGGACGATCCTATCCACCTAAGGTGTGATAGTGCCTTAGCAACAAACAGAGACAGCTATTCTGGTTTCTTCCTTTATGAAATGTGAAAGAAGAGAGATCAATAGACTTACCGGTGTCTTCCGTTTGTCCCTCGATCCGGTCTCTCTTCTCTTTGGGAGTTCACAGCTACTTGCCTTCTTGCTTATCCAGCTTCAACTTCCTGCAAGATCACAAGAGAACAGCTACTTGCGACAAGAGAACAGCTACTTGCGACAAGAGAAGAACACTACACAAAGACAGATATTCACATTCATAACTAGTTTAGGATTAGAAATAAACTAAACATACTAATGCATTCATACATCAAAAATACATCAGCATATAGGAGAAACCAAGATAGCTTTATTGATGAATAACAAGGTTCAGGAAGAGATACAACCCAGAGGGCTCCAATCCAGCATCTCCTTCCCAGCAAATGGAATTCCTATATTCACCCCTTTCAAAGCATTAAGCACCTAATGATTCCAATCTCAAACCAACATCAATTCTTTGCAATAACAAAATTCCAGCCTCTAGATCTCATGGAGGAGAGATCCATATATAGATGTTTGGAGAGAGGATGAGTCAGCTTGAGATCTGACTAGTGTCCTCTCCCTCTGTCAGTTCTTGAGTCCACTTGGAGGTTCTTGCTTCCACTTGGAGATTTGGAACCTCTTACTCATCACCAGTCGAATTCCCTGAGGCAAGTGTTATTTTGGAAGCTTCCTGGGTTTTGACACCTTGAGAAATGAGCCTGCCACTTGTCCATTCTCGTTCAGCGCAGGTAGCCAGTGTTCCAGTTGACATTCAACGCAGGTAGCCAATGTTGGCTTTGACATTCAACGCAAACAGCTAGTGTAGCCACTGAAATGATCCTGAATTGACTTGTTTTTGAGCAGTTTCTGATGGAAAACTTCTGTGAATTGCTGTGGTTTGTTAGCCTTGTTCCTCTAGGGGTAGGAACAACATGTTTAGGGACTTTGGATCCCTTAGATTATGGACATTTCATGCTCAATGCTGTAAGGCACAAAAATGTCTATAACAAATTGGCAATATGGAAACAATAGAAAAGAAACAACAATAGGAAGATTGTTGAATGTTAAACTCAGACTGAGGAAATTATTTTGGCAGAAAGTGGGACTCAACAGAATATACACTCCCATATGCACCCTTAATTTTGGAAGTTTAAATATAGAAGTTAAAGAAGATTGTGGTTGAATACAAAAATGATATAATACCTCAAAGTCAACACAAACAATTGATAAAAATAATATCATGAATTAACAAATATAGAGCTACGAATAGTAGAGATTAGAAGCTTCCCAAGGAAAAGTTGGAAACTTGCAAGGGCATTTCTAGAAGTTGATTCAAGAGAAGAATGAAATTTTCTCCATGATTCAAGATATCATGGCTTGTAGGGCCCCGACTTGTAGCTACACTTTATTCCTAGTAGTACAATATTTGATGCTTAAAGTCCAAGCTGTGCAACAAGGTCTTCCTTATGAATTCTCTAATGTCTTAGAATTTATATTAGTTTTGACAAACAAAATGAATCTACAAAATATCTTTTGCGTGAATTATACATGCATAACTTCTTGTTGGTAGAGCAGAGGGATGAGAATATTGCGTCTTTTGTTGGATATGTTCAACTCTAAGATCTTATATATTTTGCTTAGAATTAGGTCAAATGGAAGAAGGCTTACAATACTTTTGAGTGAAACCAAAGGAACTATGAATTATGGATTAGGGAAAAACTTGAAAATGCATTTTGCACATTCTGCAAGCATGATAGGTCTTCTAGGAAACCAAATGTTCCTTCCACACTTAGAGCTATTAATGAGAGAGTGTTGGTCCCAGGAATTGAATACATGAATGATATATCTGAAGATGCAATAGGAGGAACCAAGCTAAGGTGGACAAAGTCTTCACAGGAAATTAAGAATAAGAAAAATTTCAGTCTTCACAATTTTTAGCAAGCCCTCTCAATGATTAACTCTTACATTTCCATTGTAATGGAAATAGGTATTAATTGCATGGGCTGCATAAACCACTATCCCATGATATGGTGTCCATTTTCATTTTATCAATTCGACTATCATCTCTCTACACAGAGTGAGTGGTTAGATTTTGAAGGGATAAAATTCAGGGTTGGATTCAGAGTCGGAGGAGAAGCTACCCAAAAGGCCTATTCATTAGCCACATTATATACCAATTTTTTTTTCTAAATTAGATGAATTCTATTAATGTAACAAAAGTAGTACAAGGAGGCACCGGCCTCTGCAGAGTAAGCCCCAAATTATGCCATGTTTAACAACAAAAGACTAGAAAGAGACTGCCCGCACCAGGGAAACCAGTCCAAAACTATAAGAGTTTGCTGCCCACGCAGGGGTAACAGCCTGTAGTGCCAGAGTGGAATAGGTTTTTGAACAATCATAAAAATTAACAACATTGCATAAAAAAAACACTAGAATAGACCCATAGTATTAGGAGCCGGGAACTCAGAACCTGAAAAATTTGACTAGCTAGGTGTCGTTAGGAGGGGGAGCTTCTTCCACTATCAGACACCTGTACACCTCCATGTCATCTTCTGCATCCTGATGATCTCTTGGAGTTTTTTCCATGTTCTTGAAGCGACCTGGATTGGTGCGTCCTTGAGTTGATTTTGTGCATCCTTGAGCTGCTTCGTTGCTTTTGTGCGTCCCTGAGCTGCTTCCAGGGGATTTTCTCTTGCTGGTGGTGTTTCGTGCCTGAGTATTGTGAGCTGGGTCTTCAGAGTTTTGTGGCTCCTCTCTAAATGCCATCGAGATAGTCGCTATTATGTAGGGACGTTCCAACCTGCAGCGAAATTGAAATTGTGCAGAATGACTGGGCTGCAGAGATGATACAGAGATAGTAGGAGGCTGGGGAGCAGCGTCAGCAGGCCGAGGACCTGCAGTCTGAGCTCGCCCTCGACCTCTGCGAGTGGCTGGGTGGTGTTTAGAGAAAAGAGCCATCGAAGGGGAGGATGAGTCAGAGGGGGACGAGTTAGAGAGGGACAAGGAGGGGGGGCAAATTGATCTTCCTCTACTACTTCCCCTCTTGCAGCGCATTTGATGACGAAGACGAGGCATGTTCACCTGGGAAAAATTGATCGAATGAGGATGAGAAGGAGCAGTGCCAAAGAATGAGTGGTCAATGGGAACAGAAGGACCTGTAATCAGTAGTTCAGAGCAGAGATTCAAGACCGAAGAACCAGTCTGTAGGCAGCATAGAAGACTCTGTGAGAAATGTGCACCATCCACCATCTCAATGTAGCACAGAACTTGGCAGCATCTCCCCATTGTCGTGCGCGAGCTCAGCTCTGCAGTAGCAGGGAGACAATTGCAGTTCAGAGGAGGCGGAGCAGGGGGAAGATGGTCTGAAGAGGCCATCTTAAAAACCAAATTGATGAAGCCTCGACCTACGCAGTTCATTAATGTGCCATTAATATCGGTGGTGGCTTTCTGTATATGCTTCTGAGTGGAAGCGTGGGTGGCCAGGTGGCCTCGCCACTTGCCAACCCAAGGTCGCTGCATAGTACCTGCGTGCCTAAACACCCACATCCGGGAGTTCTGCATCATTCTGCACCAGATCAGTGCATTCCTGTAAATGAGAGCTATCATTTAAAATGTCAAGCGAGCTTGAGTTTAGAACTCGATCACTGTCCACCCCCAGATTTGCCAGGAGATCTGCCACTTTATTGCCTTCCCTTTTGACATGTTTGAATGTGATTGCTCTATTGGTTAAGAGCCATTGTTCTATGATCTCTAAACGAGCTGCTAATCTCCAGCTACAGGCTACTTTGTGAGCAAGTGTCCCCTGAAGAATTTGATTAGCCATGTTGATAAGGATCTGTGAGTCTCCTTCAATTACAATATGAAAGAATCCATGTTGCTAAGCTAAGCAAAGTCCCTGCCACAGTCCTTCTAGTTCAGCTAAATTGTTCATGTCCCATCCTATTGAGCCAAGGAAGAGCAGGAGTGGTTTGCCTCTGTGATCCCTAAAGATGCCTCCATAACCTGCCATGCCTGGGTTGCCTTTGGAGGCTCCATCAAAATTTAATTGTATCATTCCTTGGGGAGGAGGCTGCCATTTTCTTGGTGCTTTGGGATTTTGAGAAGAGTTGTTGGGGTTCTCATGTGTTTGGGTAATCCGAAGATGCCAATTCTCCCAGATGTTCTGCTCTTGAGGAAGGGTAGGAAAGTCATCTTCATGCCACTTTTGAAGCGCCAAGGTTTCCTGAAGATTGTTGCAAAAATTACTCCAGATGTTATCTAGAGGTGTACATTGATTCTTAAAAATGCGTCTGTTTCTTTCTTTCCATAATGTCCAGATGAGAAGGCCTGGAATAATTTTCCACAGAGAGTTTAGCAACCTTCTCTTGTAAGGATCGATTGCCCAGTTACGAATGGTGTTTGTAATATCCCCTGTTACTCTGCATCCTTTTTTACATCTAAAGCTGGTTTTTTCCCATAGTTTATTGGCTAAATGGCACGAGTCCATAAGATGTTGTATGGTCTCTTCCTGTTGGTTGCAATTGGGACATCTTGAAGGCCCATGGAAACTTTTTTTCCTTAGATTGTCCCAAGTGAGTATCCTTTTTTGACATAGCAGCCAGAGAAACGTCGAAACCTTGGGCCAAATTCCGGGAGACCAGATTTTGTCCCAAAGAGGGTCTTTGGAATCCTGATTGCTAATCAAAAGGTTGTATGCCTCCTTAGTGGTAAAAATCCCACGTGGTGTGTACCCCCATCTCAAAATATCCTTCTTGTCTGAGAATCTAATTTTCCTGTTTGTGAGTTCTATATCAATCTCATTGTGGATTTGCTCTGTTCCTTGTCTGATAATTTGTGCTACTTTTAGCCATTGTCTATATCCATGGTTGAGGGCTGGAATCCAGTGCTGATTGAATTTTTCCTTCTGTTGTGTGTCCCAATCATCTATTTGTGGAGGTCTGAATAAATTTCTTAGCCTGGGTCTTTGTTGCCAAGAGTCAGCCCAAAAACGAGCATTGCTGCCATCTCTGATTTCCCAGAAACTGTGTCGCTGAATCATGGCGCTATGCTGTCTGGCTGCATTCCATATTAAGGAGCCCTTTTCAGTGGAAATAAGTCTGATTAAATATTCTGGCGGTCTGTTATTTACATATTTAGCAGTCCAAAGTATAACCCACAGTGTGTGTGGAGCTGAGAGCCATTTCCACCATATCCTTTCTCCCATAACTGCATTGTTGTGTTGAGGATCTCGGAGACCCATACCTCCATATTTTTTTGGAAGGCAAACTGTCGTCCATTTGACCAATGCCCATTTACGATTTTGGCCTGAGGATCCCCATAGAAAATTACGTTGTAAATTTTTTATCCTCTTAAGCACCCATTTTGGTGCCACCAAAATAGAGAAAAGATATAAAGGCATCGATTGTAAAATGACTTTAACCAGCACCAACCGACTAGCCATATTGAGGGCTCTGTAGGTCCAAGAGGAAAGGCAAGCTTCAAGTTTCGAGGAACAGTTTCCAAGAGGCATGTTTTAGTGCAGAATTAGTCAAAGGGGTGCCTAGATACTTTGAGGGTAGAGAAACTACAGAGATTCCAAGAATGCGGGTTATAGAGGATTGAGTAATGGAGGGAGTGTGAAAAAAGAAGATTTGAGATTTTACAGTGTTAATGCTGGCTCCAGATGCTTCCGAATAGTCATCAAGCAGGGATTTAAACATTAATGCTTCTTGAACTGAAGGGTTCCCAAACAACATGTTGTCATCCACAAATTGTTGATGAGTGATAGCTGGGGAGTCATGGACTAAAATGCCTCTAAGCTGCTGAGTTTGAAGAGCATTCTTGATTATACGACCTAACCCTTCGACCATTAGCACAAAAAGAAAGGGAGAGAGGGGATCTCCTTGACGAATGCCTCTAGAGAGGTGGAAAGGACGAGAGGGAATGACATTTACCAATATGGAGAAAAAATTAGAGGAGTCAAGATTCATTACCCATCTGACCCATGGAGGAGAGAATCCAAAGGCTGTAAGCATTTTTTGAATGTAGATCCAACTTAACTTGTCAAAAGCTTTAGAGAGATCAATTTTGAGAAGCATACTTGCTTTTTGGTTGTGCTTTAGTGAATGAATGATCTCATGGGTGAGGATGATGCCGTCAATGATTTTCCATCCTTCTACGTATCCCGATTGTTCTGGCGATATGAGTAAGGGAAGCAGCAGTTTCAGACGGGAAGCGATGACTTTGGAGATGACTTTGTAGATAACATTGCAGAGAGCTATTGGCCTGAATTTGTCCGGAGTAATAGAATGCTCTTCTTTAGGAATGAGTGCAATAAAGGTGGCATTTAGAGATGGAAGCAACCAATGAAAAGTCCTAGATTCTTCCACAACCTGCCATACGTCCACTTTGATGAGATCCCAGAACTTATGAAAGAAGTTGGAGGTAAAACCATTTGGTCCAGGAGCTTTACCCTCCTTGAGCTGATTCATTGCTGATTCAACTTCCTGTAGAGTAATCGAACGAAGGAGTAATTGATTATGTTCTTCCGTTATGATTTTAGGGATGTGCTGGAGAATCCATTCTATAGCTGGTTGTCTGTTGATTTGTGGTTCCTGATGAATGTTTTTGAAATGCTTGAGGAGCTCTCTTTCGATATCATCGTGTTCTTCTAGCCTTTCTCCCTGCTGATTCTGAATTTGTGTAATGTTGTTGTGCATTCTTCTCTGTATGGTGGTGCGGTGAAAGAATTTTGTATTCCGCTCTCCCTCTTTTAGCCATCTTACTCTGGATTTTTGCTTCCAGAGGATCTCCTCTTGCTTTCTTCTTTCGTCCAACTGATTCTGAAGGTTCTGTTCCTTTTCCACTAGTGCTTCTATCCTTCCTTCATTAATTATTTTCTGCTGAAGGTCCATCATTTCTTGTGCTAGAGCTTTTTGGGCTTGAAAGATATTTCCAAAGGTCGTTTGATTCCACTGCTTGATGTGCATTTTGAGATATTTGAGCCGCTGTTGAAATTGATACATTTTTGTTCCTTCAGGGGGAATGAAGATTTTCCAGACTGAGAGGACCAGATTGTTGAATTCTGGATGTGTAAGCCAAAATGCTTCAAAATGGAAGGGTCTCCATGTGGAGTTGCCAGGTCTTTGCCATTGAAGAGATATGGGCCAATGGTCTGATCCAGATAGAGGCAAGATTGAGGCAGTAAAGTCTCCTCCTAAATGAATGGCATTGTCAGATAACAAGAAACGATCCAACCAAGAGGCAATTTGTTGCGAACCTGATCTTCTATTGTTCCAGGTATACATTCCATTGTTAAAGGGCAGATCAATGAGCCAGTTATTTTGTATAAAATCCTTGAAGTGGCTGCTTTCAATGTCTAATTTGACTCGGCCTCCATTCTTTTCCTCAAGTTTAGTAATCATATTAAAGTCGCCACCTGTAATCCAAAGAGGATGGACTCTGGTAGAGTTGAGCGATGCTATCGTGTTCAGCAATGCCAATTTGTTCGTGGCATCCTGGGGGAAATAGACATTGGTGAGATGTCCATGAACATTGGTCCATATGATATGAAAAGTAGCTTGAATGAGATTATGAGTCGCATGGATGTCAGTGAGCAAAATAGCCTGTGTATCCCATGCTCCCGAGGCGTCCATTGCTACTGAATGCCTTCCTGGCCAGGCTTTTGAGAGAATGGTGCCAAGTGTATTACTGTTACATTTTGTTTCTTGCATGAAGAATGTTTGAGGTTTCTCCTGCTGTATCATGTTTTTGATCATTCTGTACTTCACAGGGCTGTTTAACCTTCTTAAATTCCATGATGTGAGCTTCATGGTTCAATATTTGGTAGTAGCCTATAATACTTCGTTAACTTGGAATATCTTCCTGAATCCACCAACATTTCCCCAATGATGATGGTTCTTTGCAGATCTATCTTTCTCCCTCGTTTCTTGGTATCTTTGGGAAGGTTTTTCCCATCCCATTGACTACCTGGTTGGATCCCTAAAGTTCGTTGCTGATGTGCTCTAGAAAGGATTACCTCCAAACTTTCTAACTGTCTATCCGGGATTTTATCAAACTCTTTCTTCCTACATGCTTGCTCAAGGCTGAATATGTCCAGATCCCCAATGTCAATACTTTCAGGCTCCTCTTCCATATGTTTGGGCTCACTTCTTTCTGCTACGAAGTCATTTGAATGGATTGGTTCTTGGAGAAAGATATCAATTTCCATTCCATTAGGCCTCCATTGAGATTCCTTATTGGGATTGGATGTTGGGCTTATAGTGGCGTGAGGTGGCTTCAGTGCATTCCTTGTGTCTGAGGGTTGGATTACCGAAGATAGCTTGGGTATATCAGCAGTTTGGTTGGGGGGCTCAGAGTCATTCATTGCTAGTTGTGCCAAGATATCAAAGCTATTGCTGGTAGAGGGTATGGAGGAGTTGGTTGTGGGATTTCTAGAGCCCAAGGCAGGATTTTTGTGGTGCTTTTTCCAGTTATTGACTTTGGTAAATCCTTCCGAATCAGGTTTTTCTAAGGTGGCATTAGTTTTGGGGGTTGCATTTAGGGGGAAATCACGGAAAAGATGACCATGGGCATGACGTTTTCTGCATCTGAATGGAACATGTTCATAATCTATAGGCTGAATCCATTCAAAATTATCATGATATAGACTTACCAAGTCCGAGAGTGCTTTGTCTAGGTTCATGTCAATACAGATGCGAGCATATGAAGTGTATTGTCTAAGTCTCCCATACCATTTCCTATGTCTTTTAGCGATTCTTCATCCCAGTACTCCAATGGAAGGGAATACATTCGGATCCAGACTGGCACCCAACTGAAATCCTCTTTGTCCGGGTTGAATATTTCGATCCAGTATCTCAAATATAGGCCCGCGGAGTTAAAGAAGTAGGGACCTCCGTCTAGGACTCTGTTACAGTCTTCTATGAAATTGAAGATAGCCCTAAAGAAACCTTTTGGTCGGAGTAGCAGGGTGGCATGTCCTTTAGGCTTCCATTTGGCCGCAATCCATCCCTGCAGGGCTTTCTCCGTCGGCCAGAAGTCGATGAATTTCCCTATGAGAGTGTGGTCCTTCATAAAATGGATTTGGGTATTGACCCGGTGACTCGGTAATTCTATCTTGGGTCGCTATGCTGCAATAGGTTTGTAAGTGGCAGAGGTCACTTTGGGGATCTCTCTATTCAGTGTAGAATCTTGCTGCTAAGTTTGAGGCATTGCCTCCGTATCCTGTGGTGATTTTTGTTTTCCTTGATCTGCTGGGTTAGTCTGCTTTGCAGTGATGTCAGTGTGAGCCATTTCAGAAGCCCTTACAGTCACATTGGGAGTCCAAATCTCACTGCTTCCGTTGGGGGGAGGCTCTGAGTCCCCCCGGAAGGAAATCCATAGCAATGGGCCTATTTGCTGAATAATGTTGTCACCAGAGGGGCTGAGTTGTTGCAGTCTGGTGTTGTGCAGAGTGATTCCGTCGCTGCAGAGTTTTCTAGAAACCCTAAACAGCCATGAAGCGCACCCGTGATCGCCCAAGTCGCATATACCCCAATAGATGACATTACATACCAATTATCTTTTTACCCAATAGTAAATAGTTGCATGAGGACATGCAATCAGGTTAGTTGGGGGTTGATGTTTGGCTATATAATTGTCTCATTTTTGCCACCTAATTCTTTAATTCCTATATTGTTTTGCTACCCTTTTGATCTACACTCATGCCTTTTTGTTCGCTATAATACAAACCTTGGTGAAATATATTTATCCATGAAGCCATGTTCTTTTATTTAATAATTTAGAGAACAATTTTATTATTATTATTTGTAATTAAGCTAACGATTTGTGGAAGAAAATTTTGTGATAAACATGAATCATGAACTCTGAAGTAAAATGGTTTCACCATGGATGATTTTGGCTAAAGGAAAAATACCAACATTAAGTTGTTCCTACATTACAACGTTGGTTGCAACAACAACTCTTGGCCTTTGTGTTGAAAATGTAGCAAGAAAAGTCAAACTAGAGAAAATTCAAATTTCCACATCAGCAGACCACTTGGATGATGTTAACTTGTGTGGCATAGCTTGTGTCTCCTAGTTTACTTAGTAAATTCAAGTTGGAGGAGTTAAAGTTCGGTTCTGCATGATTGATTACTAATTTATAGAAATCTATTTTAGTTAATTTTAGTTATTTTTAGTTTAACTAGTTCTAACTATCAAAAGAATTAGTGGAGGTCAAGTTGTGGAAGTGGAATTTCAACCACACTCAGTGATCAACCAGTTAACTGATCAATCAACCCAAAATAATTGTTGCATGTAGAGAATTCGAGTTACCTAGTTGAAATGGAGATTCCAAGGCAGTGTACTATTAGTTGTAGCATATTCCAATGCGTACAGGTGGTGCATGCAGTTAGAGGAATACCTAAGGCAATTGCGCAATTCCAGAGTGTGAAATTCCTAAAAAATAGGGGCAATTTCCCAATGGAGAAGCACAAATAAATAGGAGCTTGGAGGGCTTGAAAATTGGCTAAGTCTTGGGCAGAGTCAGTTATTCATGCAGAGGGATAGACTATACATTTTTAGAGTGTGCTCAGGCTTGAGGAATCATATGTATTTTTTTCTCTATTCTCTTATTAATCCAATATAAATAGTAAGGGGTTTTGAGAAGTTAGTTTCCCTTAGATAAATTTATGTGCATGTGTGATGTTTCCTTTTGCATGTTTATGATTCTTGTTTTAGATGGTGAATTAACTTCTGCAAATCAGTAGAGTAGCTTCAAGTCTAGTGATTTAGTAAATTTCATGAGCAATGTTGAATATACACATTAATTTCTACATGGTATCAGAGCTGGAATCACTGTAGAGCATATATTTCGAAGTTGTCATTGCAGGAGATTTAAATTTGCTTATAAGGGTTGCAGGTTTTCTTCAGGACTGAGAAGATGGATTTCAATGGACTAAAGCTCGAGTATGCCCTTGAGTGAAGCTCAAATTATGTTGCATGGAAGAACTGCATGGAGGCAGTACTAGAGGATAAGGGGTTGAAGGAAATCATTGATAATGATATTCCGAAACCAGCAACATCTTATGCTAAGGATCTGGAAGAATGGAAGAAGTGTCTAGCCAAGTCAAGGAGGATCATATTAGAGGGAGCACGAGACCACATTGTCTAAAATATCGA
This sequence comes from Pinus tabuliformis, assembly GCA_031772625.1. Taxonomy (NCBI): domain Eukaryota; kingdom Viridiplantae; phylum Streptophyta; class Pinopsida; order Pinales; family Pinaceae; genus Pinus; species Pinus tabuliformis. Next base: position 542,458,917 of record CM062807.1, read on the forward strand.
CGGGAAAGAGAATCCGTATGCAATGTGGCAAGCACTGACAGATTTGTTCCAGAATAATAGTGACCACAGGAAATTGGCACTCAAGGACAAACTTCAAAATATCAATATGCAAAGGAATGAGACCATTCCACAATACCTGAGCAGGTTCACACTGTGTCGTGATGAACTTGGTGAAGTTGGTTTTACTGTAGCAGAGGATGATTTGGTGACCCTATCCCTTCTAGGTCTTCCCAAGAGCTTGCACAACTACCAAGATTCGGTGAATGGGAGGGAGAAACTACCAAATTGGGATCGCTTGTGGTCTGATTTGGTACAAGAGGAGTTAAGGCAGAATACTAGAGACAAGAATTAATCCAAGGGCGAAGATAATGAGAACTGTGCCTTGGATTGAAAGGGAATAAATGTCAATCCAAAGTAGAATATAGTAAAGGGGGAAATAATAAATACTTGTCTAGAATCAAGTGCTTTCATTGTCATGAATTCAGGCACTATGCCCCGAAATGTACACATAAGAAGACAAGCAAGAAGAATGCAAGAGGAGCAATGGGGGAAGCCTTGGCTTCATAATTCGAGCTTGATTTTACTCTCATTGCATGCATGGCCAACACAGTGATGGGAAGTGTGTGGTATCTCGATAAAAATGCCATATTCCATGTGACGAGGAAATGATATATTTTAAGTGATTTAGAGGAGAAGGATCTCTATATGCACATCAAGATGGGAGATGATGGAAGGTACAATGCGAACGAGATTGGTACCGTCACCTTTCAGAGGGAGTCAGGGTCCCCTCTCAGGCTCAAGGATGTGATGTTTGTTCCAGGTCTAAAGAATAATCTTGTCTTTGTTGAAGTTTTGGAAGATTGTGGCTACAATGTGATCTTCAACAAAGGAAAGGCATTCATGAGACACATTGCCACGGGATAGGTGAAGCATATCGAGGTTCGTGTGAAGAACCTCTATAAGCTAGATGTGGATGATTGTTCTGCATTGAGCATAAAGGAGGAGAAGGTGCAGAGTCACAATGTTGGCGAACTTTGGCATAGAAGACTTGGCCATTTTCATCATGGTGCTTTGAAGATCATGCAACAAATTACCATAGGCCACCCCAAAGGAGCACTAGAGTAGTAGGACACATGCATAGGGTGTACCATGGGGAAGTACACAAAATCCACTTTCCATGATAGGTGATGGGCCTCTAAATTAAACATAAATTAAGGCCCATGCCTCTAAATTAGACATAAACTAAGGCCCATCTGACCATCCTTCAACACATTAAACATCTCTTTTTGCATTACATAATGTATTTTGAACTGTAATAGGTTCATTAGGAAGGTTTATGGATAATTTCATAATTGTGCCTAATATTATTTATTTTTGTGGAATATTGGGCAGATTATGGAGATTTGGAGGAGGAGATAATCTAGGGACTTGCTCCCTACTACAAGAGGATCAATATTAAATGATAAATCAACAAGATATTATAGAATTATGGCATAGATTATGGAGCTCCAACGATTGAGAAAATCTAGGAATGTGTTCCCTGCCATTTAATGCAGATTCCTAATATTGGGAGCTAGATCCACTAATCAAGGGATTTTGGTAGGGAAAGCTTCCTCCTTTCACGGGGAATGATTCATAAACATTTTATATAAGTACCATGTTGAATTATCCTCTAGGGGTTCATTTTCATTAGTATCCTTTTGAAGAGAACTTGTATTTTTTCAACTCCACTGTCATTTCTTACAAGGATGTAATTGTATTAATGGAAATAATGAAGATTGGTACATGTTCAACTTATAAATTTTTGTATCCTTCATAGGACTCTGAGTTTTCTTAGGCTTGTCCATCCCAGGAGCCTCAAAGCTCTTTTGTATCATTTACTTTTCTTTTTTTCACTTCTTATTCATATGCATCTCTTGTTCTTGTCTTTTTTCTATTTCTGCATTTAGTATTAATGATTTCTTGTTGTAGGATGGGTTAAATGGTTGAAGTAAGTTATTTAAGATTGGTTTAAATGGTTGAAGTAAGTTATTTTTCAGGATCACAAGCATAGTTTTATCATTAGAACAACTTTGGAAGGTCATAGTAATCATTGAGCTACTTGGATTAGTTTTCTTATTCCCAAATCTAGATTTCTGGAAGTCCCTTGTGGCAAATAACAATAAAATTTTGCTGTTTTTTAGAGCATGCTAACAAGCTTCAATCAATTTGATTACACTTGCATTAGATCAAAAAAAAATTCTAGTTAATAAAAAAAATTATCTCATTGCATTTTCACTTGATTAGGTTAGGCGTTTGATAGATTTACTAGCTTACTAGTTCTTGAATTTCTAGATTTTAGACTAGTAACTTTTTGCTATTTTTTAGCATGGGTTAACATAGGTCTTTTTGAGTGATTCCATTTGGAATGGAGACCTAAGAAATCTTAGTCAATAAAAAAATTTGTCCCATCCAATTTGGATTTGATTTTCTTGGTCATTCGGTGAATTATAGTTTCCTGTAGTAAATCTGTTGTTTCCTGTAGTACTCTTCCAGCGTGTATATACTTGCCCAGATTCACTCAAGAAGCTTGGTTATGATCCCTTAGGGTTGAATCAAGACCCCTAGGCTCTAAATAAATTATTAGGGAAGACTAAATAACACTTAGGGCTTGCCTCTTTACCCATGCAAAACATTTCAACGATTTGGGCTAATGGACATATTTATGGATAGGATAATACAATGATGATTTTCTTGATTGCCACATCCAATGAAATCTGTTAATGGATCTAAACTCTTTGAAATGTAATGGTTGACATTCAATTCATGATATTTACTTTATGAAATTATAATATTTTTCTTTCATTTTATTGTCTTTCTTGCAATATGTTTAGGTTTCCATTTCGAGCATTTTATTTTCTGCAATTAGTTTAGGATTTGACTTCAGTGCATGCACTCCATTATATCATGACAGTAAAGGAAGGGCGCATTGTATGCTGCACATATAGTGCCGATACCTCTTAAGTTTTTACGAAACTCGGGTTGATAATTAAAGTCGGTAGCCTTGGGAGTTGCAACATTCTTGTTGCAATACCGAGACTCATCACTTTTTGGCGTTATTGCCAGGGAGTTGTCAAAGCATGCATTATTTTCTTCCCTAGTTGTTTCATTTCCTTTAGTTTCTGCAAAAAAAAAAATTCATTAGGCATATTTCATTTCAAGAACAAAAATTTGCATTGCATTAGCATTCTTATTCAAAAATAAATAAAAATTTTAAAAATAATTCTCCAACACCAACCCCCTCCCCCCATTTGATCACATGGTGCAGTAAGAGCCACATCACAATTCATTTTTGCAGGTATAAGTAGAAGAGATGACAAAAAAGGTAGAACAAATGGATGGAAATGATGACACTGAAGAAGATCCTCTTGGATTTCCCATTCAAGATACTAATGTTAGTGTGCACATGAAGAACATCCCTCCATATTTTCTTCCAAACTTTCATGGTCTAAGGTCAGAGGATCAGGAAACCTTTCTCTTTGAATTTGAAATTGTTTGTAGAGCTTATGGTTATTTATTAAACACTCAAAAACTAAGATTTTTTCTGGTGACGCTGAAGGATAGAGCTCTTAAATGGTTCATGAGTTTGGGGAATAATTCAATAAGATCATGGAATGATATGCAAAATACATTTCTAGAAAAATATAAAGATCATGATCATAAAGAAGAAATCTTTAGAGTGAAAAAAGAAGAAGATGAGAGTCTAGAGGATATAATAGAGAGGTTCATGTATAATGTTAAGAGGGAAAAATTACATTATTTAGGATCAGAAACACTAAAAACCTTCTTACTTAGAACAATTAGGGGTGAATGGATTGATCTCCTTGATATTATGAGTAGAGGTGATGTATACCAATTATCATTTGATGAAATTTGTGAAACATGCAAACACATATCAAGAGGAAGGGCAAGAGTAAGTCAATCATCATCAAGATCGGTAAGTCAAACTAAACTTGGAAATTTGCTTGATTTCTTTAAAATGAAAATTCTGAGCAATCTAAGTGAACAAGTAGAAATGTTAAGAATACAAAATGAGCAAAAAGAAGACGTTGGTATTTGTCTTGGCCATGCAGAATCATATGATGTTAAATATTTCCGCTCATTACCAAGGTTGAAGGATGCTTACCTACAGGACAATGGAGAAAGTTAATTGCTAATGCAACTATGTTATGTAGCTCCAAGAGGACCATGGTAGCCTATTCAACCTGATATGATGCAAGAGCCTAATCCACAATTTCAAGCTTATGCACATCCATCTCAAAGTAATTGGAACACACCCTTTCCTTGGTAAACTTGGCCATCTCAACCCCAAAGTCAGTCTTGGCAACAAGGTTGGCAAGGAACTTATGGGGGCCATCCACAATATCCTCAATATCCTCTATACCCAACTCCGTGTTATCCGTACCATTCACCTCCATCACAACCACAACCCCAACCACGTCCATCTCAAATATCCACTCCCACTCAACTACCTGTACCACCATTTCCAAACCCACACAATGAAGTAGCTCAACCCACTTACAATGCTGAGGTACAACACTTCCAAACATCTCCTCTTGATCTAAATGATATTCATCTTAGCTTAGGAAGAGTATTGCAAAAAAGAGATTCTCTCGATATCATTGAAGGACCACATCCAGAAGAGGAAGATTCAAATGAGAAAACAAAAGGATCATGGGTTGCATTTGATGAAGATCAGACCTCAAAATCAAAGATTGAGAAAGCTCACTCATGGTTACCATCAAATCCTCCATGTGTTCAAGAGAACAATAAAAAAAGAGAGGAAGATTTGAAGGTCATGGAAGAAGAAGACATCCAAGATGATCCAACTCAACAAGTGGACCAAGGGCATCACAAATATATTGAAATATGGTTCCATACAGTCATTAAGTTGCAACAACACTCTCTTCTTCAACTATGCTTGATATCATCAAAGTCAAAGCATTTGATCTCTAAAATTCAGGTACATGTCAAAGCATACATTTCAAGCCTACACATCAGTTTGTCTGTCATATTGATGTGCACATGGCTCCATTGGAAGTATTCTTATACTTGAAAGAGATTTTTTTTTCAAGTAGAGTAGGGTAGAAAAAAATAAAAATAAAAATTAAAAATAAGAGAAAAAAATAAAAATCTCAGGTGAAAACCTCCTTTGAGGCGCCTGAGATTGGCTCATTGATTGAAAACCTCCATGAGGCGGTCAACGGGTTGGAAAACATAGAAAAAGAAAAGATCTTAGGTGAAAACATCCTTTGAGGCACCTAGACATACCTACTAGTTGAAAACCTCATTGAGGCAGCTAATAGGCCTAGAAGAAAAAAAAGAAGAAAAAAATCTTTGCTCCATGTATCCCTCTCTCATGAATGCAGGTGCTCTCCATACTCTGCAAGCAACAAAAACAAGTTAGCCACCAAAAGAAACGTTGATCACAAGCCTAGTAAAAATAAGTCAAACTTTGACTTTCTCCTCCTTTGCTCAAATGCTCCAATAGGACCAAGGCCATGCCAATCCATCACCCTCATCTATTTCCACCATCCACCCATCATTCCCAAGCTTTTCCCATTCATTTTCCTTGTTGTCCTAAAATACTACAGGAAGGCTCTGTTTTACTACAGGAAACATAAATACATAGAGCATAAAATTATTTTTGTCATATCTTGAAAACCATGCATCCATTTTCCAATCTGTTTCAATTGAAGATGTATATGGATTACGGTAACATGCTCAAGCGATTTCAGCAAATTCGAGCGCACAGTTTTTGAGAAATCGGCCTCCATCACCTACATCCATTTTTGAATTTTCTCGATATTCATGCATCCATTTACAATTTTTTTTCATGGAGAGATGAATATGGATGATGGTAACATTCCCAAGAAATTTCAGCAAATTCTAGTGCACGGTTTCCAAGAAATCGACCTCCATCAACTTCATCCATTTTTATTTTTTCTCGAGATTCATGCATCCATTGGCCAAACTTTTTTTATGGGGAGGTGCATAAGGATGATGGAAACATGCTCAAAAAATTTCAGGTCAATCCAGTATACCATTTGGGAGATATGGGTTTAAACAAGATGCTACAGGGTTTCCTGTAGTACTACAAGATGTCCTAGTTTACTACAGGAAACAGGCTGAAAGCTATAGGAAGGTACAGAAGGTGAAATAAAGTGTGGGAAAGGTTTCTAATGGTGGAATAAGTTATAGGGAAGGTTAACACCACCCATGGCCAAGCCCAACACTCCAAGAAGGCTGGATTTGATTAAGATAGCTTTCTCATGGTAATTGGGAGAAAAAGGTTTGGAATCACCAAGCTATAAAGACTTGTGCAGAAGAAAACAAAGAAAATTATCACCTCTAGAGGACCATGGATGTTATGCTCTTAACCTGCAAAATGATACCCAAATACAGAATATGCGAAGAAAAGATACTCAGAACACAGAACAACAATGATTTTATTATTCAGAGAGTAATGTTCACTTGCCTCTTCGAGGGGGCAACCTTCAATAGAGCAGAGCTCGCTTTCAAAATAAGACACGATGCTCCTCGCAGGGAGTCTCTATCCTTTATATATGACTAATACATGCAATACCACGGATCAATACCGTGGGTTTTATTAATACCATCTATCTAATACTACGACCCATTTGCAACTAACTGTGGTCCCGTCATTAATTGCGGGTTAACCAATTACAAATATTAATATGGGCTTTATTGACTCTTGACTATGACGTGATCCCATTACATAAATAAGGGGGTTAGGGTGGGACCCTAACATGCCCCCCCCTTAAGACTAGCCTTGTCCTCAAGGCTGAAGCTGCGGAAACTGCTGAAGAATAGTGGCTGGTTCCCAAGTTGCATCTTCCAGAGAGGTGTCTTTCCATTTGACGAGGACTTCCTTAATCATGCGGCCGCGCAGGTGCTTGTCTCGTGTGTCTAGGAACTGTTCGGGTTGAAGCCAGATTGACCCTTCTTCATCCAATTCAGGTAGACTGGTTTGAATTCTGCAATTGTTCCCAATCACTTTCTTGAGGCATGAGACATGGAAAACTGGATGGATTTTTGCAGTAGGCAGCAAGGCCAACTTGTAAGCCACTTCTCCAATGCGCTGAAGTACTTGATATGGTCCGTAGAATTTGGGAGATAGTTTCTAACAACCCTTTTCTTTGAGTGATGTTTGCTTATATGGTTGCAACCGTAAAAATACCTGATCCCCTTCTTGAAATTGGTGCTCTGAGCGATGCTGGTCTACTTGTTGCTTCATGCGGTTTTGAGCTTGATGAAGATTCTCTCGAAGATGGGCGAGCATGGTGGCGCGGTGTTGTAGGAGTTGATACACTGCTTGTACCTTCGAGAATCCCTTAATATAAGAAGTAGGGGAAGGAGGGAGTTGACCATAGACTACTTCATAGGGAGTCATTTTGGTGGTGGCATGATAGTTGGTGTTATACCACCATTCAGCCAGAGGTAACCATTGTACCCAAAGATGTTGCTTTTCTGAAGTGAAACACCTAAGGTAGGTTTCCAGACATTTGTTGACGGCTTCAATTTGACCATTCGTTTGTGGATGATAGGAAGTACTGACTTTCAGTTGAGTGCCTTGTAGCCTGAAGAGTTCCTGCCAAAAATTACTTGTGAAGATTGGGTCACAATCGGACACAAGAAGTGGGCATGCCATGCAATTTGAAGATCTGATCCATCAAAGATTGAGTGATCAAAGTTGGTGTAAACGGGTGGGGTAGGGCGCAAAAATGAGCATACTTCGAAAGTCTATCCACAACCACCATGATGACTGACTTGTTTCCTGACTTTGGAAGACCTGTAATGAAATCCATAGAAACCTCTGTCCATATTGATGCCGGGATGGGCAACGGTTGTAATGTGCCTGGTGTATTGACTGTCTCCCCTTTGTGTCATTGACAGACATCGCATTCGGCTACGAAAGTAAGGATTTCCTTTTTCATACCTGTCCAAAAAAATGATCTTCTGGTGCGAGCATATGTCTTCTGAAAGCCTGAATGTCCTGCAATGGGGGATGAGTGCAATTCTGCCAAAATGCGACTTTTGAGGGTGGAGGTTGGTGATATGACGACTCTGTCCTTATAGTGAAGAATCTCATCCTGCCACGAGTAGCATTGTTCGAATTTGGATCCGTCTGCAATTGAGAAATGAGTTGGGAGAGCCTGGGATGTGAAAACCATTCCCGGCGAGCTGCTTCAATCCATTCTGGAATGGGAAGGGAAATTGCTAGCAGGGTATTTTCCTCCTCAAATTGGCGAGATAATGTATCTGCTACCTATTGTCTTGCCCTTTCTTGTAAATGATCTCATAATCATATCCCAGCATTTTGGCTAGCCATTTATTTGTTGTGGGGAGGATAGGCGTTTCTCCAAAAACTATTTAAGACTGTGATGGTCTGTGCGGATTTGGAAACGTCGCTCCAATAAGTAAGGTCGCCAGGTCTCTACTGCATGTAAGATGGCCATAATTTCCTTCTCGTAGGTAGATTGGCCCAGATTCTTCCCACTGAGTTGTTGGATGGTGAAGGCCAAAGGTCGTCCTTCCTGCATTAAGATTGCCCCAATACCCGTACCTGAAGCATCACAGTCAATGACAAAAGATTTGGTGAAATCAGGTAGTGCTAAGACTGGAGTGGAACACATGGCATTTTTGAGAGTTGTAAAGGCTTGTTGTGCTTCCTCATTCCAGAAGAATGAATTTTTCTTCAGGAGTTGAGTGAGGGGCTTTGCTATGCGACCATAATTGCGGACAAATTTGCGATAATAGCCTGTGAGACCCAAGAATCCTCTCAGGCTTTTCAAGGTCCGAGGTTGAGGCCACTCCTACATTGCCTGGATCTTTTTGGGGTCCACCTTGACACCTTCACACCCCACAATATGGCCCAAATACTCAACTTATTCCATGCCAAACGCACACTTGGACATTTTAACAAATAATTTATGCTTGCGGAGCAGTTGCAGGAGTAGATCTACATGCTAAAGATGTGTGGCCCAAGTGCAACTATAGATGAGGATGTCATCGAAGAAGACAAGGACAAATTTCCTGAGATATGGTTTGAGAAGGTGGTTCATAAGGCTCTGAAAAGTAGATGGGGCATTACAAAGACCGAATGGCATGACTAGGAACTCATAATGGCCTTCATGAGTGCAGAAAGCAGTCTTTGGAATGTCGACTTCCTTCATGCGAATTTGGTGGTAGCCTGAGCGCAGATCCAGCTTAGTGAAGAATGGAGCCCCATTGAGTTCATCCAGAAAATCATCAACCACTGGGATGGGAAATTTATCTTTGACTGTTAACTTATTGAGAGCCCTGAAGTCTGGAAACATCCGCTACTCCCCATCTTTCTTGAGCACCATGACCACCGGTGATGAATAAGGACTAATGCTGGGACGAATGACACCTGCTTCCAAAAGTTCCTTGATTATTTTTTCTATTTCATTCTTTTGGGTGAACGGATATCTATATGGGCGCACATTTGGGGGTTGGGCCCCTGGAACCAAGGTGATGCTATGATCATGTTCCCCTCTCGAGGGTGGAAGCTCATGAGGCTTGTCAAAGACCGACAGATGGTTATTTAAAATCTGTTGCATCTCCGGATGAATTGGCAGAGACTTGGTTGCGACTGCCTGGATGGCATTAAATTGAGCTATAACTCCATGATGGCCCTTTTTTAGCAAATTTTCCATCCTATGCGAGCTGATGATAGAGGGAGCTCCCGCCTGGAGTCCCCGGAGGGTATGTGTGGAGTTGTTTTGCTTAAAACTAATATATAACTCCTGGAAATCCATTTTGATAGGCCCCAGAGTGTGGAGCCAGTCAGCGATGAGGAATATGTCGCATCCTCCCATGTGTATGGCAAACATGTGGGTCTTCAACTGATAATCCCCCATTTGAAGTTTGACATTTTCAAAGTGGCCTTCACATTTCATTGTGCCCCCATCCGCGATTTGAACTTGGAAGTTAGAAACTGCTCGTACAAAACAATGCACTGCTTCCGCGACATTTTGATGGATGAAATTATGTGTACTTCCACTATCAATCAAGACTACTACTAGGCGATGTTTAATAAAACCTCTGATTTTGAGAGTTTGAGGTGAAGAAATCCCTGCCAAAGCATGCAGCGAAATAATTGGTTCGTTAGGTACATTGTCCTGTTGGTTATCCTCTTCTACCTCCTCATGTTTCTCCAGTGGTGGATCTTCCTCTGATGAGCTATAGTCAGTGGCATCAATTTGAAAAAATTTGGGCTCCTTTCATTTATGACCTGGGGAGTATTTTTCATCACAGTAGTAACATAATCCTTGCTTTCTTCTTTCGGCCATTTCTGCAGGTGACACCTTTTGGACCTTAAGTGTTTGAGTGGTGTTGTGAGCCTGTGGGGAGCGACCCTTAGCGGGGAAATTTGGGCTACTGTACTGGGCTGCTAACGCACGTTCCACGTTACGAGCTACCTTGCAAGCATCTATCCATGTGGGAGGGTGGTGTAGTTGGACTTGGGCTTTTATGGCTTCTTTAAGACCGCTGATAAAACATTCCGTGTAGAACGCATTTGAGAGATCCCAGGTGCGGAAGGCTAAGGCTTCGAAGGCTGTAATATATTCGTCCACTGTGCCAGTTTGTCGGAGCTTAGTAAGATGACCCAAAAAAGAAGATTCTTGGTCAAAGAGGTCTTGAAGAGCTTTTTTTAAGGTGGTCCAAGCCCGAAAGGTCCACTGCAACGTTGATGCCATTCCCACCATTGCCACCTTTCATTGTCCAAGTACATGCTCGCCACCATAAGCTGAGTATCATCATCTAAGATGTTATTCAAATTGAAATACTACTCCATTTGTGCTATCCATGCTGTCAGCTGAGACCCATCAAATTTATGCATATCCAACTTGGGACGTCGCTGACGAGATTGTTGGTGGGTGCCCCAGACGTGAGGAGAGTGGCTAGACTCACCCTCACTATGTCCCTTGCCATTATACGCCTCCTCGTGGGCTTCCTCCTTGCCCTTCAAGATTAGTTTCGATAGGCTTTCAATTTGAGTTTGGATGGATTGCAAGGTTGTTTCAAGGTTGTCCATCCTCTCATTGGCCATAGCTTGAGCTCTAGTTTCTACCATACACCAATAAGATGTTCTTGAGATTTGGGACCGCCCAAAAAAAATTCAGTAAGAATTGAATGGTACCACCTTGCTCAGCTCGTCATCCTGATTCTGATAGGAACCCCACGCACTACTCAGATCTGGTGGATCTGAGAGATTTGAATGGCAGATCTGATGGCTCTGCGGCTCTGATGGATCTAATAGATCTGAATGACTGATCTGCGAACTCGAGACTGCGGGACTGATGTCTGCTGCTGCTGCACCCCTTTGCACAAGCGGATCTAGAAGAGATGATGCGTGATCCCCCTACAGAAAAGGGAACTATGGTCTTGAGGAGTGTCAGGTGCTACAGATCGCAATATACATAAGGGTCTGGCAGTAGTACTTGGCCTAATGTTTCAGGGCTCTAACTAAGGAGGATCGACCATACCCTTAGCCGTACAACCCTACTACCCTATCGTACGAGCGAGTAATCTCTCCGAGTGCTGTTCTCGGTGTACTGTAGCCGCAAGATGGCCGACGGTTTATCTATGGCGAGGTTTCAAGGGAGCCTAGGGGGCTTCTGATATACCCAGAGGGTACGTGGAAGACAGTCCATGCGCGGTTCTGTCTAATGCGCTACTACTCGAAGGGGTACCCACAGGGGTTACAAGGGAGTCCAACAGACGTGCCCACCTCTTGTATTTCCTGCGTGCATGCCTCCCCAAATCCGTAGGTTTATGCGCTCAACGACAGATCCCGTGGTTTAAAGACGCCGGAACACGTCTCTAGCCAATTTCTTTTTTTGCTAAGAAATGGAGATCCCACCGGCCCTGGAAAGTGCTATGATACCATTTGTTATGCTCTTAACCTGCAAAATGATACCCAAATACAGAATATGCGAAGAAAAGATACCCAAAACACAGAAAATCAATGATTTTATTATTCAGAGAGTAATGTTCACTTGCCTCTTCGAGGGGGAAACCTCCAATAGAGCAGAGCTCGCTTACAAAATAAGACACAATGCTCCTTGCAGGGAGTCTCTATCCTTTATATATGACTCATACATGCAATACCACGGATCAATACCGTGGGTTTTATTAATACCATCTATCTAATACTACGGCCCATTTGCAACTAACTGTGGTCCCGTCATTAATTGCGGGTTAACCAATTACAAATATTAATATGGGCTTTATTGACTCTTGACTATGACGTGATCCCATTACATAAATAAGGGGGTTAGGGTGGGACCCTAACAATGGATCGATCATCAAATCAGAAGCAACATGCATATCTCCCCAACAACCATCAGGTAGGTACATGTATGCAATATTCTTGACCTCTTCTCTTGAGCATATTATAGTTAGAAATTTATTGTCAATGCATGAGGAATGAAGTTTTATAAGCTAAGTATGGGTCAATAGTCTCGACCTCCTTCAACTAGTTAATTACAGCTCACTCCTTCACTCATACAATGTGGAAAAGCCAAATTATGAAGGGTGATGATTTCGAGGAATGGGGACAACAGTTAAAAGAAGAAAGTTATATAAACGCCAAGTCACCATAGTACTCCAAGCCCTCCATCCACTATCTATCCATCATTCATCCATCCCATTTCATAAAAAAAAAAAAAATATTTTTCAAGAACAAACCCTACACTCTGTTTCACCTTGAGATTTTTTTGAAAAAAAAACACAGAGCACATCCTCTCCATTTTCACAAACCTACACTACTCCCTCTAAGCCCTAGCATCATCCTCCAACCCCTCTACATCATTTATCATCACTCCCATATAGTTATAAGACCCTGAAAGAGAAGGAATGACTGCTACAGGAAGGCATAATGCTGCTACAAGAAGGAAGAAAGGAACAAATTATGCTAAAACCCAAAATGGCAGTGCCTAAGAGAGACCTAATCAAAACAGAGAACTCCAAGGCCATTAGGAAATCATCTAGGCCACAAAAGAGAAGAAGAAGGAAACAAAAGGCAAGAAGGCATTCACCATCAAAATAGAACTCAAACTGCAGTGATGAAAAGAGGCTTTCCAAGAGGTCTCTAATCTCTTTCTAGATTTTGTCCAAGGCCTAAAATATGTTATAAAAAGGGGAGAAAGGCATGGAAGTAAAGTTGAGGGCCTACCCTAGGCTCAGACTATCATTTCTGCTCAAAACAGGTTTAAACAGGCTGCTACAGGGTTTCCTATAGTTACTACAAGCTACTATAGGGTTTCCTATAGTTACTACAGGAATTACTACATGATGTCCTAGTTCTCATCTAAAGGTATTTTGAAGGTTTCTGAGGTATCCAAATGGTGGAAAAAGGTAGTAGAAGGGTAGAAAAGGATGTGGAAGACCTTGCCAAACTGAAAAATATTCAAGAACCCATCTTGAATAAGGGGAATAAGGCATGCTAATGGTCTCAAGAAACACTGTCATTTTTTATATGCACAAACAATTTTGGAAAAATGAGTGAAAATGGAATGAAGGTTTCAAGGGAGAGGATATGAATGAAATGGATCTACAAGCCAATCATGAAAAGAACAACTACATTTTTGTGCTTGTCCTTGCAGAAATTACATCCAAGATTCTTAAGAGAAAATACTGAGGACTTCACAAGAGGGAGGCCACCAGGGCCATGAATGAGGCACAATGAGGTCACTAAGTTGCTCAAAGGATGAGCAACACTTTCATTAGGGGGTATGATGAGCCTCTAAATTAGACATAAATTAAAGCCCATGCCTCTAAATTAGCCATAAATTAAGACCCATATCACCATCCTTCAACACATTAAATCTCTATTTTTGCATTAGATAATGTGTTTTTAACTTTAATATGTTCATTAGGAAGGTTTATGGATAATTTCATACTTGAACCTAATATTATTTATTTTTGTGGAATATTGTGAGAATATTGGGCAGATTATGGAGATTTGGAGGAGGAGATAATATAGAGAGCTTCTCCCTACTACAGGAGGATCAATATTAAATAATAAATCAACAATATATTATGGAATTATGGCACAGATTGTGGAGCTCCAATGATTGAGAAAATCTAGGAATGCGTTCCCTGCCATTTAATGCAGATTCCTAGTATTGAGAGCTAGATCCACTAATCAAGGGATTTTGGTGGGCAAAGATTCCTCCTTTCATGGGGAATGATTCCTAATAATTTTTTATAAATTCCAAGTCAAACTTTCACCTAGGGGTTGATTTTTATTAGTTTTCTTGTGGAGGGAACTCGTATTTTTGCAGCTCCACTGTCATTTCTTGCAAGGATGTAATTGTATTGATGGAAATAATGAAGATTGGTGACATGTTCAACTTCTAAATCTTGGTCTCCTTCATAAGACTCTAATTTTCCTTGGGCTTGTCCATCCCAGGAGCCTCAAAGCCCTTTTGTATCATTTACTTTTCTTCTAGTCACTTCTTATTCACATGCATCTCTTGTTCTTCTCTTTTTTCTTTTTATGCATTTAGTATTAATGATTTCTTGTTGTAGGATTGGGTTAAATGGTTGAACTAAGTTATTTTGCAGGATCACAAACATCATTTCATCATTGGAACAACTTTGTAAGATCATAATAAGCATTGATCTACTTGGATTAGTTTGCTTATTCCCAAATCTATATTTGTGGAAGTCCCTTGTGGCAAATAAAAATAGCTTTTTGCTATTTTTTAGAGCATGCTAACGAGCTTCAATCGAGTTGGTTCCACTTGCAAAAGATCAAATTTTTTTTTAGTTAATAAAAAAATTACCCCATTTCATTTTCACTTGATTAGGTTAGACATTTGATAGATTTACTAGCTCACTAGTTCTCGAATTTATATATTTTAGACTAGTAATTTTCTACTATTTTTTAGCATGGGTTAACATAAGTCTTTTTGAGTGATTCCACTTGGAATGGAGACTAATACATCCTAGTCAATAAAAAAATTTGTCCCATTCAATTTGGATTTGATTTTCTTGGTCATTCGGTGAATTATAGTTTCTTGTAGTAAATCTGTTGTTTCTTGTAGTACTCTTCCAACGTGTATATACTTGCCCAAATTCGGTCAAGAAGCTTGGTTATGATCCCTTAGGGTTGAATCAAGAACCCTAGGATATAAATCAATTATTAGGGAAGACTAAAGATCACTTAGGACTTACCTCTTTACCCATGCAAAACATTTCAGCGATTTGGGCTAATGGACAAATTTATGGATTGGATAATACAATGCTGATTTTCTTGATTGCCACATCCAATGAACTCTGTTAATGGATCTAAACTCTTTGAACTATAATGGTTGAAATTTAGTTCATGATATTTACTTTATGCAATTAGAATAGGTTTCTTTCCTTGTAATTTCTTTCTTGCAATAGGTTAAGGTTTCCATTTCACGCATTTAATTTTCTACAATTAGTTTAGGATTTGACTTCAATACCTGCACTCCATTACATCATGACATCGAAGAAAGGACACATTGTATGCTGCACATATAGTGCCGATACCTATTAAGTTTGCATGAACCTCAAGTTGATAATTAAAGTAGGTAGCCTTGGGAGTTGCAACATTCTAGTTGCAATATCGAGGCTCATCAATAAGGACAACAAAGAACATGTAGTCCTTGAAAGGATCAACTCTGATGTTTGTGGACCTTTCTCGACAGCCTCCACTGCCAATGAAAAATATTTTATCATCTTTATTGATGACTAATCGTGGAAGTGCTGGATCTTCTTCACGTGGAAGAAGGATGCGAATTTCTTCAAGTAATTAGAGTTCAAGGCATTGGTGGAGAAATAAATGAGAAAGAAGGTGAAGGCTCTCAGGAGCGATAATGGAGGTGAATACGCATCGAATGAGTTAAAAAAAAATTGTGCAAAAGAAGGAATTTGAAGAGAGTTGATAACACCCCACAACCCACAACATAATGGGGTGGCTGAGAGGAAGAACCAAAGCATTGTGGGAGTAGCACGGACGATGTTGCATGACCAAAGCCTACCTCTACACTTGTGGGCTGAAGCATGCAACACAAAAATCTATTTGTAGAAGAGGAATCCTCATCAGATTCTTAGCATGATCACACCAGAAGAGGCTTTCTCGGGGAGGAAGTTAGATGTGTCACACTTGAGGATTTTTGGAGCCTCTGTCTATTTCCATGTCTCCAAATAATTAAGGAATAAGTTAGAGCTGAAAATACAGTTAGGGGTATTTGTGGGTTACACAAAAACTCCCCACAACTACCACTCGTATTTTCGATCCCTCAGAATGACAGTTGTGCGACAGGATTTCAAATTTGATGAAGACAAAGCCATGCAGTCCTCTCTTGAGAGGGAGCTTCAGATACCACGATAGGAAGAACTTTTAGCTCCAAAAGAGGAGCCTCAAGATGTTGTGGAGTAGCCACAAGTTGAGAAGAGAGTGGAGACAACCACTCAAGCAAAATCATCCATAGAAGGCAGGAAGAGAACCAGGGAATTTGAGACACTTGTGCAGGATGCAAGGGAGAATGTGGGCGGTCCTTCAAATCAACACAAGCAGAGAAGGTCACAAAATCAGTACACTGGCCACATGGCTCTAATGACTGAGCTAGTAGAAACCGAGCCATCCTATTTCGAGGAAGCAATAGAGAAATGAGTATGGGTTGATGCAGTGGTGGAGGAGTACAAATCCATTGTGAAGAACAATGTTTAGGAAGTAGTCCCAAGATCAACTGAAAAATCATTTGTGGGCTCAAGGTGGATCTTCAAGGTGAAGCAGGCAACAAACAGAAGCATAGAAAAGCACAAGGCTAGATTTGTGGCCAAGGGGTAGTCTCAGGTGGTGGGGATTGACTATGAGGAGAGATTTTCTCCTGTAGCAAGGTACTCATCCATCAGATCAATCCTTGCTTTCGCTGCACATATGGGGTGGAAGATCCACTAGATGGATGTGAAATCTTCATTCCTCAATGGAGTTATTGAGGAGGAGGTGTATATTGAGCACATAAGGCTACGAGACTTTTGATCTAGAGTCCCATGTGTGCAGAATCAAGAAAGCATTGTATGGTCTTAAGCAAGCACCCCGTGCTTGGTACACAAGGATCAATAGCTATCTCATCAATTTGGGCTTCACCAAAAGTGAAGCAAATGAAAACCTCTATCATATTATGGTAGAACGTAAATTTTTTATTATTGTTTTATATGTTGATGAATTGATCCTTACTAGTGATGAGAAACTGATAAGATCTTGCAAGGTGGACCTTGCAAAAGAGTTTGAGATGAAGGAAATGGGCCTCATGCACTATTTCCTTCGATTGGAAGTATGGAAAGGTGATGGGGAACTGTTTGTCTCTCAGGGAAAGTATGCCAACAAGATACTTTAGAGGTTCTGCATGGACAGGTGCAAACCCATGGAGACTCCTCTAGTGATCAACTAGAGGAAAGAGGATGCCACTTTAGGTGAGGAAGTGGATGAAAGTGTTTACCGAAAATTGGTAGGTTCACTCATGTATCTTGTGAACACACGACCAAACATCTGTTATGCAGTCAACTAGTTGAATCAAGCTATGGTTAGGCCAAAAAAACATGTTCTATGGTACCTCAGAGGCACTACCCAGTTTGGAATTTGGTACAGATGAATAGATGGAATGAAGCTCTGTGGCTTCACCGATGCAAATTGGGCAGGAATTCCATCACACCAAAATAGTACATTAGGTGGAATTTTTAGTGTTGGGTATGTTGTCAACTCCTGAAAAGAGAGTTCTAGTTGTATAAAGAAGGCAAAATAAAATATATTTTTGGAGCTAGCCTCCAAGCCTAAAAGAACTCAAAGATAAATTAGACACCATCTAATGGATAGTTCTCAGAATTAGCTTTCCAATGGTATATGGAACTCCCCAAATGGACTCCATAATCAAAAGTTAGAGTAGGTTGAAGGTTACCCTTGAAAACCAGAAAGCAAAGGAAAATGTTTAAGATTAATCCCAAATCTCGCAAATTGGAGTTTTCTAAAGCAGAAGCAGGGGAGCACATTGTTGGGTTGTGTTATATTCTTTCCACGACTAACCCATGTAGTGAACCGAGGGTTAGAGGGGGGCGGGTAGCCCCCCTCTACAGGGTCCGGGGCAGTGCCCCGGGAAATTTTTTTTTGGACCCTATATTAGGTTGGGTGAACCTACCTATGGTTTTCGGTCCATGGTTTTGGACGCAATGGTTTTCGGTCCATGGTATTGGATGCTGCGGCATGTATAAATATGTATTGTAACATTGAAAGGAACATATAATGAAAAATGAAGTTGGTAGTCCCGATTTTGGGATCCAGGGGAAAATCTTTGTGTATATGTGTTTTATGCGTTATGCTCTCGCATTGTTTATTTTTCTGTGATTTAGAATTCGTATGCAGGTAATTTCTGTACGGGGTTAAAACCTTCATTTGGTATCAGAGCAGTTTTGGCTTCAAGGGGATGCCTTTGTTGCTGAGGGGTTTCGCTCGGGCCTGTGGTAGACCTTGTTCAGTGGGAGATCTGTGAGATCAATTCTGGTGGTGAAAGAAGATGGCGAGCAGCGGAAAGATAGAGATCAAGAAGTTCAATGGTTAGAGTTTTGAGTTGTGGAAACTCAAGATGGAGGATCTGCTGGTGGATAAAGATCAGTCGATCGCAGTAGATCCAGGTACTAAACCAACGGGAGTGACCGATGAAGAATGGAAGAAGTTGGATCGGAAGGCAAAGAGCACAATACGATTGTGTGTCTCAGATTCAGTATTGTTGAATGTATCAAGGGAAGCTACGGCGAAGGCTTTGTGGGACAAGTTAGGGACTTTGTACCAATCTAAGTCTCTGGTGAATAAACTGTTCCTGCGGAAAAAGCTGTATAACCTGAGGATGAAAGATGGAGACTCGGTGACAGAGCATCTAAATGAATTTAATACTGTGGTAAGTCAGTTAGCGTCTATTCATATTAAAATTTCAGATGAAGATAAGTGCATCAGTTTGTTGTGTTCTCTACCAGATTCGTGGGATAGTCTGGTTATTGCAATAGGTAGCAATGCAACTGCTTTGCAGTTTGATGAAATAGTCTTAGCCTTGCTGACGGAGGAGATGAGACGGAAAAATATGGAGACCCAGAATGGTGATACCTTGTCTGTACGAGGACGATCCTAGAATAGAAACAAAAATAAGCCATCGAGTGGGAGATCTAAATCTAGAGGGAGATCTAAATCTCCAGGACAACCTGTAAAGGTGGTGTGCTGGAAATGCGGAAAGGAAGGGCACTTCAAAAGGGACTGTAAATCTAAAGCTCTTGATAAAGGAAAGGGATCTGATGATGCTCCTTCTGCAGAGGCGAAAACCACCTCAGATGAAGGTGGGGATGTGTACTTGGCTTCTTCAAGTACACATGTAGATCATGAGGCATGGTTGATTGACTCAGGTGCATCCTTTCACTTCACTCCCCATAGAGAGTGGTTCTACGAGTATGAGAAATACGATGGTGGTGATGTCTTCTTAGGAGATGATAGGAAGGCTAGAATCATTGGTCGCGGAAAGGTAAAGTTGAAGTTGCAAGGTGGAAGGGTTAGAACACTTCCGGGTGTTCTGCATATTCCTGCATTGGCCAAAAATCTGATTTCTGTAAGCAAGTTGGATGATGCAGGTGTAAAAACAGTGTTCGAGAAGGATACCTGCAAGATGGTTCGGGGAGCACTGGTATTGATGCGGGGAGTTCGGACTGGAACTCTGTACAAGCTGCAAGGTAGCACTGTTGTTGATGGGTGCAACAGTTTTGTGGTTCCTGAAAGTGGAGCTGAAAATCTAGTGGTCTCTCGAGAAAATACCATGCTGTGGCATCAAAGGCTTGGACATATTGGAGAGAAGGGCCTTCGAATACTTCATGGTAAAGGTATGGTAGAAGGTATGAGTAATAGCTCTCTCGATTTTGATTTCTGTGAAAATTGTGTATATGGGAAGCAGAATCGAGTGAGTTTCCCCTCTGGTGCTAAGAGGGTGAAACAGATATTAGAGCTTGTGCACAGTGATGTGTTTGGACCTGTGAAAGTTCCATCACTGGGTAAGTCTGTGTACTATGTATCATTTATAGATGACTTCTCAAGGAATACATGGATATATTTCCTTAAGAAGAAATCTGAAGTCTTTGACAGGTTTAAAGAATTTAAGGCTCTGGTGGAAAATCAGACAGAGAAGAAGATAAAGGTGCTGAGGAAAGATAATGGTGGAGAGTTTTGCAGCAACGAATTTGAAGAATTCTGTAAGAAGTGTGGTATAGCACAGCAGAAGACTACTCCATATACACCTCAGCAAAATGGAGTCGCAGAAAGAATGAACAAGACGTTGATGGAAAGGGCAAGAAGCATGCTCAGTGGTGCCGGGTTAGGACAGGAATTCTGGGCAGAGGCGGTGGATACTGCATGTTCCTTGGTCAACAGGTCACCTTCATCAGCGTTGGAGGATAAGACTCCACAAGAAGTATGGACTGGTAAGAAACCCTCTCTTTCACATCTGAGGTATTTGGATGTGATGCATATGTACATGTTCCAAAGGAGAAACGAACCAAGTTGGATAGCAAATCTGAAAAGTGCATCTTTGTTGGATATAAGGATGGTTTAAAAGGTTATAAGCTTTGGAACCCAGTCACATGGAAGGTTGTGTACAGCCTAGATGTGGTGTTCAGAGAGGTAAAAGATGTTATTAAACATGAAGTCCAACCAAAGGAACCTAAGAAGATAGAGTTTGAGCTAAAGGAGGAAGAATCAGACTCTGCAGCAGAGGAGGAATCAGAAGATGAAGAGCCACAAACTCCGGCTGTGAGAAGATCAATTCGAGAAAGAAGGCAGCCAGAAAGGTATATTCCTTCTGCTTTCTGTTCAAATTTTGCTTTGTATATTACTGATGATGATCCCAAAACTGTGAAGGAAGCAGTAGATTCAGAGGATGGAAAACTCTGGAAAGAGGCCATGGTTGATGAAATGGCATCTTTGCACAAAAATGAGGCTTGGGATCTGGTGGAGTTTCCGACTGAAAGGAAACCCATTGGCAGCAAATGGGTGTTCAAAAAGAAGACAAATGTACAAGGGAAGGTGGAGAAATACAAAGCTCGGTTGGTAGCAAAAGGATATTCCCAAGTGCCGGGAATTGATTTTGGTGATATTTTTTCTCCTATTGCCAAGGTAACTTCTATTAGATTACTTTTATCTATTGCTGCTGCTTTTGATTTTGAGGTAGAACAGATGGATGTGAAGACAACATTTCTTCACGGGGATTTGGAAGAGGAAATCTACATGAAGCAACCTGAAGGCTTTGCGGTGAAGGGTAAGAAAGAACTGGTATGCAAGTTAAAGAAGTCTTTGTATGGGTTAAAACAGTCACCAAGGATGTGGTATCAGAAATTTGATACATTTATACAGGGACTTGGCTTCACCAGAAGCAAAGCAGATCACTGTGTGTATTTTAAATTGATTGGTGACCATGTTATTTATCTGGTCTTGTATGTGGATGATATGTTGCTGGTTGGAAATGACAAAGAAATTATCCAGGATTTGAAGACCCAACTGTCCTCCAAATTCGACATGAAAGATCTTGGTGCTGCAAACTATATTTTGGGCATGGAAATTAAAAGAGATCGGGCAAAGAGGAAGCTCTGGTTAAACCAGAGGAAGTATGTAGAGACAATACTGCAGAGGTTTAATATGCAGGATAGTAAACCAGTGAAGGTTCCTATTCCTGTAGGTTTGAGGTTATCTGCTGAACAGGGTCCCAAGACACAAGAAGAGGAAGAGGACATGTCCCGTGTTCCATATGCGAGTGCAGTCGGTAGTCTGATGTATGCAATGGTCTGTACTAGACCAGACATTGCACATGCAGTGGGAGTATTGAGCAGGTTTATGTTAAAACCAGGGAAGGAGCACTCGAGAGCAGTGAAGCGGGTTTTCAGGTATTTGCGTGGCACTAGTAATTATGGTTTGTGCTACCAAGGAAGACCAGGATTGGACAGAGTGTTGGATATTCGTGGCTTTGTTGATGCAGACTGGGTTGGAGATCTGGATCAGAGAAGATCTATAGGTGGGTATGTGTTTAACCTATTTGGAGGTGCAATCAGTTGGATGAGTAAGAAACAATCTGTAGTGGCACTATCAACTACAGAGGCAGAATACATGGCAGCCACTCATGCAAGCAAGGAAGCAGTTTGGTTGTAGAGATTGTGTTCAAGTATGGGGTTAGTATAGGGAGCTATAAGAATATACTGTGACAGCCAAAGTGCAATTTTCTTGGCAAAGAACCCTGCTTATCATTCAAAGACAAAGCACATTGATGTTCAGTATCACTTTGTGAGGGATATGATAGAAGACAAAAAGGTGTTGCTGGTAAAGGTGGACACTTTGAAGAATACTGCAGATGCATTGACAAAATCTGTGAGCTTTGAGAAGTTCTCTTGGTGTAGAGAAACAATGGGCATTTTAGGGCTGGAAAAATGACTAAGCTCTCCTGTGGCCCCGTGTGGAAAGAAAACAACAAATGGGAGATTGTTGGGTTGTGTTATATTCTTTCCACGACTAACCCACGTAGTGAACCAGGGGGTTAGAGGGGGGTGGAGCCCCCCCTTCGTTGCGTCGATTGTGCAGCGGGGGGGCGGCAGGCCCCCCTATCCGGGGGGTTTGAGGGGCGCAGGTAGCCCCCCTCTACGGGGTCCAGGGCAACGCCCCGGGAAATTTTTTTTTGGACCTTATATTAGGTTGGGTGAACCTACCTATGGTTTTCAGTCCATGGTTTTGGACGCAATGGTTTTCGGTCTGTTATCTCAAAATCAGGCCCTGGAAGGCTGCTGACTAGGAAGACTTCAAGTAACTATTTCAGACCTACTTTAGGTTGAGGCTTAGCCTCCTCCACCTGAGAGGGCTCTCTCTGAATGGATTAATGATTTTTACTTAAGATAAGATGGCTAACTCTTTGTGATATATCTGTGATAAATATGGATGCTGGAAAAACATTAAACAAGTTTCCATTGGGCCTATGGAGTCAACAACACCTCAGTAAACAATGATACTGCCTTTACATAGAAGTCAGGGCATTCAGCATTTGAGTATTCAGAACATAACACATATGGAACCATAGCTCATAAATGCATACAGGAAATTAGAGCACAATCAGTGAATTCTGAGTGATTATACATCTATGCAACTGTAAAAGACATTAAGGAAAAGATAAAATCACACATTCTGAACATAGAAATCCTTCATGAATCCTAAGAAGTAAAGCAGCCAAATTATATTACTGAAACTTTGTCTTTACATAAGCCAAAACAATGCTCTGTTATAAAATTTCCCAACCCCCATTACATTGTTGTTTCAGCTATATATAGAGTCCTTATTCTAACTGATTCGAGCTTCCTCCTCCAGCATGAGGGGAATTCGATAACTACCTCTAATGACACCTATCAACTATTTAACTAACTAATAAATACAATAAAGTGCTGACTGGAGTTTTTTAAGAGTTCTAAATTAACTATGACTCTAACTCCATTTTCCATGCATAATGGCTTCTCCTTGTTCTTTGACACCTGGTCTTCTTTCGATTTGGGTGAGCTGGATGTTTAATGCTCCATATTGACCTTGAACGCTGAATCTTTTAACTGCTCAGAAGTATTAGGAGATTTCCCTTGCTTCTCGGCTTTAGTTTTCCTCAAAAAGTTCGAATGTATAGAAGCATGTCTTCTAGCCTTTAATAACCCAAAACATGGAAAACTGCCACGTTCTTGATGCGTTGTAAGCTTCATCGATGAACATGTGTGCAGGCAAAAGTTCCTTGTATGCAAATCGTTTGATACCTCTTGAACGGTGATAAAGGGGCTTTACAACAGAAATTTTAAACTTGGGTTGAAATATTCCACCTTTTTTAAGCATCCACCTGTCTTGATCTGAGTGACTATTGTTGCTCCAGCTGATGTTTTGCACACCCTTTAGGCGTTTCCCTTTCAAAATTCCCGCTCATAATTCAAAACTGCCTGTTTGCGTTAAAATCATCACCTACAGCAGTTTCGTAGCGCGCTACGAAACTGCTGAGTTTTTTCTTTAAAAAACAGCTTGCTTTTGCCCTGAGACCCTTATTAGCCGAGTATTTGATTGCCCAAAACTTCTTTAAACTTTACACATGTCGCACAGGGATTTATGTTTCCTCAAAAAGATAAAGTCAAGCAAATTTGTCAAAAATTTAAACAAAATCTTACTTGGCCTCAAAACTCATTTAGCAGGTAGCTGACCTAGCTGTGCCTTCAGATCTTCAATTTGTTTCTTCATAGCTTTATTCCCAGCTCTCAGTTGCATATTGATTCTTCTGATGTACCTGGCTTCTCTGATTGCTGGTACTGTCCATGTGTGAAATTGTGAATGGCCATCAACCACTGAATTCAACTGGTTTTCTAGGGTTTCACTCCCTTTCCATAGAGCTTTACGATACTTTGCGTATATGACTGCACGTTTTCTAGCGGCTTTCTTCAATTTGGCAATCTCATATTTAGCTGCTTCTAATTGACTCTTTATGGTTGCTATATTATCTCCTTGAGATGTGATGACTGTTTTGCTTGTATCCCTTTGCGTTCCTTTCCCTGTTTCCTCTGTTCTTGGCAGTGCTTCCTTTACTTGCTGGAATTTCCTTGTTATAGGTCTTCTGGGTTTAAAAATGAATTCTTCAGCTGGCTCATCGAATTTAAGCCTTTTTGAGGCCTTAGACTTCTTGGTACCTTCTTGCTCTGACTGTGTCAAATCAATTTGGACTGGTTCAGACTGCTCAAATTCAATGGCCTGTAATAAATCATTCAAACTTGCCTTAGACACTGGGCTCTCTTCAACTGCTATGGCTTTACCTTTTTCCTTATTTATCTGGCTTCTTGTCCTTACCCTTGAGACTGCTTCAGATGTGCTTGTTTCAGGTATAGTCTTCTTATCATGAGTTTTTTCCTTTGTTGTTTTCTGAGGTTGATCTTGAATGATTAGTGGCTTCACTGGTTTTCTTAGCTGTGACTTTGGAACCCTTTTAGCTCTTGCTTCTTTTTGGAGCTCAGCTATTGTAAATTCTCTGGCTGGTTGTGGAGTGAGGCCAGTCTTGCTTTGGAATCCAGCCATGAAAATAAAAGAATTCCAGTCTCTGTCTATCTTTTGGAGGCCATCTAAAACCAGCAGCTTGATCAAACCATGATGAAACAAAGAGGTTTCACAGTCCTCTTTCCTTAGCTGCACCTTATCACACATCTTACTCAAGCTGCGAAACAAATAAAAAGGAAGGTCTATGGAGACTTTCCCAGTGAAATGCAAAAGCAGTTTGAAATGGTAAGAATAAACCTTGTTGTACCTTCCTTCACAGGTTAAATATTTCTGTATGCAGGTGAGTAGAAGAGCATAATGTTCCTTGACATAACTCTTGGGCACTGCTTTAGTTAAATCTTCATTTACATATGCATCCTTTAAAAACTCCTTACAAGGATTCAGGTCAAATTTGAAATTCTTAAGCCATTCCTCTCGTCCTCTTGGGATCTCTGTCACAGCAGATATTGCTTCTGGAGAAACCTGCACTTCTAACATGGCTACCTTTGAATTTAAACCAGTGAAGTTTAGCGTAAATTCTTTAGTTACCTGCGCATGTCCTCCTTGTAGCTTTTTGCAAATGTTCCAGCACCCGGCATCTTTAAACGCTTTCTTCACCCCTTCATCTCTCAGCGTTATGTCCAGGCCCTCAGGTTCAGTCCTCTGACATTTACCGGATCTGTGCTCTTTTTTCTCCATTCTTTCTTCGAGATCTTCACATACAAAGGCTAACAGCTCTGGTTGAAATCATGATTCAGCTCCTTTTTAATTCAGCCTCGCTTGATTAACAGCCTCGCTTGATTATCAGCCTCGCTTGAAATTTAAACTCTTTCATTTAAAACCTTTCAATACATAATCGGGCAGATTTGTCACTCATGCAGCACTTACGACCATCATTAAGGTTTATGCACGGTAAAATTCCTTGGGAATGATACTCTGTGCATATCAACAGATCTAGTGGTGGTGATAGTGGCAAATGAGCGTTCAAACGTGATACGAGAGGTACATAAACTGACATGAGAGGACATAACTGATGACTCACCCAACGGACTTGACATTTCGGGAAAGATTCGCTGCGAAATGCACGAATCCATGATTTCGCAGCGCTGTTAGTTTTAAATTTTCATGATGCGCTGCGAAACGGCCTAATCATGATGCGCTGCGAAAACGTTTATCCATGATTGCGCTGCGAAACTGGCGAATGGGATTACGCTGCGAAATTACTAAAAGACATGGTGACTCAGATAAGACAAGATATGACTATAGAACAATGATGGTGGAGGAGAACCAATGGGAGTTGAGTATGGTTCGAGCTAAAAACTTTTTAAAACTCCAAATCCTAAGTGAGGGAAAAAAAAACGAAATCAACTTAACACAGACCTTTGTCATCGGACTAGGATAGAAATTGACATACATCAAATTTTTAGTTCTAAGTGATAACACGGTCCATGGTATTGGATGCTTTGGCATGTATAAATATGTATTGTAACATTGAAAGGAATATATAATGAAAAATCAAGCTAGTAGTCCCAGTTTTGGGATCCAGGGGAAAATCTCTGTGTATATGTGTTATGCTCTCGCATTGTTTAATTTTCTGTGATTTAGAATTCATATGCAGGTAATTTCTGTATGGGGTTAAAACCTACACACATCGGCAATAAGAAATCAGCGATCGCCGATATCAACTTATCGACGATTGGAGGTCCAGGGCACATCAGAAATTAGACATTGGGGGTCCTGTATGGCGCATCGACGAGCTCACATATCGACGATTTCAACTGATCACTCTTACAAAATCACGGGAGGAATATGTCGATAATTGTAAATCACCGAAAAGGGCCGAAAATGGTTTGCAAAGGAAATCATCGAAAAACCAGGGGTAGGTGGACCTTTTCTCTCTCCTCCAGGGGGCATGTGGTGGTTGACGTCATCATGACGTGGCAATATGGAGGACATGTGGCATGCTGATCTGACATTTTCAGGGGTCCTATGGGGGCATATTTGAGTGACATGTGTCACCACTCACAAGGTGACACGTGGTAGAGGATGATGTCACATTAGAGATCACAAATCAACGTTTGCAGGTTGAGGCTATTATTACATCAAGGTTAAAACCCTGATTGTGATACGCCGAGAAAGGGGCTCCGATAAGGGGGTTGGCACGCTGTCACATAAAGAGCTAAAAGAACCAGGGGCTAAGCACAGAGGGTGATCGATGATCAGTGATCAACGGTTGTGGTGTGTTATGCATCAAAAGGAAATTGTCGATTGCGAACCTCCGATAAGGGGGCTAGCCAGTGGTCACAGGGAGAGCGAAGAATCAAGAGCTAAGAAGGATAGACGATCCCGCATATTGGTGATCACAAGTATCAAAGGGTGCAAACAAAGATAATACTACGAAATTGCTGATTGTGATATCCAGGGTGGGCCCAATCAGAGTTCGACAGTCGCAAGCTATAGAGGGCGCAAAACCTCCCTTATCCTTTTTCCAAATGGGCCAGACCGCATCGCGCATTGGAGATCGAAATTTTTAGGAGGAGGCACCAAGGCGAACACCAAAAATCACTGATATGCAGGATTCCATGTAACAAAGGAAAAAGACCCCCAGAGGGGAGTCCAAAGGCCCTAGCGCCCGAGGACTAAGCGCTTGGTCATAGCCCCTGGTCACATGAAGCAAAAGGGGCTAAAGTGGATCAAAATGCCCCATCCCATAAGGACTTTTAATGGGAAATCTCGATGCGATAACTCCGTGACGAGGTAATGCAAAACTTTAAAGGCATGGTGGGTCGAAAGTTGAGGCATTTAAGAAAGGAGATGGAGAATTCAAAAATCAGCATGGGTTGACCCTGTAAGGCCCCTTGTGACATGAAATCGAGGTCGACACTGATAGAGTAAATGAAGACATGGAAGCTCGGGAGGACTTGATGATCCAGCATGGTGCTCCATGGGGAGGGAAGACGAAGTACTGCCCAGGTGACCTCTACTTCTATATTATGGCATGAAACTGATAGTTGAACACTCCAAACTTTGAAGAATAAATGATTCAAGTAGTAAAGGAAGAAGTGACGAGAATCGACTGAGTGATATAGGAGGCTAGACCGTGGGCAAGAAACAACCTTAAGCAAAGGTGATCCCATGGATGGGCATGGAGATGTTTTTTTGGCGTTTTCATTTGATTGTTGACTCGTTTTGTTATCATGTAATGTGTCGCCATTTAATGAAGCGATTAATATTTTGTAGTTATTTTTGGGCCACCGAGCCATCCCAGGCCGAGACAGCTAGTCGATCTGACAACGGAGGCTCGACTGAGATATTTTGTTGTAATTACTGGTCAATGCTCCCCTCTCCAGATAAATAGTTAAAAGCAAGACTTCACAAGGGTTCAAAATCCTAAATAAAGAACTACATGTTATTTTCAAGACTGTATGACTTTATGATATGCATCTTTCATAATATTAACGAAGTGGTGGTGATTCCTCCTTCGAGTACTACAGTATGTTACCCCCTGTTTAAATTCCATTATGTTCATGTTTCATCTTTGATTTCAGGTAATCGTAGCTGCTAGAAATGTTTCATACGTTCTTACAAGTTCATTTGTATTGACTTGTTAATGCATGTGCCTGTATGGATCTTTGAGATTATATATTTAAAATTGCGCTCCATGAATCATCACGCCCAATCCTATTTCATCCATTATGTCTACTTGTAACTCAGATAATTGTAGAATTCTTGATGCTTCAAGCTCTATGTGATGAGTGTAGAATTCTTGACTCTTCAAGATCTATGCTATGAGTTATTCTATCTCCTTATCTTCTCTCATTTCTCTGCCAAAGCTTATTAAACTGTAGGCCCTTGAACTACTCGGCCTCCACTAGTTTATACATATATTTATGTGAGATGTATATGTGAAGAAGTACCAGAAATACATGGCTTATACCTTTAGATGAATGGACCAACCCATGTTGTTTATTATATATAGAGACATATGTACAAAAATATATGTGATGTCTCCAGCTTCTTGAGAATCTGTTATAGATCTGATCTGCAAATATATGAAAATACAAATATACCCAGAAACAATAAGATAGAAATAGATAGAAATGCTTCACTTTATTGATATCAAAATCCTTAAGGTAGGGCAACACCATACATTCACTCCTTAAGGAAGGAGAAGACTCCACAAGCCATATGCCCGTTCATACAATATTCCTTGACATCTCTCAATGGGGAGTCTCTAGCCTCTATATAGGCCTCATACATACAATACCATGGGTCGTTACCATGGTTACCTTAATACCATCTATCTAATACCATGGGCTTATTACATTATTGCTAACTACTTGTGGTCCCTTACATGATACGGGTTAACCACCTTATTTATTACTATTGCCCATCCCATTATTACATTATTCCCTTGGGTACCTCCCTTTGTACCCCATATTATCCCCCCTAGGTATACTACATTCGGCCCCCCTTAACATGTTTCGTCCCCGAAACATGGGAAGAACACAAATAATAAGATCTACTCAAAAGAGTAGTCCACCGGTACCATGCATGTGCATCTAGCCATCCCAAAGAAAGGTGAACCATCGGTTTAGTTGGTGCCTCGCTCGCTTGAGATGGAAGTTTACCGTGGCGGTTCTTTTGTGTTGATGTGTAGTAGGTGGATCGTCGCTCCTCTCTATCTATCATGTGGGGGTTGTTGTCCTTGTGGCTAATTCGTTGCCATCTTGTTGGTTGTTTTCTTGCGGGGTGATGTGGGTGGTGATATGCTGAAGTTTTAACCAATAGTGTATCTTTCTTTAATTCACCACCTAATGGAGCCTGATTGGTAGCTGGTACATGTTGTGGCGTCTTTTGTTGTTGCTTATCTTCCAATATTACTTCAACCACTGATTCCTCATCTGATGTATCTGTACCTATAACATTTTCTGCTTCAGCCTCCTTGGACTCTACCTGTACCTGGTTTGATGTTTGTGTTTGGTTGTTGACCATCAAGGGCTCATCATCTGATGTGTCAGTCCCTGGAACATCTTCTGCTTGGGTCTTAATGGAAATATCCTGCAATGTAATTTTCTTCTTTTTATACTAGAGCTTCAGGAATTTCTTCTGCACATTAATATTGACAGTACCCACAGATTCCATCCAAGGATATCCCAAAACAACATCCATGTTATCCATATCTGAAGTATAAAAGTCACAATGCAACACATACTTATCCATAGAAAGCTTCAAATATTTATAAACTTGAACATCCCCATTATCAACCTGTGTGTTTTCAATGTGTTTTGCTGGAACTTGCAATTTTTTTGCCAAATTAACATTGATAAAATTATGCTTGCAACTAGGATTTATAGACACAATGATCTTCTCCTTCTGAATCAATCCATGAACCTGCAATAAGGAGATACTAGCAGAAAATAACCCTTTAGGTTTCTTGGTTTCCTTCTTTCCTGCAAAAATAAAATCTTTGCTAGGTTTTTTGGTTTCCTCCTTTCTAGTATGAGACCATTTGTCCAAAAGTAGTTCTTCAATTTCGTCAGCACGACATAACTTCAGAATCTCACTGTCAAGTGATTTCCACCATATAACAGCCTCATCTTTCAAATAATACCCTATTTTGTCCTTCCAACACCCTGGGAAGTCAAACTTAAGATGTGCTATAAAATTTTCAATAGAAGACCCATTATTTTTTCCTGTAAAAAACTTATTGTTATAAGCCATGAAGAGGGTTTTTGAAAACAAATTGCTTACTTGGCGAAAATTTGAAATGGCCACAATTTAGTCAATATTGCTCAGAATCCCTATTATGACCTGTTTTTGGAAATAGAACAACCATTCTGCATCTTCCCATGTGATATAAATCCTGATCTAGGCACTGGAATTTCCTATTCGCGTTGCAACTATCTCGTCGTCACAAAAAATTGCTGAAAAAATAGCTGATTTTAAATCAACGATATCTCCGTCATCTAGACTCCGATTCGACTGGTTTTTTTATTTTTATTTTTTATTTTAATTGGGTATTTTTTCACAAATAATCCAGATCTGCAATTAGATTCTGCAAATTTTGCACCAGAACGTACAGATCTGCGCCGCAAACTCGTTGCCTCAAAAAATGTCTGCAACAGCACTGATTTTTAAATCAGGGAGATCTCCTTCATCCGGACTCCGATTCGACTGATTTATTATTATTATTTTAAATGGAGTATTTTTTCATCAACAACCCAGATCTACAATTATATTTTGAAGATTTTGCCCCAAATCATATAGATCTGATTTACAAACTCGCCGCCCCGAAAAATGTCTGCAACACCATTGATTTTTAGATCAGTGATATCTCCTTCATCCGGACTCCGATTTGGCTGATTTTTTTTTTGAACTTGGGTATTTTTCACAAAAAATCCAGATCTGCAATTAGATTTTGTAGATTTTTCTCCAAAACGTACACATCTGATCTGCAAACTCGCCGCCCCAGAAAGTTCCTGCAAAAAATAAAAATAAAAAACTCCACTTTTGCCCAAGAAAGTGCTCTGATACCACTTGTTATAGCTCTGATACAACTTGTTACAACTCTGATACCACTTGTTATAGATTTGACCTGCAAATAAATGAAAATACAAATATACCCAGAAACAATAATATAGAAATAGATAGAAATGCTTCACTTTATTGATATCAAAACCCTTAAGGTAGGACAACACCATACATTCACTCCTTAAGGAAGGAGAACACTCCACAAGCCATATGCCTGTTCATACAATATTCCTTGACATCTCTCAATGGGGAGTCTCTAGCCTCTATATAGGCCTCATACATACAATACCATGGGTCATTACCATGGCTCCCTCAATACCATCTATCTAATACCATGGGCTTATTACATTATTGCTAACTGCTTGTGGTCCCTTACATGATATGGGTTAACCACCTTATTTATTACTATTGCCCATCCCATTATTACATTATTCCCTTAGGTACCTACCTTTGTACCCCATATTATCCCCCCTAGGTATACTACAGTACTTGAGTACCAAATTCCGCTCATAATCCTTGATACCCAGCTTCGTGCGAAGGGTATGGAAAACATTTGTAAACTCCGACACATCTTGGTCCCTTCCCTATCATAGCGTGGTCCACTTTATGTATTATATTCATAGCTCCCCACAAGCTAATATTGTTCCTTGATGGTGTATCAGAAAGAATTCCAAGTGGGTGCGACTGAAAACAGTGAGGATTCCCTCTCATCCTTTTGTTCATAGTAGATTTCCCACTAGTCCTTGATGTGTGGGGCAGCTTTGAGAAGTGAAAAAGTAATCCTTTCTTGATTGGAAAAGTCATGAACTGAAAAACATCCTTCCAACAGATTTAACCAATCTACGGCGTCTGCATATATCTACCCCGCAAATATAGTAATATCAAAGTTAACTTGTACCTTAAAAGGAGTGGCGCCTCCAAAGTGGTTGTTGGATGGAGATGCATCGCCTGTGGGTAGCCGTCAAAGGATCTAGGCAAAGTTATCCATCATCGCGTTCCTTTGTCGCTTGAGGGCTTCCTTGAGCAATTTTTTGAAAGTATATCCTACCCCCTCGTCTTTATTTTCTTCTGCCATGGGAGGTCATCAAGTTTTATGAGGCTGATCTTATAAAGGTTCAACCAGATCGAGCCCTAACTCCTTATACCCTGACCTCGTTGTGGACATGCAAAGAAAAAGAAATAAAGAGCAGAACGCTTTGATACCACTGATCCAGACTTATGTGGGAACACAAAAAAATATAGAAATACCCATATACACAGAGATGCAATAGAAAAAAACTTCATTTCATTAATATCAAAGAACTGAAATATTCTTACATACAGAAATAAAAATAAACTAGCTTAGGCGATGTTAGCTTATCTATGAGAAGAGATGTGGCGGCTACATGCCTCTGAAATGTGTTACACTGAGGCTCAAAGGCATATTTATTATTGAGAAACAATGGAAAGTCCTAATAATCCAAAAACCTAATCCTAGGAGATGAAGCACCATAATTGTGGGCCCCATTTGGGTAAATTGGTACATCAACTTCCCGAGGTCATAACTTTGGCATGCATCTCCGTTTGGCTATCATAATACCTTGTTTCGAAGATCTCAAAAAGGAGGCTGAAAACAAACTAGTAAAATGGTTTGGGAATTTTTGGTCTCTCTGTTTTCCCTAAAAACATCTTTTGGTCCCTCAAAATGACTCCAGAAGTTTAGGACTCGAAACACTGCCAAAAACAGTAAGTTGTGCTACAATTAAGGAAACTAAAAATAAACAACGGTGAGGTTCCAAGTGGAATAGGTGGGTGGCCACTAATATCCACTTGGATCTAGTAACAAGCAGAGAAAAGAGAAGGGGAACTTTGACGGGTTGTCAAAGCAGTGTACTGTAAATTCCTAGTGTTCCCATGGAAGTTGATGTTCCACCAGAAGAAAAATTGTTGAAGATAGAACAGGTCATTCATGGCTTGGAGGAAAGGTGGAGGAGTTATAAATATAAATAAATTTGACTACCCCACTAGAGGAAATCAATAGGAGGGAGGAAGTACTTAAAACTTTGATATCTTTTGAGAGTGCACCGAACTTAGAGAAGGATTGTTCCAAACTATATGAACTTGGCATAGATATCTAAAACAAAATACCACACATTTTCCAGATCAAAAAAATTGGCTCCAAGATTTAGACCACTGAGCAATAGAGAGAATCCATACAGAACATTCTAATCTCTTTTCCTACCCCAGAATGCCAAGTTGCGATGCTCGATATTGAAACCTTAGAAAGATAAGTGAACCAGTGGAGAGCATGGAAACAATATTTTGCACCAAAGGTCAATCAATTGCAAGATGATACTATGCAACTCACTGATAATCTTTTTGTGACGCAGAGTACAATGCATAATCTTATTTATGAGACTAAGCCCCTCCTCCAAGTTACCCCAATGTTCACAGAGATTGCCACAAGTATTGTTGGAATCATGGAAAGAATTGAAGCCACCACACACAAGGCCAAGGGGTTGTTTAACAAATTCATGAAAAACGCCATCAAAATTCTCCCTTCCCTTAGTGCACAACAATGATAAAGTGGCTTGGAGACGAGCCACAAATAATGTTGGGGGATTGTTGGGGTAAATATGTAATGAGGGAAACTTTTTGAAAAAATTCCTAGGTATGGGGATACTGCGAAGAGGGGGATTGACACTATACACAGGAGATTGTGCAGATTCCTGACAGACCACACATATGTGTGACAAAGGCTGAAGATTACTGCACCATAACTAAAACATTCCTCAACCAATAATGTATCTGCCAGTTGTGCATGTTAGATGTGGGCAAAGGTGGTGATTCAATTAGGTGTGGTGTGAAGGATGGTTGAGGATTTTCATATATGAAGATAACATATCTAGGTGAGTTGGCTAGGTAATCCCTGCAATGAATAAATAAGACCACCTTTATATATAGGATTTTTACTAATGATCAAGGGTTCGGTTAGTTAGATGTTGTTCAGTTGGTTGCTTGGTGGTCGATAACATTTTGATTTTTTCTATTCTATTATGTGTTGTTTTGTTTTTGTATGGTCCCTGTGATCTAATATTTTCATGTTTATATTGATAGATTCTATGAAGTTAAATGTATTGAGGATTTGACATGGTATCATTTTGTGGATATTGTTTACTCTACATTGTATGTCCTTGACCAGTAGCATATTATGAATGACTACTTTTAGAGTCTATGCGTAAAAAACATGGAGTTAATGTACATTTTATTTTTGTTGTTTAATAAAAATATAAGCTATCAAGGAGATATGTTCCATATTTATGGTCTTGATGTGTAATGCTTTGTGTCTATGGTGAACTCTATGGATCAACTATGGGGATTGTGTGAGATTTCTAGCTATCATCTATGTGAATACTTTACTTTTGGTAAATAATTGTGTCATTATATCATGTACAAACTATGTTCCTTGTTATTTTTATGTCGAAGTTATGCGTAATTACAATGAAGGCCTATTGGGTGTTGTTGTTTCTATTTAAAGTACATGTTACAGGCAACCAATGTTATCATAATAATTGGGAAAACTTTAATTTTCACAGTAGGGGTGATGATTGTATGTTTGTTCGATGGGATTGTCTACAACATATGGTAACTGCGCTAGGTTGGGTTGGGTTCCTCAGAGCCAAAGCTGTCTCCTATTTCCTGTTTTTCCTGCATAACCTTCAAAGTTTCTATAAACCCATCAATATGCCTAGGGTGAGACATCATCTGCTTTCAAGCATTGATAATGTTGGTATCTATGGGATTTTTTTTGGAAATTTATTGAACCTTGGCTCACTTCCCTCGCATGCCAACAATGTGTGTGGAGTAGATCCATGTTTTCAATGTGATTTCTTTGTCCATAATTTAAATCCACGTTTCTGTTTAAAATATTTGAGGATGAGGCCAACATGTCTATTGGAGTTTAGTTTTGTCATCTGATTGTTTGTTTATCTTCTACGTGGTGATGGGAATCCAAAATAAGTATAATTAAGGCCCATCTAACCATCCTTTGGCATGTTTAAACCTCTCCTTCTCCATTTATAATGTCTTTTTCAAGCTATAATGTTCTCTTAGGAAGGCTAGGAGATATTTTCTACATCATGTGGTGTAATACATTAAATGTGTAGGATATTGAGGATTTATTGTGTAGATCATGTTGGAGACCAGAAGGAGAGAATCATGGAGGCTTGTTCCTTGCTACATGCTAATCACAACTCAGTTAGCTCATGACCAGTATCTTCTCTATGGCTGCAAGTACACTAAGGGACTAGATCCACTTTTTTAGGAGTTTTGGAGAGAAGCATGCCTCCCTTCAAGGAGGCTACCCCTTACCCATTTTTTGCATAAATAAGAGAGCCTAAAAACTCAATAGGGATTTGAATTCTAGAGGAAAGATAATGATTATTAGAGAAGGAGACTTCTGCCTATTATTTCAGTTGTTATGTTACATGTATGAACACATTTTGAGGTTGATGAAAATCATTTCTTTGTTCTCAGTCCGAGTTTGCTTCAATGGACCTCAGCCTCCTTGGGTTAGGGCCCAAGCGAAGTGCCCCTTCCTTTCTACATTTCCTTTGCATGCATCTAGTGTAGTTGTGATTTTCTGCAGATCTTGTTCATGAGAACAACATTGTCCTTGAAGGTTTATAAATGAGCTCCTTATTGAATATTGGTTGTGTAACTTGTCATGATAAGCACAAAAAATAGTTTTCTTTATGCAATAGTAGTTTCCATTATAAATTCAACTCATCCTTTCCATTGTTATTTTTTCTTTTATAATTAGTAGTTTGACAGTTGCTTAACCATCTCTTTTTTATTAGTTGAGCATGTACTTTGCTTGGAAAATTGTTTCATATATTGAATTAGCATCATTTTCATGCATTAGAATCATTCGCCTCATCACCTTTTCCTTCACCACTCTCCATTTCTGTAAATTGTCCACATGCTGAAACTTGCCTAACTGAGCTACATGAAACTTCTAAAATTGTTTCTTCCTTTCATAAGTCGGCTCATTGAGTGTGCTTGTGCTTGTTAAGGTCCCTCACACCATTGCACAACCTTCAACCAACTTTTTCACCCTTCAAACCACTCCTAGACTCCATATAAGTGCTATCAGATGTTTCATGTAGCAAAACAAGGCATCCTATAGCAATACACACATTTCTTCAAATCTCCTTCAAAATTGAATCAAATTTTTTTCCTTCATTCCTCATCACTCAACAACGTCATTTAAGCCTTGAATATGAATTTTAGAGGACCACATACTGCTTAGGTACTTTGCTTTCATAGCTATAGTTTCATTCATGTAATTAGGTTATGTTTTTTTGTTATTTGATAAATAGAAAAGGATTAGTTTATCTTCAACATCCTTGAGCATTTGCTTTGTCTTCTTACAAGTAGAATAGGGTTTACTTCAGTCATTTCTTTTCTTGCAATAGCATAGATGTACTTCCTACAAATAGATTAAAATTTCATTTTGTCATTTACTTTATGAAAAATAGATTAGGGTTTCATTTGTCTTTTATTTTCCTGTAATCATATTAGGGTTTCCTTCATGTCATTTAACTATCTGCAATAGAATAGGTTCTATTTTATTCATTTATTTTCTTGCAAAGTTAGAATAGATCTATTTTACATTTGCTAATTTTTTCAAGTTTTTGTTGTAGCATAGTCGTTTCTGTGCATCTTAATTCCACTTCACTGCATCAAATCAACCTAAGTAGAACATTTCCTGCTATGCATATAATATTGATACCTCTTAAGTTTGTAAGAACTCTAGATTGATAATTAAATTTGATCACCTTAGGAGTTGCAAAATTCATGTTGTAATATTGAGGCCCATCACATGGAAAACAAGGTGAATGTATTTTGTTGTGTAGAGGAGAGTGATAAACCCCTTTGTATTCCTATCTGGAGATTTATTTCTTCACTTCCTCCATTATCCAATCAATGAAATACACTTCTTGTCACTCCAAATTTCCACTTGATAAAAAAAAAAATTATAAATGCCCCTTTGTTAGAAACAGAGACAATATTAAGAGGGGAGGGTGAATCAATTTTGTGATAATTTAAAAAAAATTCTTTCACAAAGTAAAGAATAATTGAACACCAATAAACACAAGAATGAACACAAGAGCACATATTATACACATAGATTCTTCAATCCTTTCTTCAATTGCTTTGACAAAGGCAAACTTCAACCTGCCTTTACAAAGTTCTCTAGCTCTAACCAAAAGGAAGCTACTACTCCCTATTTTATCAACTAATACTGAAAGAAGATACTACCCCTAGTTTATCAACTACCACTGAAAGGAGCTCCAACCCTTGAGTTTATCAGTTGCTATTAAAAGGAGCTACTACCCTTGATTTTTTACTAGCCACTATTGGAAGGAGCTACTACCCCTAATTGTTTACCAACCACTACTGGAAGGAGCCACAACCCCTGATTGTTTACCAACCACTACTGGAAGGAGCTACTTCCCCTGATTTTTTACCAACCACTATTGGTAGGAGCTACAACCCCTTAAACACATGTTGTCACTTGTTTGACCTCCTTGACTCATCTTTCATCCCGTTTTCAAACTCAAATTGTGAAGGCCACTCTCTTACATAAAACAAACAAATATCTCCTCAATCACACACACGAATAACCACAAAATCAACTTTAGCAATATCCAATCACTGATCAATTCACCATCACACGCCAACAAAACCAACAACATCAACAACATTCTTTCTAATTCAATTATGCTTATAAAGAGTTAGAGTTAATATTTTTATGTTTGAAACTTTAGTTAAGTTCAACTCGTAATTTACACTTAACAGAGGTTTTGATCTCATTATATTCATGCTTTTCACTTTCTATTAAATCTTCTTGATGTGTTCAATTAGCCTTTAATCTCTTCTCTGCTATATCTGTGAGAAAATATGAGTTAAACTGCTAATTTCCTCAATTCTGGTGAGTTACAGGATTTATTAGTGAGTTTAGCTACAGTTCTAAATCTGGAAAACTTCCAAATTTGGCCAAAATGTGAAATTACTACCAAATATGTGCATGTTGCTAACTCATCCATGTTCACTGCTAGTATTCGCATCACTACCAAATACGCCACCAAATATAGCTATCGACTCATTCATACAATATGCCCATAGGCACTTTTTTTAATCCCTTACGGATTAAGACCTTTGTTAAAACATAAATACTGACTCGTTCATGTATTGTTTCACCTCCATCACACAAAACCAAGTCGTGGAGGAGCTTACATCAATTGCCAGAACCATTGTCTACCACCAATATTCCTATCCTCACACCCATTACCCTGATGTTTAAAACTTGTGCACCCTTAAAAACTCCCAGGGTCATTTCACCATGGTGATGTGTCCCTGGGGGACCACCATCGCTTCCACTTGCTTGACACTGATTGATCCGCCACTCTAGCTTTATGTTCTACTTGGATTCCACCATGTCTCGACGCAACATCACTTTAGAAATAAAATATGCAACTCATTAAAAAATCATTGGGGTTCATGGACTTCTAGGGACCAAGGTTACATCAGCTCTATCGTGTCTTCCACATATGCACATCTTCCACGTGTCACTCACTGATAGGTGCCACCTATCATTCATTTTTTACCCACTTGGACACCTAAAAATGCCAAATTTGCATGCCATGTGTCACATCCTTATTGGTCCAAATCATGCTAATTCATCTGCCACTGTGGCTCCATATCATCTCCATTATCCAATCATATCACACCATGTGTCCTACTTCAATTTTTCCATGTGGCCAAATTCCATGTCATCACATGACAGAAGGGTGTCTTAGAATTATGTTTTTTCATGACTTTCTTTATTAAAATTTTGGCCCAAAATGTGAAAAAGACATAATTAATTAGATCCGGGCCGCGATGGGAAGTATTTGTAGAAAACAATGGGAATTTCCCCATTTCCTCGATTCCATCTCCTCAAGAATAAAACTTAGAGGTGCTATGTATAACACCAGGGAGAACTTGCTAAGGTGATGTGTCAAGTGGGGTCTCCCTGCTCACCAACTCTCGCTAGTTATCGCTTTCACACTCAACCACATTGCTCACTTAGTCACCTTTCTTTCACGCTCAACCACATTGCACACTTAGTCACCTTGCTTCACCTGTCCCTGGAACTTTCACTCGTAGTCCCCCTCGGATCTCACCGAGGATGAACGATTGGGGTGAGTTGTCTATGAAGTCCCCCATGCTTATTGACTTGCACCAATAAATGCTTCCTCTGCTACTGGCATCGTCTACCTAGTCACCTTGTTGTTGTTGTCCCTGGGATTTAAAATTGCAGTCTCCCTCGGATCCCATCGGGGAAAATCTGTCAGGGTTATGTGTCACAAGTGACGACATCTACTTTCCTTCTTGAGATTTTCATTAGACCTCATGCATGCCTACGTGAGTACCTTGTCACCTATATGTTGATTGTGTTGAGGAGAAAAAATTTGATTTTTGTCCTCAAAACTTTGACTAACAATATATTTTGATTCAGGAAGATTTTTTAAGACTTCAATATCCCGTTGGAAATATTTTCTAAGAACTATCCATCTTAGTAGTTTCCAAAAGCTTATGATATGATCTTCCATATTGAAAATGTATCGAAATTATTTTCTTCTTGGAAACACCTGAGTTGTGCCACTCCTTTGACATCAATTCCAACATATTTTCAAAATTTTCTCCCTTTGGAATTGATGGCTACTTCAAAAACATTGAAAAGTCATTAAAGCACTATGTTTCTTATTTCTCCCCCTTTGTGTATGTCTTCCCTTTTTGTGGACTTCTTCCCTTTGACATCAATGGAAAAGAAAATAATATGCTCCCCCATGACCAATCTCCCCCTATCATGTTGATCATGTGGACCTAGCAGCTCACTTTTAATGTGTTGTGTGCTTTCTAGCTGTCTTTATTCCTCTTGAGGAAGATCTAGTGGAGGGAGGTAATAGGAACTACTCCCAATTTTTCCTGAAGTACTCAAATTGATCTCTTGGGAGAGGTTTGGTGAATTTATCAGCTACTTTCTCTTTTTTAGATACACACTCCAACTTTACAATCTAATTTGGAACTTGTTCTCTAAGGAAGTGGTATTGGATTGGAATATGCTTTGTCTTTGAATGGGAAACAAGGTTCTTGGACATGTTTATTGCACTTTTATTATCACGGATGATTGGTATTGGTTGATCATATATCACGTGCACATATTGTAATATTTCTTCATCCATAATAACTGAGCGCAACAAGAAAATTTTTCTATATATTTTGCTTCAGCAGTAGAGGGAGAAATTGAAGCTTGCTGCTTTCTCAACCATGAAACAAGACATTCACCAAGCAAGAAAGCACCACCACTAGTGATTTTTTGATCATTTTCATCACCTACCCAATCAACACCAGTAAAAATAATTAGTGAAGAATATTTACCTCTAGGGTACCAAGTCCATAATCCATTGTGGCTCTTACATATCTAAGAATCCTCTTTTCTACTAGGAGATGACTCTGTCTAGGGGTTGCTTGAAATATTCCAACAATACCAACTTCTTGCATAATTTATGGTCTAGAGGTTATTAAGTATAAGAGGTTACCAATAAGAAATATATATAGAGTTTGATCCACCTATAACGATTCATTAGTCTTACTAAAATTGCAACATGTAACCAATGGAGTGCTTACCAAAAGACATTCTTCCATACTGAATTTCTTCAAAACTTCTTTGAGATACTTGCTTTATGAGCTAAAAAATTCCTTTTGAAGATTGTGCAACCTGTAAAGTTCCAAGGAAATAATAAATTTCTCCGAGCATAAACATCTCGAATTCAACCTTCATATCAGTTGCAAACTAACAAGTTAGATGATTTGAATCACTTGCAAAAATAATATCATCAATAGAGACAACCACCACTAACAATTTCCATCATAGGATTTCACATACAAATTACTATCAACCACTCTTCTATTAAAACCACACTTGATAAAATAACTAACCAACTTGGAGTACTAAGCCCTTGGGGCTTGCTTAAGGCCATATAAGTCATTTTTCAACCTTTCTTTGTTTCTTACCACTTCACCATGTTAATTCAAATTTTTCTTGAAGACCCACTTTATGCCAATAATTTTCTTATTTGACGGTCTTGGAACAAGCTCCCATGCATGATTTTTCTTGATTTGATCATTCTC
Source organism: Pinus tabuliformis (assembly GCA_031772625.1). Taxonomy (NCBI): domain Eukaryota; kingdom Viridiplantae; phylum Streptophyta; class Pinopsida; order Pinales; family Pinaceae; genus Pinus; species Pinus tabuliformis. Next base: position 542,500,843 of record CM062807.1, read on the forward strand.
TTTAAACAATTTTCATCTTGGACGGCCTGAGAAAAATCCTTTGGTTCCATCTTAGATAACAAAGCTACATGCACTTGAGTAGGAGGATATATTAGCCTTCTTCTTGTTTAAACACTTGTATTCAAGTCACCAACAATTTGGTTAGTTGGTTGGTGTTTTTCCACATACCTTGTAGCATCTTTGGATTGTGAATTGAAGGGTTCTTCAATGTATTCATCTATAAATGGCTCATCAACCTCCTCATCATGGCTGACTCGATCATTAGTACTAACCTTTTTTGGTTGTCTGTCTTCAAATTTGATGTGATTATCAACTTTAAAATCTATGTAATCAATTATTTTTTGTATTCTTATTGTAGCATCTATAACCTTGCTAGTCTAAGAGTATAGAAGAAAAATACCTCCATCATCTCTTGCATCAAACTTTCTAAGCTTTTCATCATTCTTCTTGATATAACGCTTGCTTCCAAACACTCTAAAATGCTTGACTATAGTAGGTCTTCCATGCCAGAGCTCATATGGGGTTTTGTCACTATTTGGTCTGAAGCATACCTTGTTTAAAATCAAAATTGTTGTGTCATTGGCTTCCACCAAAAATATTTGTGGTATACCTCTTTCTCCCATCATGGCTCTAGACACTATTGGACTGATCTATTAGCTCTCTTTGCAACTCAATTCTGTTGGGGAGTCTCTGTTATGGTAAGTTGTCTTTTGATACCTTGTTCTTTGCAAAAATCATCAAATTATTTGGAAGTAAACTCACCACCATTATCAAACCTTATGCACGTTATTTTAAATTTTTTCTCATTCTCAGTCATGGCCTTGAATTTCTTGTACGTTTCAAAGGCCTTTGATTTCTCTCTTAAAAATGGAACCCATTTCATTCTGCTAAAATCATCAATTATAAGCATGAAATATAATTTACCTAAGGGTGTCCAAATTCTTGAAGGACCACAAAGTCCATACGTATTAATTGCAATGGCCTAATTGATGAGTTCTCCTTGGATTTGAATGCTACTCACACTTGTTTCCCATCTGACAAGATTTTCAAACTGTGTTCCTTGGCTTAAAAAACTTTGGCAAATATTTGACAACATTCTTCTTGCCCAATTTGAATATCTAATAAAAGTTAAGATGTCCTAGCTTTCGATTCCACAACCAACTCTCATCAATACTTGTCAAACAATACTTCTCTGTCTTCTCTTTTAGAATATAGACATTACTATCTATTCTAACAACTTCAGCTACTATCTCTCTTGTGCCAATAGACTTGATTTCAAAATTTTTAGCTTTTAACAATACATCATGGCCTTGGTCACACATTTTAGGCACACTGAGTAAATTATGCTTCAAGCCATCAACAAATAGAACATCCTTGCCCTTGCCTATGCCATTAGTTGGGCTAACAATTCCTTTACCCACAATCTTACCAGGTGCATTATTTCCAAAGGTAATATTTACCTTCATTGACATGTTTCCATGTCAAAAACTCACTTTTATCTCCTGACATATTCCTGGAACAATCACTGTCAACATACCATTGATTCCCTTCATTCTAAGCATATAAAACCACATTGCAATTTCGTCATTTTCTTTTTTCTTCTACACTTTGGGTTGCTGACTTGTTTGCTTGATTTCTGGATCAGGCCTTTTGTCTTTAAGTCTACAATTATTTGCTTTGGTTCCATAGTTTTGACAAATGTAGCATTGAAACAAGTTATGTAGAAATTCTGGAAATTCTCTACAAATCTCGCTCTAAGACCATGTAGAAAATATGACTGTAAATCAACCTGATAATGTAATATAGCTAAAGCAAAATACTTCAATCTACTTCTACAAGCAATTAGCGGAAGCTTAAAATATTTGAGCAAGATCAAGCGGAACACATATAACAGAGAAGAATCAATGCACATGAAACACAGAAGATACTCAGGGGAAAGCCTCGGCTAAAAACCCCACTATCTGTATTATCATACAAGGTGGAACTATCTCAGAATTACACAAAGGCCTTAGCTCTCATAGCTAGCCAGCTCTCAGTACGATTATCTTGGATGCTCACAGACACACAAGGCTTCTCACAAACCTTCTCCTCTGCCCTCCAAGCCTCCTATTTCCTTGCGCAGTTTCTCTTGCGTGATCCTATTGTTACCAAGTGTAACACTAATCTCACACCTCGTAAAACTGTGCAATCCTCCTGTGCATTAATCCTTCTGCATGCATGGGTTTCCTTTATAGGAGAAAACATGCAACTGATAGTACACTGTCCTTGTCTTTAATCTCAACTGGGTCTTTCTTAGAATAGACATGCATGAGTTATAGATGAGAGAATCTCAGTTATCTAGAGTACACTAGTTGGATGCATGCATGCATTAACTGACTGAACTCACAATTAGTTCCTCAAACAGTTTGGAACTAATTTAACTGGACTTAACTCAGTTAACTAAGCTAACTAATTACAACTCAAATACAACTCAAATCTGATCTCCTTAATTAAGGAATAATCTCCTTAATTTAAGGGATAACTGTTGCATGACTTCAGAAAGACTTCTAACTTGAATTTCTCCAACTAATTAACTCAATATGAATTAATTAATTTTTTTCAAGCAGCTGGTGAACTAAATTCGAATTTAATTCACAATCTTAATTCAAGGAAAAATTAAAATTGGAATATTCTGGATTCTATTTTTATCATTTCTTGTTGCTATTTTTCAACACTCCCTCTCAACAAGAAAGGAATTCAACTCGATCCCGATCCTGAACCTTTGGAATGTTCTGCATGTAACACCTCTCTCAAGTGTTGTTGCTCCAGCAACTCCAGAAACAAAAAAACATCCAACCTAAATTAGAATGATACCTCTGTCATCAAAGTCTCTAACTACTATTGCCTCTATGAACCGAAAACTTTGCGCTTCTGTTGACTTAGCCTTTCTGCACTGTTGTCAATCCTTCTCTGCACTCTTCAGTATTTGACTTCTCTAGCCTCTGTCACTTTTGATTTCTGACTACATCAATCCCCCTGATTCCTCCCGCTACTAAGTACTTTGGGCTCCCGTAGCAAGGTATGATCCATGAGATAAAACCTCTCAATGGACCTTGCCCAATTTCAGCCTTCTTGAGACTATCACTTCACATCGCCCCACCTCACACCTGGAGGTATGGCTGCATGTGATCCCTCTGTTGACTCTAATTGTGGCTCCTCCACAATTGTCTAAGACTTTTTCTGGCACTGCATGTTGAGAGGTAATTTACTCTCCCTCTCAACCACCAATTCTCTAACATTTGCCTTGCTCCTCAAGGCTTTGCATGCATCTTGAACCTCAAGATCATACACGTTCTTGACTCGTGAACCGATCTATTTCACCTGTCTCATGGTGATGTGTCTAAGGAAAACCATTCCCTTACTAAACACAACATCATAGCCTTTGTCCTTCAACATCGCGATCGATACCAAATTCTTCTTCAATCCGGGCACATACTTCACATCTGTCAAGGTGATAAGAGCTCCATGCTCCCTCTAAAAAGAAACTGTGCCTACTCCTGAAACATTATACCTTTCATCGTTACCCATCTCTATGTGCATCTTGAGGTCTTTCTCCTCCAAGGTACTGAATAAGCTTTTATCGTCGGTCATGTGGAATGAGGCTCCACTATAAAGATACCAACCACAACCCATCATCGATGACAACATGCATGTGATGAGAGTAAAATCCATTTCGAACTGAGAGGCTAATGCCTCACCTTCCGATCCTATGGAGGATCCCTTCTTGGACTTCTTCGATGGGAAATTAGTCGCATAATGACCCATATTGTGATAATTAAAGCATCTCAATTTAGACTTGTCAACCTTCTTCCCTGAAGAATTTGATTTGGAATGAGAATCCTTCTCCTTCCCTTTCATTGCATTACTTGCTAAGGCCAGATTTTCTTCATCATCAACCTTGGATGGAGAACCATCTTGTGTGCTCCTCTTGATCTCCTCTTGCATGAGATCTAACCACAGTCACTCCCAATCCAGAAGTTTCTCCCTTCCATTCACAGAGTCCTGGTAGCTATGATAGCTCTTTGGAAGGCCAAGGAGAGTGAGGCTCACCATATCATCATCGGTAGTAGTTATTCCCACACTTCCAAGCTCATCTCTACAGGTGGTGAGCTTGTTCAGATATGTGGAAATAGTATCACCATTCTCTATCTTGATTCTTAGAGGCTTATCCTTGAGCGCCAATTTCCTCTGGTCGCTACAATTCTGGTAGAGGTCCTTCAATGTCATCCACATTGAATATGGAGTATCCTTCCCATGGAGACTCGAGACAATATGGTCTCTAACTCCCTCAAGGATGATCCGTCTCGCCCTCGCCACACACTTTTTCCATTCAGCCAACTCTTGTGCATTAGTTGAACCTGGCTTTGGGATTTCTCGATCAATGAAATCCTTCAAGCTGTTCTCTTCTAATACAACCTCCATGCAATCTTTCCATGCTATGTAATTGAAGCTGCCATCCAAGGCATACTCGAGTCTCAAGCCATAGAACACCATGGGCCAAACTTGAAGTATGATAAGAATTCGATTTGCACCTGCAACCCCAAACTTCAACTTCAAATTCTCTTCTCAGTATACTGTTCACAGCTCCAAAAACCTTTGCTCCAATACCATGTAGAAATTTCTCTATAGATCAACTAGCTTTGATACCATGTAGAAATTCTGTAAATTCTCTACAAATCTCGCTCTAAGACCATGTAGAAAATCTGACTGTAGATCAACCTGATAATGCAATATAGCTAAAGCAAAATACTTCAATCTACTTCTACAAGCAATTAGCGGAAGCTTAAAATATTTGAGCAAGATCAAGCGGAACACATATAACAACGAAGAATCAATGCACATGAAACACAAAAGATACTCAGGGGAAAGCATCAACTAAAAACCCCACTATCTGTATTATCATACAAGGTGGAAATATCTCAGAACTACACAAAGGCCTTAGCTCTCACAGCTAGCCAGCTCTCAGTACAATTCTCCTGGATGCTCACAGGCACACAAGGCTTCTCACAAACCTTCTCCTCTTCCCTCCAAGCCTCCTATTTCCTTGCATGGTTTCTCCTGGGTGATCCTACTGTTACCAAGTGTAACACTGATCACTCACACTGATCTCACACCCTATAAAACTGCACAATCCTCTTGTGCATTAATCCTTCTGCATGCATGAGTTTCCTTTATAGGAGAAAACATGCAACTGATAGTACACTCTCCCTGTCTTTAATCTCAACTGGGTCTTTCTCAAAATATAAATGCATGAGTTATCAATGAGAGAATCTTCAGTTATCTGGAGTACACTAGTTGGATGCATGCATGCATTAACTGACTGAACTCACAATTAGTTCCTCAAATAGTTTGGAACTAATTTAACTGGACTTAACTTAGTTAACTGAGCTAACTAATTACAACTCAAATACAACTCAATCTTATCTCCTTAATTAAGGGATAACTGTTGCATGACTTCACAAAGACTTCTAACTTGAATTTCTCCAACTAATTAACTCAAGATGAATTAATTTATTATTTTTCAAGCAACTGGTGAGACTAAATTCGAATTTAATTCACAATCTTAATTCAAGGACAAATTAAAATTGGAATATTCTGGATTCTATTTTTATCATTTCTTGTTGCTATTTTCAACAAGTTGCTCAGTGGAGAAAATGAATTTCTATACCTAGGTCTGCTCATCCTTTGCCTGAAAATATGGTTATTAGGCTGGTAATTTCCTCTTCATGTCCTAAGCTGTCAAAATTATAGATTCACCAAGCAATTTGTTGCATTGTTCCTATAATTAGTATGGGTAAAACAATATCCAGGAAAGATGTCCTTATACCTGGGAGAAAAAAAATTTCTGGAGATTCGTTGAGCTACTCTTTGAGAAATTCAAGCTTTTTTGAGACCTATACCTCTATGTTGAGGAATTCGATTTGCCTCTCCAACATTATTAGACTTTTTCTAAGTCAAATTACTCCTACTTTACAACTTTTGATCTGCTTGTTCCTGCAAATTAGAATACATGCTCTCTTTTTCTCTCTATTGCTGAGTTGGTAATTTTTGGTTGTTGCATTGTCTACATTTTTTATTGCTCGCGCAAAAGTAATGTCTTTCTTTTCGTTTATATCAGTCGTTGAGCTTGACTCGGCCTCAAATCCAAGACATGTGTTGTTATTAGAAGCTCTTTGACCTTCAAGAAGTTCATTCAAACTTTCAAACCCTTTTCCAAAATTTCCATTAAAGCTTAGTCGAGTTTTAACTTTTTCAATCTCTTTCCTCAAAGAAATAATTTCTCCTCCAAACCTTTCAATTGCTTGATTCTTCTCATTGAGTTTCTCTTTCAAGGTTTCTTGGATCATATTACCTTCTTTAATTTGTCAGAGCAAAGGTTTTATAGCTTCAATTTTGTCCTTGGCCAACATTTCCTTTTGTGTTTTGGTTTTCTTTCTAAACCTTTTAATTTCTTCAAGAACACTAATTAGCTCTCCTTCCAAGTCAACTTTAGCCTCTTCTCCATCAGATTCAACAACTTCTACTTCCATTTTTTATATGGCCATGAGCCTAAACTCTATTAAGCTTTCATAGGCTTTGTCCTCATCTGAAGATTAATTGTCTTCACTTTCAGAGGTGTTGTAGTCTTAGGTGTAGAAGCTTTTATTCTTAAACTTACTTTTGTCCTTTTTCACTTTTCTAAACTTCTCTTAGGGATCATATTCATTCTTCTTCTTTTCTGGACACTTAGAAGCATAGTGACCTACTTTACCACAATTAAATCACTTAAAAGGTAGCTTACCTTTGTACTTTCCTGAGCCTCTCTTGAGCTTTCTCACGAACTTAGCTTCCTCTTCATCTGATTCACAACATGAGCCAATTTTTTCTTCCTTTGGCTTTGTGTCTACTTTGAAGGATGATTCCTTTGTTGTAGACTTTCCATTAGAAATCCTCATCTCATAGGCAGTAAGAGTGCCAAGTAGTTGATCCAAAGTGAGATATTTGAGATCTATCATCTCCTCAATGGCTGAAACTTTAGGATTAAATATCTTAGGGAGAGATCTCAACACCTTTTGAACTACTACTGGCTCTTTTAAATCTTCATCAAGACCTCTTATTGTATTCACAATTTCATCAACTCTAAGAAAGTATTTAGCAATATCTTCATCATCATGCATCTTCAAAGACTGAAATTGCATTCTAAAGTCTAAAAGTTTGGCTTTCTTTACCTTGTTATCGCCTTCATAGTAGCTACTCATCTTGTCCCATATTGCTTTTGCAGTAGTGCAATCCATAACCTTGACTAGTTCATATTTAGGTAGGCTAGCTAGTAGAGCATTCATAGATTTGGCATCGCATGTAAATTCCATCTTCTAATCTCTAGTAATTAGGGCTTCAGGCCTTTGATATTATTTTTCCACTACATCCCATACATTAGCACCAAGAGATTGAATATAGATTTTCACCCTTACTTTCCAAAACACATAATTCGTTTCATTGAACACAACTGCCCTATTGGTGAATCCTCCTTCCTAGTTTCCCATAGTTAGGATCTTTCTTCTAGTTATTAAACATATCGGAAGTAACTAGACTCTGATACCAATTGTTAGAAACTAAGACAATACAGAAAGGGGGGAGGGTGAATCAATATTGCGAGAATTTTAAAAACTTTCTTTCACAATGTAAAGAATACTTGAACACTAATAAACACTTCAAAGACCATTCATATAAGGATCACAAGAATCAACACAAGAAACAAATATTAAACATAGGTTATTCAATCCTTTATTCAGTTAATTTCACAAATGCAAGCTTCAACGTGTTTTTACAAATTTCTTTGGCTCCAATTAGAAGGAAGCTACCCATCCCTATTTTATCAGCTAATGTTGAAAGGAGCTACTACCCATAGTTTATCAAATAACATTGAAAGAAACTCCAACCCATGATTTTATCATTTGCTACTTAAAGGAGCTACTACCCCTTATTGTTTACCAACCAATACAGAAGGAGATACTAGTGATTTTTTACCAACGACTACTAGAAGGAGCTACAACCCATGATTGTTTACCAACCACTACTAGAAGGAGCTACTACCTTTGATTATTTACCATCCACTACGAGAAGGAGCTACAACCCTTGAAATGCATGTTTCCACTTACTTGAAATCCTTGATTAATATTTCATACCATTTTCAAAATCAAATCATGAAGGCCACACTCTTTCATAAAACAAATAAATCTCTCCTCAATCACACACCCTAATCGCCACAAAATAACCTTCAACAATCTCTGATCATTAATCCATCAGACACCAGGAAAACCAACAACATCAACAACATTCTTGCTAATTTAATTCTTCTTATAAAGAGTTAGAGCTGATATTTTTAGATTTATAGCTTTAGTTAAGTTCAACCCAAAGCTTTTTATCTCATTATATTCATGTTTTTCACTTTTTGTTAAGTCTTCTTGATGTGTTCAATTAGTTTTCAAACTTTGCTTTGCTATATCTATGAGAAAATTTGAGTTAAACTACTAATTTTCTCAATTCTGGTGAGTTACAAGATTTATTAATTGGTTTAGCTACAGTTCTAAATTTGGAAAATTGCCAGATTTAGCAAAAATGCCAAATAAATTTCCAAATCTACCCATGTCGCTAACCAAGCTTCCAAATCATTCATGTTCACTGCTAGTTTTGGCATGACTTCCAAATATTCCACCAAATATAACTATCGACTCGTTCATTACAATATGCTCATAGGCACTTTGTTTAAACCCTCACAACTTAATACCTTTCTTAAAACACAAATGCCAACCCATTCATGTATTTTTTCAGCCCCCATCTCACAAAATCAAGTCCTAAAGGAGATTTTGTTAATTGCCAGAATCGTTTCCTACCACCAATATTCCTATCTTGACACCCGTTACCCCAATGTTTAAAACTTGTGCACCCTTAAAACTTTCAGGGTCATTTCGTCAAGGTGATGTGTGCCTATGGGGCCACCCTCGCTTCCACTTACTCGAGATTGATTGGTCTGCCACTCCAACTCTATGTTCAACCTAGATGTTATTGTGTCCCAACGCTTTGTCACCTTAGAAATAAAACATGCAACTCATTAAAAAGTCATCGGGGTGCCTGGACTTCCGAGAACCAAGATTGCACCCTCTAAAAAGACAAGTTACTCACATTTGATCTGATGGTCAGAGGCGGATTCGGAGCTGGACAATGGTAGTAATTCCCAAAATAAAAAGATGGGTAGAGGAAAAAAGTTATCAATGCCATTTTGTCTGCCATGTGTCACTTGCGGATAAGTGCCACATTTCATATGATTTTTGCCCACTTTGCCACAAAAAAATGCAAAATATACATGTCAATGTCACATTCTTATTAGTCCATGTCATGCTGACATCATCTGCCATCATGGCTCCATGTCATCTCTATTATCCAATCAAATAATTCCATGTTTCCTACTTCAATTTGTCCATGTGGTCAAATTTCATGTCATTGTATGACAGAAGGGGGTCCCGTACTTATTTTTTTCATGATTTTCTTTATTAAAAATTTGGTCCAAAATGTGAATTACATCGCTAATTAGCTTTGAGCCATGATAAGAAGTATTTGTAGCAAACAAAGGGAATTTTCATGTTTCCCTAGTCTCGTACCCTCAAGAATAAAACTTAGAGGTGCTATGGATACCACCAAGGAGAAATTGTTGGGGTGATGTGTCAAGTGCGGTCTCGCGACTCACCAACTCTTGCAAATCACTACTTGCGCACTCAACCACATTGCTCATTTAGTCACCTCGCTTCACTTATCCTTGGAACTTTCAATGTAGTCTCACTTAGATCCTACTAGTGATGAATGGTCAGGGTGACATTTTCGTGGGGTCCCCACACTTATTGAATAGCACCCATCAACCCTTCCACCACTGCTAATGTTATCTACTTAGTCACCCCACTGCGGTCGTCACCACAATTTAAACTTATAGTCTCCCTCGAATCCCACTAGGGAGAATATGCCGAGGTGATGTGTCCCAGGCAGGGACCTCTGCTTTCCTTCCCGAGATTTTCATTGGTCCTCGTGCATGCCTATGTGGTTTCCTTGTCACTTATATGCTCATTCTGATAGGGGTAAAATTTTGACTTTTGTCCTCAAAACTTGGACTAGCGGTATATTTGGATCGAGGAAGCCTTTTTTAGACTTCAATATAACGTTGGAAATCTCTTTTCGAGCATTATCCATCTAAGTAGTTTCCAAAAGCTTATGATTTTATCTTTCATACCGAAAATGGCTCCAAATTCTCTACTCCTTGATTAATAGACTCCACCAATTTGCTTGGAAACACTTGAGTTGTGCAACTCCTTTGACATGAATGCCAACATATTTTCAACACCCTTGTCCCATGTTTTAACATTGTGTGAATATTGTATACACATATATGAGAAAAAATATGGGTATACCACATGAGTAGCTTAAGCAGCTTACAGGATGACTCCCATAGAAAATGAAGAAATCAGAAAACAGGTTCAGGAACTGTTAGATAAAGGATTGATTAGAGAAAGTTTGAGTCCTTGTGCAGTGCCAACAGTGTTGAGTCCAAAGAAAGATGGAGGCTGGAGAATGTACACTGATTGAAGAGAAATCAACAAAATAACAATCAGTTATAGATTTCCTTTACCTAGAATTGAAGATTTGATGAATTGTTTAAGTGCAGCAAGATATTTTACAAAGTTGGATTTAAAAAGTGGTTATCATCAAATAAGAATTAAAGAAGGAGATGAATGGAAAACTGCTTTTAAAACAAATGAAGGACTATATGAATGCACGGTAATGCCTTTTGGGTTATCAAATGCTCCTAGTACGTTTATGAGGCTTATGAATGAAGTGTTGAAAGAATTTATTGGTAAATTTGTAATATTATATTTGGATGATATATTAGTTTACAAGAGATCCAAAGAGGAACATATGAGACATCTGAATTATGTCTTACAGAAGCTACAACAGGAAAATTTGCTGCTAAATTTAAAGAAATGTTCATTCATGAAGGAAGAGTTGGTATATTTGGGATTTGTTGTTTATGTTGATGGATTAAAGATGGATCCAGAGAAGATTAAGGCAATTATAGAGTGACCTTCAACAAAAAGTGTTTTTGAGGTAAGAAGTTTTCATGGTCTTGCTAGTTTTTATAGAAAATTCATAAGGAATTTTAGTGAGATCAATGCTTCTATTATTGACACTATAAAGAAGGATAAACAACCATTTAAATGGACTGTTGAAGCAGAAAAGAACTTCCAGCTATTGAAAAGAAAGATTACTGAGAAACTTATTTTAATTTTGCTTGATTTTAATAAACCGTTTCAAGTGAAATGTGATGCTAGTGGAGAATCTATTGGCGGTGTTTTAAGTCAGGAGGATAGACCTGTAGCTTATTTCAGTGAAAATATGAATGAATCAAAGAAGAAATATTCTTCTTATGATAAGTAATTTTATGCAGTTGTATAGTCATTGAAGAAGTGGAGACACTACTTGATGTTTAAGGAGTTTATACTTTATTTAGACAATCATGCGTTATAGTACATTATGCAACACCCAATGCTTAGTCAGAAACATGCAAAATGGGTAGAATATATTCAAAGTTTTAATTTTGTATTGAAGCATATAAATGGCCAATCAAACAAAGTATCAGATGCCTTAAGCAAAAAAAATATCTTAGTCCAAGAAAGTCAAATTCAAGTGTTGGGTTTCGATTTTCTTAAGGAATTATATGAGAAATATTTAGATTTTAAAGAGGCATTTGAAGCTTGTAAAAATCTTGTTTTGTTAGACAAAAGTAAGTGGCAGGATTTTTTCTTGCAAGAAGGATTGTTGTTTAAAAGAAATCAGTTGTGCAGACCAAATTGCTTTGCGAGGGAAAATTTAATCAAGGAGAAACATAGTGGTGGACTTGGAGGACATTTTGGTGCAGACAAGACTTATGAGCAGGTGAGTCGGTTTTATTTCTGGCCAAATATGAGATCTGAAGTGGAGAAGTATGTGAAAAATTGTAAAGTCTATCAATATGCAAAGGGAAGGAGCCAAAACACAGGTTTGTATGTTCCATTACCTATTCCAGATAGACCTTGGGATATGGTAAGTATGGACTTTGTTTTGGGTTTACCAAAACCTCAAAGAGGAAATGATTCAATTTATGTTGTAGTTGACAGATTTTCTAAAATGGCACATTTTATTCCATGTTATAAAACCAGTGATGCTACTCACATTGCTAATCTGTTTTTTAAGGATATTGTAAGGTTGCATGGGTTACCTAAGAACATTGTTTCAAACAGACACACTAGATATGTTGGTCATTTTTGGAGGACCTTATGGAAGAAATTTGGTACTAAACTGAGTTTCAGTTGAGCTTATCATCCTCATACTGATGGATAGGCTGAAGTTGTAAATAGAAGCTTGGGTAATCTTCTGAGAAGTCTTGCAGGTGAACATCCAAAACAGTGGGATCAAATTTTGGCACAGGCTGAATATGCTTATAATGATTCTCCTAACAGGAGTACAGGGTAGAGTCCATTCCATATAGTTTATGGAATGCACCCAAGAGGAGTGTCTAAATTAAGAGACTTGAGAAAGGCTGAAATGAGAAGTGTTGAAGGAGAAGATTTGCTTTAGAGATTCAAGCAATACATGAACAGGTAAAACAATAGTTACAGGATAGCAACATAAAGTACAAGAGCAGAGCAGATTTGAAGAAGAGAGAAGTTAATTTTGAGGTTGGAGATTTGGTTTTAGCACACCTGAGGAAGGAAATATTTCCAAAAAGGGAGTATAACAAGTTAAAATTTAAGAAAATTGGACCATGCAGAGTCTTGAGGAAATTTTCTGCAAATTCTTATGAAATTGAATTACCCCCTGATATTGGAATATATCCAATTTTCAATGTTGTTGATTTGTATAGGTATGAAGGTGGAAATGCAGAGGATACAACAGAAGATAAGGAAGAACAAGAGGTTGATTGGGTGAAACAGTTACCTACAACAAAGGCATTGCAGCCAGAAAAGATTTTAGACAAGGGAGTGTTCAAGAAGACAAGAGGATAGGAGTATTTTCAGTATTTGATCAAGTGGTAACATCAACCAATTGCTGATGCTTCCTGGATGACAGATGCCATGCTAAAGAAGTTGGGCAATTATGTAGAAGAGCTCATGGACAGGAGCCCATGAAGAATTTTGTCCTTAGGAGTCTGATGCAGGAGCATGAGGCTTGAAGACAAAAGGCTTTGAATTTTATTCCAAAAATACAAAAAAAACATTTACAAGCAAAGGAGTGGGATCCTTTAGCTGTCATTTTACAAAGCTTTCTAGATAGGATTTGAGCTAGAATACAGGGATTTGAATTATCTTGTAATAAATTCAAGTAGTTAGGCTTAGTTGAGATTCTCGAGGAGAATATCATGCAGATTATTATCTAGGATTAGGTAGTTTCGATCCTTTGATTTAGGATCTGGTTGCTGTATGTACAGGTATTTATGTAAGTTTTGAACTAGTGTAATGGGATTTGGCTGTGGAGGATTGTATTGCAAAAATTGGAATCTCTCTGTGTCTCTATGTATTCTGTGCATGAATGGTCAATCCCAGAGGTTTGAAGTTCCTTTGGAATATTTCTAAGTGTTGTTGATTTCTAGTTCAGCCTTTAGAATTAGAGTTTTGTATAATCTTGTGTTATCACGTTTAAATCTTCATATACTACGCATTTAAATAATTTGAATGTATTTCAAAACCACAGAGTTTAGTTAGCGATATCCTGAATATAACTTAGAGACATATTAAACTTGGTGGAAGCGCTAAAACCTTGGCAGAATGAGGAAAACCTGATATATTCATGAGAGACCCAGGAAAATATCTGCACTGTCCAATCGATAGATCCAATAGATCTAACGGTCATCGCATGCCAACAAGCGCAAAATTTAAACAAAATCGAAAAGTGGTCTTCGTAGGTGGAAGTTGTTTCTCACGTGATCTTAGGGTGGTAAGTTGTATTCTGAAGTTTCACGTGATTACACTTAGCGACCGACACGTAGCACGGGAAAACTACTTTTCTTGCGTGCTCTCGGCTCATTAGACATCGCACAAGAATCCACGTGAGATTACGCATCAATCGTTGGATCAAGCGGGATTGATCGACGATGGAGATCATCTAGCTAGTTTGCGAGCGAGGAAAGCAATAATCGTCAGATTGAGGAATGAGATCGACGGTGGATGTTTAACGCGCCAAAGTTTTGTGGAATGACGAATGCGATAAGGTTTTGAACTGAAGTTTTATTTCCTTTTTGATTCTGTGGGTAAAGTGAAGGTTTGCCATAGTTCAGTTAAAATTAACCAGTTTTGCTATTATAGCAGAATAACTAAATTTGAAGGTTTATGACTGATATTCCAAAGGAAACCTGAGAAGAAGTCCTGCCTGAACTTGAAGAGATCGTTTCTGGTTTTGAATGATTATCCTCAACACCTGCAACTAGCCCACCATTAGTGGTATCAGAGCAGCTTATTGACACTGAACAAGATCTCAAAGATCAGAGAAAGAAATCCAACATGGCTTTTAGAGTTATAGGAAGAGGTGGTGGTGGTCGAAGAAGAGGAAGACTAGTTGCAAATGCTGAAGTGATGGAAGCTACGCAACAGATGCAAGCTAGACTAGAAGCAGTGGAAAAGGGAAATCAAAGAGATGGAGATGTCAGTGATCCTGAAGTTGAAGCTATAGAAGAAGAGGAACCTGTAGAAGTTACTCCTGAAATGAGATTCTTTAAATCAGTGTTGGGATCCACATCTAAACCCAGACTTGAGGGTTCAGTTTATACAGGAGGCTTAAACCTTTAGGAGTTGACAAACTAGATTAATGACATGGATAAATTCTTTGATTATGAAGAAATGGAAGAAGGAAAGAGAGTGAAATTAATCGTCACAAAATTGAGAGGACATGCAGTACTCTGGTGGGATGGAGTGCAGGCAGAAAGAAGGAGACTTGGTAAGCAGACAATTAAAAATTGGAACAGGATGGTGGCAAAGTTGAGAGGTAAGTTTTTGCCAAGTGATTATCAACTTTCATGTTGGCTTGTATGGGCCTGACCCAGGTTCAGAGGTGATTTAGCGAAGCAAATCCCAATACTGCTGGCCCTTTTGGCAACAGTCCACGGAGCGCAGACTGAGGTCTCACCCGAAGTAATATGGGAGGGTGCTAGAACCAGGTTTCTGCACCCTAGGGATGTCTGATGGGCTTCTGGAGGTTCGCGGTTCGACCCATCGCTACGCACGCTTGCTATTCCTTCACAACCCGTGCTGCTATTTCTGCGCAGCCCTGCTCGGGGTGCAACCCATATAATACCCAAGTTCCTTGCTAATTAACCGATTACTTAACTTGTGTGTGTAAGATTTATGGTTATTACAACATATTCAACAATCATATCAGTGCGCACGATACATAAACTAATACAAACATAAAGAAGATAATGCACAGCAAATACACAGAAATAAGAATCAACTTCTCTTTATTAATCTTCAATCCCGATTATAGACTCGACACCGCCCTGCGCACTCAGTTGTAGGGGTCCGCGCACTCAACTGCAGACTCTACTAGGCCTCTGCACACTCAGTTGCAGAGCCTCTTCCTACTACTACGACCCAATACACTTAGAATCCTACTCTAAGCTTGAACCATTCCTTCACTATTCACTCTACTCTCCCTTCCCCTTACAAATTAGAGCCTCGCTCTATTTATACAATCCCATGGTCCGCGGACCATGGGTAGGCCGACATGACTTTACATTACATTACATTACTTTAGGGCGGACAACCCTATGACTTAACCTCTACTTCGCGCTCCGCGCCCACAATTCACAGAGTCTTACAAAACCTTTGACCAAAACTTGGGTTTTGAGCCCCAAAACATGTTGTGGGGGGATTCCATGCCCAATAGGCCCCCAACACAATCATCGTGACTCGTCCTGAGTCACTCTACTAGTGCGGCGATCTTGGCACAGAGCCCCTCCAACTGTTCCTGTACTGCCCGGAGGTCTGCGGCACACTGTTCTACTGTTTGTTGGACCTGCTGCATGCGATCTTCTGTTGCTTCTTTGTGAGGCTCCGCTATTTGTTTTAGCGCATATAGTCCCTGCATCTACGCGAGCTTGCCCTCAATATCGGCCGTAATTGTGAAGGCCTCATCAATCCAAGGCTGGATGCGTGCTTTGAGAAGGACCTCTTTCTGTCTTGCAGCATCCACCTGCTCCTTTAGTGCCCTTGCCTGCTACATCTTAGCCAGCCGTTGGGTGAGGACGACTATCTGCATCGTTCCCCTGACACTGTCATACTGCTGTTGTAGTTCAGGCGCCTCTGTTTCCAGGCACTATATGTTGGGGTCCTCCTGCAAGGATGTGAGGACATCGAATTCTTGGTCCAATGTACCGGTGCAGTCTTGCACCGTCATTCCAATTTCTGCCAATCCTGTATGAATCGCGCTAATGCACTGTTCTTTAACTTCCGAAGGAGTGGAAGGTTACGCCTTCATCTGCAGCTCAGAAATCTGGAGGTTCAACTCTAGCTGCACTCGTGTTGTTTCCTCGCGTGTGCTTCGGACTCCACTTGCCAGATAGTGGATTTTCATCTCAGTTGGTAGGTCTGCAGTGATGGATAATTCTGGAACGCGTCGACATGCTTCATCCACTATTTGCGCAATCTGCCGATTCTATGACACTAGCTCGTCACATTGCAGGATGAGTTGTTCGATGTTGATCTTCTGCTCACTTAATACCTGAATCGCGCAGCCGTCCCGGGCATGTATCTCTTTTTTTATTCCATCCTACAACTGGTACAATGTGTCCCATGGAAAGGCAGCCAAATTTAGGCCAAGTCCCTTGATCCGGCCCACTGCAACTTTGTCCTCCTCACTCTTCGCTGTTAGCGCTCCTTCTGGTAGCACTATGGTGTTGGCCATTTTTGTGTGCAGCAGCTGCTCCGTTGTTGATGTACCTGCAACGCCGTAGGCGGCTATTGTTCCTTCATGTGGGGGCCACACCTGAAGTTCCTGTAGCTATGCCCTTAGGGCCCCCAACACATTCTATTGCTGTTATAGCTTCCTGGAGCGCTTCCCTGGTGACCTCGCAAACTGTGTCACCGATGTCGTAGAGGTCACCCTCTGTCAATGTAATTGGTTTGATGTCTAGTTGGAAGCCTTGGCCTTCTTTCATGGGCATGAAATTTCCATAACACGCGGCCGTTTCAGTTGTGTAGCTGTTGTGCTCGGGTCTGTGCCTTCTGTTGTGTCCTCTACTCCTTGTCCTGTGGATAAGTTTGGGCCCCCTTCCTCCTGCATCGTGGTGGTCCCTATTGCCTGTGTTGCTGTTGCTTTTTCGGCGGCCTTTGCCTACTCTACGACTGCCTTTGTTGCCTCACGGGCAGCCCTTACCTTCATGGAAAACTGTTCGTTGCGCTTCTGTTGGGCCAGTAGCTTGGTGGCATCCTTATGCTTTTGTGCCGTTGTTCTATCCTGCTCCACCAGATTCGGGGCGCACCACTCGGGAGGCCATGATTCGAGCACAGAGAAGATGGCATCATCAATTGTGATGAAAGGAAGCTTGGTCTAGTTCTGCATCGGATCCTTACGCGCCTTGATATACACATTGTGCATATTCGCCTCTAAGTCAGCAAAGCTCCGCAGATTGTTGTACACTGTGGGGACAGGCGTGGCCTCCTATTAATCCACATCCAGATGCTCGCCTCCATGAGCACCCAGAAGATCTTAGTTTTGCTGATCTACGTGGCATCCTTTGTAGCCCAGAGCGACGCATATTTTGTAGCCTCTGGAAAGTCTTGTTCAATATTAGGGAACTGACTATCCTCAGGCAGTTCCCTGTCACCAATAAAATAGACAAGAGAAACCACACGTAGTGGAAGGTCTTGCCCTACTCTTGAGCTTCCTTATAGTTAGTTATGAATTCTTCGCAGAGGAACTCAGCCCAGTTGAATTGGACCCCCTCCACGCATTGTTCTGCTAGTGCAACTACCGGTGTTGGTACCTCGTCTCCACGACATTTTCTCATCACCTTCCCGGCCAGGAGTTGGGTGGCTACGCGAACCCCTTTATCTTTAATGTTGTTTATTGCGTAGCCCCTCATCTTCTTTTCCAGTTTGTACTTCTTCTTTGTGGTCTCTGCGAGCACCAAATCTCTGCTTTTTCCGGCTATCTCCGCGGGGTCCTTTCCCTTATAGGGATGCTGGGAAATCCCGTGGATAAGATTCGTCGTGATGGGAATAGGCTCCTCCAGCCATAAGTACCCATCGTGCACCAAGAAAAGCAGCTGCCTGACGATGAAGATTTTGATAGGTGTGCGGTGAAAGTGCAGAATCCATAGTAGGTGGAGTAGTCCGGCCTTCTCGACACTTCATAGCCATTTCTGTGGCTCTAGCGTTGTAACTGACCCCTCCTTGCTCTGTTTCATGAGGTTCTCAGTCTCTAAGTGTGGGAACTTCTCATTATCCGCGAGGTCCCAGTATTCAAATTTCATTGTGGGCACGCGGCCCAGGGCCAAGCCCTCAAACAAAATTCCATCTGGGAGGAGCGGGGTTTGGAGTGCGCTCTTAGCGGCATCCAAATCCTTGGGTACCTTAGCTTTCCCTTTCCGTGGAGGAACGTACTTGGGAAATTTTGCTGCAGCACGCACCGGCTGGATGTCTTCTTCCATTTCTTCATCTGCCTCTATCTCATCTACGAGAGCCTATAGGTCCTCCTCCTCATCATTTGTCTCAATGGTGATAGCCTTGCCCTTTTCTTCCATGGAAAGTTTACCAAACCGCAGATTTCGCGGGGACATGCGGACTGGTCCCATTGCCTGTTTATCCTTCTTGGGCCTCGGCGTCCGAGGTGATTTCAGAATTTCCAGCGCATCCCCAACCTGCACCGTAGGGTTCTACGCGCCTTCCTCGGCGGTACTCTCTGCAAAACCCACACCTCTCCTGGTAGTTTTCATCTTGTTCAAAATGTCTGTGGTTGTTCGCAAACTTGGGGGCTCAAATATCACTTTGCACTCAACACTTTGTGCCCTTCATAGTAGCTCAAATATCAAATGAATAAGTGTGGTCTCGTGGCTAGCCATTGGAGTTTTATAGCGTCTTTTGAATTTGAATTTGACTGTTCCCCCCACTTTTGAGTCATTAATGCATTCTTGGCAGCAGATCGTCCCAAATCTAGCTCTTAATTCGTGTCTTAATTGCTCGCTGCCCGCTCCCTTTTGCCTTAAATTGGACATCTCGTCATGAACAGTGACGCCAATGGTTACTTCCCAGTCTACCCGCGTGGCAGCACAACCCCCCGTGCATGGGCGCGACCCTTGTGTCATGTTGTTTATGCGCGCACCTCCCTCATCGCGCAGCCCCCAAATAGACTCTTTTAGAGTCCCGCGCTCTCTTTCAACTGTATGGAGCGCTGAGACTGTGCTCCATACGGCTAGTTAAGTGGTCGCACCACTTGTGTGAGACTTCAACTCACCTTCCATTATAGGCCACGAAAACTCCTCAATTGTCTGCGCGACCACTGACGCTATGCATTCTACCGTATGTAGTGCGCTCCCTTGGTTATTGCGTTTAGTGAGGTGCATTCGTAGCCATGGAAATAGAGTCATAAATTCGCGGCAACATTCTTCTAACGTAGTGGTATGATCACCTGTATCTTGCCTTGTCATCCTTGGCTTATCGTAGAGCCATCCCTGCATGATCTCGTTTTCCAGCTCTTAATCTTAATGTCTATCAAAATTATTTTCTTCCTCAATTGTACCTGGTCCTTTTTGAGTGCACGAAGTCTAAGGTTCCCTCGCCGGATGGATTCGTGAATCCTTATATGTTCTACCTCGCGTAGACGTGTGATTTCTTCCTTCTAGTCATCGCGCATTGTCACTATTATAGGGCCCAGTACGTGCAGATTCCTTTTTGTATTTTCTTCAGTAAGTACTGTCTCCATTCTGTTCCACTCCTTTGGAATCGTCTCCGCATTCAGGGTTTTACACATGGTTCGGTAGGCCCATTGAACTGTTGGCATGTGTAAGTCCCAATCATTTCGTCTCACCTGGTGAACCTTGTTCAGTACTCTACACACCCTATCGAAGGCTTCGTCGCGGAGAATTGGTAGCACGCGTCGCCTTTCCTGCTACTGCGCTTTGTTCCGATTCATTATTCTGGGGTTGGTGTGTGCTTGTGCGGGTTTTACAACATATGTCTGTACCCATCGAGAAAGGTGGGCACGCAAGTTGTTCCGCCCCTATTGACTGACTTGCATTTGAAGCTGGGGTTTTCCAAACCGTAGGTGCATCATCCTTCTGCATCCATGCCAGTCCTCAAAATTTCCTTGATGGGTACCCCACCATCGTGTGGGTGTTGCGCACAGTGCCCACTTTAGCGCATCGAACCGCTGTTGTTCTGGTACTGCACTTTCGAATTTGCTCAGAAATTCATCCACCGCTGACAATCCATCATATGTCGGCAGCTCCCTTGCCTCTATTGTTACGCAATGTAATGACTTGATCATCATGTTGCAGTTCAGTTTTGTTACTTCATCCAGCCGATTCTTCCATCGCTCTATCTCTTCGTCTGAATCCGAAGTGTAGGAGCTTTCGTGCTCCCACGAAATCCTTCCATTTGCAGTCGGATTCACCCAATCCTCTCCTTGTGCAGTTATCTTGTAGATGCAGTCGAGATCGTCATCGTTATTGCCGTCGCGCACCGGTTCAGTGTATCGTGCTCCTTCGTCTGGGTCTAGCGGTACTACTACGTGTAGTGACTTTTTCTCAAAGATCATTATGCGCTTCTTCAGATTTATGACCCCGTTCATATCGGTAGCCTAGTCTATTCCTAGTAGTGCGAGATAGGGATTGTTGTCATCGACAATCTCTATCACTTCAAAATCCGCTTGCGCGCTCGTGCCTTCAATATCGACTGTCACCCCTTGCAATCTTCCCATGGGAAAAATCTTCTGTTGGTTCACCATTTGTAACTGAATAGGGGACCATTGTAATGCGGGTCTGCCCATGTGTTCCCATGTTTGCTTTGGTAGTATATTCGCGTCCAAACCCAGATCTAGGATTACCTGATCCATTTCGTACTCGCTTATTTGCGCAGTCAACCTCATCTCCCTTCCAGTGTGAAAAGCATGCTTTCCAAGTTTTCGGACCATGCGCGGTTCTCCTTACCCCGCGCACCTAGTGATAAGTTCCTGTAGCCCTTTGATTGCTTGGCTATTGCGGAGCAGTTTCATGCATGTCTCCAAAAAGGTAGTGAGAATTGAAGGATGCATCCCTGGTTCTAGTTGATCCTTACTACCTAAAGTGGAGGCCTCCGTGAAGCTCTCTTTAGCTTCCATGAATGTCTCCTTCGCGCATTCTAAGTCAAACTCGGGTTCCTTTGTAGGAGCCTTGCGAACCCACGCGATTTCTTCTGGCTGCTTCCCTTTATCATCTCCCATGGTGATACCACTCCTGAGCATCATGTTTACATTTGGGTCTTCTTCGCACGGTTTAGACCTCATCATTTGTAAATTCTAGGTCAGAGGGGGTTGGAGTACCCCCTTTTCGCACATCCTCGCTATCAGTGAAGGGCAATCTTCTGCCTCATGCTCAAACTGATTACAGTACCAACATGACATCCTAGTCGGGTTCGCACAATTGCGTGCATAATGCCCTGGCCCTCTGCAATTGTAACAAATTATCTGGTCGCGACCCCTTCCTGGTCCCATTCCACCTCGACCCTGACTGCGCCCTTGAAACCCAGCACGCACCATCCCTATATTTGGGTTGAGGGCTCTCATTTCGGCCTGCACCTTGTAGGCAGGAGTCTGATCCATCATTAGTTCATAGCTTCGGTAGGTGCGTTCTTCATGGCTTATCGACCTGCAAAAATTACAAAACAATTGTTGGGACGTCTGCGTATACTTCTGCAGCAGATGGAAATTATCTGTGGTGTGTTTTCCTCCTATCTGGCAGATCACGCACCATAATGCAGACGCCGTGCTCAGCCCTGCCTATGCCTCTGGTCTTAATGGCATTGGCCCTCCCCTTGCCAAGTAGTTCGCGAACACTGGACAGTGGTCCTTGTCGTGCCCTTGGCCTTTGCATTTTATGCACCATACTTCCTCGCGCACCTCCGGCCGAGTTGTCTTGTCCTGTTTCAAACTTTGCATCTCCAGACACAAATTATGTAGTTGCGCATGGATTTGTTGGACTCCCAACCTAGGGTCTTGTATAGGGGTCTCATGCAATCTCATTGCCATCTCCAATGCTTCAGCCTGGGTGGAAAGTTTTTGCTATGACAGCGTCGTCCTTAAGTGTGGCGTAAGTGAGGCCACAAACCATGCGCGATGTTGTGCATCTGTTAACGTCATATTGGTTTCGTAGATCGTACTCTTCAGCCTTTGGTCCAGATCCCAGGGGGTCTTGCTCGGGAGCATCGTGATCTCCTTAAACCCGATGATTGATTGTGTCTCTGATTTTGGCCTGCTAAATTCCTTGTTCAGCATGGTCTAGATCTCTGCAAATCCTGCGTTCAGGTGGTGATTAGAATGCTTGATATACCATGTTAATGTGCTATCCTGTAGCGCACTCACCAGCGTAGCCTTTTTAATATTATCATCCATGACGCCCTATGCTTCCCATACTGCTCTTACCACTAACTAGAATTGGTCCAGATCATCATTTCCTACTCTTCTGAACACCGGTAGTTTGATCGCACTCGCCATACTGAACTATGGTGGTGGCAGAGGTGGAGTGGGTGGAGATGGAGGTGAGGGGGGTGAAACGGGTGGTGGTGTGGGTGGGGGTGGTAAACGTGGAATTCTCTGTCTTATCAAATTGACCGCACTTCTCGGAGAAACTTTCGCGAGCTCCTCCTCGCTTTCCCGCGAGGGTGAAATTAAGGGACTGTTTTCCAACTCCTCACTACTTCTGCTTCTGTAGATCTTCCCGCTTCGCGTAGTCTCAAACATTAATTTAATCACATAACCCACTTTTCACACCATAGCGTTTTAATCCAAGTGCTCAAAGATTTAATATACTTACCTTGCGGTCCCTTGAGAAAACATCACTCTGCCTCACTGTAGCTGACAATCTTGTCTATCGCGAACTCAATGATAAATCCTCCTATTATTCGGTCGAGCCAGTGGTCCACAGCTCACGCTATCTTATCTTTTGATGCTTCTAGTCTGCGCACTAGTTCCAGAGTCCACACTATTGGTTTTTCGAGCCTACACCTTCCCTGACTGTTTGCTAACTTCGCGATCCACTGATACAGCTCAGATGGAAAAGATGCAAAGAAAATTTCGTGGATTTCCGTATACAAGTAGCACTCCAACAATTGTTCCTTAGATACTCGTGGATTTCTGTTCTCCTGTGCCGCGAACTCGTGAATCTTCTTGTCCCACCACTCTTCAATTTCTTTCTTCGTTGGATTCTAGTGGCACGACATCAGGCATCCTTTATGCAGATCCCGGTCTCGGCAACTGAACCATTTTTTGGCTTGTATGGGTCTGACCCAGGTTCAGAGGTGATTTAGCGAAGCAAATCCCAGTACTACTGGCCCTTTCGGCAACAGTCTGCAGAGCGCAGACATAGGTCTCACCCGAAGTAGTATGGGAGGGTGCTAGAACCAGGTTTCTGCACCCTGGGGATGTCTGATGGGCTTCTGGAGGTTCGCGGTTCGACCTGTCACTATATGTGCTTGCTATTCCTTTGCAACCCGTGCTACTGTATTCGCGCAACCCTTCTCGTGGCGTGACCTGTATAATACCTAAGTTCCTTTCTAATTAACTGATTACTTAACTTGTGTGTGTAATATTTATAGTTATTACAACATATTCAACAATCATATTAGTGCACTAGATACATAAACTAATACAAACATAAAGAAGATAATGCACAAAAAATATACGGAAATAAGAATCAACTTCTCTTTATTAATCTTCAATTCTAATTACAGACTCGACACTGCCCTGCGCACTCAGCTGTAGGGGTCCGCGCACTCAGCTGTGGACTCTACTAGGCCTCTGCGCACTTAGCTGCAGAGCATCTTCCTACTACTACGACCCAATACACTTAGAATCCTACTCTAAGCTTGAACCATTCCTTCGCTATTCACTCTACTCTCCCTTCCCCTTACAACTTAGAGCCTCGCTCTATTTGGGTAGGCTGACATGACTTTACATTACATTACATTACTTTAGGGTGGACAACTCTATGACTTAACAATACTTCACACTTCGCGCCCGCAATTCGTGAAGTCTTACAAAATCTTTGACCAAAACTTGGGTTTTGAGCCCCAAAAAATGTTGTGGGGGGATTCCATGCCCAACATTTCATTATATAGACAGATGCAAAATCTTAGACAGAGTTCTTTGACAATGAAAGAATACACGGAGGAATTTTACAAAGTAAGCATAAGAGCTGGACAAGTTCAAGATACAGATGAGAAGGTTGCAAGATATATAAATGGTCTCAGAATGAGATCCAAGATGAGATAAGTGTGTTGTCTCCTAAAACTGTAGAAGAGGCTTATCAGATGGTACTGAAGGCTGAATAAAAACTCATTAGGAAGCAATCTGCCATAAGTAGAGGTACTTTCTGAGGAAGGGGAAGTGAAGGTGGTAGAGGAAGGTATAGATCACCTAGAGATGGAGCTAGTAGCAGCTCGAGTCAACATACACCCACAAAAGGCGATGCAAGTGGCAGAAGGATTTTTTTCAGAGGAAGAGGCAGAGGCAGAGGAAGAGAAAACAAATGTTATAGATGTAATAAGGTGGGACACAGAGCCTATGAGTGCCCAGAAAATGCAGGAACAAATAAGAGAAATGCATTTATTGCTCAGAATGAAGAGAAAGTAGAAAAAGTGCCAGAAGAAGAAAATGTACCAGAGAAAGGGGAATCTTTGGTAGTTAACAAAGTTTTGTTAAAGCCAACAAAGGAAGTTGTTGAACCAGCACATAGAAAGAATTTGTTCAGGACTGTGTGCAAGGTTGAAGGAAAATGCTGCCAAATGATAATTGATAGTGGCAGTATTGATAATTTGGTCTCTACAAAAGTGGTGTAGAAGTTGAAATTAAAGACAAAGAAACATCCAACACCTTACAAGGTGTCATGGATTCAAAAAGGACATTAGTTGTTAGTGAATGAACAATGTGAAGTGGAGTTGCGGTTGGGGAAATACAAAGACAAAATTCCGTGTGATGTGATGCCTATGGATGTGTGTCACATATTTTTGGGAAGACCTTGGCGGTATGACAGACGAGCTATGCATGATGGGAAAAAGAACACATACAAGTTTGGTAAAGATGGTATCAATCATACATTTGCCTATGGAAGAAGAGGATGCATCAAGAAAATATGATCCAAAGACTCTATTGCTGAGTGGAAAAGAATATTTGCAACAGATTGAAGAGGATGAGGTAAATTTTGCATTGATTCGCAAACCCAAAGTAATAATTACTTCCACTAAAATTTCTGATTTTCCAATTGAAATTCAAGAGATGTTGTAGAATTATTGTGATATAATTGTAGATGATTTTCCTAATGAGTTACCACCCATTAGAAAAATCAGTCATCATATAGATTTGATTCCAAGAGAAAATCTACCAAATAAAGCAGCTTACAGGATGACTCCCACAGAAAATGAAGAAATCATAAAACAGGTTCAGGAACTGTTAGATAAAGGACTGATTAGAGAAAATTTGAATCCTTGTGAAGTGCCAACAGTGTTGAGTCCAAAGAAAGATGGAGGCTGGAAAATGTGCACTGATTCAAGAGCAATCAACAAAATAACAATCAGGTATATATTTCATTTTCCTAGAATTGAAGATTTGATGGATTGTGTAAGTGGAGCAAGATATTTTACAAAGCTGGATTTAAAAAGTGGTTATCATCAAATAAGAATTAGAGAAGGAGATGAATGGAAAATTGCTTTTAAAACAAACGAAGGACTGTATGAATGGATGGTAATGCCTTTTGGGTTATCAAATACTCCCAGTACATTTATGAGGCTTATGAATGAAATGTTGAAAGAATTTATTGGTAAATTTGTAATAGTATATCTAGATGATATATTAGTTTACAACAGATCTAAAGAGGAACATATGAGACATCTGAATTATGTCTTACAGAAGCTGCAACAAGAAACGTTGCTGCTAAATTTAAAGAAATGTTCATTCATGATGGAAGAGTTGATATATTTGGGCTTTGTTGTTTCTACTGATGGATTAAAGATGGATCCAGAGAAGATTAAGGCAATTATAGAGTGGCCTTCACCAAAAAGTGTTTTTGAGGTAAGAATTTTTCATGGTCTTGCTAGTTTTTATAGAAAATTCATAAGGAATTTTAATAAGATCAATGCTTCTATTATTGACACTATAAAGAAGGATAAACGACCATTTAAATGGACTGTTGAAGCAGAAAAGAACTTCCAACTATTGAAAAGAAAGATCACTTAGAAACCTATTTTAATTTTGCATGATTTTAATAAACCTTTTCAAGTGAAATGTGATGCTAGTGGAGAAGCTATTGGCGGTGTTTTAAGTCAGGAGGATAGACCTGTAGCTTATTTCAGTGAAAAGCTGAATCAATCAAAGAAGAAATGTTCTTCTTATGATAAGGAATTTTATACAGTTGTACGGTCATTGAAGAAGTGGAGACATTACTTGATGTCTAAGGAGTTTATACTTTATTAAGAAAATCATGCATTACAGTACATTATGCAACAACCAAAGCTTAGTCAGAAACATGCAAAATGGGTAGAATATCTTCAAAGTTTTAATTTTGTATTGAAGCATATAAATGGCCAATCAAACAAAGTATCAGATGCCTTAAGCAGAAAAAATATCTTAGTTCAAGAAAGTCAAATTCAAGTGTTGGGTTTTGATTTTCTTAAGGAACTATATGAGAGAGTGTTGGGTAGCAGAGGCCCCGCGTAATGGTTTTGGGGCTTAAAGACCATAAGTTAGGGAAATGATATTGCAAAAAGTTCCGCGAAGTGCGCAGAGCGCAAAGTGTACTAGGTCGAGTCAAAGGGTTGTCCACCTAGGAATAATGTAAAATAATAAGAGTAAGTCGGCCTACCCATGGTCCGCGGACCATGGGAATGTATTAATAGAGCGAGGCTCTAAGGGTAGAAGTATCTTTTGGGGGAAGATCGAAGGTATTATGGATCTGAAAAAGCAATAGTCGCTCTGAGTCTATAAGTCTGAGTCGAGGGTGTTGGTGGATAGATAGAGGCTCTGCAGCTGTGTGCGCAGAGGCCTGGTAGAGTCCGCAGCTGTGTGCGTGGACCCCTGCAGTTGAGTTTGCAGGGTGGATCTAGTTGTATTGGAAAGAAGATAAATAAAGATAAGAATTTTTGAATCATTGTGTGCTTTATCGCGAATCTACCTGTTGCTTATGTTCTGAATTTATGCATATTTATGATTACGCGCACTGGTTGTTACTGTTAAATGTTTGCTTAGAGACCTTAAGAAGTAGATTAGATCCATAATAAATTCATAATAACAAGAGTGCATCGGTGTGGATCTATGTGGAAGCCTGATAGCTGTACAGAGTAGCGCGAGGGCACAGATCAGTTCGTGACCCCTTCAGAACACATCAAGACATCCCAAGGGTGCGGAAACCTGGTTCCAGTACCCTCCCCTGCTACCTCAGGTGAGACCTCAGTCCACGCAAAGGGGCAGTAGCACAGGATTTGTTTGGCTAATAACTGTTTCGAACCTGGGTCAGGCCCCAATAAGCCAACAAATGGTTTCGTTGTCGGGACCAGGATTTGCCTAAGGGATGTCTGATGTCGGAATTTTGAAACCCTACGAAGAAAGAGATTGAAGATTGGTTGGATCAGAAGCAGTACAAGTTCGTAGTTGGCCTTAGCACACCCGCGCGCAAACCAGAAGTTTAACATGGCGAGCGCGATCAAGTTGCCTGTATTCAAAGGAGTAGGAAGCGAAGATCCAGAACAGTTTTGGTTTGTAGTAAGGGTAGTGTGGGAAGCACATGGAGTTATGGACGATAATATTAAAAAGGCTACCTTAGTGAGTGCGCTACAGGACCGCGCGCTGACTTGGTATATCAAGCACTCTAGTGATCATCCAAATGTCGGGATAGCGGAGATCCGGGATGCATTGAACAAAGAGTTCAGCCAGTCGAAATCAGAGACGCAGTCGATCATCGAGTTCAAGGAGATCGTGAGGCTAGCAGGAGAAACCTCTTGGGATCTGGATCAAAGACTGAAAAGTACGATCTGAGAGGCTAACATGACACTAATGGATGGGCAGCATCACGCGTGGTTTGTGGCATCTTTGGCGCCACATCTGCGAATGGCGCTATCACAGCAGAAGATCTCAACCCAGGCTGAAGCATTAGAGATAGTGATGAGGTTGCATGAGACTCCAATACAAGATCCTGGGTTGGAAGTTCAGCAGATCCACGCACAACTACAAAACCTATGCTTAGAAATACAATGTTTGAAACAGGAGAAGGCACCCCGGTCAGAAGCGCGAGAAGAAGCGTGGTGCATAAAATGTAGAAGCCAGGGCCATGATAAGGATCATTGTTCAGAATTTGTGAACTATTTGGCAGTGGGGGGACCAATACCGTTGCGACCAGAGGCACAGGTGGGGCCAAGCACGGTGCCCTCACTCTGGTGCGCAATCTGTCAGGTGGGAGGAAATCACAACACAGGCAACTATCACCTACTGCAAAAGTTTACTCAGACCCCCCAGCCACTATTTTGCATTTTTTGCAGATCGGTGGGTCATGATGAACAAGAATTCCGGAGTTATGAATTGTTGATGGATCGAACACCTGCCTACAGGATGCAGACTGAGGCGTAAGGTCAGGATCCAGCTGTGGCAATAGTGCGCGGTGGTTTCCAGGGGCGAGGATGAGGATGGGGAGGAATGGGGCCAAGAAGAGGCCATGGGCAGCTAATCTATTACAATTGCGGAGGACCAAGGCACTACGCGCGTGATTGTACCAACCCCACCAGAAAATCATGCCCCTACTGCGAGCAGTTCAATCATGAAAAGATAGATTGCCTAACGCTCATAGCGCAGATACGTGAGAAAAGGGCAGCACAACCTACGACGACGCAGAACGTCCAAATGATGAGGTCTGAACTGCGTGAGGAAGACCCCAACGTGAACATGATGCTAAAAAGTGGCATGGCTACAGGGGAAGATAAGGGGAAATTAACTGAGGTAGGCCCGGGGGTACGCGAAACCCCTACAAATCAACGCGAGTTGGACTTGGAATGCGCAAAGACATTTATGGAAGCGAAGAAGAGCTTCATGGAGGTCTCTACTTCAGGTAGTAAGGATCAACCCGAGTCGGAAATGGATCCTTCGATGCTAACTACCTTTTTAGAGACATGTATGAGGTTACTATGCGACAATATGACAGTTAAGGGATTACAAGAGCTAATAACTAGGTGCGCAGGGCCAGGTGAACCTCGCGTGGTCCGAAAACTAGGGAAACATGCTTTGCGCACCAGATGGGAAATGCGATTAACGACACAGATCGGCGACTATGAGATGGATCAGATCATTCTGGACTTGGGCTCGGATGAAAACATGCTACCTAAGCAGACATGGGAATGCATGGGCAGGCCCACATTATAGTGGTCTCCTATTCAATTACAAATGGTGAACCAACAAAAGATCTTGCCTATGGGGAGATTGCAAGGAGTCACAGTGGATATAGAAGGCGCGAGCACACAAACAGACTTTGAGGTAATAGAAATTGTGGATGACAGTAACCCTTACCCAGCATTATTAGGGATAGACTAGGCCACGGATATGAATGGAGTCATTAATTTAAAGAACCGGAAGATGATATTTGAGAAGAAGTCCCTATGCATAGTCGTTCCGCTAGACCCGGCTGAAGGAGCGCACTACACTGAACCCATACGCGACGATGAGATTGATGAGGACTTGGATCATATCTACAAGATAACTATGCGAGATCAAGATTGGGTAAATCTGACTGTAGAAGGAAGGATATCGTGGGAACGCGCAGAGGCCTGCAATTCAAATTCAGATGAAGAAGATGAACAATGGCATAATCGGTTGAATGGAGTAACAACGTTAAACTGCAACATGATGACTAGGTCACTATATTGCGTGAAAGCTTAGGATCGAGAGCTATCGATGTATGATGGGTTGATAGTGGTGGATGAATTCTTGACCAAGTTTGAGAGCGCGGTACCAGAGCACCAACAGTTCGATGCATTAAAATGGGTGTTGAACGTGACGCTTGCGCGTTGGTGGGGAACACATGATGGAACCTTTGAAGACTAGCGTGGCTGCAGGCGGATGATGCAGATAAGGTTTGGGAAGCCGGAACTGCAAATAACTGAGAAATATGATGGACGTGATGACCCGCGCGTGCACCTCACCAGATGGACCCAGGCCTATGGAGAAGAACCCCAGCCGAAGTGGGTACACTTATTTTATCATACCCTGGATGTCATCCCAAGAAACTGGTATACTGAAACAGAACTCTGCCATGGTACAGGCGAATGGGATATCTTGTGTGAGGGATTTTTATTGACATTCTTATTTGAGGATCAATGGATGGATACTGTGGACGATGCGTTGCAAGTTGTGAAGGCCGCCATTTTCAAAGTACCACTGGAACCAGAAGAAATCGTGCAGCCAGATTGGTCGCATTAGTTGAGCAAGGCCCTCGAATGTTATAACGTGCAGGTAGAAGATGATGAGGACGACCCCAGAAACATCAATATTCTGGAAACAGAGGGGAGTCGTGAGGTTTGCGGTCTAGTGATCGAGGACCCCGACATCACCGCACCGTTGAAAATGAAACAACTGAACGTTGGTACGGAGGAGGAGTTGAAGTATGCAACGCTTGGGGACTATTGGGATGATGCCACGGTGGATAAGGTTGTCGAGTTACTTTGCGAATATCAAGATTTATTCTTGACCAAAATCACAGAGTTAAAAGGGATCCTCGGTAACATAGGAATGATGAAGATAACCCTGAAGCTGGATGCGAAGCGAGTCAAGCAGCGACCTTATTGGTTGAATCCAAAATATAAAGCAAAGGCTCACGAAGAGTTGGACAAAATGCTTGCAGCAGGAATAATTGAACCAGTAGAGGAATCCGACTGGGTAAGTCCTATGGTTGTACAGGAGAAAAAACAGAAGGGATAAATTCACATTTGTGTGGATCTCAGGAAGCTCAACGATGCATGTGTTAACGATCCATTCCCGACGCCATTTATAGACGAAGTACTGGAAAATGTTGGTGGACAGGAAGCCTACTCCTTCATAGACGGTTTCTCGGGGTACCACCAGATCAAGATTGCGTTGGAGGACAGGAGTAAAACAACTTTCGCAACCGAATGGGGCTATTTTCAGTACACTGTGATGCCCTTTGGACGGAAGAACGCGCTGGTGATATTCTCACCCGTCATGGTAGCTACATTCAAGGAATCTATACATATGTTTTTATAGGTATATCTTAATGATTGGAACATCTTTGGGCTAGTCAAGAAACATATCGCGAGCTTACGGTTAATGCTGGATACTTGTTGACGACACCAGATTGCGCTAAATCTAAAGAAGTGTACTTTCCTCGTCCCCTTCGGGAACTTGCTCGGCCATGTGGTCTGCAAGCAAGGCCTGATGGTAGATCCAATGAAGATTGTTGTCATACTTAATCTGCAAGCACCGCGAAGTGTCAAACAACTACGCGCCACGCTGGGACACACTGGTTACTATCAAAAGTTCATAAAGAGCTACGCACAGATCATGGCACCAATGGAATAGTTGTTGAAAAAGGATGCTACTTATTGTTGGAATGAGGAATGTAACAAAAGTTTGGAAACGCTCAAGGAAAAGATGGCATTAGCTCCCATTTTGGTCTTTCCAAAATGGGACATCGAATTTCACATGCATGTTGACACGTCGTGTATCGCGCTGGGTGCAGTACTCACACAGGAAGGAGTGGAAGGAATTGATCACCCGATTGCGTTCGCAAGTCGACGATTGTCCAAAGCTGAAAAGAACTACTCCACTACTGAGCGTGAGGGATTGGCGATGGTATATGCGCTCCAGAAATACCGCCACTATCTACTCGGGGGACACTTTAAGATGTATATTGATCATTCCACGTTAAAATACTTAGTGAATAAGCTTGTGTTGGGGGGGGGCACATTTGTAGATGGTTGTTATTGTTTCAGGAATATGATTTTGAAGTCATCGTAAAGCCGAGATGTCTAAATGCAGGCCTAGATCACCTGTCCCGAATTGAGAGCGGTGAAGAGCCCACAAACTTAGAGGAGGGACTACCTGATGCACAGCTCTATGTAGTGCGCATCACAGATGGCCACTTTGAGGATATAATCCACTTCTTAATGACAGGAACCGCACCGCAGTGGTATTCTATTTAGCAGAAGAAAGAACTGGTGATACGTGCATAGACTTTACTGTTATTGCAAGGCACCTCTACAAAATGGGCAACGATGAAATATTACACAGATATGTACTTGAATTTGAGCGAGGACAGATCCTTGCTGAAGCACATGGGGGGGGTTGCAAGAGGACATTATGAGGGAAGCGCCACAATAGAGAAGATTATTTGCGCAGGACTATGGTGGCCAACTCTACATCAAGACTCAAAAGCGTATTGTTGGGCTTGCGACATATGTCAATGGACTGGGAAACCATCACGGAGGAATGAAATGCCGCTCAAGCCATAGATGACTCTGCAAACATTCGAAAAATGGCCGATCAATTTTGTGGGGCCTAACACACCTCAAGGGAAGACGGGTGCACGCTATATCATCACCACAACAGAATACTTGACCCGATGGGCAGAAGCACAGCCAATTAAGGACTGCACGGCCACTACAGCTGCGAAATTTTTGTTCGAGAATGTGTTAACATGGTTTGGATGTCCAAAAATTCTAATGAGCGACCGTGGAATGCACTTCCTGAATGAGACTATCAGCGTGCTCACTGAGGAATTCCAGATATATCATCAACAGAGTACACCGTACCATCTGCGTGCAAATGGGACCATTGAAGCTTTTAACAAGATTTTGGAGACTGCGTTGACAAAGGTATGTAATGTGTAGCGAAACAATTGGGATTTGCGCATACCTGCTGTGCTATGGGCATACCGAACAACGTGCAAGAAGTTGACAGGATAGACACCTTTCTGGTTAGTCTATGGCAAGGAAGTCGTCATGCCAATGGAATACATTGTACCTAGTCTGTGAATAGCAGCGATGACAAGCATGGAAAACCACGAGGCTTTGGAAGAGAGAATCACGCAACTAGAAGAACTTGAGGAGGAACGGTTTTTGGCAGGATTCCATCAACAGGTACAAAAGCAGCGGGAAAAATCTTGGCATGATCACCATATCAAGATGCGCACGTTCAAAGAAAATGATCTAGTATTACTATACGACAGCAAGTTCGAGAAATTCCCTGGAAAGCTTCGAATGCATTGGTTAGGACCCTATGTAGTCAAAGAAGTCACAGATGGAGGCGTGGTCCAGCTTGCCAAGCTGAATGGAGAGCCTTTCCCAAGTAGAGTAAATGGTAGTCGCCTGAAGCTCTACACGGGTGGGTCAACTGCCTGACTAACCAACCGAAGGACAGTCTCACCGCTCTAGCCAGTTGAAAGAGAGTGCGGGATGATAAAGCAGTCTGTGGGGGATTTGCACGACAACAAGGGTGCACGTAGAAGTGGTATGTCCCAAGGGTCGCGGTTGCGCAGAAGGGGCTACGCTGTTGCGTGGACAAGTCGAGAGATGACCGTTGCTGACACTGTTCATGACAAGATGTCTGAGTTATGGCAAAAGGGAGCGGGCGGTGGGAAATTAAGAAACAAGGTACGATCCAGATCCGAAACGATCTGCCACAAGCTTAACGTTACGGTGCTAGAAATGGAGGGAACCGCTAAATTTGAATTTCAAAACGCTTATAAATCATAGGGGGCATCTGCCGAACGATCTGTGGTTTCGAGAGAAGTAAGCTATTGTGCCTTTCCATCGGTATGGAACTATTCATCATTGACGCTAAAGGAGTAAGCTTGGGGGTTGTAATATGGCCAATGGAGATGCAGGACTTTCTGGATAGTGTGGTGTTGACGGCCGCGGGCGCCGCGCAGAGTTCAGCACCGACGGTAGGGGATGTACCGGAAATTCTTAGACACGAAGCAGAACTGGTCCGGATGCTGCTGCCTAACCCATGGGCTGGCCGGCAACCCATAAAAGATAGGGGAAAGACTGTGAATATGAAGACAAATGATGGAATTGCAGTTAACAGTTCGTCTCTGATGCACCTTGAAGATTGGGATCTCATGGATAGCAACATATTTCTTACAAAAATGCAACACAAGTTGCAGCAGACAATGCGTATAATCGACCAGAAATTGGAGATTTGCTACGTTGGCATGAAGAGTTCCCGTATGCAGCACCCTAGCTTGAGCTAAAATCCTATGAGGGGGTGCTCTGTGTTAACCAAATAGAGCAGAATGAGCATCATCAGTTGCGCGAATCAGTAGAGGCAAGGGAGAAGGAACTAGAACCAACATTGCACGATACAAAGAGGGAGCAACAACACGTAGTGCATCACTCACAGGGATGGTGGACTGCGAAGCCTTGACAGCATGTATCGCCGCACTGACGAGTGACTCGGGACAAGTCACGATGATTTTGTTGGGGGCCTGTTGGGTAGCAGAGGTCCCGCGTAACAGTTTTGGGGCTTAAAGACTATAAGTTATGGAAATGATATTGTAAAAAGTTCCGCGAAGTGCGTGGAGCGCGAAGTGTACTAGGTCGAGTCAAAGGGTTGTCTGCCCTGGAATAATGTAAAATAATAAGAGTAAGTCAGCCTACCCATGGTTTGCGGACCATGGGAATGTATAAATAGAGCGAGGCTCTAAGGGTAGAAGTAGCTTTTGGGGGAAGATCTAAGGTATTATGGGTCTGATAAAGCAGTAGTCGCTCTAAGTCTGTAAGTCCGAGTGGGGGTGTTGGTAGATAGATAGAGGCTCTGCAGCTGTGTGCACAGAATCCTGGTAGAGTCTGCAGCTGTGTGTGTGGACCCCTGCAGCTGAGTGCACAGGGTGGATCTAGTTGTACTGGAAAGAAGATAAATAAAGATAAGAATTTCTAAATCATTGTGTGCTTTATCGCGAATCTACTTGTCGCTTATGTTCTAAATTTATGCATGTTTATGATTACGCGCACTGGTTGTTACTGTTAAATGTTTTCTTAGAGACCTTAAGAAGTAGATTAGATCTATAATAAATTCATAATAACAAGAGTGCATCGGTGCGGATCTATGCGGAAGCCTGATAGCCATACAGAGTGGCGCGAGGGGGCAGATCAGCTCGCGACCCCTCCAAAACACATCAAGACATCCCAAGGGTGTGGAAACCTGGTTCTAGCACCCTCCCCTGCTACCTCGGGTGAGACCTCAGTCCGTGCTCCACGGACTGTTGCTGAAAGGGCCAGTAGCGGGGGATTTGTTTGGCTAATAACTCTTCCGAACCTGGGTCAGGCACCAATAAGCCAACAGAGAGATTTAGATTATAAAGAGGCATTTGAAGCTTGTAAAAATCTTGTTTTGTTAGACAGAAGTAAGTGGTTGGATTTTTTCTTGCAAGAAGGGTTGTTGTTTAAAAGAAATCAATTGTGCATACCAAATTGCTCTATGAGGGAAAATTTAATCAAGGAGAAATATAGTGGTGGACTTGGAGGACATTTTGGTGCAGACAAGACCTATGAGCAGGTGAGTCGGTTTTATTTCTAGCTGAAGATGAGATATGAAGTGGAGAAGTATGTGAAAAATTTAAAGTATATCAGTATGCAAAGGGAAGGAGTCAAAACACAAGTTTGTATGTTCCATTACCTATTCCGGATAAACCTTGGGATATGGTAAGTATGGACTTTGTTTTGGGTTTACCAAAACCTCAAAGAGGAAATGATTCAATTTATGTTGTAGTTGACAAATTTTCTAAAGTGGCACATTTTATTCCATGTTATAAAACCAGTAATGCTACTCACATTGCTAATCTATTTTTTAAGGAGATTGTAAGGTTGCATGGGTTACCTAAGAGCATTGTTTCAGCTAGGGACACCAGATTTGTTGGTCATTTCTGGAGGACCTTGTGGAAGAAACCTGGTACTAAACTAAGTTTCAGTTGAGCTTATCATCCTCAGACTGATGGAAAGACTGAAGTTGTAAACAAAAGCTTGGGTAATCTTCTAAGAAGTCTTGCAAGTGAACATCCAAAACAGTGGGATCAAATTTTGGCATAGGCTGAATATGGTTATAACGATTTTCTTAACAGGAGTACAGGGCAGAGTCCATTCCATATAGTTTATGGAATGCACCCAAGAGGAGCTTTTGAATTAAGAGACTTGGGAAAGGATGAAATGAGAAGTGCTGAAGGAGAAGATTTTGCTTCAGAGATTCAAGCAATACATGAACAGGTAAAACAACAGTTACAGGATAGCAACATAAAGTACAAGAGCAGAGCAGATTTGAAGAAGAGAGAAGTTAACTTTGAGGTTGGAGATTTGGTTTTAGCACATCTGAGGAAGGAAAGATTTCCAAAAAGGGAGTATAAAAAGTTAAAATTTAAGAAAATTGGACCATGCAGAGTCTTGAGGCAATTTTCTGCAAATGCTTATGAAATTGAATTACCCCCTGATATTTGAATATCTCCAATTTTCAATGTTGTTGATTTGTACAGGTATGAAGGTGGAAATGTAGAGGATACAACAGAAGATAAGGAAGAACAAGAGGTTGATTGGGTGAAACAGTTACCTACAACGAAGGCATTGTAGCCAGAAAAGATTTTAGACAAGAGAGTGTTCAAGAAGACAAGAGGACAAGAGTATTTCAGTATTTGACAAGTGGAAAGATCAACTAATTGCTGATGCTACTTGGATGACATATGCCATGCTACAAAAGTTGGGTGGTTCTATAGAAGAGCTCATGGACAGGAGCCCATGAAGAATTTTGTCCTTAGGAGTCTGATGCAGGAGCATGAGGCTTGAAGACAAAAGGCTTCAAATTTTATTCCAAAAATACAAAAAAAAAGTTTACAAGCAAAGGTGTGGGATCCTTTAGCTGTCATTTTAAAAATCTTTCTAGATAGGATTTGAGCTAGAATACAGGGATTTGAATTATCTTGTAATAAATTCAAGTAGTTAGGCTTAGTTTAGATTCTCGAGGAGAATATCATGCAGATTAGTTATTATCTAGGATTAGGCAGTTTCGATCCTTTGATTTAGGATCTGGTTGTTGTATGTGCAGGTATTTATGTAAGTTTTGAACTAGTGTAATGGGATTTGGCTGTGGAGGATTGTATTGCAAAAATTGGAATCTCACTGTGTCTCTATGTATTCTGTGCATGAATGGTCAATCTCGAAGGTTTGAAGTTCCTTTGAAATATTTCTGAGTGTTGTTGATTTCTAGTTTGGCCTTTAGAATTAGAGTTTTGTATAATCTTGTGTTATCGCGTTTAAATCTTCATACACTGCGCATTTAAATAATTTGAATGTATTTCATAACCACAGAGTTTAGTTAGCGATATCCTGAATATAACTTAGAGACAGATTAAACTTGGCGGAAGCGCTAAAACCTTGGCGAAATGAGGAAAACCTGATAAATTCGCGAGAAACCTAGGAAAAGATCTGAACCGTCCGATCGACAGATCCAATAGATCTAACAGTCATTGAATGCCAATATGTGCAGAAGTTAAACATAATAGAAAAAAGGTATTCATAGGTAGAAGTTGTTTCTCCCACGGTCTCAGGGTGATAAGTTGTATTCTGAAATTTCATGCGATTACACTTAGAGGCCGATACGTAGCACGTGAAAACTGCTTTTCTCGCGTGCTCTTGGCTCGTTAAACATCACGCAAGAATCCACGCAAGATTATGCATCAACCATTGGATCAAGCGGGATTGATCGACGGTGGAGATCATTCGGCTAGTTAGCGAGTGGGGAAAGCAATAACTGTCAGATTGAGGAATGAGATCGATGACAGAGGTTTAACGTGCCAAAGGTTTGTGGAATGATGAACGCAATAAGGTTTTAAACTGAAGTTTTATTTCCTTTTTGATTCCGTGGGTAAAGTGAAGGTTTGCCATATTTCGAGTAAAATTAACCAGTTTTGCTATTATAGTAGAATAACTAAATTTGGAGGTTGATGACTGATACTCCAAAGGAAACCCAAGAATAAGTCCCGCTTGAACTTGAAGAGATCGTTTCTGGTTTTGAACGATTTTCCTTAACACCTGCAACCAACCCACCAGTGGGCCACGTGATACCCAAGTGGCTATTTATGTTTGACCAATAAAGAGCCAAAATATGTATTTATACTTCTTCTTTCTTATCTCCTCAAGTATACTTTTTTTTTTTTTAGCTTGCCCCTTATCTACATTTAGTCTGTTTGCTCATTCAACGTTGCATTTAAGGGTAGATTTTTTCTCGAGCCCTTCTTATTGTATTTTGGTGGATGAAAGCATAGATAAAACAATCGAATAACACCTGATATATATTACATATATGATGGATGTAGGAAGGGGGTTGTATGTAACAAAATTTGTTTAGAATGTGAAAATTAATGTCAATATTACATAATCAATGCATGAATTCCATCAAAAATATTGTCTAAAATGGATTTATTAATATATAAAATGGTGAAATTTGGGTCAGATGGAGATTCATAAATGCGAGGTATTTAGGAAGGTTTTTCCATTCAATTTTTATGCATTCAAGGTGTAACACATCCTAATGCACTAGTTATAGAAAATTCTTCAAATTTTTCTTAGCACTTACAGTGATAAGTTGGCGAAGAAAGTATATTCTTGGTTACAAAAATCTACAAACATACATGAAGAGCTTAAAATTTTAATGGATTTATTTCAAATTGATAAGTTATAGGTATTTCAAATTCATCATATCCTATGGCAATCTAGGGGACATGTGATGATTGGGCTTTGTCAACATTATGTTAGCGTTATTAAAAGAATGAAAGGTGTATGAAATGGGAACAAGATTTCAAGTTCAATTTTGTATTCATTTATTGGTAGACTTGTTCTAATTGAACTAAATAAGTTAACTCAATGATTTCAAGAGGAACAAATTAATATAACATCTATTGATATGTAATTAGATTTTTTTATTGAACTTCTTTACGAAAGATATTTTTGAGATATGTTTGAAGTAGGTTCTCGCTTTGTTTCATATTTATTGAACAAAATCAAAACATGGAAAATTTGAGTTCATTGATAACAAAGATGTTTCAGCTATGCATATGTTGATATATGAATCTATACATAATTAGCTTGGGTTACATAATATGGAATATTATGTTTCCTTGGGTAAAACATTTGTCCAAAAGTTATTGATTGTTTCAATGAGACACTCACACATTTGTTGGTATTTAACACATCAAAATTATTCAGTTATCATTCTTACTTTGAATAAGAGAATGAACTAGACTCTAAAACAAAACAATGGTTGAGATGTCTATGTAAAAAAATAATCTCAAAGACCCACCAATAACTGATATAGAAAAATGTGAAGATGAAGTGAAAATTTTTACCATTACTCTACATATATTTCAATTTAATGAATTTGTGGCAAATTATTCTTACCCTTATTGCTAATATATCTATTTGTGAAAAATAAATTTCTAATTTGAATAATTGCACTTAGAGGCACTCCATAGTCCAGTAAAGGGGAGATGTTGAATGTCCCAACATTAAATAAATAGAAAAATAATAAAACAAAATGCCAGCTAAATAAAAAAATAATAAGTTTATTCAATTCAATTTATTATATTGTAATTTTTTCAATTAATAAAATTATGAACAATTTATAAAATAAAAATTCATAAAATGCATATCATCGTAAATAAATTTAAATAATAATTATTCATATTTGTAATTATAATATTGCCAAAAATATATTAATAGTTATTCAAGCAACCAAGCTATTATTCTAAGCAATCATTCCAACCCTAATCCTCTTTGGTTAGACGAAGACCCTACTCTGGCTAGTAGGTACAAAATGAGCTCTGAAGACCTCGGGGAAAATTTGTTTGGGTCGGAGCTAGTCAAACTCTGTAGTGCTCAGGATCTCATAATTTGCAATGGTCTAATGAAGTGGCCCAATTCCAGCAAGATGACCTGCATCCATGGACTTGGTAGCAGCGTGGTAGACTAAGTTATTTCCGATCTCCCGCTATACAATAAAATAATAAATTTTGACATCTTAAACGACCACGAGCCTGACTCTGATCATAGGCCTTTACTTATAACTCTCAATTTTGGCATGCATAGATATCCCATAGAAAATAATCTTTATAGCCAAAAGAACTTAATATTTGATAGAAATAAAAGCGATCTCTTTCTAAATGAAAAAAACTAATTTTCTTCCTTTATCTAGTATAGACAACATAGAAGATCTCTATCATAATTTTACTGCAACCCTCTCATATTCTATTAACAAGTTCTCAATTGAAGTTTCAAATAATAAAAGAAATAGCAAAACCAAACCAGGGTATGACAAAGATTGTAAAAGTGCGAGGAGAGCAATTAAGGAAGCTGTTGATGAATCTCTTAAAATGGACAAGATAAAAATATACAAAGCCCTAACTAAAAGGAAAAAGAAGCAGTACATTTGTCAAAGAAAAGAGAATCTCTTACACCTCTCTAAGGTAGTGTTGATGCCTCGAAAATTGCTGCAACAACATCGGGGATAACCACCCGGTCCGGACCTTAGTACAGCTCCTTTTCCGTTTGGAATAGT
Organism: Pinus tabuliformis; assembly: GCA_031772625.1. Lineage (NCBI taxonomy): Eukaryota > Viridiplantae > Streptophyta > Pinopsida > Pinales > Pinaceae > Pinus > Pinus tabuliformis. Next base: position 542,541,712 of record CM062807.1, read on the forward strand.
GGCTCCGACTGAGGATAATGGGACCAGTTTCCCAGTAATAGATAAACGGGATGGATGGATGATTATAAACTACTCTAGCGATGAGCGACTAACTAAAACTATTGACAAGAATATAATAACTATGATCTATCCCGGGGACTTATTGAGCTTTTAAAGTGCAGCGCTTGATGATCCTTATCTATAAACGGGCATATAGATGACTCCATTTGAGAGACATGGACGTTATTCTGTTCATGATTGCTATGCCTAAATAGTTAAGCAAAGCGATTAAGGCGATATTACCACACTTTATCACTTATATCATTGACATATACATGATTTAAAGAAAAGGCACATCATAAAACATCCAATAGTGGAATGAATAAAGATCTGCTGTTACAGCGCATGCATATAATCAACAATAGCAAGAATAATCAAATAACAATTCACATAGCAGGAATGAATTTAGACATAGATAGAAATACCATATGAGCCGCTTTAACACTCCCAAATATCAATCACTATTTGTAGTTCTTCCTTCAATGCAAAAACATCCTCAACAAAGACAATAGTGCACAATTGCATAAAGAAGCTTCCTTTTCAAATTAAGAACAACTGGTCTGGTTTCATAAAAGAATATTGACTGAAGCACAGTAGTGCAAACTTCAGTCTTTTGAGTCTGTTACAAAACTTTACGACCCTTTCCAAAACAACGAAAAGGTCTATAAATACTAAACTAATCTAAATATCTAATAAACAGAAATCCTACATAATTGGCATCAATAAATATTGATCCTATTTCCCGGAGCGATCTGGCAATCGGCGGCATGATTCATCAGGTAGGCTGCTTGCCTTTAAACCTGAGCTGACTTATCGCAAGCATTGGCTCTACTTCAGGCGGTATGTTGAGACGCGAACTGAGCTGGGCAGCATAGGTGGCATCCTGAATGTCAGGAATTATACACCCGATTGCATCTGTTAAACACTTAAGGGCGGCTCTCTATGTGTGCGGCTTAATCAGGAAAAGCCAATATGCATCGAAGGTCAAACTGTTAACTCCAGCGATTAATCTCCCCTTTTCCTCCAAGTCAGGATAACACGTTTGCTCTAACATGTTTGTTGTTGTCATCTTTCCTGGCGTACATTGGGAAATCATATTCGCTAAGTAGAGAGTGTTGTTAACCAGATCAACTAGGTTGCTGGAGGTTGATTTACATCTTGAAGCCGCCCTCTCTGCTTTCATCACCTGAGTTTGCCATTCTATGAAGAGTATATCCTTATATGTTTCTTGGATCCTGGGCAATTTTGCTGCTTTTCCTAGATCAGAATCTTGCCAGTCAAGATATGCAGTTATGATTTCTTCGGCTTGGTCTAACTCATTCCTGACCTTCTCTACCTGCTGATTAATGGATGTAGTTAACTCACACAATGGCTCTGCCTCAGTGAGTTGTTGACAAAGGAGCCTAATTTGTGATATTAATGCATTGTTTATTTGCAATGATTCTGATCTGAACTCATTCACCTGTGGAGCGCCCTTTATTATTTCGAGCTGCGATGAAAATTGAGCGATTTGCTCATCTTTCGTTTTCATCATTTGCTCATTTGCGTCTCTCAATTGTGCCAATGCTTCTGACAATTCCTTCTGTTTCTGGATCGCACTTTTGTCGATCCTTTGCTTTTCTATTTGCAATTGCTGGGTTAATTGATTGTTCATTTGCTGTTGTGCCAGCAACTGCTCCTCTGCTTGCGCTGCCTTCTGCTTTGTCTCGGCCAATTCTGCCTGTAGTGCAAAAATTTCTTGGTCCTTAGTCTTCAGTAGAAGACTTACCTCCGATGCCTTGTCGATTGTTGCTGCGGAATAGGCTCCTGCATACTGTGACATCTTTGTTAGGTCATCGGAGGGGTCCAATTCCTCCTTCCATACTACATTACCCGTGACTGTTTGCTCTGGAAAGATAGAAGGTTGATCAGTCCTTCGTCTTTTCCTTGATCGCTTTACAACTGCTCTATGCCTCGGACTGTAGAAAACATCCAGGGGAGGAATATCTTCTACCTGGAGAATGATTTGATCAGAGGGGTCCTTTGGAATTATCTCAACATCCTTAGAAATGGGTGGGCCGCTGGTTCCACTTGGAACCTGAGGTGAAGTGATGTCCTGTGTGTCATTTGTCTTGGAAGTGTCCCCATCTTTTGAACATTCCAATCCACTGATGATGGAATGAAACTGCTGCCATTCCTGGAGTAGTTTGGGGTCTATGGTAGTGTCCACAATGACATCGGTGGTGGTCTGTTTCTCCTTTTTGGCTTGGGACTCCTCCCGTTCTTTTTCCTGCTCTTTCTTCTGTCACTCCTCTTGTTCCCTCTGTTGCCTTTCCTCATGTTCTTTCTTTAGCTATTCCTCTTTCTCTTTCCTCTGTCTTTCCTCATTTTCCTCTTGTGCTCTCCGCTGCTTTTCTGCCTGTTCTTTTCTATGATCTTTTGTTATAACAGGAGGTTGGCTCGACGGTTGCCGACCGGGCTCGCTTGATGATGTAGCTGGGGTCGTTGCCAGTAAATCTAGAGGCAGAGTTTGCAACCTCTGTTCTCTAAGTTTATTAAACTCAGTTAACCCTTCATCATTATACTTCATTCTAGCGAGTTCTTTAGCCTGACCTATTGATTCAGTTGCAATGAACAGGTCGTCAAATATATCTTCTTTATGCTCAAATTTTGTCAATTTGGCCTGTTCTAGTGCAGTATAGGCAACTTTACTTGGATCATATGGCCTATTGGGGATAGTCGCCAGAGTCAGAGATTGAATCTTTGTGGCTTCCTTTTCTGCATGTTTGAGGTCATGCAAGGTATACACACCACACCTCAAAGGAAAAGAGGGCCAGCCTTGCTTTTTATTCTTCTTAAGTGTTTGTGTAACACTCTCGGAAATGATTTGGTAAGAGATTTCCCTTGCTAGAAGTTTATCTGGTATGTACAGAGGGAGGACATGGGGTCTGGCTTGGCTGCCGAAAACTCTTATGTAGGTAAACCTTTCCTCTCCAAACCAACTGGCTATTCCGGCTAAATCAAATCCGGCTTGATAAGAGATCTTGGGAGCAGGTCTATCAAAAATGGAATAATGAATAGGCAACATAAAGCCATTACAAACTTGGTATAAATGATCTTTATAGGAAGACTTCCACATTTTCTGGTGATATATATGAATGGGTGAGGGGTCTTGCGCAGTCCACCTCCAGCCGAGTACTGGGAATTCAGAATTATAACAGAGGGTGTCTAGAATATAAGCACTGTAGTAAAATGGGGGAATTATCCTTTCAGAAACCTGGGTGTTGCTTCTAAACTCAAGCACAGCTTGTGCTAGTTTATCGGAAAGGATAGTGGCCCAATCCATAATTATACTGTTTACTGCTGCCTCCATTAGAGGAACCATTTCTATGGTAAAATTAGCAGAGTCATGCAATCCCCATAATCTACACATCATTATCCCCGCATAGCAATAAGGAGAAGCCAGAGAGTCGACCGAGTACTTACCCGAAGATTCGTGCTTGTGTTTGGCTGGATTCTGTCTCCAATCCCGGATGGGTTCGGATTCTTTTTCATTATCGTTTGCAAACTTCTCCAGGAACGCCTTGTTATACACCTTCTCTGGCTCGGGCAAATGATACATTTGCCTTAGATCATATGCCTTGAATGATCCGAAAATCCTCCCATCTCTGGTGTTAAAAGTTCTGTCCAAGATTGGAATTTCTTCAATCGCCCATCGCACGACGTCTGTGTATGGGAGAATTTGCTCTCTAGCCGCTATCCTGTGAAGGAAAGAGTCGGCCAAATCTTTGAGGGTGCTTTCAGACTTCCGAAGTAAATCCACACTAGCTTCTGTTACTGTCTTTACTGGTTGTTCGGCTTCAATCAAATTGTAAGTGCCTTGCCAAGTGACTCTGGTGAGACCCGTACACGTAGTATCAGAAATTAAGCCCTTCTTCTTGTCTACGGCAGCTTGTCCTGCAACTAGTGTAGCGGAAGCGCCCGCGGTCTTCTTGGATTTCTTCCCCATTTTGTTCGAGTTTTCTCGTTCGGATGGATTCTGCACAGAGAGGCAAATGTGCGTAATACAGAGATAGCAATGAAAACTTGCAAGTGATGAGAACATATGCAATAGGTGCGTAATAAGGGATTAGCCTTTAAAATGGACGCAGACACAATCCATGGAAAGATTTTAAGACTTATGATCTCATTAATTGGCCGTTTAAAACCTGTCATCCCTTAAATGCCCATTATATCGTTATTCGGCTGAATGATTCACTTAAGCGTGCAGTGGGCGTTTTGGCGGTTGAGTGCAGGTAAATGACTGCTTAACCGATCAAGCTTTAAATATGAATGAATTGTGATATCCCATCACTTAACGGATTTTTATTGAAAACTGCGCTTTATCGCATCGCGTCGGGAGAACGAGGATTATAAAGTGCACATATAGTGTATCGCCGATCGCCGATAGTGATATCGGATCGCATCGGGGGTATGACCTGTGCGCCTTAATGATGTGCATTGGATATTGCCGATTGCCGACTGCCGATTGCATCGCATCGGGGGGAAAAGCTTTGAGCACATTAAGACTTAAGTAAAGATTACCGCCGATATCCGATCGCCGATTTCGCATCGCATCGGGGATAATGGCATGGGGCGCTTTAAAATGTGCATGAAGTATTGCAGATCGCTGATTGCGATATCGCATCAGCGGAAATCAATGTGCCGTTTATTTATATTTCTTATGTCATTGCGATATGCGATCTTGCGATCGCTTTATCGCAATGACAAAGATTTGCCTTATTTCTTTAAATGGGTTTTTCAAAAGGGTTTTATAAAATGAGTTCATTTGATTATTGGACCTTTTTGAACAATAAAAGTATTGATACCAATTAATCTTTAAAGGGACCCATTTCATATGTTAATATTTATAAATAAAAATGATATGAAATGGGGGGTTGTTGTAGAGCACAACAATTGGCGATTGGCTGGAAGAACCAGTTATCTCTGGAAATGATAGAAATACTTAAGCTTTTTCAAATATAGAGTTTCAATCAAAAGGGGAAAATTCTAATATAACCAGATATATATGCATTCTGAATAAAATGAAACTATTTTGTTAACTTCCTCCCCTTTCTAAGAGAACAAATACATTCTAAGCTTTAAAATAGGCCTTTATTAGTTTATAATGATAAAACAGAAAACCTTTCCAAATCAGCTTTTAAAATGAACTCCTCTATCATAGGTAGAGCCTCTGCTGCCAGCAAACATCTATAGTTTCGACAGGGATACCTTTTAACCATGTGATTGTCCATTGTCCCATCCAATTAAGAGTGTGATTAACAGAATGAATTCAAAATATGTTTTCATATTTTGTATTTCATTTCCTTTTCTGTTGTTGATAAGATAAAAAGCCATTGTCCTGGTTTGGTGGCCAGCTATTGACAATGCCATTTACTGGTAGTAGTCTAACTGAACAAGTTGGCTCGTGATGAGACCCCTTGTCTTGTAATTTCAAGCCATTACCCTGTTTTGGTTTGCAGTATTGGTAATGTCAGATAAACTATTTCCCTATGAACATGGTAAGCAGGCTTGTAATAAGACCTCTTATCTTTAATATCTTATATTTTAGAATTACACTCTGAATAATCATAAACTTTAGTGAATAGGATGAACAATCTTCTCCTTAAGAGTAAATGGATGACAGGGTAAGAGTTGAAGATGCTGAAATTGGATTGACTTCTATCTTGATATTGATAACCTTTTGAGACCAATTAGAAAACAGAAAATGATTTACAATACTTCTATGCTTTGAGAGGAGTTGACAAAACTTGAACTGTGGTTTCAGAATACAATGATATCTAATTTCCTAGAAATTATCCTTTTTGGTTAAAAGTTCTATTATTTTAAAAGCAAATGTTCATACTAGTTCTGTGGGACAACTTTTCAAACACAGCAAAAGGTCAATGGAAGATATCTCACAACCTTATTTTTTAAAAAATCCTACAAACTATAAAATCCTACTGAAATGAAAGGAGAAGGGGTTACCTCCTCAGTTAAAGAATTTCTTCAAGATAAGGCCATTAACAGGGAGAGAATCTCTCAAACCTGATAAATCTTGCAATATAAAGGTTGAATGGCCTATCTTTTCACAGATTTGAAATGGTCCAAGCCACAACTTCTGGAACTTGGAGTGTTTACCATTGTCCTCATGGGCTTTGTCCCATTTCAGAACTAAATCACCGACTTGGAATTGTTTTGAACCGGATGAGACTGAATCAAAAGCTGCTTTGATGACTTGCTGATGTTTGGCATGGATAACCTTGGCTTTTTCTCTTTCCTCTTCTAATTTTAGAATTTGGTCATGTCTAAACTGAATAGAAGAGGAAGGTCTTTCCTCAATAAACTGCACTAGGGCTAAAGAAGGAATAACAAGATTCGTGGGTAGTATTGCTTCTTTTCCATATACAAGATTAAACGGAGAAGTTCCAATAGAAGCTTTCTGTGTTATCCTATCAGCCCATAATGCAAACACTAAGGATTTGTGCCAATTTCTCTGATTTTGTTCGATAGTTCGCTTAATGATTTTAATCAGATTCTTATTAGTAGACTCCGCTAAACCATTACCTTGGGGATAGTAATTAGCAGAATATTTTAACTTAAATCCTCTTTTAATAGCGAAATCAAACATAGCATTGCCTGAAAAGTAAGATGCATTATCAAAAACAAGAGCATTTGGGACACCAAACCTGGTAATAATGAATTGATCTATGAATTCAATGATTGCTTCAGAATTTGCTGTCTTTAAAGGGATTGCCTCAACCCACTTAGTAAAATAATCGGTAGCAGTAAGGATATACTTATGCTGTTTTGAAGACGATGGAGTGATTTCCCCAATGATATCCAATCCCCATTGCTCAAATGGTTGTTCAATGTTGACTGGTTGCAGAGGGAAAGCTGGTTTTCGTTGTCTTCCACTAGATGTTTGACAATTGAGGCATTTCCTTACATACTCGTGGGCATCTTTAAACAAAGTGGGCCAATAGTAACCAGCATGAATAATTTTGTGAGCTGTTGTATCAGCTCCAAAATGTCCCCCCGCTGGTCCATCATGTAACTCCTGCAAAACCTTTTGTGCTTCAGGTTTCTCAAGGCATCTTAATAAGATGGAATCATAATTCTGCTTAAAAAGCACATCATCAATAATTGTAAAATTCTTTGCTTTCAACCTAATGGCCCTTTTGTTCTTGTAAGATAGATTTGGAGGTGCATAACCATTCTTCAAATAAAAGATTAAATCTGCATATTGGGATTCAGAATCAGTAACACTTATCTGATTGATTTCTTCAGTTTGACCTGTATCACTTGATTCTGGAATGTTTGATGCTCCCGCCAATATCCTGCAAAAACCTTGACCCCTAACAATCTTTGCTGGTTTAATTTCTAAGTCATATTCTTGAAGCGCTGTGACCCAATTTGCCCTTTTTTCACCCAGTTCTTTTTGGATTAATAGTTGCCTAACTGTTGGGAAATGAACTATAACTTTTGTGTGGGTTTTCAAAAAAAAGGGTCTATAATGTTTGACTGCTTTAAAAACAGCAAAGGCTTGTTTTTCTACATCGGAGTAATTCAATTCGGCACCCTGAAGATTTGAACTAAAGAATGAAATGGGTGCTTCCAAATTGTGAGCATTTAGCTGCGTGAGAACTGCGGCATAAGACAAGTCGGATGCGATGGTGTATAGTGTAAAATGATTAGAAAAATTTGGAGTATTCAAGGCTGGGGCATTGATTATTGATTGCTTGATTATATCGAAAGCTTGTTTTTCTGCTGATCCCCACTTAAAGACTGAATTCTTCTTGATCATTGTTTGAAGTGGCAAAATAATTTGAGAAAAATCTGGAACAAATCTTTTAACAAAATTGATCTGGCCTAAAAATGACTGCATCGACTTTTTATTGTGTGGGAAAGGGATTTCAGAGATTTCTTTGACCCGATCAGGGTCGATATAAATGCCATCTTCAGACACAATAAAACCCAAGAGTTTTCCTTGATCAAGAGCAAAGAAAGACTTTTTAGGATTAAGAGAAATACCATATCTTTTGCAGCGCTGAAAGATTTGATTTAGATCATGCAAATGATTATACCTCTTCTTAGAGAATACAGTAATATCGTCTAGATAGACGACTACTGTTCTATTAATCAACCCTCTAAAAGCTATATCCATAGCTCTTTGGAATGTCGCTCCTGCATTTATAAGTCCGAAAGGCATTTTCTGATACGCATATGTTCCCCATTTTGTTCTGAATGTGGTTTTAAGTTGGTCATCAGGATGAACCAGAACTTGGTTATATCCTGAGAATCCATCAAGAAAAGACATCAATTCAGAGCCTGCTACTGATTGGAGTATTTGCTCCATAGTAGGTAATGGGAAATTGTCTTTCAAGCTCGCTTTGTTTAAATTTCTGAAATCAATACAAATTCGAATGTCGCCATTTTTCTTTCTGACTGGCACCATATTAGAGACCCAGTTTGAGTGTCGGACAGGAAAAATAATCTTGGCTTTCAAGAGTTTGTTAAGTTCCGACTTTATCTGGCTCTCTAAATTTGGATGTATTTTTCTTAACTTCTGCTGAATCGGTTTCTGATCAGGAAGCATAGGAATGGTATGCTGGATAATGGATGTATCATATGTCTTCAAATCATCATAATTCCAAGCAAAGACCTGTTTGTTTTTTCTTAACAGTTTAATGAATGCCTCCTTCTCTTCCAAGGAAAGTCCTAATCCTAAATTAATGTTTTGAGGAGCATGGTCAGTACCTAGATTTATCAATTCAAACCTAAGGGTAGAACTTTGGAGCTTTGCATTAATTACAGGTTTAAACCTGTCTTTGATATCATAAAGATCTTCGAGCTTTACCACTGGTTTAGGAATTGAATTTTCCTGAGGTGTTTCTTTCATTTGTAGATCATGGTCATTTTCCTCAATAATTTGATCGTCATAAGACTTTTCAGAAGTTAGAAATTGTAAAATATCTTCATCATGGTTAAATACTCTCCAATTAGTGACATTGTCGGGAATTGAAGGCCTAAAAAGTAATTCTACGCTAAATCTATCAAGGCTGTAGTCTTCAGAAGGTAGAAGCTTGGAAGCTACATTGGCTAGTAGGTCGGCTGCCGAGTTTTGCGACCTAGGAATGGAGGAAATGTTAAATGCTGAAAAGTGTGAGGTAAGATCTTGTACTAGCGATTGATAATGCTTGAGGTGATTTGAAAGTCAATGAATTGCATTCCTCACCTGTTTAAAAATAATTTCAGAATCGCCGTATACTTTTAGATATTGCACTTTAAGGCCGATTTCTTTATATAATCCCTGGACTAAAGCTTCATATCCGGCTGTGTTGTTAGTGCATTCAAATTCTAACCTACAAGACAACATTGTCTTTTCTCCTTGTGGACTAACCAAAATGCAACCTGCTCCTGAGCCCTCGCTGGACTTAGTGCCATCAAAATATAGAGACCAAAATAAACAGGTATTAACAAAAGTATTTACATTTTTCTCAGCATCATTGAAACATCTAGACTTATCAGTTTGTGAAAAAATTTCAATCTGAGATGTAAAATGATTGACTGAAAAAGGAGATGGTTGGGCAACAAAGTTGCCAAAGAATGACTCTGACGAATAATTCCCCAAAATGTTGTTGTTGAACGCTACAGGTTGGTTTTCTTGCTCAAATTCAGTAACTGTGTGGGTCATGTGTTTCTCTCGATTGATCCTTATTTGATTTGGCTTGCCCTTGTAGGGAAGCCACATATGTGACCAATCTGTGGAAATATACCCATGAAATTTTTCGGACCAATCCCTACTCAGAATTAAACCGTAAAATTCAGGTATATCGGCTATTAGGATGTCAATCCTTTGTACAACTCTGGGATCAGCAGACAACCTGATAGTTACGGAATTAATTTCTCCCACAACCTGCACTTTGGTCCTGTCCAACTGTACAATATGAATAGCAAACTTCTGGGGTTCAATGTTCAGTTTAGAGAAAACTGAAGCTGGCATGGTGTTAGATGATGCCCCTGAGTCAATTAAACAGTTGTGCAGGTTTCTGTTATAAATCTCATAGGTCAGCAGGAAGGGTGGAGTATGAGAATTCGATCTATCTCCAATTAGAACTGAATCGGTAGCTTCAACCATACCTGGAGGAGGTTGGCCTGAATCATTAGTAGCTTTTGCACTGGGAAGGGGTGTAGAGGGAACAACATTCAATTCTTTAAGAAGTAATTTTTGTTGATGCTTTAATTTACTAAGTTCAAACATAGTTATGTTTGCTTTAGTTTTCTTCATGTCATCAACAATGTTATATTCCATTGAATCGGATACCACTAATGTTTTAGATGTTGAAGGAGAATTAGAAGTTGAAGGCTGGTTTTGGGGAACTACTACAGGTGATTTCTTTGGAGGAACTTTTTCCTTTGTTGTGGTAGCACCTGCACTCCTTTTCTTTGAAGTTGCCTGGGCAGGTTCAGAAGTACTTTTACTTCTAGTAGTAACCGGGAAGGCTTCTTCTTCATTATCGGTATCAGAGTTGGGGAGTATAAAATCCCACATTCTGTGGCATTCAGCTACTTCTTCTTCATCATCAGTTTGTGAGGTTGTTTCCTCTTCCTCTTCTTCTTGCTCTGAATCTGCGTTAGATATGACATTCGGTGGCTTTGGTTCAGTTTTCTTATAAGTCCTAAATGGTATTTTGTTTGAGGTTTCGGCCACCTGCTTCTTTATTTCAACCATTTCGTTAGACAAAGTTTTCAGGACCTTTTGCAAACCCTCCATGTCGTATGGGTCTTTTGGGGTTTTCTTCTTGGAATCCTCTTTAAATGAGACTTTTTTGGCTTTTTTGTCTTCCAAAGCAGCTTTCTTCTCTAGAGCATTGATGCGCTTTTCCACAGCAAGTGCTTCTCTCATGTTTTCAGCTAAGGTAGGTTTCCCAGCCCTGTCTACAAAAATGGCTATATTGGCAGCTAGGGCGGTAATATACCATTCGCTTCGAATTTGTTCACTTGGTTTGGAAGCTGTAGGGATTTTATTCAGGAGTTTATTAAATCTAGCATTAAATTCCTTTATTGGTTCCCTATGCTCTATTCTCAGATTGGAGAGGTCGTTTATTAAAGTAGCTAAGGACCTATCATCTCCATATTTGGTAAGAAACTGCTCTTGGCAAGTGTTCCAACTGGTAATGGAACCAGAGGGTAAAGAAAAATACCAGGATCCTGCTGATCCTTGCAAGGTGTAAGGGAAGAGTCTAACAACAACATCTTGTTCTGTTACTCCTTTCAAGTTGACTGCTAACATAAAATTATTAATGTGTTCTTCAGCCTGGGTCCCGTCATCTGGGTTAAATTTAGGTAGCCATTTTTCAGGAGCATCTGGTAAAGGATGCAATGGTGCAGGCATGTTGACTGCACCTGGCCTGGTCCATGGGTCTGCCATTATAATAGCAACAGTGGTTGATACTACTGTTGGAATTCCAGATGTATGGGAAGAAAATAATGCTGAGGAGTGAGTAGGTTGGGATGTTGAGGCTTCTAATCCCTGGTGAACAACAATATGTAATGGGGGAGTGGATGGTTGACTTTGCAGAGGGGAAGATGCAATGGAGGATGTGGATGAAAGCTCTTCACTATCAGATCCTTCAGTAATTTTCTTCGCCTTTTTCCTTTTGGGCAAAGGGAACTCAGTGGGTTCAATACCGAGTTTTTCGCTCTGAAGTCTGGTGAGAGGATGAGTTAAATTGAACTGCGAAGTCGCACTGCTTTGTGATACCTCAGATTTCTGTGGTGAAATCGAGAAGCTCTGAAGTTTGTGGATAAGAGACTGGACTTCAGGTGATTCAAGACTTAATTGTTCTGGAGTATGATGGGTTTGAGCAGTGGTAGTTGATTCCCCTTCTTCTTGTTTGGATACCGGCGAACCAGTATGCAAATGGGAAGATCGAGGGGATTCGGAGGGAGAATTACTCTTATAATGGCTTATAGGTTTTGACTTATGTGTCATTCAGAGTTGATGCCCTCCTTCTAGTGCCAAAAATGTTGATGCCTCGAAAATCGCTGCAACAACATCGGGGATAACCACCCGGTCCGGACCTTAGTACAGCTCCTTTTCCGTTTGGAATAGTGGCTCCGACTGGGGATAATGGGACCAGTTTCCCAGTAATAGATAAACGGGATGGATGGATGATTATAAACTACGCTAGCGATGAGCGACTAACTAAAACTATTGACAAGAATATAATAACTATGATCTATCCCAAGGACTTATTGAGCTTTTAAAGTGAAGCGCTTGTTGATCCTTATCTATAAACGGGCATATAGATGACTCCATTTGACAGACATGGACGTTATTCTGTTCATGATTGCTATGCCTAAATAGTTAAGCAAAGCGATTAAGGCGATATTACCACACTTTATCACTTATATCATTGACATATACATGATTTAAAGAAAAGGCACATCATAAAACATCCAATAGTGGAATGAATAAAGATCTGCTGTTACAGCGCATGCATATAATCAACAATAGCAAGAATAATCAAATAACAATTCACATAGTAGGAATGAATTCAGACATAGATAGAAATACCATATGAGCCGCTTTAACACTCCCAAATATCAATCGCTATTTGTAGTTCTTCCTTCAATGCAAAAACATCCTCAACAAAGACAATAGTGCACAATTGCATAAAGAAGCTTCCTTGTCAAATTAAGAACAACTGGTCTGGTTTCATAAAAGAATATTGACTGAAGCACAGTAGTGCAAACTTCAGTCTTTTGAGTCTGTTACAAAACTTTACGACCCTTTCCAAAACAATGAAAGGGTCTATAAATACTAAACTAATCTAAATATCTAATAAACAGAAATCCTACATAATTGGCATCAATAAATATTGATCCTATTTCCCGGAGCGATCTGGCAATCGGCGGCATGATTCATCAGGTAGGCTGCTTGCCTTTAAACCTGAGCTGACTTATCGCAAGCATTGGCTCTACTTCAGGCGGTATGTTGAGACGCGAACTGAGCTGGGCAGCATAGGTGGCATCCTGAATGTCAGGAATTATACACCCGATTGCATCTGTTAAACACTTAAGGGCGACTCTCTGTGTGTGCGGCTTAATCAGGAAAAGCCAATATGCATCGAAGGTCAAACTGTTAACTCCAGCGATTAATCTCCCCTTTTCCTCCAAGTCAGGATAACACGTTTGCTCTAACATGTTTGTTGTTGTCATCTTTCCTGACGTACATTGGTAAATCATATTCGCTAAGTAGAGAGTGTTGTTAACCATATCAACTAGGTTGCTGGAGGTTGATTTACATCTTGAAGCCGCCCTCTCTGCTTTCATCACCTGAGTTTGCCATTCTGTGAAGAGTATATCCTTATATGTTTCTTGGATCCTGGGCAATTTTGCTGCTTTTCCTAGATCAGAATCTTGCCAGTCAAGATATGCAGTTATGATTTCTTCGGCTTGGTCTAACTCATTACTGACCTTCTCTACCTGCTGATTAATGGATGTAGTTAACTCACACAATGGCTCTGCCTCAGTGAGTTGTTGACAAAGGAGCCTAATTTGTGATATTAATGCATTGTTTATTTGCAATGCTTCTGATCTGAACTCATCCACCTATGGAGCGCCCTTTATTATTTCGAGCTGCGATGACAATTGAGCGATTTGCTCATCTTTCGTTTTCATCATTTGCTCATTTGCGGCTCTCAATTGTGCCAATGCTTCTGACAATTCCTTCTGTTTCTGGATCGCACTTTGGTCGATCCTTTGCTTTTCTATTTGCAATCGCTGGGTTAATTGATTGTTCATTTGCTGTTGTGCCAGCAACTGCTCCTCTGCTTGCGCTGCCTTCTGCTTTGTCTCGGCCAATTCTGCCTGTAGTGCAAAAATTTCTTGGTCCTTAGTCTTCAGTAGAAGACTTACCTCCGATGCCTTGTCGATTGTTGCTGCGGAATAGGCTCCTGCATACTGTGACAGCTTTGTTAGGTCATCGGAGGGGTCCAATTCCTCCTTCCATACTACATTACCCGTGACTGTTTGCTCTGGAAAGATAGAAGGTTGATCAGTCCTTCGTCTTTTCCTTGATCGCTTTACAACTGCTCTATGCCTCGGACTGTAGAAAACATCCAGGGGAGGAATATCTTCTACCTGGAGAATGATTTGATCAGAGGGGTCCTTTGGAATTATCTCAACATCCTTAGAAATGGGTGGGCCGCTGGTTCCACTTGGAACCTGAGGTGAAGTGATGTCCTGTGTGTCATTTGTCTTGGAAGTGTCCCCATCTTTTGAACATTCCAATCCACTGATGATGGAATGAAACTGCTGCCATTCCTGGAGTAGTTTGGGGTCTATGGTAGTGTCCACATTGACATCGGTGGTGGTCTGTTTCTCCTTTTCGGCTTGGGACTCCTCCCGTTCTTTTTCCTGCTCTTTCTTCTGTCGCTCCTCTTGTTCCCTCTGTTGCCTTTCCTCATGTTCTTTCTTTAGCTGTTCCTCTTTCTCTTTCCTCTGTCTTTCCTCATTTTCCTCTTGTGCTCTCCGCTGCTTTTCTGCCTGTTCTTTTCTATGATCTTTTGTTATAACAGGAGGTTGGCTCGACGGTTTCCGACCGGGCTCACTTGATGATGTAGCTGGGGTCGTTGCCAGTAAATCTAGAGGCAGAGTTTGCAACCTCTGTTCTCTAAGTTTATTAAACTCAGTTAACCCTTCATCATTATACTTCATTCTAGCGAGTTCTTTAGCCTGACCTATTGATTCGGTTGCAATGAACAGGTCATCAAATATATCTTCTTTATGCTCAAATTTTGTCAATTTGGCCTGTTCTAGTGCAGTATAGGCAACTTTACTTGGATCATATGGCCTATTAGGGATAGTCGCCAGAGTCAGAGATTGAATCTTTGTGGCTTCCTTTTCTGCATGTTTGAGGTCATGCAAGGTATACACACCACACCTCAAAGGAAAAGAGGGCCAGCCTTGCTTTTTATTCTTCTTAAGTGTTTGTGTAACACTCTCGGAAATGATTTGGTAAGAGATTTCCCTTGCTAGAAGTTTATCTGGTATGTACAGAGGGAGGACATGGGGTCTGGCTTGGCTGCCGAAAACTCTTATGTAGGTAAACCTTTCCTCTCCAAACCAACTGGCTATTCCGGCTAAATCAAATCCGGCTTGATAAGAGATCTTGGGAGTAGGTCTATCAAAAATGGAATAATGAATAGGCAACATAAAGCCATTACAAACTTGGTATAAATGATCTTTATAGGAAGACTTCCACATTTTCTGGTGATATATATGAATGGGTGAGGGGTCTTGCGCAGTCCACCTCCAACCGAGTACTGGGAATTCAGAATTATAACAGAGGGTGTCTAGAATATAAGCACTGTAGTAAAATGGGGGAATTATCCTTTCAGAAACCCGGGTCTTGCTTCTAAACTCAAGCACAGCTTGTGCTAGTTTATCGGAAAGGATAGTGGCCCAATCCATAATTATACTGTTTACTGTTGCCTCCATTAGAGGAACCATTTCTATGGTAAAATTAGCAGAGTCATGCAATCCCCATAATCTACACATCATTATCCCCGCATAGCAATAAGGAGAAGCCAGAGAGTCGACCGAGTACTTACCCGAAGATTTGTGCTTGTGTTTGGCTGGATTCTGTCTCCAATCCCAGATGGGTTCGGATTCTTTTTCATTATCGTTTGCAAACTTCTCCAGGAATGCCTTGTTATACACCTTCTCTGGCTCGGGCAAATGATACATTTGCCTTAGATCATCTGCCTTGAATGATCCGAAAATCCTCCCATCTCTGGTGTTAAAAGTTCTGTCCAAGATTGGAATTTCTTCAATCGCCCATCGCACGACGTCTGTGTATGGGAGAATTTGCTCTCTGGCCGCTATCCTATGAAGGAAAGAGTCGGCCAAATCTTTGAGGGTGCTTTCAGACTTCCGAAGTAAATCCACACTAGCTTCTGTTACTGTCTTTACTGGTTGTTCGGCTTCAATCAAATTGTAAGTGCCTTGCCAAGTGACTCTGGTGAGACCCGTACACGTAGTATCAGAAATTAAGCCCTTCTTCTTGTCTACGGCAGCTTGTCCTGCAACTGGTGTAGTGGAAGCGCCCACGGTCTTCTTGGATTTCTTCCCCATTTTGTTCGAGTTTTCTCTTTCGGTTGGATTCTGCACAGAGAGGAAAATGTGCGTAATACAGAGATAGCAATGAAAACTTGCAAGTGATGAGAACATATGCAATAGGTGCGTAATAAGGGATTAGCCTTTAAAAATGGGCGCGGACACAATCCATGGAAAGATTTTAAGACTTATGATCTCATTAATTGGCCGTTTAAAACCTGTCATCCCTTAAATGCCCATTATATCGTTATTCGGCTGAATGATTCACTTAAGCGTGCAGTGGGTGTTTTGGCGGTTGAGTGCAGGTAAATGACTGCTTAACCGATCAAGCTTTAAATATGAATGAATTGTGATATCCCATCACTTAACGGCTTTTTATTGAAAACTGCGCTTTATCGCATCGCGTCGGGAGAATGAGGATTATAAAGTGCACATATAGTGTATCGCCGATCGCCGATAGTGATATCGGATCGCATCGGGGGTATGACCTGTGCGCCTTAATGATGTGCATTGGATATTGCCGATTGCCGACTGCCGATTGCATCGCATCGGGGGAAAAGCTTTGAGCACATTAAGACTTAAGTAAAGATTACCGCCGATATCCGATCGCCGATTTCGCATCGCATCGGGGCTAATGGCATGGGGCGCTTTAAAATGTGCATGAAGTATTGCCGATCGCCGATTGCGATATCGCATCGGCGGAAATCAATGTGCCGTTTATTTATATTTCTTATGTCATTGCGATATGCGATCTTGCGATCGCTTTATCGCAATGACAAAGATTTGCCTTATTTCTTTAAATGGGTTTTTCAAAAGGGTTTTATAAAATGAGTTCATTTGATTATCGGACCTTTTTGAACAATAAAAGTATTGATACCAATTAATCTTTAAAGGGACCCATTTCATATGTTAATATTTATAAATAAAAATGATATGAAATGGGGGGTTGTTGTAGAGCACAACAGGTAGCTCCTAAGAAATTTTGGAGGCAGATTCTGACTAGGAAAACTAAAGATAATAATAAAATTTCTCTACATGATTGGAATTCCTATCTTAAAAAGCTTTATGAATCTCCAAATGTCATGGATAACTTGGAAACCCTACTCACAACGAAGGAAGTTTTCTCTTTAGAAGACATTGAGTTTGGGGTTAATCGCCTGGCTAATAGGAAAGCTAAGGACATTGAAGGTTACCACGCGAAAATCTTAAAAATTGGAGGTCCTGTCCTCATCCCCCACATCCACAAGATTTTCAATCAAGCAGACAAGCAAGGGTTCCCTAAACCTTGGACTGAGAGCCTCATTATCCCTATTTTTAAAAGTGGGGATACAAATAACCCCTCTAATTATCAGACAATTATGATCAGCCCTCTCTTAGCCAAGTTATATGGTAGTATTTTGGAAAATAAGTTAAGCATATGGCTTGAATGTGAAGGTAAGTGGGCTAAAGTCCAAGCAAGTTTCAGAAGGCATCACTCAACAACAGACCACCTCGTTACACTTAGGATCATTGTGGAGGATTGTCGTAATGATAAATCCAATCTCTTTTGTTGCTTTGTGGACTTTAGAAAGGCTTTCGATACGGTTCCTAGAAACAACCTTTGGAATAGATTAGAAGAGCTAAAGGTTCCTTTCGAGTTGAGAGCTGCCACTATAAGGTTATATGAGAATGTAATTTCCAAGCTAAAGAGCAATGAGGGGTGGTCGAAAGATATTAAGTGTAATATCGGAGTTAAACAAGGTTGCCCCCTCTCCCCTACCCTATTTGGCATTTACATCGACAAACTCGAAGGCTATTTAGAGGAAGTAGGATGTGCTGGCACGATCTTAACTGGGATAGTTGTCATCCTTCTTCTCTATGCTGACGATATTGTTCTTCTCGGAAGGTGACCATCTGATCTTGATAAGCAACTTAGGCTTCTTAAGGATTTCTGCTCCACCATGGGTATGGCTGTTAACACTGACAAAACAAAAGTTATGATTATCAAATCCAAGAAGAATACTTACGCTAATTTTATGTATGACAATAATAACTTGGAGGAGTTGTATTCTTATAAGTACCTAGGAATTGATATTCATCACAAGCTCAACTGGAACTATAGCATTGAGAAAAGGATTAATGGGGGATGGAAATCTTATTTTGGTCTTGAAAATAACTGTAAAACGACAAACATCGTAATGTGGGATAAAAAGAAGTTCCTCTTTGAAACTTTAGTCACTCCTGTTATCTTATATGGATGTGAGGTTTGGGGTTGTAGCATCTCTAAACAATCCTGGAGAAAGATTGAGCAAATCCAGAAGCGTTTTATAACGTATAACCTGAAAATTAAAAGTAATACACCCTATCCTATTCTCCTTATAGAAGTAGGTCTTTCCCCTATCGAGAGCCTAGCTATGATTAGGCTTCTGTTATACAAGCACAAACTCAATAACATAGGAGATCATAGACTTCCTAAGCTAGCCTTAAATTCCAGCCAAAACCACCTAAGGCTCAAACGGGGGTGGTATAAAGACACGAGGGCCTGGTTAAACTATTGGGAGATCAACGAGAATGATGCATTGCAAAACATTAATAACATTAAAGATATTGTTACTTCTAAGTTCAAAGAAAAAATGTGGTGTGAGAAAGATTTAGCAGCTAAAAGAAAATTAAGTTATTATAAGAAGGTCATCAACCCCACCCTAGAAGATCAAAAGTATCTCTCTATTTTAACTAGCTCAAAGAAGAAAATTAGTATAGCAAAGATTAGAACGAATTCTCATGAGCTCCATAGTGAAACAGGTCGTTGGGCAGTTCCTAAAACACCATGGATAGAAAGGATCTACCATCTATGTGAGAATAGGAACATCGAGGATGAAAACCACTTCCTCTTAGAGTGCCCTACGTACAACCACATTAGATCTCAGTTTCATAATCTTTGTCGCAATACTGACCTTCCTAGCCTTTTACAATGTCAAAATTATAGTGAGCTCAGGAGGCTTCTCTCCAAGATTTTTGAGCATAGGAATAAAATCTTAAATCAAACTAAATAATTTGTTTCTTTAGGTCCGATAGACCAAAGTTTGATCTCAGTAGACATTAACCATCATCATCATAAACTTAATAAAATTAATTAATAAATATATAAAAACTTAATACAAACTTTTTTTTTTTGTGCTATATATATAATAAACTTTATGCATATCACATTAAAAAAATTAAATTAAAAAAAGTATAAAATAGGTTAAAAAAGTATTAAGTATATGAGAGTTCAATAAAATTGAAAATAAGAATATTTCTATATATAAAGATGTGAAATTTATATAAATATAAATAATATTCTTAAGAATCACACAAATTAATATTAATTCTAAATATCTAGAAGTGTAAACATTTTTTCAAGTTTTACACTCAAAAAAAGTTTTGCATATTAATCTTTATAAAAATTTAGTAAAATAACAATTAAGATACATTTATATTGGTATAAAAGAACATAATTAAAACAATACTTCCTCCAAAAACTTTAAAAACATTTAACCTTTATTAATACCTCAAAGAATAGACGGAAATAGTTTATTAAATTTAGATTAAAGTGAAAAAAATCAAAATATTATGAAATTTATAATGTAAAAAATTTTAAAAAAATTTACAATGTAAAATATTTTGAGTAATAAATTTTAAAAAATATTCAATATTACTTTATGAAAATAATATCATTAAAATTATATAATATTATTTAAATTTAATTAAATAATTAAAAATAATAAATTAAAATTTTTAATTTAATAAAAATAATCGTTTTATAAATCACCATTTAATTTATGTCTCTCACACATATATTTATAAAAAGGCTAATAATAAAAAAGAAATGTCACTTCTCGCATTAAAAACAATCCTCCTCTTTAAATTCAATCCCTCACCACATAAGATATGTGATAATCTTGTCTTGGACTTTGATATCCTCGTCATTAGTTTGTCCTACTTTCTTATCCCATAAGGAAAAAGAGGGGAATGAATGAAACTTATCTGTACCATACACAACTCTGAAGTCACAGCTTCGTCCTTGAATTTAGAGATAGAGACAGGGCCTTTTATTTTATGTTTTTTTTTGAAATTTTATATTTATATTTTTATAAAAAAAATATATATATATATATATATATAATTTATATTGGATTTGGCGTATGTTTTAAAATTGTTTTTATGTGGATAAGAGTGAGTTTTTTTCAAATATAAAGAAATATGTTAATAATCTGAGACCTAGAGGTGAGGTATTTGGCAGTAGTAAAAATCCGTCCCTGTACTGATCACTAATGGGATAAATCCAAGTGACATAGTTTTCTTTGAATAATAGTAATAAGCCAACTTATATTTGTAGATAAGAGCTAATAATAATTGTGATTACTATTGATTTGACAACTAAATTATGATAGATTTTCTTATAATTTAAATAAATAAATAAATAGAATTGATTTATATGATAATAAAATAAAATATAATAATAATTAAATTATGTTATAATATGTAAATGTTAGTTTATAAAACACCTTTACAAAAACCCATAACATTTATGGGTTGATAATATTAAAATAATAATAAGTAAACAATTCTATAACTTATAAATGTTGAAAGCATTTATGTAAAGAGAAAATAATATGTGAATAATTTCGTAACCTAGGTTGTTAAATTCTAAATATTAATAATTTTGAATTAATATTAATAACTTTATTAAATGTTAATATTATTTATTTTACATATTAATAATACGGATTAATAATATTAATAATATTCGTTTTTAATATATTAATAAATTAATTTTATAATTTAAATATTATTGTTCAAAATAGTCGTTATTTGAAATTATGGTTTCTACATTGCTCTCTGTTTAAGCTTTTGCTATAGTCTGCCTCTTCATCTAGTCCAGATGATGAACCACACTTCTTGATTCTAAAGGCCTCACCAAAAATTTCTAAATTTATGTTATGTGATTTCTACATAAAAACTTTTCTTAATATAAATTAATTTTAGTTACACTTTTTTTTTTCATAATCATATTTTAAACTAGTTTAAATTCATTTTAAATTTATAATGGATTTAAATTAATACTCTTATATTTTATAATAAATTGTCAAGTTTTAAAATAAATTTCATCATAATCAATATTATGAACAATGTAATATCATGAGCTTCTAAATGATAATAATTTTGCAACTAAAATTATAATTATTAAGGAATTTAGACTTCTGTGATCCATAACATTGTTAAGATAGTCTTCATAACATAGTCTTCTAATTATAATGTTAAGATAGTCTTCGGCAAAATCACATAACATTGTTATGTGATTTTGCCGAAGACTATCTTAACATTATAATTATTAATTATATTTTTACAATTCTAATTAGAAAAATTTACACTTTTAAAAAAAAATTATTTTATTTTATTTTTGACCAACATCAAAATATTTATATTATCATTACAATATCGCTATCATACTCAACTAAAAAAACATTCCTCTTTACAAAAATTCAAAACAAATTAAACCAAAAAAATTTAAAATAAATAAGTATGGCTCCAAGCGTCCGTTCACACTATAAATTATAAGGATGAATAGAAAACATAAGGCACTCAGACATAAATTGGAAGGTCGTAGGCTCAACTACTACGGAACCCTGCAAGTACCTGTTCGACAAGACCGTGACAGCGATATTGGGAATCATCATTCCCAATCAGTTTGCCGTGAAGTGCGGACCAGGAAAGCTGCATATCGTCAGAAGACTGGGAAAGTGGAGAGATGAGGTTGCAGGTCATTTCATCCAACCAATTGTATTGGAAAATCGGATTGTCTACGGCGACCGTAAATTTGTCTGGAGGTGAAAACCCAGCCGGAATTTGTTGTACTTAAAATTTGTTTTTAGGGTGGAAATGGGTTAAGTATCATCAAAAATTTATGAGGCACTTAAAATTTTGAAACTTTAGTGTTACAATGAGGATTTTCTAAAAATTATGCTAGATTTTGTCAAAATCTTACTGGAAATCTCATTGTTTTCCAGACAAATTTAAAGCCCCATTAAATTTGGAAAACTGAGATAAATGGAGGAGAGACCATGTGGCAAGTCATTTAATGGAACCAGTGGTTTTAATGAATAAGTCCATAGATTTGTCAATGATATATAGTCTGGGTGGTGGGGAGGGTTTAATGATAACCTCCTCACAAGGGTTCCAGTCCCATGACATGAATATGTTGGATACTTTGAAAAGGGTTCTATGTATGGCTATGCCGCGCTTCTTCGGTACTGAAAAAAAAAAGAACAAATAGATAGATGATGTGGCAGATTATTCAATAAAACACCAAAGTGTTGTTCAGGGATGTCACAAATTCATTTAGCTAACAGTTTTTTTCGCTGGAATCAGTAAAACAAATAAAAAAATTAGAATATTAGAGCATTTGAATAATTTTTTTGATGGTGAAAATGGATTCACCACATATCAAAAACCCCTAACACCCAAAATATTAAAGTTTGACAACTATAATCCAGATTTTCAAAAAATTCTATCCGATTTTATCATAATACAGCTGAAATTTCCATTTTTTTTTAACTAATTTATAAACTTTTTTAAACTACGGATACCAAAAAATAATCTTAATTCATTTTAGCACAAATTGAAAGGTTTGGAACAAAACTTAGCCACAATATATGCTTTCGGCATAATTATTCCTTATTGTTTTGTAAATTTATTTTGATGGCTCTTGTCATCATTAAAAGCGAACTTTATATTTAAATTGGACGTTGGGATAGTGAATGTATGTATATTTTTTTCAGAGAGAAATCATTATCATATGGCCGAAGCCCACAGATTACAATCAATATGGCCGAAGCCAGCGGAATACGGCCCGAAGCCAGCAGATTCATTACGGCATAGCCGTCACATATTTCGCAGGGGGCCTCTGCAGGGATCGAACACGGCTGGGGGTGCGAAAGCCATCCGCCCCAGCCGTCATATCATGCACGTCACGTGAATGTATATATATACATATAAAACAATTTAATATTTGTTTAAAAATTATAGGTATATATAATTTTAAAAAAAAATTAAATTGTATTTATTTTAGGGTTAGGTAATTATGTAGTATATATATATATATATTTTGGGGACAAAAACGTGTATGAGAGATGTTTAAAGGTTAACGGTTTATTATATGGAAAATTAGAACAGTTACGGAGTTTTAAAAGTTTAACATGGTATATTGTTATAATTTTTAAAAAAATATTAAATTGTATTTATTTTAGGGTTAGGTAATTAGGTTATATATATATATATATATTTGGAAAAAACGTGTATGAGAGACGTTTAAAAGTTAACGGTTTATTATATGGAAAATTAGAATAATTACGGAGTTTTAAAAAAATATTAAATTGTATTTATTTTAGGGTTAGGTAATTATGTTATATATATATATATTTTGGGGACAAAAACGTGTATGAGAGATGTTTAAAAGTTAACGGTTTATTATATGGAAAATTAGAATAGTTACGGAGTTTTAAAAGTTTAACATGGTATATTGTTAATATTAAGTTGGGAATTTTAATTTTTTTGATTTGTTAAATAAAAATTTGATGAGGTTTTTGTATTTTTTATGTTTGTTATTTTATAATTTAATCACATTTGTGAGTGTTGATTTTTTTTTTATTTGAAAACTTTCTTTCAACAATTTTTGCAAATTTGTTCTAAAACACAAAATAAGTCATCAAATTCTAGTTTGATAATGACGGTTATTTATAAATATTCATTTTAAATTTCCATCATTCATAAATATTTAATAATAACTTTTTTAAATGAGAATTTTTTTTTCTAAAACTCAATTTTTTTTCCTAAAAATAAATTCTTGGATTTATTTTGTGGCAGAGAATTATGTGGCTTCAGCGATATCTATTTGGTTGAAAACATTGTGTATTGTTTCAAGCAAGGAAATTGTGGATGAATATTTCCATGGCATTTCCGAACACTTTTGATGGAATCCTCTGCACTTTTCATAAACCAAGAGTTCCCATATATTGTGCCCCTGTGACTTCACTATCTTGTGGTACTAGGCGTTGTGCTTGTACAGTACGTGCTACTCAAGACAACTACATTGTTATGGGATCCAGGAAAAACATAAAATCTCATTCCCCGCCAAACGCCACAACAAATAATGCTATCAATACATCTACATCGACAGAGAACAAAAATTCATGGTATATAGTAGGTCTTAGACTTCCAGAATTCCTGCTACCTAGTTCATCTGGAGAATCAAGTCAAGGTTTCATACATAAAGTTGAATCGTCAATGGAATGTGTAAGATATTGAACACTGTTGTTTTTTTAAATCTAGACTTTAGTTACATAGCGATCTATGAGAATATGTGTTAATTTTATGATCGAGGCCTTGCCATGTTTGATTCATTATATGGTCTAAACTAGTGTTATTTTGTCTTTACCCCTTCTTGATAGGGCCTTTCAACGACTTTTTTTGTGTGTGTAAATCAACAGTTATATATTAAATCACAAAATTACATAGGATACAAAAGGTTTGTATGCACAGACAAAGCAAATTCATCATGTATGCTCAAAATGACTGTAAGCAACTGAACCTGCAACTATGGAACCCGAGGCTAACCACATAGGGCTGCGTAACGAGGGATCTAAACCAGGAAAAACAACCACCCAGGGTTGCTTGACAGTAGTCACAAAAGGAAAGAGGGCCTGGAGGATTTCCAAAACTACGACAGAGAGATGCAAAACAAGAGATAAAACAAGAAACCGAGAAGCCATTACAGCTTCAAAATCACATAGTCTTTACTGGATGCACTTGGGTCGGTCGTTGCAGTCTCGAACGTGGGCTGTAGAATCCTTTGAGGAGTGGGGCACTTCACCTTGCTGGTGTTAGTTTCCTCCGTTGGGACTTCCATCACAGCATTTGTTCCTTGACGGATGGAGAGCCTGAGGAGATTGATGAGGACTCCCAGCTTTTGCGAAAGGATTCTAACTTCTTGAGTTAGGGCACTGAAATTGAACTCCATGGCATCTAGCTTAGCCGAATTCTCTGTAGAAACGAGGGACATGGCTTGGTGAGCTTTCTTGATATCCTCAGCCTGCATGCTGAGCGCTTTGGCCAGCATGGTCTTCATTCGCCACATTTCCCCTTGGGTTCGAACGAATTGCGTGGCTCTGGTAGTCGCTATGCCTGGATCAGATATCCAGTCCATTTCCATCTTCAGAGCCTGATCGTCCATCTGTTCTTCCTCCTCCATAACCGCAACTTCGAGCTCTTTGATTTTGTGTTTTTCTTTCTGAGTGGTCCGGGTCTCATAGGCCTCACGGGCTTTCTTCAAGTCCCGGTTAGCAGAAGCATTTCGACTACCCTCTCACGCCATAATGTTATTGCAGGTTGAGGAGACAATGAAAATCCTAACAGCACTGAGATTGGTAAGAAACGAGCCAGGAGAATGCAGTGTCTTGATCATCTGGTTGGATGCCTTAGATATAGCTGAGGGTGGAATGGTCTGGCTAGAGATCTCCCACTTCGCCTTCAGAAATATGCTGTTCTTGCCATAATAACTGCCATTACGGTTTCCCAGCTCTTGCTCATAATTCTGATCCAGAGCCATAACTCTGCCACGCTTGAGGCTATTGGTTGAAAGCCAGGTGTCCTCCCCTGTGTCTTGCTGATAGCGTCGATCATACTTTTTGTTGATTGTCCTCCCCGTCCGATAAACTTTGTTCTTGTTGATGATTTACCACCCTTCCCCAGGTACTCCATGGGCCTGTTGCCCGAGGTACCTCCATTTGGCATTAAGTATGTTGTTAATTCTCATAGGTAACTAATGAGCCGTATCCTGCAGCCCTTCTTCCACTCTTGATGCTCCGGTAAGATCTTGCCTCGAGATGAGAGTGCACTGATCCTGAAGCTCGTTTTCTGTGATGTCTTGCCAACAAGTGTCAGTGATCTCCATCGGATGATCGACCGCGTGGTTGGCAAGGCAATCCGCTAAGACATTTGCTTTCCGCCTAACTGCCTGTGGAACAATGCTGCTGAGGGAGGAGAGATGTTTCATAATGAGCACTGTAACCATGGCTAATCTCCAGTGCTTTGTAACTTTCTCCGGCTGAGTTCCATTTTGCATTCTCTTCACCATAGTGATGGCCAAGAGGGAATCTCCTTCCACTATAACAGAGCCTTTACCCAGCCGGATGAGGATTTGTAGCCCCTATTCTAGGGCTGCGAATTCTATTTCATTGTTGGTGGCCTCCCCAAGCGCTCTGTAGTAGATGTGGAGGATTTCACCTTTGTCATTCCGGATGACGCCTCTAAGCCCTGCAGGGCCAAGGTTGCCCCTAGAGGCCCCGTCGAAATTTAATTTGCAGAATCTCGGGGTGGGGGGTAGCCAGGCCGAAGGAACGGGAGCAGGTCGAAGGTGGTCAGCTTGAGCCTTGTGACTTATCAGACCATTCATGCCAAACAACAACAAGATACAGGAATCATTGGGAGTGAGCGTCTTGTCTTGTTCCGCTTTGCAGATGGTAAGGGCAGTCTCTTTTAAACTGTGCATAATGACTGTTTTGATGGTTTCAAGCTGCTTGACTTCTTTTTGAAAAATTCGTCTGTTCCTCTCTTTCCAAGTGTTCCAGACTATAAAACTAGGGCAGAGCCTCCAAAGGGCGTTAACCGTATTACAACTGGAATATTTTTTGCACCAATTTGCGATGGAGTCTTGAATAGAATCTTTGTGTCTGTCTGTTTGTTTGAAAATTCCTTTCATCCATTCCCACAGATTATTGGTCCAGTCATAGTCATTAAGGAGATGGTTCATCATTTCCTCATTCTTTTCACAGAGGGGGCATCTGGAAGGCCCAATAAAACCTCTTTTCACTAAATTCTCCCAGGTAAGGATTTTGCGATGCATGAGAAGCTAAAGAAAAGATTTTATCTTTGGCCAGAGAGCATTGTTCCAGACATTTGGGTACCAAGCTACTTTGTCTTCGAGGTTCTGGTGCTCGAGATAAATTTTGGCCTCCTTGAGGTTGAAAGTTCCTCCATCGAGTTTTCCCCACCTGAGTTGGTCCTCCTCCTGAGTGGACTGGATCATTCTCTTATTCAGATCAAAGTTTAGGGTGCTGAGGAGGTCTATCATGTCTTCCTCCGGGGGGAGAGGCTCTAGGTTCCATTTCCTCCAGTGCTGGTTCTCGTTGATATCAGACCAATATTGATGGACTTTTATCTTGCTCGTTGCCTGAAACCATCTCTGTAGGGCAAGATAATTGGGGTTTTCTAGTTTAGGTAGCTGTTGCCATGCATCCTCCTAGAATAAAGCCTTGTTGCCATTTCGAATTTCCCAAAAGCAGTGGTTCTGAATGAGGTGGCTATTAGCTTTGGTCAGATTCCAAATAGGGGAACCTTCAGGGGCATCTGTCACTCTAATCAGGTCCTCAGATCTCCACGTATCGGCATATTTGGCCTTCCATAATTTTTCCCAAGGTGTATGGGGTTCCTTGAGCCATTGCCACCAAAGCTTGGCTCCATAAGCTTTGTTGATAGTGTTTGGGTCTTGCAGCCCTAAACCCCCAAGGATTTTGGGTTTGCATAATTTAGTCCAGGTTACAAGTGCCCACTTATGTTTATCTGCTTTGCCCAACCAAAGAAAGGCTCTTTGAATATTCCTAATTTTATGTATAACCATTTTTGGAGTTGGGAGGATAAAAAGCATGCAAAGAGGAATGGCTTGCAAAACCGCCTTCGTCATTACAAGTCTGCCTGCAAAATTCAAAACTCTGTTGGTCCAGTAATTTCCCCTGTCCTCTAGCTTGGAGAGCAAGTGCTCCTAGTGGAGTGTTTGCTAAGGCTTGCCAGTGAGAGGAATGCCAAGATATTTAAAAGGGAGGCTACGCCTTTTGAAACCAAGGATATTAGTGAGGTGCTTTTGGATCGCCAAGTGCATATGGAAGAAAAAAACAGAGGATTTATCCAAGTTAAGATCCATACCAGAAGCTTGGCTGAACAGGTTCAAAATGGCTTTGAAACCTTGGGCTTCCTTAGTAGTAGGGGTGCCATGCAGCATAGTATCATCCACGAATTGCTGATGGGTAGTTGTAGGAGAGTGAATAAGGGGTTGTAGACCTTTGATGATATTCCTATCCTTAGCCAATTTGATGATGCGACTTAGTCCTTCCATTAAGATAACAAAAAGGAAAGGGGAGATGGGATCTCCTTGACGAATGCCTTTGGAAGGGAAGAAGGGGTCCGAAGGGGCTCCATTGACCAAAATAGAGAAGCTGGGAGATTTTACCATGGCCAAAATCCATCTGATCCAACGCTGGGAAAAACCAAAAGCTTTCAAAATTGCTTGAAGATAATTCCAATTAACCTTATCATATGCTTTTGAGAGGTCCAGTTGAATGATCATTCTAGCCTTTTTATGAGACTGAAGGGTGTGGATCATTTCTTGTGCCAATGAAACATTGTCCGTGATTTGCCTACCTTCCACATATCCTTACTGCTCTTCTGAGATGATCAAAGGGAGAATAGGATTTAACCTGTTGGCCATGACTTTGGAGATGATCTTGTACAACACATTACATAGAGCTATAGGTCAAAATTTAGAAGGTGTGCAGGCAACCTCTTCCTTGGGGATGAGGGCAATAAAAGTGGAGTTTATGGATTTGAGTATGGAGGAGGATCTTCTAGAGTCTTCGACCACCGCCCAAATGTCCTGCTTCACAATGTCTCAGCAAGCTTTGAAGAAATCAATGGTGAATCCATCTGGTCCCGGGGCTTTGCCATTGGCCATATCTTTGACTGCCTCTTCTACCTCCAGGAGGGTGACCGGGTGGTCTAAGGATCTGTTCTGCGCCTCTGTGATTAGCTTGGGAATAGAGGTAATGACTGTGTTGATTGTCGCTTGTCTGTTGATGTTCAGTTCTGTGGCAATAAGACTGAAGTGGTTCTTGAGGATAGAGGCAATCTCCTGATGAGATTGAAAAGAGGTTCCCTATTCATCCTTAAGCTTGGTTATTTTATTAGTGCCTTTTTAATCCATGGTTGAGAAATGGAAAAACTTGGTGTTTTTCTCCCCTTCGTTCAGCCATCGAATTCGAGATTTTTGTCTCCATAAAGTCTCTTCCTGATTGCATCTCTCGTTCCATTTTTACAGGAGTTCACGCTCCGTGTTAATGGAGTTTTGAGATATGTCCCCCTTGATCAAGTTGTTATGTATTAGAGTCATCTGATCCTCCAAGGCTTGCTTGTCCTCAAAGATGTTGCCAAACACCTCTTGGTTCCAAATTCGAAGCTTTGCTCTAATGTGCCTCAATCTAGCTTGGAGCCAGAACATTTTGGTTTCTCTAATGTCCAAATGCTCGTTCCACCAAAGTTGGATGTTGTTGGTGAAAGTTGGATGATTGAGCGAGAATTTTTCAAAGCGAAAGGGTCTATTTTTTGGGGTGCCTAGAATGGTTGCCTGTAAAGAGATGGGCGAATGATCGGATCCTCCAGATGGAATAATCTCAGATTCCACTGTGATTCCTTCAAGGAGAATGGTATCCGAGATTAGAAACTGATCAAGCCTAGATGCGATAGCCTGTCTCCTCCTCTATTATTATTCCAAGTGAAAATACCATTTTTTGGTTGGATGTCCACCAGGTTAGCCGTTCTTATGAAAGAAATGAAGGCCTTTGCATCTCTGTTTAAGGTTCGAAGTCCACCCTTCTTTTCCCCCAGAGAGGTAATCATGTTGAAATCTCCTCCATAGATGGCCTTAGCATGAGAGTGCCTTTGTTGCATCTTGGATAGGTTGTCCAGTAGCTGTAGTTTATCCTCCAGCCTTTGGGGGCTATAGACATTAGTGAATAAGTAAGTGCCAGTTTCTCCCAGTATCTGCATTTCAATGGAAATGTAGGATCTAGAGGCCTCGGCGTTAAGGAGGAGTAGGGAGTGGGGGTTCCAGAAGATGGCTAAGCCCCCTTCCAAACCATTACCCTCTACGTCCAAGTGCTCCATTCTCTTTCCCAGTCTTCTGCTTATTCCTTCTAGCTTTAGCCTAGAGCATTTGGTTTCCTGCAGGAAAACAATGTCCGAATTTTCTTGTGTGACTTTCTTTTTCAATAGTCGTTGTTTGGTTTGGCTGTTGAGCCCTCTTTCATTCCATGAGAGTATATTCATATTTAAACTATAATTATGAGGGGAGAGGGAAGGCCTCAAGGACCTTCATCTTGCCCGAGTTGATGAGCATTTGGCCGAGCTCATGTAAGGCCTCATTGTTTGTTCTTTTGCCCCGTTTCTTTTTGTATTTTGCATTAGAATAAGTTTGGTGTAGGTTTTGTGCCTTGATGCCCAGCCCTTTTGTTGTGCCCAGACCCCTTTTCTACTTGCTTAGGGATGCATATTGTCTTTTGATAGAAAGAGGAAGTTGACTCTATCAATCTCTTCCTCTGGAATGTGCTCCACCCATTTTTGTTTCCATTGCTCAACTATGGTGTTAAGGTCCATTCATTCATGTTCTAGAGTGTCATTTAGGTCCTGATCCTTTGTGCCCACTTCACTTAGTGTCATTTCCTCGTCCCCTTCCACGTCTTTCCTCAATCCCGGTTCTCGGAGAAAATCATCAATCGAGATTGGAGTTGGCATTTGGTTGTTCTAATCGTTCTTGTCTGTGATGTCCTGCCCCGATGTCGGTGTTTGAGTATCCTCCTCTGCTCCAGGGTCCTCTCCAAGCACCTCAAAGGCGTTCATAGACCTTTTTTTGATGTTTCCTATCTTCGGTTGGTTTCTTTTGTTAGTCCGATGTCTGCCTGCGGGTCGGACGAAACCATCCTGATTTTTGCTTGGGGGATCCTTAGCCTTCTCTATAGGCTTGTGCATGGGACATTCCCGGATCAAGTGGACATGTTCATGGCATTTTATGCATCTAAAAGGTATTTGTTTGTAGTCTATGTCTTGAAAGAAGACTTCATCACTGTATTCCAACCATAGACCTTCATGGAGAGCACCTGAAACATCCATTTCAACACAGATTCTAGCGCAAGATGTGTACCTTTTTTGCAGGGTCGCTTCTGACACTTGAATGAAGGTGCCCAGTTTATTTCCAATTTGCTCCAAGACCACCAGTCTCTAGCAGTCAATAGGGAGGGAAAACAAGCAGATCCACACATGAACATGCTTGAACGTTTCTAGTTCTGGTGTGAAATTTGGTTTCTAGGGCCTCATGTAGAGGCTTGCTGAGGCATAGAAGTAAGGGCCTCCATCAAAGATGTGGTCTCTGTCTTCAAGGTTCGCAAAGACCACTGTAAAAAATCCTTTGGCCCCCAGGTGGAGTGTAACATCTCCTTTAGGCTTCCACGTTAGCTTGATCCATTAGCATAAGGCTTTTTTTGTGGGCCAAAAGCCCATGAACTTGCATATCACCGCATGAATAGCCATGTCATCCCTATAGGCTTGCAGTTCGGGGTCAGTGATGATAACCCTCAGGCTTTTTGTAGTTTTTGGTTTACATCTCCCCTGGTCTCTTCGTTGTTTGTTTTCCGCAGCTAGTTCTTCTGGGTCTGAGCCTTTCAAGGGGGAGGTTTCAGTAGCCTCCGCTTCTTTGGTGTTCTTTCCCATTCCTTGAGTGAGATCTGGTTTGTCTTTTCCTTCCTGA
The DNA here is from genome assembly GCA_031772625.1 of Pinus tabuliformis. Classification (NCBI taxonomy): domain Eukaryota; kingdom Viridiplantae; phylum Streptophyta; class Pinopsida; order Pinales; family Pinaceae; genus Pinus; species Pinus tabuliformis. The sequence continues at coordinate 542,573,543 of CM062807.1, forward strand.
ATTTTTATGCCTTTTGTCTGGTGTGGAAACTGGGTTTCCTTTGTATTGCCGTCCATTTTTGTCTTCTTGTTGAGCTCATTTTTCCCTGTGGTGTTTGAACCCATGATCTACACTCCTTCCAAAGGACTTTTACCTTTGTCCATCATTATTTGTTTGTAAGAAGGGGTCCCATTGACCCCCGCTTGCTTCATCTGTTGGGCCAAGGCAAGCCCCCGCTGTCTTAGATCTGTGAACAGGGCACTGCCCCCTGCCAGAGTGGGTAACAGTGTGCAGACTGCGAGCAAAACCCTAGGTCAGAGAGTTGCAGAGCCGAAAATTTTCCCTATTCTATTTCTTGTCGTGAAGAAGGGCCTTTCAATGACTTACTAGCATGAAGTATTTACTATTTCATTCCATAAGTCAAACACCTTCCCTCACTCACACAAAAGCTTCTAAACCCATAAAGGTTTGAAGTTGGGTTGTTTGCATAACTAGACCCCATGACTTATACATACATCCATTGTTATATAGTATTTAATATAGAATGATTTTTGCCTTATTGTCTAACCTCCAAAATTCTAGTATTTTACTACCTTTTGCTTGAAGAAACATTTAGTATACTCCATTTAGATCATTGAATACAAAGGATGATTGTGATCCTAAAGTACTGATCTGTAAACTGTCATGGATAATCCATTGGACAGTTTGTCACAACAGATATGATAATATTATATAGAAAATATGAGATTCTACACTATTACAGTTTTATTTACTTTCTAGATCAGCAAAATTAACTGTAATTAGTGCATGCATGTAAAAGTAAATCAAGAAGAAATTAGAGAACGAACAAATAAGCACACACACACATAATACACAAGATATGCTCTTTGGGAAACCCTTTCAGGAGAAAACCCAGCTGGAAGGTGAGGTCGCTTCACTCTCTTTCTCTGTCTGGAAATATGGCTGTAGTTACAAAGAAGTAATGTCTATGGCTCGTGGGTTGCTACAGTGCACAAATCCTCTCTGTGTGCTCTCTCCTATTCTCCTAGCTATCTTTGCTCAACTATGGAACAAAATGCTCTCGAAAGAATGGAATGACTCTTCCTCCTAGTGATCACACTCGAAGAAGATTTCTCTGGGAGGAAGCCAAATATATCTCATTTTCAAATTTTTGGAGCTATTGTGTATTGTCATCTCTCCAAGGATACCAGGAATAAATTTGAGCCTACAACTGAGATGGGGGTCATTATAGGATACAAATATACTCCACATAACTATAGGGTTTATTTTCCCTCACTTAGGGTGATAGTGGTGAGGAGAGATGTCAAATTTGATGAAGAGAAGGCTATGAGATGATCTCTAGAGCGAGATTTTAGTATCCCACTAGAGGAGGAGCTTCTAGCTCCAAAGGAGGAACCTCCCACAGAGCTTCAAGACATTGTGGAGCAGCCACATGTGGAGGAGAAGATAGGAGGCTGAGAGGAGGCACCCACCCAAGTAAAATCTTCTAGAGAGGGAAGGAAGAGAACCAGAGAGGTTGACAGATTAGTGTAGGATGTGCAGGAGCATGTGGGAGCTCCTACATCCTTGCACAGGCAGAGGACGTCACGAGACATATACACTGGGTATATGGCTCTCATGACGGAACTCATTGAGTCAGAGCTTTATTCATTTGAGGGAGAAGTTTCTCAACCAATATGGGTTGATTCCATGGTGGAGGAGTATGAATCCATCACGAAGAATAGTGTATGGGATGTGGTGTTGAGACTAGAAAATAAGTCAGTGGTTGGTTCTAGATGGACTTACAAAGTGAAGCATATAGTTGATGGGAGTATTGAGAAGTATAAGGCCAAATTTATGGCCAAAGGCTTCTCGCAAGTAGAGGGAGTTGGCTATGAGGAAAAAATTTCCCCTGTGGTAAGATATTACTCAATCAGAACCATTCTATCATTAGCTGCATAGATGGGGTGGAAGATCCATCATATGGATGTGAAGTTCGCCTTCATCATGTTGGGTGTGGAGCTTGATTATCTTCCTGATCGTTCAGATGTATTTTGTTTCATTCATGTTGGATCCCTATTCCTAACGGGGCGGCAACACTGCCCGTTTAATTCTTCTCAGGGGGTACAAGGGAGGGGCAACAATGAATTTTATGAGCCCCCCTGGCAAGGGTTTGAGGGTAGCACCCCTAAAGCTAGAAATAGATGAAAAATTGCCTTGTGAAATATTGTAATTTTGTAGTCATTCTGGACCGTTCATTAGGCAGATGATCTGACAGTAGAAGTTATGATAATTTAGGTTTTTTTACCTAGAAGGAAACCCTCGGTTTATATGAGGGAACTGTATTGCAATTTTGTTTTATTATTCTGAGCGAGGAAGAGAGAGTATACTGTGTGAGAGAAAAGAGGAAATTATGTGGATCTGTCGTAGGTTGTATCTCTTAATTTTGCTGGATAATATAAAAGGAAGGGCTGGCTGTTTCTCCGTAGATGTAGCCCAAATTGGGTGAATCACATATATATGTGTATCTCTTGTTTTATGTGTTTCTGTATTTTTGTTTCTACAATATTTTGTGTATTTCATTAAAACTCTATTAATTATTTTCTAACACCTCAATGGTGTTGTTCAGGAAGAAATTTACATAAATAAGCTAGATGGATTTGAGACATATGATAGAGAGACACATGTGTGCAAACTTAGGAGAGCCTTGTATGGTCTCAATTAGGCACCCCACACATCGTACACTTGGATCGACACATATATTGGATTGGGCTTCACCAAAATTGAAGCAAATGCCAATATTTATCACATTGTGGTAGATGGCAAGTTGCTTATCTTAGTATTGTATTTTGATGACTTGATACTTATAGGGGATGAGTAGTTGATCCACTCTTGTAATGAGCACCTTGCAAGAGATTTCGAGATAAAATACATGGGATTTATGCATTAATTCATTAGGCGAGAAGTATGGCAAGGTGATGGTGAGTTGTTTGTGAGTTAGGGAAATTATTTGTCTGAAATACTTCAAACATTTGACATGGACAATTGCATGCCTATGGACACACCTCTAGCTACAAACTGGAGGAAGGAGCATGGTTCTTCAGGACAGGCAGATATTCACCATCTATAAACAACTTGTGGGATCCTTGATGTATCTAGTGAACACAAGTTCCAACATATGCTATGCATTTAATCAGCTGAGTCAAGCCATGGTGAAGCCTACCAAGTTGTATTGGAAGGAAGCAAAGCATGTGCTAAGATACCTTAGAGGCACAAACGAGTATTTTTTGTGGTATAGGAGGACAGATGGTGTGAAGCTCCAAAGCTTCACTGATGTAGATTAGGCAGAGAGTCCATCAGACAAGAAAAGTACTTCAGGTGCTATCTTCAATGTTGGGTCTGCAACTATTTCCTAGTATAGTAGGAAACAAAGGTCTGTAGCACTTAGGTTAGCAGAGGCCAAATACATGGCTACAAGTTAAGTAGCATGTGAGGCCATATGGATGAGGAAAATACTTGTGGGTCTTTTCAATCAGGAGATGGATCTGATAGTAATTTATTGTGATAATCATAGTTGTATTAAACTCTCTGGGAATCCAATATTTCATTTTAGGTCCAAGCACATTGATATTAGGTACCATCACTTGCGTGATTACGTGAAGAGGAGAATTATGATGCTACAATACATTCCAAATGAGAACAGGATGTAGATATCTTCAGAACGACATTGTCAAGATGCAAATTCGAATTCCATAGGTGCAGGATGGTGGTGGTCCAAAATCTCTTTCTTGCTAAGACGGAGTGTTAGAAATTGTAGCAAGAAAGGCTCAATTTGATTTGTGCTTGGTCAAATTGAGTAATTTGATTTTCCACATCAATAGGATGATTTGGATTGCAGTTAGCTATAGTGACATGGTCTTGTCTACTAGTTACGACAGTAAATTCGAGTTATAGGCTTGGAGTAGCATGTAGTGATTGCTAAAATTTAGCAATCTAGTTCAGTTATTTTCAGTTGAACTCAGTTAACTGAGCTCAATTAATTAATTGAGTCAGTTGAAGGTCAGTTGAGTAGTAGAACTACGGTTAACTCACTGATCTCTCAGTTAAACTAGTCAATCATCCAAAAATAGCCCAGGCATGCATGTAATTCGAATTGCCTAGTTGGAGTGGAGGAAAAGGCACATTGTAATTATCAATTGTATATAAATTAAGTGTACAACCTTGATAGTTAAGCAGGTGATCAATTCCTTTGGAATTGCGCAAGGAAATAGGGAATTATCCTATATTTTAGGAGCTAATTTCCTCAAGGATTATGCAAGGAAATAGGAGGAAGTTGGAGCCTTGAATTGGCTAAGTGTTGTCCAAAGCAGGACAATCAACAAGAGAACAATTTTACAGTCTAGGGTGTGCTTCAGAGTTGAAGCAAGACATTGTAATAGTTTTGTTGAAAATGGCAACAAGAAATGCTAAAAATAGAAGTGCTAAAAATAGCACTGCTATAAGTCGCAGTTTGGGTACCAGTGCTTGATTGAGCAACAAGGAATGAAAAATGGAAGTGATAAAAATAGAATTGCTATTTTTAGCAGTTCGAGATGGATTCCAATTTTAGTCAGTCCGTGGACTAAAATAGGAAGTAAAATTCAAATTTGAACTTAACAGCTGTTTGAAAATAAATTAATTAATTCACCATGAGTTAATTAGTTGTGAAACAATTTGTCCATTAATTGAGGAATTTATCCATCAGTTAAAGAGATAAGGATGAGTTGTAATATTGAGTTGTAATTAGTTAACTTAGTTAACTGAGTCAAGTCCAGTTAGATTAATCTAAACATTTTGTTTAAATTAATGTGAGTTTAGTTAGTTAATGCATGCTTTCATATAACTGCTGCACTTCAGATAACTGAATATTCTCTCATGAATAACTCATGCATGTCAGTTCAGACAAAGACCCAGTTGAGATCAGAGGAGGGACATTGTACTATCAGTTGGATGGATTTTTCTATAAAAAAGGCTCATCCATGGAGAAGGATTTATCTCCTTCAGGTTTGTGCAATTAATTCAGAAGTCAGTGTTGTGTGTGAGAGGATTATTCACACAGGTTGCAGCTGGAGGACCCAGGAGAAACTGCACAAGGAAATAGGAGGCTTGGAGGGCAGAGGAGAAGGTTTGAGAGAGGCCTTTGACTATCTATGAGCAACAGAGGGATTGCAGAGAGAGCAGGATAGCTTGTGAGCTGATTCTTTTTGTAATCCAGACTATATTTCCACTAGTATGATAATACAGAGTTGGGGATTTAGGCTGAGGCTTTCCCCGGGTTATTTCTTCTATGTTTCATGTGTATGATTTCTTCTTCTCAGTTATATGTGTTCTATTGATCTTGCTCATATTCGATTAAGCTTCCACATAATTGTTTGTAGAAGTAGATCAAGTATTTTGCTTTAATATATTGCATTATCAGGTGATCTACAGTGAGAATTTCTACAAGTTTATCATTCTCATATGATTAATAAAAATCAGTGGAGGGGTTTTTCCTAGTTGGGTTCCCATGTAAATCATTGTGTCCATGTGGTTTTTATGGTTGTATGCCATTTCATGTGCTTCTAAATTGTGATTTCCATTCCGCAGAATAATAGAGGAATTTTGTAATCTCTTGTTTTCATTTTGAATTCATCTGTAGTATAGCAAAATTTTATTAATTTCTACACTTCACTCTATCCAATGACACATTGGTGTCCCTATAAACTCTCTACGTGAGATGGGGATGATGTTTTTTTATTTAGTTTTCTCTCTTGGATCTCGACCATTTAATCAATATGATCATCTCATATAAGCATGATTCCATGAATAAAAGTGTAGCTAGGAAAGGCAGGGTGTGAGCCAATGTTTCCAAATGGGCCTCCCCTTGACCTCATGGTACCAATGCCAAGCAGGCTATAAGGAAATCTCACTTGTTATACCTACAAGGAAAGATCACATTTTATATGATAAAGGGTTTCTTTAAACACATAGTAGGAGATGGAATGATTGAGTCACTTTGTAAAGAAATGTAGATAACAAACTTCAACTCAGGAAATCAACACATAGTTTTAAAGTTGAGTATAGGACTCTAGCTACTCTAGGTCTCATGACACCAAAATATTTTGTGCCATGGAGTTTTGTTGGATAGCCTAAACCTTGGTGGTCATAGCCAAGAAAAAACAAAAGGAGTGTGAGTCAAAATCTCTAGACAAAACTATAATGTTGAAAGCTACGTTTACTATCCTTTGAAAAGTAACCTCTGGGATGAGTTTTAAGATGTATGCTGAAGGCTCAAATAGGTAGGAGGGAATGGTGGAACTCATGAGCTCCTCCACATCCCAAGATACTAGTTCTTGCCCTGCCATCATTGCAGGTGAAAATGAGGAGCAAGAAATGGTGAAGGACAAATTTCAGGAGGCCCCCTTCATGTAGGCCCATCTTACTTCTCCTTCTATTGATTATGTCTTTGGTATGTTCAATTTATTTTCTAGGAGTCTTATACTCAATAATTAGGTTCTCTATTTTGGTAAGTATATCATGTATATGTATGTGTCTTTTTATATCTTAATTTTTGGCTAGAACAAGCAATCCAAACATGATGAAGGATGGTTGAGGCCTAGTCCCCATTTTGAAAAGCCTCAATCCACTAAAACTATATATTTTTGTGTATTATAATAATATAATTTAGACCAACTTCCAAAAAATTAGTGTTGAAAAATGGATAAATAAAGGATCGGAAGTTTATTATGGTCTTCAAAGTAAGTGTTAATTACCAAACCTTTACTTGTGAGATAACATGAAATTCATATTTGATACTCTTGTCACTCTTGTCATATGTAACTCTAGGGATGCAATATTTCTAGAGAATCTAGGAGAAAGATATAGAAAATTTATTTATTTATCACTTATAATTTTAATATTAAAAGCAATACACCATATCCTATCCTCCTCATATAAACAAGTCTCTCCTCCATTAAGTGCATGACTATGATTAGGTACTTAATGCATAAGAAGAAGATAAACAACATGGATGACACGAAGCTCTCCAAAATTGCTTCCAACCGCAACCATAATCTTCAACGACTCAAGCAAGGATGGCATCAAGACGCAAGTCTTGGCTAAATCATTAGGGAACACTGGAAGATATCATCTTGTAGGATACCAACAATATTAAAAATATTGTTGTATCTAAATTTAAAGAGAATCTAAGATACTACAAGGAGGTGGTCAACCCTAATCTTGAAGATCAAAAGTATCATTCATTTTTTATTAATATATAGAAGAAAATCAAAATTGATAAACTATCACCAACTCCCATGAGCTACATAGTGAAACTAGGCATTGAACAATTCCCAAAACATTGTGAGATGCAAAAATACATCATTTTTATGACACTAAGAGGGTTGAAGATGAAAGACACTTTCTAATATTGACCTTTTTAACCTTCTATGTTATGAAAACTCTCATAACTTTGAAATGTTTTTCTCATTAAAATATAAAAATAAAGCTTTAAAATTTTTTAAAAATTAAAAAATTTATAATATTAATGAATATTATTCGTCATTATCATCATTAAATATAATATATTTAACCATATTTATTATTATATTATATTATTATATTATAAATATATAAATAATTATTATAAATATATAAATATATAATTTTATAAAAAATCAAATATTAACTCTACACATTTATTAAATAATTAATTCTTTATTATATTATATTATAGTATAGTATATAACTCTATATATAATTTTAATTGCAATATTTCATTTTTCAACTTATGCGATATCAAATATATAGCTGGTCCAAATAATGGAATTTGTTAACTATCAAAATACTTTAATTGATGCTATGCCATTTTCCTCAATTCAATGTTCATACTATTAACATGATGCCTAGGTAGCCTTTATGGCTAGTGGTGGTTATGGCAACAACTATTTGAAAAGGATGTCGGATTCTTAAAGTCAAGTCGGGCATGAATTTCAATTTCTAAAATAAATATGAATTTTAAGATTTAAGAATTGACCTGCTTTTTGCTACTCTTTTTTTTCAACATGACACGTGTACGTGATAGCTCTATAAGAACAGATAAATAACACTTGATTTTGCCTTCATCAATTTATTATAAAAATTGGTTATAACTATTATTATTTATTTAATTTTTTATATTTTGAAATGTTAATATTTTTTTTAATTATTCCATTTATTATGAAAAAGTGTTATAAGTATTATTATTATTATTTTTGCCCACTCAGTGTTGTTTTGATTGTTTATTAATTTATTTATAGTTTAACATTAAGAATTCAATTTTTGTTAATTATTATTATTATTTAAATTTATTTATTTAAAATGATTAGTAAAGGTTTTATTATGGGTTGTTTAGTAAATTTTATTTCTAATAGTTACTAATTTTTAGTGTATTTTTTTTATTATCTAGATTTTGAATTTTTTCCTTTTTTTTTTATTTTTCCATTTTCATGACTTTTATTTTTTCTCCATATTTTAAATTTAAGATGCTTTTATATCATATTAAAAACATGTTTTAATAAATATGATTGGCTTTCGGATTAATCATCTTTTAGAGATTTGGTCGATATTTGGAACCAACTAATATGGTTCATCCTCAAGACAAATATCTAAAATGTTATTAATCTGAAAAAACAATCTTATTATCAATATCAACCACAAAAGTCTAAAATGTAATATTTTAATAAATATAAAAATATATATATATATATATATATATATAATAAAACACATAAATATATATTAAAATAATATATTTAAAGTGTATAATTGTTAATATAAACAATATTTGTTCCCCGGATGCGGGTGATTGAAGGGACAGGACGGGCGATCAACCGCGGCCACCTGCCAGCCATGCGCAAAGGAGCAGTTCACACATGGGGGCAGGGACACTATCAGCTGCGCGGGAGTGGGATTAATGGCATTCAGCAGGGGAGCATAAATGCTCTGTTCACCTTAGCACGCAAGCCAGGGTCCGGCTCCTCGGCTCCCATGAAGGCCGCAGTAATGGCGGGAGGGCCTCGAGGCGCAGGCAAGTGTGATATATATGGTTGTGGGTTGGGCTTCACTGTGCAAATTCATGGTCTGTTCACTGTGCAAATTCATGGTTTGTTCATGCAGCCTCTGGAGCTGCGGGCCGCTCCAAGTGTTTGCCTTTCTGTTTGGGCTAATCCCCCGCCTGCTTATGGTCTCCCCGTGACTGTTCTGGAACTCAATTTAGCGTTGAGCTCTATTCAATTTGGCCCTGCAATCATGGTTCGGCCTCGACAGCGAATGCTCAGCCGTCGAGGCACCTCCCGTGGAGGATCTTCGCGCCCCCCTGTCGACGAAGACTCTCCCCATTGCTGCCATTGCCATTGCCATCGCACTCAAGGTGCAAACCCCCTTCGGTCCAGTCAATTCCTGGATACCAGCGCTCCTGAATCCTCTTCCTCGCCCGCCTTTGGCTCTGCCATTTTCAACTTCAACAATTCTTTGAACCGTCCCCGGATCAACGCCCATGTTTCGGTGCTCTTCATTGAGGAGACCCCTGATGAAAGCGATTCTAGAGACAATCGGGGGACGATGCCAGCTGATGGCTCTGCGAGAGCCATGGAGACTCCCTCTGCAGATCTTGTGAATGTTTCAGAAAGCCCTCTTGCTGGTCCCTCGGGAGCTCAGGAGGCGATGATTAGCCAGAATGAAGATGTCAAGATGGAGACCGTTCCAACAGCAACGGAGGTGGCAGAATTCGGGTGGTGCAGGGTAGTGGAGGAGGATCCTGAAGACTAGATGCGACTTCTTACCAGGTCTCTGCGGCCCGTTAGTGAGGGCATTCGGCCACTCTTGTTGTTTTTGGATATGTTTTTGTATCAAAGATGTGGTGTTATTGTCTCTGTGTCAATGCTGATGGCAAATTGTCTATGTTTGGGTTCTGGAATTTTTTCTCTGTGGCTGGGAAAGTGTTTGGCTCCCCTGCATGGGTTGGTTTTTTGGTCTGGTTAGTCCTCGGAGACTGCGGTCTCTGCTGTTCCAGGCTGCCATTACTTCCAGACTGCTGGTTCTTTTTGTTATGTAATGATGTAATTGTTCTCTGATTATGTATATATTAGAATAGTTTTAACGAGAAAAAAAATAAAATAATAATAATAATAATTTATAAACAATATTTGTTAATCAAATTTTTTAATTTTTTGGGATGACATTTAACAATACAATATTTTATTGGTTGTTTTATTTTGTGATCTTTGTCTTTTTTTTTTTTTTTTTTTTTGTAAATTAGTGCAAGATTTTATATTAATAATAACAAAATTTTACATAGATAAATCTTTAGGTCTTTATTATTTTTAAGTTTAATTAAAATATATTTAATCTAAACTGCAAACACTAGCTACGATATAGCTCTTGTTTATTTCATAATCTTAAAAAAATTATATATATTATTAAAACTCAAATATGTATTTTTACTATGGAGTTTTTGTCTTTTTAATAATATATTTTAATTCTTGATGATCCTATGTAAGTAAAACTAACCTTTGGTTTTGCAATAATAATTAAAATTATTTTTATTGTTTAAGAGTTCATCATTATTGAATATAAGGGAAAAATAAGTTAATAAACTAAAACCATAAAACATTTCATGGAGTGAAATCTTATTCAATAAAACTAACCTTTGGTTTTCCAATAACATTTAAAATTACTTTTTATTATTTAAAAGCAACATTATTGAACATAAAGAAATAAGTTAATAAACTAAAACCAAAAAGAAATAAGTTAATAAACTAAAACCAAAAAGCATTTCATGGAGTGAAATCTTATTCAATAAAACTAACCTTTGGTTTTGCAATAACACTTAAAATGATTTTTTATTGGTTAAGAGTTCACATTATTAAATATAAGGAAATTAGTTAATAAACTAAAACCAAGAAACATTTCATGGAGTGAAATCCCATTCAATAAAATTATAGCTATCTCTAAATGCTTTTCTTAATATTTTTTAACATAAAACTAAAATTTTAAGTATTTTGTCTAGAGTGTAGCTTAATGGTGATTGAAGTAGAGATATGTTTTTCCTAATACTTTTTTAACATAAAAATAAAATTTTAAGTATTTTGTCTAGAGTGTAGTTTAATGGTGATTGAAGTAGAGATATGCTTTTCTTAATACTTTTTAACATAAAAATAAAATTTTAAGTATTTTGTCTAGAGTGTAGTTTAATGGTGATTGAAGTAATGGAAAATATATAAAAAAAATTCAAATACTCTAATTATAACTGGATTTAAAAAAAAAAAAATCATAAACCCATAAAAAACAAAAATTTAAAATATTTTAATTTTAATAAATATAAATAATCCTCTCCATCATATCACTAACCAATCATCCGTCCAATAAACCATTTTGATGTTACTAAATATTAAGCATCATCAAACCACTAAAAAAACCATTTTAAATGATATTTTCTATTAATAATAATAATTAATCACCCGACTTTATAGATAATAATCGGTAACACAAACCTACAAATATAAAAATTAATAAAATAAATACTTTAAAGAATACATAATCAACTAAAATTGAAAATGTCATAATTGGCCGCGGTTGTCGCATCAATATTCTGGATATTATCTTGAGTTTATTATTTCATTTTGTATAATCAAAGATGTCACCTCTCATTTAGATAATGCTTATTGTGATACATCCAATATCATATAAGATGATGCCGATAGGGATACATCCAATATCATACAAGATAATGAATTAATCATTTATCTAATATTATCTAACGATAATATGCACTTTTTGTACAGTCAAAGATTATGGTTTCATGGACTTTTTGTACAGTAAAAAAGTGTGGCGTTGATGGTTTCATGGACTTTTGCCTCACCTATTTCATATCAGTTTGTTTAATTTACTGGTCACTCATTTTTGTTAGTGTTGGGTTAAATGGAAATGGAAATAATAAAAGAGATTTTTTTCACTTTCCAAAATATATCAAGATTTTTGGTGTAAAGTTAGAAGTATTATTTCGAACAAAATTTTGGTGTAAAAATTAAAAGTATTAATTTGAACAAGAAGATATGGTAGTTATATTTAATTTATTATGTTTTTGTTGTTTTAGTTTTTAGGAAAAAGTGAATAATGTTGTATATAAATAATATATTTAAGCGGTTTTGTTAAGTAAAATATTTAAATGTCAACTATGTATATATTATATATGGCTAAAAAAAAAGGTTATGCATTTATTATATAAAGTAATTGGAAAAAAAAAATTTGTTAGAACATTTCAAGTAGTCTCACTTTTCTGCGTTTTGGTTCTTTTTCAAATATACTTTCCTATCAATTTTATTTAAAATTTAACAAATATTTGTTGGAATGCAAGTTTAAGTTGTGTACTCTATATAATCCAACTTCTAGGGGAATTTCAAGGCATGTGATTCATTTATGCATTACACAATTCAATTTAAGCAATGAATAATTACACATGGTGTGTGTGTATAACCAATATAGATTCATCCTAATCCCAAATCTATCAATGTTAAAATTGGCAACTAGGGCCAAACTCCATGTGGGTCATCTTATTTATGACAACTGATATTTTTCTTGGACCCCTCTCATCGAGAGGTCTAGGATTGATCTAAAGATTATCCGATTCCGATAAGTATTCATGAAGTTATGAATTTATTTGTGTTATAAGACAATTCGACAAGGTAGGCCAACAACCAAATAAACACTACATGTGCTCAATGTTTTAGTATAAAAGGAGATGACTTGAGAGTCATTTCTAATACACACTTCTATCTTGATTTCTCTCCACTTGTCTTGGGTTTTTAGTGGAAGAGAAATCTAGGAGTGGAAGCCCTAGACGTTGGAGGATTGAGGCTTCCCTAGCCGCAGTCAAGAAGAAGAACACTGCCCTAATCTAGAGGACGCAATCAAGTGAGAAGCCCTAATGCTACAAGGAGGATAGCCCTAGTATCTACGCAGTCTAGAAGAAGAAATACGCTGCTTAAGCACTAATGCTATCAAGAAGAAGCCCTAGCCTATACGTTGACCTCTACATAGCCAAGAAAGAGGCTGCCCTAGACAGCGTGAAGAGCTATGTGGACAGCGGAGCCATAGCCGCAGTATGAAGGGTCAAAGGGACAGCGTGGAGGTTGCCCTACACAACGTGAAGGGCTGTGGTGATAGCATGGAGGCTGCCCTAGACAACGTGAAAGGCTGTGGTGATAGCGTGGTGAGAAAGAGCAGTGTTGAGGGTAAGTCAAGGGTTGTTCCTAGTGCGTATTGTTGGGCAGATTAGGCCAAGGAACAACAAGGCAGACTAGGTCGAAGAACAGTAAGTGTGGAGGCCGAGGAGCAACGTGGCAGTTCTGGAAGAGAAGCCGAGTTGTTGTAGGTGCAACGGATCTGTTTTAGGGCTTCACAAGTATTGTTTAAGGGCTGGATTGAAGGGTTGTAAGGCCACAAAGCCTAAGGACAGATTGACGTTGTTTTAGGGCAGTGTGGTGAAGGTTTGGAGGGAGGCTGAAAGCTAAAGCAATTGATGTGTGAGGTCGTAGCCAACAACTAGATAAAGGGTTGTAGGGTGATGCCCTAACCAATGATGCAATGCAGTAGTGTAGTGTCACGGACAACAGTATGGCAAGGCTATTAGACAACAACAAAGGTATGCTAAGGCAAAGAGCACGCACAGCATGGAAAACAAGCAAACATGGAATGACCATGTCACTAACAGTGGGACAACATTATGCTAAATAGGACAGTTGGCTACATGGTGCTGCTAACTAGTGGAACAAAGTAAATGGGACAACAAGGTGACTAGTGCAGTAAATATGCACGGGACAACAAGCTACATAGCGCTGCAAAAATGCACGGGACAACAAGCAAACTTGGAATGAATAGTGGGACAATTGTATGCCTCATAGGATAGCAGTGACTAGCATGGTACAACAATGGATAGTAGTGCAGCATTAGGTGCAATAGTATGAAGTGTACAACATGGTCATGAGGTCTAGCATTGTGATGATGGGTGCATCATGGTGCAGCACAGTGAGGTGCAACATGATGATGAGATGCATCATAATGATAGGTAAAGGAGTAACCTTGGAGAATCAGTTGAAGCAACATGTATTCAACTGATCTCATGTATCACCTTCTTAAGAGATGATCTATCCTCTTATCTAAATAAGTCAAAGTGTTGACTTCTGTTGTAAATATACTATCTTTCTCTCTCTCTCTCTCTGCTGAACTATTGAAGAACATATAAGAAGAATTGATCAAGGGTTTCCCCACATTGGGGTTTGCCACTAGCTAGCGCCACAGTGTCCTCTTGTCTTGGCTTGTCTTCTGCGATTTATGTTTATGTTCTATTTGCAGTTTACTTTAATGCTAATGTGATTGCTAATCTGGAAAAGATATTGAGTTAACTATGAAAATTGAAATAAATTACTCTAAGCATAGAACATACCTAAAATTAACATGGTATCAGAGCTGAGGTGAAGACAAATCCCAAGCAAGAGTGAAAGAGCAATCACCGAAGATAGTTGGGAAAGGACAAAAGGATCAGTGGATTCCTCATCCCTCTTTAAATTCACCGAGGGTGAAGTCGAAGCAGAGAATATTATCAGAATGGCGCAACGAAAGTTTTTGATGGCATACCTAAAGATCACTTCAATGGGAAGTCTGGATCTAAGGGTGGATGAAAAGGCAGATGCCTTGGTTGCAATAAGTTCGGCCATTATGTGAAGGAGTGTCCGAATGGCAGGGACACATCACTTGATGATGATAACAATCATTCGAGGGACATATTCAATGATTAGAGGAATGACAGGTAATGAAGGTCATCAAGGAAATGGCCGACTCTTCAGAGAAAGCAAGGAACCCCAGGTATGCAGAATCAAATGTTGTTTTTGATAAGATAAATAAGCATTATCTTGTATTGGCCCTCTCCTTCAGATTCTGTGGGAATCTAGCATATTGATTATAGTGCTTCAAGGCACTTCATCGGATAGAAGGTTGATCTCTCTAATTTAGTAGAGATGGAAAAAATCGTGGGATTATACTTGGAGCCGATGCCACCTATCTCGGAAAGGGTGTAGGGGATATTACCCCTCAATTGAATGAGGGTAACTTGATTCATTTACAGAATCTCTTTTATGTACCTGATCGCAAGAAGAACCTAGTTTCCATTTCAACAATGGAAGTCAAAGGTTTCAGGGTGGCATTCATCGATGGAAATGTACGTGCTTGAAAATAGAATTTTCTAAGATCCTTTTACTCATGGGTTCAGGGTTGGAAATTTGTATCAAGTTGCAAGATGGTTGATTGGGGACCATTTCAGTTATCACATCTCATCTATAGCACTGGAGGTCCAATTATTATGGGGCCCTACCTGATGTGAGTCAGATGGTGACAGGGATGCTTGAATTCAAGAAGAGCATGAAGGTACATGTCTGAGATGTACCTAAGGAAAATATTACAAGGGTACCATTCCCCTCATGTAGCAGGTCCATAGGTTTGGAACAACTCGAGGGCTTTGAGATTCATGATCGGGAATCTCATGTGTGTAGGTGGAAGAAAGCCCTCTATGGCCTGAAGCAAAACACCTCGGGCTTAGTGTGAGAGGATTGATAACTGTTTGATGAAGTTGAGATTCACTAGGAGTGAAGCTGATCCAAACCATTGCTCGAAGGTTGTGGATGATAGATCTCTCATAGTGGCACCTTATGAGGACGAACTATTTCTGACAGGTGTAGACCCTCTCATGTGCAGAAGTAAGAGGGAGTTGGATTCTGGATGTGGAATGATAAGATGCAAGCCTGTGACTACCTCAAGGATCTTAACTTTAAGAAGTTATATGGTAGTGATGCTAGACCTGATTTGGGAAATGCCTCTGAGTTTCATAAACTCATTCGCGTTGATATTCTTGGTGAAATTCCACCTGGACATATGTTTTGCAGTTAGCATGATGAACTCATATATGGTTGAGCCTCACTGGATTGGTGCCAAGAATCTTCTGAGATATCTTCGGGGCACAATGTCTCATGGATTGAGATACACTGCCGGAAATGTGAAGCTACATGATTATTCGAATGTTGACTGGGTAAGCAGTGTGAAGGATCGCAAGAGCACTTTTGAGTGCTGGTGCTCTTTGGATTCTGCTTCGATATCATGGATGAGCAGGAAGCAGAGGCCGGTTGCTATAAGCACCGCTGAAACCGAATTCTTAGCTACGAGTATGATCACGTGTGAAGCTGCCTAGTTGTGGAATCTCTTCAGCAAGCTGTCTGTACAAATGACAGATACTACTGTGATCCTCTATGTCAACCAAGGGGGGATTCGATTGTTGAGGAATCTTGTATTCTATGATTGCTCCAATAGAGACATAAGATACTACCTTATCTGGGATATGGTATGTCGATGAGCAAGGAGGCTCCATCGCATTGAGACTAATGTATAGGTCACAGAAATTTTGTCAAAGCCCTGGGGAAAGTTCAAATTTGTGACTTTCTCGAACGACTTGGATTCATTGAGAGACCCTCTTATGAGGTACTGCATGTTGCATGCATTGAGCTCTGGGAGCTTCGGGGGACTTGGGGTACTTATTGGAGCTACCAGCAACCATAGGGTGACTCACCCTCCCCTAATGGTGCGTTGTGTACAGGGTGAATGGATCGATCATCCCCTGTGATACCCCGAGGCGACTTAGGGACATGATTAATGGTTCTCCTGTGGAGGCATCCTACCCATGCAGTCTGGGACTCATGGGAAGTACCTCTCATCCAGCTAATGAGCAGGGAAATGGAGTTAGGGACCATAGTAGTACTATTGTTGGACGCATCATTGTATCTACCATACTCCCTATACTAGGATGACCTCCATTGATCTGGGATCAATGTAACTGATATGGGATCAGTACGAGTGGTTTGAGACACTCTCTTGTGATATTGATCTGGGATCAATAACACTGACTTTGGGTCAGTAGAGAATGGTATGAGACATTCTCGATCAATTCTTCTTCTTCATGGTTCAGCAGAGCTCAGCAGAGCAAAGAAGAGCTCAAGAGAGCAAAGCATACCAGAGCTCAGCAGAGCATAGTAGAGTAGAGCAGAGCAGTGCAGGGTATTGATGGCAGAGATAGTACAGTCGGACAAATGGATTAGCAGATGGAGTTCTCCCTAGTTGAGACGGAGTGTTAAAATTGGAAACTAGGGGAAAATTCCATGTGGGTCATCTTATTTATGGAAGCTGATATTTTTCTTGAATCCCTCTTATCGAGAGGTGTAGGATTGATCTAAAGATCATCTGATTCCAATAAGTATTCATGGAGTTATGAATTTATTTGTGTTATAAGACAATTCGACAAGGTTGGCCAACAACCGAATAAACCCCACATGTGCTCAACATTTTAGTATAAAAGGAGATGACTTGAGAGTCATTTCTAATACACGCCTCTATCTTGATTTCTCTCCACTTGTCTTGGTTTTTAGTGGAAGAGAAATCTAGGAGTGGAAGCCCTAAACGTTGGTCGATTGAGGCTGCACTAGCCGCAGTCAAGAAGAAGAACGTTGCCCTAATCTAGAGGACACAGTCAAGTGAGAAGCCCTAACGCTACAAGGAGGAAAACCCTAGTATCTACGCAGTCTAGAAGAAGAAATATGATGCTTAAGCACTAACGTATGACTTGATAATTAACTAGTCACTGTGTGTTAAATCAAGCTTTCGCAATGGATTGGAGAGAAATTGTTCAATGTTCATCAACAAAACTTATCAAGACTTGATATTTAAATAATTTTAAATTTTTTTGGCTAGTTTGATAATAACAATATGAGGTTGGTTTTTCCAATGTGCATCACTAAAGAGGCCCAATCTTGTGTTTGGACAAAATAACAAATACCAAAAACTTATGAATGCGTCTTTGTTAAGATAGAAAACAACCAATTATTAAGCTTTCAAATAATTGTTTAGTGCTTTCAATATATGTGAAGATATTTTAAGCCACCAACAATACATATACAAGAATTTCTGGATAAAGACCAACAAATGATTGTTTATAACTCCTATATGGATTGATTAGTACCTATCTATTGGAAATTAATTCATAATATTAATTTCATTTATGAGGTTTTTTTTGAAACATAATTTGAGAAAAA
This sequence comes from Pinus tabuliformis, assembly GCA_031772625.1. NCBI lineage: Eukaryota > Viridiplantae > Streptophyta > Pinopsida > Pinales > Pinaceae > Pinus > Pinus tabuliformis. The sequence goes on from CM062807.1 coordinate 542,591,707, forward strand.
TAAAGTAAAACTTTAGTTTAGCAATTGTTTTTCATCTCATTTTCTTTTTCACATAACTATTAATAATAAATAGAAAATCACGATTAAAATGTATATGTGGGGAAAAGAACAATGTGAATATCAAGATTTTCTTGCAATTTTGTTATCAATTTTTTCTTTTTATTTAAATTTGATATTGTCCAAGAGCTTGGAATTTATTGTTTTTTTTAAGAAATAGATAAGGATATTATATTAGTAATGGTTGGTTTATGGGCTAGAATATTTGCATTGCATTCTTAGATTTGGTCAAAGATATATTTAATAGTCCATAGATTCAAAAGGCCACTACTGGAACTGTCATTTGTGCTTATACAAAAAATATTACAGCATGGCAAAAAGACCTGATGATTAAACAACATTTGCAGGGAAACATAAAACAAAATTAGGAGTTGCAATAATCGACACATAAAACCTCCATAAATGATGACCATCAACCACGCTTGTTGCCAAGAAGGTTGTCTTCATGAGGCGACAATTTTTCCAGCGCAGAAGCAACTCTAGAACCATTGCCACTCGAACCAAAATAAAAACTTCCAAAGATGATATTTTCCAATGTCGACACTTGGGCATTAATGGAATAATTTTCCTCACATAACCCATTCAGAGAAAGGTCCATGTTACTAACTTGACATAGAAAAGACTGACATTCCCTTTTTTCCATGTTGTCCTGCCTTTGCTGTTTGCCTAGCTTCTAGCAAAGCCTCGGCTACATCCAAGATTTTGTCAAGCGTTGAACCATCATTATCCAACGTTGGATTCTGTGAAGGCTCAACCATATCCAAAAAAGATCACAGAGTGTTATTAGAAGGAACACCAACCAATTATAGTAGTCACAAAAAAGGTACAATGTCCCATAGAGGCCCATGATGGCCTGAGGAGCCACTATATAATCTAGGTAGAAGTAATTCCATGAGCTGAACATAAAAAAATAATCCCCAACTGAACCAAAATCTTCAACAGGATGGTAAGTAGACTGGTGATGGGAAATGCCATCTTTTCCACATTAGAACCCACCAACTCCTACTAAAGACAAATTAAGTATAAGTATCGACCCAGACAGAGGAAATTTATGAGAGCCTACCACTTGTTGTGAGGGACATGCCACTGAGTGAGGAATTTGAATTTTTGTGGTCGAAAAGTGTGAAACATCCATACCACCAAGCCCATCAATCTCAATATACACACCGAGAACTAACCTAAGTGCGACGTAGGGAACATTACTCCAAGGAAAATCAAATTTCTTGTGAAAAAGTACACATGATTGTTGATCATACATTTTGGTATTATGGCTGTTATTAGGGAATTGGGGCATATGTTGTTATTCCTTGATTTATCTCTATATTTCCTTGGGCTAAGGAGGATCCATTTTTAGCCAACCTGTCTCCCCACTGAATTTAAATGCATGTACATGTGTATAAAAATCCCAATGCTCAAATTGGGTCATTGTTGATGAGATTCTTTGATGGATGGGAGAGTTATCCGAACACACCATTTTTTTCATTAATAACTTGTTTGATGACAAGCAATGAATTACCATAGACCAATAACTTGATTTGTTTTTTGAGATAATAATTTCCAGACCTTTCCACAAGGCGAGGAACTCAGCTTGGTTATTGGTCACTGTACCAAGACCCAATGTGAATTGAAAAATGATTTCTTCATCAACGTTAAATATGACCCCTCCCCTGGATTTCCAATCGAATATCTATCAAAGAATAAGGTGTATTTGTTTCTTGTCTTTCTCCATTGAGTAAATTATGACTAGGTGAAACATATACTAGGAACCTTGTTGCATGAAGGGAAAAGTATTTTTCTGGATGGTAAATGGAATTTCTTGTTGACATGTATCCATTCGCGCTCTAAAAAATTAAGATCTGCCAACTCATTATTATTATATCCCCTAGAGGAAATGGATTCAAAAAGAAATGTTGTCGCTATGACAGTAACCAACTGCAAATTTGAGTTTTCATTGTTGAATATAGCTTTTTTCCTTATGATCTAGATATTCCAACATAGAAATTTGGGTAGGGCTTCCCAAGCTGTAATTGGAAGAGAGAACACCTTTCGATTCCTAGGGCATTTTGACTTCCATATTTCGAACATTTCCACCCACAAATTTGGAATAATATTAATATAATATACTAGAGAAAATATTATATTCCAAGTTTCTAAAGCAAAGGTACAATAATAGAATAAGTGAGATATGTTTTCCTCTACATTAGAACACAAGACACAATGAGTTGGTCTAGGAATATTCTTGTTTTTAAGATTTTCAAATGTGATAATTTTTTGGTGAACAAGGGTCAAATAAGACAGGGCACTAACAGTAAGGCAGAGATAGTGGTGCTATGGGGAGTGTCAGTGGTTCTATGGGGAGTGTTTATAGCTGGGAAATGGTTGGGATTGGAGAACCTACAGGTTTATGGGGATGCAAAAGGAATTATCGACTGGGCTAAGGGTCTGAATAATTTCAACCCTCTGATCTTGAATAATTGGATGAAGCGCATCAAGACTATGGTGAGCACATACCAACTCATCAACATTGATCACATATATAGAGAACAAAACTGGACTACAGATTTACTGTCCAAAAGAGGTATTGGGAAAGATCCTGGTAAGTTTTTTTTTACAGCATTTGAACATGGGGTTAAGATAAATGCTGGAAATATCAACTTCTCAAAGAGTTAGAAGTCAATGCCTGGGAATGAAGGACAAAAGATTTTTTTTTTTTTTGTTTTTTGTTTTTTGTTTTTTTGTTTTGTTTTTTTGTTTTGTTTTTTGTTTTTTGTTTTTTTTGTTTGTTTTTTGTTTTTTTTGTTTTTTGTTTTTTGTTTTTTGTTTTTTGTTTTTTGTTTTTTGTTTTTTGTTTTTTGTTTTTTTTTTTTTTTTCGAAGATGAATACATTTTGAGTTTTCTTTTTATCATAAAATATATTTGGACTAAGTATGTTGGATAGTGAACTAAGGAGGTTAGGATTATAGAACTAGAAGTTAAGGTTAGCAGGAAAGAGACCTCACTATCTTTTTGGAGGTAATGTATGCTGAAGAAGCAGGCTGCAATCAAGAAGTATGACACATGTACTATCTGTTTTTTTTTTAATTTTAATACAGCAGCATTTTTTAATTTAAAAGAAAAGGGTCAAATAGAATATGTTGATTTTTGGAATTTTGTCCTTGCTCCATATTTTTAACTTCCATGTGTGATGATCTTGCAAGGAGATAGAGATAGGAGTCAAGCCTTTTGAAATGATATTAAACGTTCCCATTGGGACCTAAGATGGTTCAGAAGTTCTGGCCTTTCCCATCCTTTTTGGATACCCCGAGCATCCCAAAGAGAAATGTCTCTTAATTTTAGAAACGCATTTAGCGACATCCAATTTGCGAGATCTTGAAATTGCTCAACTCTTCTTAGGGGACCATTAGGAGAAAAACTATATTTCCAAATATTAATTCTAAAACCATTATCAAAACACCAACTTAGATTATTAATAATAATAGGGGTGACTTCCATGCATAACTTCTAGATTTTGGAGCCATGACCAAAATAGTTAGCTCATTCAACCTCGAGGAAACATGCTTTGTTGAATATTTCCTTATGAAAGCTAGTTTCTGCCATTCCTTCGAATCTAAAATTATGATCCTCCAAACAATTTTTGCTCCAAGAGAAAAATTCATATACAATGGATCTTTGATCGTAAGACCATCGTTTTTCTTAGGAAGATGAAAAATGTTCTAGTGCATAAGATGGAATTCCTTTTGCTACTCTTTCCATCTTGCCATAGAAATTTACGAATTAGAAGACTAAATTGTTTAATCACAAATTTTGGAGCCAACAATCCGGAGCATAGATAAAGGGGAAGCAAGGATATAACCGATTTCGCCAAATAACTATACCAGCTATGGTTAACCATTAAGCTCCCCAATACTGTATTATCTTTTTTATTTTTTTTCAAATTTCAACCCACCATTCAAAGTATGAAGCTTTCAGGGTGATTGGAATTTCAAGGTATTTAAAGGACTGTAATTCAATCTCCATTAGAAATTCCAACATTTTAGAAATAACCATGAGGTTGGCCACAAAACTATTCCATCCATATATCATGCTCCTTATTTTGTTTGTTAGGCCCCAAGAAAGGTCTAAATATTGATTCAGGACTTGTTTAAATTGCACAACAATTTTCTTTTAAGCACTTCCTAGGAGGAGCATGTCATCAATTAATTGGGAGTGGTTAACATCCTTAATATTTATTGCTATACTTAGCCCTTTTAGTCTTCCTTCTATCCTGTTTTGTTCCAAATTCCTGCTCATAGTATCCGCTATTAAATGTACAAGAGTAGAGAAAGAGGGAAACCTTACCTCAAGCCCCTTGAGGATGAAAAGAAATTACAAGGACGACCATTTACTAATAGATAATTCCAAGGGATACCAATGCAAGATTTAACTCAAGTGATGAATTCCAGACCAAATCCCAACTTTTCCATGATTGAGAACAAAAAATAACGATGAACTCTATCAAAATAATTTGTCATGTCCAATTTAATTACCATACCTGGTTCACCATTGTATTTGTTGGAGTGAAATTCTTCTTGGATAAGGATCATGTTATCCAAAATTTTCCTATGCTTCATAAATCCTCCTTGATTTTATAAGATTATCATTGGGAGAATCTTGCTTAATATATTGTCCATAACCTTAGTCAGAATCTTGTATGAAGAGTTGCACAATGAGATAGGTTGAAAATGAGAGAAGTAAGAGGGTTTAGATTCTTTTGGGATAGGATCCAATAAGGAAGAATTGGAGTTCCTCCCAGCTTCCCTTTCCACCTAGATGAATTCAACATTCTCAAAAGATCATTTTTAATTAGGCCCCAAAAGGATCTGTATAAGCTTATGGAAAAATCACCTGACCTAAGAGATTTATCTAGGTCTAGCGACCAAATGGCCTCAATAACCCTAGATTCCTCAATTCTTTTTATGAGTTTGGCATTTTCTAAATCCAAGACAATAGAGGGAAGGGATGATATAAAATAATGCACCTCTTTTAGATCATTTTCCTTGTCTTCGGAATATAATTCCCTACAAAACTAGTGGGCTTCTTGCTTAATCTTGGGGAAGGAGGAAACTTTTGGAAGGCCCTTTGGTATCATTTCTTTGACCCAATTTCTGGTTTCCCTAGCACAAGCTTGTTTTTGGAAGAAAGATGAGTTCTTATCTCCAGCACGCAATCAAAGACTTCTTGAATTTAGCCACTAGTATTGATCTTTTGTTTGTTGAGAGAATGGATCTGCTTACATAACTTTTTTTCTTCTTCAATATGACATTATGATATTTGATTGTGTTTCATTAGAGATTCATGATTCTCCAAGTGCTTGATAGTATCAAGTTTCTATTAACTTGGCAGTTTATAATTGTCTTTGGCCCATTTCCTCAAATTTTGTTTGACCACTTTCAATTTGGCTTCCCAATCAAAAGTCGAAGATCCTTTCGCTGGAGTCATCCATGAATGAATTATAAGATTTGTGAACCCTTCCTTCAAAATCCTCTCAGGTTTGTATCTAAATGGACTCATCCCAAGGTATTTAGGAGGATCAAGAGAAAGCATAATGGGCCAAAGATATGAGTTCCCTTGTGCCAAGATTAAATACATACACACTATTCCTTTAACCAACCAATCATTGTGTATGAGAAAGAAATCCAATCGAGCTACAATGTGCTCAAAGCCACTTTTCTTATTGGACCACTTAAAATTCCGTTTTTTAGGGGAACATCCAAAATATCCCATTCACTACGAAGGTCTTTCGATCTTTCTCGAAAGGGATCTATGCTAACGCTTCCTCGACATCTTTTTGCAGAATATAAAACAATGTTAAAATATCCTCCTACAATATTTTCGTCGTGCCATTATTCTTCTTTGAGTCTTATGATAGAATCCCAAAATTCTCCATTCTTGCTGTATAGCACTGGAGCATAAACATTTATGAAATAAAACATTTCTTTGGTATTCTTATCTTCAAGCTTCACTGCCACCCAAAATCAAGATTTAGAGAAAGCTTTTAGCATAAAATAAGAATCAATACAAAATGTGAAAATACCTCCAAAGGCTCCACAGGAGCTCTAAGTAACACCGATACTATTTCTCCCAAAAAAAATGGCAAGGAAAGGATCTCTTCTTCTACTACTTTAGTTTCATGTAAAAACAAAATTTGCAGATTTTCTCTTCTTACTAAGTCTTTGACAACATGGGATTTAATAGGGTTTCTGAGTCCTTATATGTTCCAAGTGACAACTTTCATTTAAACTTAGAGTAATTCGCCTTACCTCCACCAGACTTAGCGCTCTTGTGTTCTCTATTGCTTACGTTTTTTAGAATTTATGTGATTTGAGATTGATTGCCTTACATAATGTATTGGTCGATGTTTTCTTCCCTTATTTCCTTTTTAGTGGGTATTCTGCATTTTTGATGGTTTTCTAGTTGTTGACTAGAGGTGTTACTTCCCTAGTTAAATTTCTTCTTGGGGATTCTTGTTAATATCTTCCCTTCTCCCTCCACTGATCCCTGAGGCTCCAGAGACACAAGCTCATCTCCTTTGTCTCTACAATCGGGACTTAATGGAATGGGTGATAGATGAGAGAGTTGGGGACGAGTGACATTAACAACAAGGGCTACCTTCACCAGGTCACCTTCCTAGGTCTCTCTTTCTTCTCCCTCGATAGTATCATCCTATCCTTACATCAAGTTTTCTTCATGTCCCAGAGTTTCTATCATGACAATTGACTCCTCATGCTTTGTATTGTATTGGGATAAAGATTCAAAAGGATTAGCCAAGGAGGAGGCACTATGCTGGGCTAAATATTTAGAGTTCTTGGATCCACCTTTCCCACAATTTTTCCCCTTTTTTTGAGTGTGTCATTGATTATCATGTGAAAGGGGAACTTCTTCTCCATTTCCAGCCTGAGCTTTCTTATAGTTATGGGTGAAATTCCCATACTCATGACAAATCTTGCACTTGAATGGTTTTTTTTCATATTCAAGAGATTGAGTATGCTTCCATTCTCCTTAGGTCAAAATGATCTGAGAGGGGAGGCCTTTCTCTAGGTCCACTTCAATGCATATTTTTGTGCATGCAATATGTTGGCTTTCGGTTCTGCTCGATCTAGATAACTTCCAATGCTATTCCCAATATCTTTCAAGAATTCATCGCTTCAAAAAGACGGGGGAAGATGAGGAATCTTGGCCCATACAGGCACTATTGTAGAGATATCCTCATACAAATTGAAGTCCAAGGACCAGGTATTCAGATACATTCCTCTTGAACTGAAAAAATAAGGCCCATTTCGAAATATAATATCTCTATCCTCCTTACATTCAAAGACAAATACAAAAAAAATGTTTCCTACTGTGAATACTCCTGTTAGGGTCCTAGGGTTCTTGAGGTCAAATGTATTTGCCTTATTCATTTATTTTCAGGTTTTGAGTAGCATTTTAGCCTGTGAATACTGTTGTTGCCATAGTTTCAAAGTCATTGTTCAACATCATTGAAATTGTGAAAGAGTCTCAGTCAATAGAAGTCAGATGTTTATAAAGTTAATCAGGGTTAAAATGGATTATGGTCAGTCTTCATTGATCAAAACCGTTCAAAATGAGTTTGTTAATTAAGTCTAAGGTTCTGTTGGGTATGGGTTGGTTCATTAAAATATTTCGCTAGTTATGATTTATACTTCTATTCCTATTTTATATACTCCATACTTTCCCATCATATATCCTATTTCCTTACCTCCCTTCAGACATACACCCCCACCCCATTCTAAACCCTCCTTCTAAACATCATTGTCTACATCCCTCCAATCATTCTTACCATCATTACATACCCTCATGCCTAATCATTATCGTTCATGTATCATACTCCTAAACATTGTCATTCCCATAACCCCTAAATTAATGACAAGTTAATCAACAGGAAAAGAAAAATCAATCAAATGACAATGGTGATCGAATTAATGAGTATACTAAAGGAGAAAATACAAAGGCATAGTCCAAATTTTCCATACCTCCCTTGTCTCATTGTTCGCTCATGAAAATTGCACCCATTCTAAAAACACGGTAGTAGTACAAAAGTTTAGAGGGCAAACCTAGCAAGCACAGTGTCAAAAAATATTTGATTCTCACTGTAGGAGACCGCTGCACAAACGCTACAAGAAATTTGGAAATCACATAGTGTTGCGCAATTGCTGCACAACGTTCTCCAGTACCTTGCAGAGAAGACACAAAATTATGAAATGGTTCTCTTCAGATTCTGAGGTAGGATACATCATCCTTCATCACAATTTGTTTTGAAAGCTTAGCCTCAACCGAATAATGTTTGATTAAATGCGTTGCTATCTAATTGTTGCGTAATGCCCTGTTTTCATTTCTATTCGAGTTTAGGGATCGAACCATGGGCCTAGGGTTCTTTTAGGTGGTGTCAAATCTTGAGTGGGTTGGGTACAAAAACCTATTAATTCCTTAACACTTACACCTACCTCATTACTCTCTCTTCATACTATGCATAATGTGTAAGATTGATAGGCAGAGTCTTTTCGACATTTGTGAGAGAACCAAATTACCTGTTCCCATTGCATTCTTTGCATAGGTATAACGTTGTCATACTACCATCCAACCAGTGTGTCATGATTCCAAATAAAGCATGTCATGTAGTTTTTAAAAGACACATGGATACCACTTCTAGCAGGAGAAAAAACAGAGGGGAGGTAGTGCGTATCGAGCCTAGAAACATAGAACTTATCAATTCTGATTTGGTTATTAGAGTATCCTTTGAGCACACTCGTTGCATTTATTTTTGTGAGAAGATACAGTCTCATGACCACCATGTACAACTTGCAAGAATGTTTTCTTTAAATTTCAAAGGGGAATAGAGTCAAGCTGGGTAATTTGGTGTTTGTGATTATAGAGAAGATTGTTTCTGATGCTACAACCATTCCTTTGGAATGTGAACATTGGTTTAAGGGACAGGAGTTAGATGAAACATATTTCAAGGAGTTTGTTAGGCCTTAGTTTAAAGATAAACATGATACTAATTTTCCCAGAATTTACCTAATAAACTAATACAGTCAGTTGTAAAAGTGATCCAAAGCTATTTTACCTATGAGAGTAGGTTTAGTGAGGTATACCGGTATCATATCAGACTTCTCATGCATTTTACTGCCAAGAAGAGTTTGAATTTTCCATTTTATTTGTTTGAAAGTCTAGGTAAAATGGTTGAGAGGGTGAAAGCAAAGCAAGATAAGCATATGCCCAGTCTTTTCCATTTTTTCATTGATTAAGTTGTTAGTGTTGCATGATCTAAAGAAGAGGAAGATATCATGGGATAGCTTCTTATCAAGTGTGGATCTACTACCTCACGCAAAAATCTCCCCAATGGAGACTTATGAAGAAGAAGAGGAACCTAAAACTGAGGCAATAATGAATCAAGCAGCCAAAGAAGTGGTCCAGGACAAAAAGATAATGAGTAAGGGGAAAGAAAAAATGCTAGCAGTAGAGGAAACACAATTTTTATTCAGACCAAGAACCAGGTTAAGGACCAAGCAAATCATTAAGGAGCCAACTCCTCAACAAACTGTTACTATTCCAGAAGACAGGTTAGAGAAAGACACATGTGAAGCATAAAATGTCCAAATGGAGGAAGACAAAGACAATGATATTGCCAAATTACAAGATATTCTTTCCAACACACACATCAAAATTTCCTACTTGTAGAGGCAGAATATGGAACTTAGACATAAAACATCATAGGCAGCTCTACAAGTAGAGGGTAACACATCTAAAGGGCCTTCTAAACATACTGCATAAGAGAAAGGCAAATAAGTGATAGATGGTGAAGACATGGAAGAACCTAAAATGCAACCAATGAAACCTATGAATAGAGCAACAAGGGCTACAGTTGGGTGGAAAGAACAAGTGGAAGAAACATTTCAGACAACAAAGAAACCAGTGTTTGATGAGTGGAAGGAATATCTAAGGTTGCTCGAAGAAATTATAATTTTCCAAAGGCAAGCTGACCATATAGCAGAGAACAATGAAAAATATAAGAAGGTCGTCAATGAGACCATCAAATAAGTTTATACTCATATTGCAGAAGCCTTGGATGCAGTTGATGGAGCCAAAAAGTTCATGTAATGGACTCTTCCCCTACTCAAGAATTTAAAAAATTATTACATGAGAAATTTGATTTAGAGGAAGAGGTTGAGGCTAATAAAGCAAAAGTTTTCAAAGGCTAGGAGGCAGTTGAAAAAATAGAAAAAGACATATGGAAGTTTTCCCACACAACCAAGGCCAAAGCCACAACCACAGTTACAACCAGCTAGAGAAACTAAGACCTCCTGCAAAGATGTTAAGTCCTCATCGAGTAGACCTTCATCCAGTAAAAAGAGAAGGAGGTAATATGTTTGAATCATAATATTTTGTCAGTTATTGGATATTTCACCTTGTGTAGTAGAGATTATTTTTCATTTTTGGGGATAATGATGGATAAATTTTATAGTTTTGGATGTTGTTTGGGAGACATAAGGCTTAAGTGATCAGTTGTTGGTCTTAGTTCTGTTTTGAAGTGGGAAGGACAATGGTTTGGTAACTTAATTGACCTTCAATTACTTACATGAATTATCAACCAGGGCTAGTAAACCGATGAAGTGTATGTGCACTATTTGTACTATAAGTCTTTTATTACTCACGCAAATTCTAAATTAAATTGAGTTATTGAGATGCACATGTCTTCTATGAGTAAATTAGTTATTCCTAGAAAATAAGATTAACTCTACAATGATGATCACACTCTCTTGCTTTCAAACAAAACTACTTTTTCTTATAAAATTTCACTCTTTGCTTTGAAATAAAAATCTCACCCTTATGCATAAATATAAATCAATCCCACACTTTGCATAAATGAAAATTATATACACACTCATTTGCAAAAATGAAAATTACTCTTAATCTCATACTTAAAGAAAATCACACATCTGCATAACACACTTGCATGAAAATAAAATGAAACAAACTCTTGCTTTAAACACTCACACCTACTTAAATTAAAGATCACACATGTTTGAATTTAACAATTAATTCTGCGAATGAATCTACTATCTATAAGAAAGATGAAATTATATCTATTTGACTGAAATGTAAAATTATGTCACTGCTGCTATGCTCTATCCATGTGCATTCAAAATTTGAATAGTAGAAATGATTATCAAAATGATCTTGACTCAAATATAAAAGAAATCGAAAACGCAAATACTCAATTGAATAAACAAAAATCTATGAAGATAATTACTAACTGCAGAAAAGGAAATCCTTATTGTCTTGAGGGGGGCCTCCATGAGAAGCAGGAAATCACTACATTATCGATCAAGTACTTAACCATGTATGAATGCTTACCAAGAAAACAAAATGATTCTTTAAAAACAGAGTATGAATAACATAATTTTAGTCTTGTTGTCACGTCGTTACCACTGTGTTCATTTCTACCGAGAGGCATATTTATAGAGCTCATGGAAATTAATTGTTCAGAGCTATACACCTAATCCCTATCAACATAAACTAAATTTGAATTGAAAAGATAACATCATATAATTCTCCCATGATTTTCTATGATCGAAGCAAATCATGAGGCACACATCTCGTTCTTTCTCGCCTGTTGTCGACTACAGAGGTTGATTTCACCTTTGAACTCATTACTGGGACCCGTTTCCATCGATTTGGCTCATGAGAGTAGGAGGAAATCATTAATTTCGTCAATTTCCACCTACCCATATATTTTTCTTCCCACCTGGCACCTTGGAACCTGTCAAACCACAAACTTGGTTGCAGAATTGTGTATTAGCTGCAAAATCATTGTAATTCGGTAGTTGAAGTAAACATTAAACTAAATAATAAAGAACATTATCATTTTATGAAATAAAAGACAATTGTATACCTGCCATGTCATAATTCTTGTAACTTGATGCACAATGTGTTACTATGAAGATAAAAAGAAATAGATGGGGTGAAAAAGGATGTCAAAAACAAGTAATTGAAGCTAATGAAGCAAACGTTTTTAGAGGCTAGGAGGCAGTTGAAAAAATACAAAAAGACATATGGAAGCATGCCCACACAGCGAATGCCAAAACCACAACCATAGTTACATCCAGCTAGAGAAACTAAGACCTCCTGCAAAGATGTTAAGTCCTCATCTAGTAGACCTTCATCCAGTAAAAGGAGAAGAAGGTAATGTGTTTGAATCATAATATTTTGTCAATTATTGGAGATTTCACCTTGCGTAGGAGAGCTTATTTTGCATTTTTGGGGGGAATGATGGATAATTTTTGTATTTTTGGATGTTGTTTTGGAGACACAAGGCTTAAGTGATCAATTGTTGGTCTTATTTATGTTTTGAAGTAGGAAGGACAACCCAACCTCAAATAATTTTAATTTTTGTTGCGCATTGTTGCTCAAGTGCTGAATGGGTGATTCTAAAGGATACATGCATGAGAAAAGACATCTGAAGGCCCCACTCCAACTCAACAGTGTTATCATCATCCCCCTCAGCTCATTTTTTCAGCCACATCCTGTAGCCACACCAAGGTGGAGCCCACTGCGCGAGTGTTGCATAACACATTTATCAATGGTTTCTTGTCTTTTTGTCAAGGTTTGGACATTTCTATTTTGTATAATTGGTGATGTGGATAAAAGGCACAGATAGAGGTCGAAGAAGTGGATAAGATAACATTGTTTTATTTGGAGTTGTTGTTGCAGCTTTGGTTCTAGTTTTTACTTCATTATTCGTTTTAAACATAGATGTTTCTATTTCTATTAGTTTCGATCCACTTAGTGAATAGATGATACACTAAACCTAGTATATGTTTTTACTATGTCAAATTATATTTAAGCCAAAGAAAATATGAAGAAAAGGTTCATATTTGGGAGAATACTAGTGCACGTGTGTTCATTTTGTTTGATAAATTTATCAGTTTTGTGTTTGCCATATTACCTAGAGATTCATGTGGCATGCATTTTGAGTTCTGTGCTATTTTTTCATGTGTTATGCTATTCATATATCTGTTTATCTTTCATTCTTATGATGCTTCTAAAACAATTTTTTGAAATTCATCTTATTTGATGTCCTAAAGTATTTTTTATCTTTTGAAATTATAATGGAATACACTCTGGCTTAAGTGCTCCTTTCCCAACTTCTTCCCAATATTTGATCAAAATTTATGTCGCAGAATTCAGAACTTGTTTAATTCTTTGTGCATGTGATTAAATATTGCTATGTATCCTTTTATTTCTTCAATTTTTCTCACTTTAGTACTTTAGATGTTATAGCTTGGAATCTTACCTACCTTTCCTCTGTTATAATAGGTTTTCATGTATGCACTGATACTTTTGTGTCGAGATCTGAATTATTGTTCCATACAGTGGCTATCCTTCTCAAGTTTTCCTACCACCATTTTCAACCAAGTTACCTCTATAGACCTAATCTATGCAATCCCTAAGCTTAAGCGTTATTTACCTTTAGATCTTTTTTGGTGAGGGAGCCCCCTCTGGTTAGAAAGGACCCATTTCTAGCCCAAAGCAGTTTGTGGTTATCCCCTATAAACATTTCTCGGCCTAGAGGTCCAATTATAGGGTGATAACATAGTGGTGCCATTGTCGAGGACCGAGAGTCAAAGTTTCTGTGGGAAGATGTATTGCTTTGAGAGTTATATCGTAGCCCTGGGGGTGATAGGTTGTTAGGCATTCATAGGCTGAAAATCACCTTATCCTGTGTTGGGATTAGTTGCATGTGAAATTGTGTGAGAAAATATGGCTTCCAGGAGACACACTAGGCAAAACCCTGATCCAAATCCTCTCGAGATTGTAAATATTCCTAAACAACTACTTAGGAAAATAAGAGCATCCAAGGAGAGTCAAGGGAGTAATATCCCTCTTGAAAGGTCCTGCTCTTTGCCTAAAATTTTGAGCACAGTTGATAAATTCCATTTATCTTTTGAACACCCTCTGTCTAGGACTAGGTATTGGTCTTGTATTTTTGGAGTCGTTGTGGATGAATCCACTTTTAGTCCTTACATCTCACTTCCAAAGACCGAATTTGGTAGAAATATATTGCAACAATTCATAAAAATTAAAGGTATAGTCACTAAAGTACAATAGACTGTTGAGAAAGAAGTTCTTCTTCAAAAAATAGTTCATTCACCAAACATAGATCCTAGTTAATATGTTGTCCCTACATCTGCTGTTTCTTCTTTTATAGTTACTCCAAGTCTATTTTTTAGTGCATCTCCTATATTTTTCATTGTTCCTACATCATATACCATAGTCACCACTTAAAAAACTGTTTTACTGCCTTCCCTTTCATCTACACTAATTGCCACCACAACAAACTCATCATCTAGTCAAACAACGACTATGGAAACAAGGTATGCCCCTCTGGTTTTACCTGCTCAGTTACATGACTTTCCTCAGAATTATGGTCAAAGAATCCCTTAGTATGATGGCATTGGTGAAACTACTGCCAAACAACATGTAGATAAAGTCAATGATTTCGTGGACCTTGAAGAAGTTGATCACGAGGATGTAAAGATGAGGTTGTTTTCACAGAGTTTCTCCAGAGAAGTAACAATTAGTTTACAGGTGTTAGAGCCAAATATTTTGCTACTTATCAAGAACTGGAGGATGTATTCATTGCAAGATGGGGCAAGAAAAAGAACGCTTTACAATTCCTTGCTGAATATGACAATTTAAAAAGACATCCCGGTGAAACAGTCCAGGACTTTTCAACATGGTTCAATAAAGTGTACAACCCTATTCGAACGGATATAAACCCCCTCCTGGATTAGATTTACTTCATTACCCCAATGGTTTTGATCTTGAGATGGTTGACCAACTCAGGGAAAGAAATCTAGCAACACTTGAAGATATGCAGAGTAATGCAGTCAGTGTGGAGGAAAATTTATTGGTGAAGAAATCTAAGATGAAATCAGAGAGAAGAGTAACAATAAAGGAAGAACCTGCTACCTCATCTGATGCAAAGTTAGATACCCTAGTCAAGACCATGGATAAAATGATGGAAAAAATAACATTGTCTAATAGGGTTACTGCTAGAGAACCTCAAGGAGGTCCACAAATTCGAAATCCAAATTTCAGAAGGCAGCCACAAGTCCAAATTAAACAAAGGGAGAAAAAGGGTCCAAAACAACCATAGCAGCAAGTGAGACCACCTTTCCAACAAAATTATGCACAAGATCAAGATGAGGAAGATGAGCAGGAACCTGAGGATCAAATTCACTTTTTTGGTGATAGGAAGCAAACTATATATTTGACCAAAGAAGACCAAGAGCAAGAACAGTTCGAAAATTTTGTGACAAAGGAAGAAGATTTGTTGTTTTCTTAGTCCCAAGATGATATGATGATGGCTGAATCTGAAGAGTACAAAAAGGGTTATAAAAATGCCATCATGCAGGCCCAAAGGCAGTATAATTTAAGGAGAAGAAACGTGGGAAACAGTTCAGCAAAGAAGGATGTAGTATCTAGCAGTGCAAAGAAAGATGTGCCAAGTAGTAGCAGTCAAAAGAAAGATCCACCAATCAACATTTTGTAGAGGAAAGATGATTCTTCTAAGGATAATGCAGACAAGAAAGATTCAATCCCTAAGGAGGCAGAAAGGACACAAAATCCTTTTAATTTTGAGACTGAACTTGCCAAGCTCAAAATTTCTATTCCTCTAGGTGAACTACTGAAAAATGATTAGTATAGGACTCAAATTTTAAAGGCTTTGAGGATTGACAAGACTTCTGATATTGTCAACATAATTGATGATCATCCTGCTATCATTTTCAAGCCAAAAATTGATGACAAGGGTCAAGATGGTGAAGTGACCCCTTTCTATGTGAGTCTAAATGTGCATGATCAAATTCTTCACAATGCTATGCTGGATTTCGAGGCTTCCCATAACCTGATGCCAAAGGTAATCATGGAGAGGCTTGGGCTTGATATCACTAGACCATACAAGGACCTGTACTCTTTCGATTCTAGCAAGGTGAAGTGTTTGGGATTGATAAAGGATCTAACATTCTCCCTACCTTAGATTCCCTCCAAGAACATGGTCATGGATATTGTTGTAGTAGACATACCTCCCAAGTTTGGCATGCTCCTATCTAGGTCATGGATAACAAAATTGCAAGGTGAAATGCAGATCAACATGTCTTACATCACTATGAAGTTCACTCTAATTTAGACTCTTTTGTTTTGTTTAATGTTGGCTATCCTGAAGAAGAAAAAACAAGTTTAGTAATTATAACAAAATTAAAAGAAGGAGAAAACAAAAAATAGGATAACAAGGAAAATAAAGAATTAGGTAGCAAAACAATTAATAAGAAATCTGAATATTTGAAGGCCAAGATGAGTGAAGAAGAAGGGGAAAAACAACACCTTTGGAACATGAATTTTGATGGTGTAGCAAGTAAAGAAGGTGTTGGTGCAGGTGTATGGATAGTCAGCCCCGTAGTTGGAAAGAACAAATTATGTTTCGACAAACTAACTTTTGATTGCACAAATAATGTAGCGGAGTATGAGGCACTCCTCTTGGGTTTGCAGGTCTTAAAGAAGTTGGGAGCTAGAAGGATAGTTGTCTATGGAGATTCAAAATTAGTTATAAAGAAGATTCAAGGTGAGTACCAAATAAAACATCCTAGAATGTGTGCTTACCAGAATGTTGTCCTAGATTGTTTGCAGAATTTTTCTGAGTATAATTTTTCAGTTATTCCTAGAAGACAAAATGTTGTTGTAGATGCTTTAGCTACATCAGCTTATGACTTTGAAATTCCTAGTAGAACTAAAGGGAAATATAAATTTGAAGTTAAATACAAGCCCACTATCCCAGATAATATGAAGCATTGGCAGGTTTTTGAGAATGACAAGCAACTAGGAAATTTTTTGTTGATGAAGGAATAATTTGCCAAGATGTGGCTTGAGAATGACTGCGAATGGGAAGATGATGATAAGGAAAATTTTATAAATCAGATTAAAGAATATTTGGATAGGCATGGGACATAATTGAAGGTGTTGCAATTAAAGGATAATGTCATTCCGAGAGGGATGGTACCACTGGAAGAGATTTTTGACCAAAATGATGTAGCTAAAAGGCCGAAATTGGAGCTTACTAAGACCAGAATAGAGGATTATAACATAGGTACAACATACAAGACCAAGATGGTTAAAATGTCCAAAACTCTAAGTCCAGAAATGAAGCAAAAGTATTTAGATTTGTTGAAGGAAATTTATGATATTTTTGCTTGGGGATATGAGGATCTGAAGGTTATGACAATAGTATCATCCATCACATAATAAAAATTAAAGAGGATCAAAAGCCACTCAAATAGAAGTTGCGGAGAACAAATCCTGTTTTGATTCCTTTGATAGAAAAGGAAGTAAGAAAGTTATTTGACATTGGTATCATATTAACTCTCAGATTCTTTAAATGGTTGTCTAACTTAGTTCCAGTCAGAAAGAAAACTGGAGGAATCAGGTTGTGTGTGGATAAAAGGAATTTGAACAAGGTATATCTCAAGGAAAATTATCCATTGTCCAAGATGGATCATATTCTTCAAAAGGTGGTGGGTGCAAGAAGGATGTCACTGCTGGATGGTTTTTCAGGATACAACTAGATTCTTGTTCATTCGAAGGATCAAGACAAGACTTCATTTAATACACTGTGGGGTACCTTCAAATATGCTAAAATTCCTTTCAACCTGATGAACGAGGGAGCCTACATTTCAACGAGATATGGATATATATTTTGTAGATGAGAAGGATAAATTTTTAGTGATATATATTGATGACATCATTGTCTATTCACAGTCAGACGAAGATCATTTGCAACACTTGAGGGAAGTTTTTGAAAAGTGCAGAAAATATGGCATCTCGCTGAATCCCAAGAAGTCTTTGTTTGGGTTGGAAGAAGGAAAATTGTTAGGACATATAATTTCTAAAGATGGCATTAGAATAGATCCTAGAAGAATAGAGGCAATTCAGAAAATGGACCTTTCAAGAAACAAAAAGAAACTCAGTCCTTTATTGGTAGGATAAACTTCTTAAGGAGATTCATCCCCAACTTGGCATAAATTTTGAGGGAAATTACAGACATGCTAAAAAATACAGCGAGGTTAAATGGAATGAAGAAACCAGAAAATATTTCAACGAGGTAAAATCTTCCTTGTCCCATGCTCTTGTACTTATCAGTCCAGATTACACCCAAGATTTTATCATTTTTTCATTTGCTTCAAAGCATAGTATAGCAGTTGTCCTAATGTAGAAGAACCAACAAGGTGTAGAGCAGCCAATAGAATTTTTCAACAGGACTCTCAGAGATGCTGCCCTCAAATACAACATTATGGAAAAGCATGCCTTTTCTCTGGTGAAATCTTTAAAGGATTTCTAGGTGTACATTTTTCATTCACACATTATTGCTTATGTGCCAAGTTCTGTTATGAAGGATATTCTTACTCAAAATGATCTGGAAGGTAGGAGAGGTAAGTGGATCACTTCAATACTTGAGTATGACATAGAGATTAAACCCACAAAGCTAATTAAAGGGAAAGGACTGGTGAGGATGATGGCAGAATCAAATTTGCATGCACTTGAAATCAATTTCTTGGCTGCCCTGTCAGAGGAGGATGATTCAAGGTCAGTTCAATAGGTATCAGAAAAATTTACTGTTTCTCCTTGGTATGCAGACATTTTGTATGTGTTGCAACACTTGCAAGCACCTCCAGGTTTGACCAAAACTAAAGCCCGATTCCTTAAATTAAAAGTGGTCAAATTTTTCATAATAAAGCAGTTTTTGTATTGGAAAGATCCTAGTGGTATGCTGAATTTTCTACTTGAAGATGAAGCATAGAAGACCATAGAGGATTTTAATAAAGGGGATTGTGGTAGATTTTTTTTTGGAAGACCATTGTAAACAAGATTCTAAGGGTTGAGTTTTATTGGCTGACTCTATTTGTTGATGTATATAAGAGGGTTGTCAATTGTCGTGAATGCCAGATTTTCCAAGGAAGAAAGAAATTTCTCCCGCTGCCCCTTAAACTTATTGCAGTTTAGTCACCATTTCAACAGTGGAGACTTGATTTCATCGGTGAGATTCACCCTGATTCATCTAGACAACATAAAATGGATATTACTAGCAACTGATTATTTTACCAAGTGGATTGAGGTAGTCCTAACTAGACATGGTACAAACACAGTTATCATTCAGTTTTTGGAAGGAAATATTTTGTCCAGATTTGGCTACCCACAAAAAATCATCACAGATAATGTTGCTACTTTTAGATAAAAGAAAATGGTGGATTTCTGTCATAAATATAACATTATTCTTGGACACTCAACAACCTATTACCCTCAGGGTAATGGCTTAGCTGAATCTTCCAACAAGAGCCTGGTCAACATAATTAAGAAACTGTTGCAAGAAAACAAAAGAAGTTGGCATAAGAAGCTAGTGAATGCATTGTGGGTTGACCAGGTAAGCACCAAAAATTCAATAGGCATGTCTCCTTTTCAATTAGTTTATGGAACAAATGCAATTTTTCCTTCTTCATTAGGAGTTCCAGTGATGAAGTTGTTACAGGAGGCTGAAGTGGAACCCAATGATATACAGAGAAGAATCAATCAGATGATCCAACTCTAGCAGTCTAGAGAAGAGGTGTTTAGGAATACTCAACTGATACAAGACCGGATCAAAAAGATTTATGACAGAAGGACCAAGGCAATTGATTTTCAGATTGAATATTTGGTGTTGAAATGGGATGCTAGGAATGAGGAGAAAGGGAAGCACGAGAAGTTTGAAAATTTGTGGAAAGGACCTTTCAAAATTGTTGCTTTCTGGGGAAAAAATGCCTATTTGCTTAAAGACCTATTAGGAGAACTACTTGGAGGAGGGTCTGTCAATGGCAGGCTGTTGAAACATTTTCTCACTTGAATTTCAGCTGATCCAACACTCCATTATATATACCAGTTTACTTTCAATATTTTGGGCGTGGGCGATTAACATTGGAATTTGAAGCTCCAAGTGAAGGCCCTAAGATTCCAGTGATCGACTGCCATATGTAAGTTTAATCAGTCAGTTAGTTAATTTTCACTCAGTCCATTACATTTTCAGTGTCTATGTTTGACTCCATTGCCCAATGGTCTGATTAGGCTACTAGTCTGTGTTAATGTTCTTGGCACCTCACTAGGAGGATTCCATCCCCATTGGAGCCAATGTTAGGGTCCTAGGGTTTTTGAGGTCAAATGTATTTTCCTTATTCATTCATTTTCAGTTTTTGAGTAGCATTTTAGCCTATGACTACTGTTGTTGTCATAGTCTCAAAGTCATTGTTCAACATCATTGAAATTGTGAAAGAGTCTCAGTCAATGGAAGTCATGAAGTTAGATGTTTATAAAGTCAATTAGGGTTAAAAGGGGTTATGTGTTAGTATTCATCGATCAGAACCATTCAAAATGAGTCTATTTTAGTATAAGGTTTTGTTGGTTATGGGGTCTGGTTCATTAAAATATTTCGCCAGTTATGATTTATACTTCTATTCCTATTTTATTTACTCCATACTTTCCCATCATATATCCTATTTCCCTTCATACATACACCCCCTACATATATGTTCACATCCAAATATACATATACACACATACCCCCCCCCTCTCATTCTAAACCCGCCTTCTAAACATCATTGTCTACATCCCTCCATTCATTCCTACCATCATTACATACCCTCATGCCTAATCATTATCGTTCATGTATCATACTCCTAAACATTATCATTCCCATAACCCCTACATTCATGACAAGTTAATCAAAAGGAAAAGTAAAATCAATCAAATGACAATGGTGATCGAATTAATGAGTATACTAAAGGAAAAATACAAAGGCGCAGTTCAAATTTTCCATACTACCCTTGTCTCACTGTTCACTCATGCAAATTGCGCCCACTCTAAAACCGCAGCAGGAGTACATGAGTTCATAGGTCAAACCCAACAAGCATAATGTCAAAACAAATTTTATTCTCACTATAGGAGATTGCTGCACAAACGCTACTCAGAAATATGGAAATCGCACAATGCTATGTAACGTTCTCTGGTACCTTGCAGAGTAGACACACAATCATAAAATGGTTCTCTTTAGAGTCTGAGGTAGGATACATCATCCTTAATCACAATTTGTTTTTAAATCTTGGCCTCAGTTAATTAATGTTTGATTAAGCACGCTATGACCCAATTTATGCGTAACACCCTATTTTCATTTTTGTTCAAGTTTAGGGATCAAACCACAGTCCTAGGGTTCGTGTAAGTGGTGTCAAAGCTTGAGTGGGTTGGGTAAATAAATCCTGTTAAGTCCTTAGCACTTACACCTACCTCATTACTCTCTCTTCATACTATGCACAACATGTTTTAATCAAGACTGATAGGCAGAGTCTTTTCAGCATTTGTGAGAGAACCAAATTACCTGTTCCCATTGCGTTATCTGCATAGGTATAACGTTGTCATACCACCATCTAACCAATGTTCCATGAGTCTAAATAAAGCCTGTCCTGTAGTTTTTAAAAGACACATGAATACCACTGCTAGCAGGAGCAAAAACATCTTGTTAAGTCCTTAGCACTTACACTTACCTCATTACTCTCTCTTCATACTATGCACAACATGTTTTAATCAAGACTGACACGCAGAGTCTTTTCGACATTTGTGAGAGAACCAAATTACCTGTTCCCATTAGGTTGTCCACATAGGTATAACATTCATACCACCATCTAACCAGTGTGCCATGAGTCTAAATAAAGTCTGCCATGTAGTTTTTAAAAGACACATGAATACCATTGCTAGCAGGAGGAAAAACAAAGGAGGGAAGGTAGTGCCAATCGAGCCCAAAAACCTAGACCTTATAAGTTCTGATGCGGCTATTAGAGTAGCCTTTGGGCACACTGGTTGCATTTATTTCTATGAGAAGATATAGTCTGATGGACACCATGTACAACTTGAAATCATGCTTACTTTAAATTTTAAAGGGGGATAGAGTTAAGCTGGGTAATTTGGAGTTTGTGATTACAGAGAATATTGTTTCTGATGCTACAACCATTCCTTTGCAAGGTGAAAACTAGTTTAAGGGAAATGGGTTAGATGGAACATATTTCGAAAAGTTTGTTATGCCTTAGTTTAAAGATAAATATGATACTACTTTTCCCAGAACTTGCCTATTAAACCATTACAGTTAGCTGCACAAAGTGATCCAAAGTTATTTTACCTATGAGGGTAGGTTTAGTAAGGTATATCAGTATCATATCAGACTTCTCATTCATTTTACTTCCAAGAAGAGTTTGAATTTTCCATTTTATTTGTTTAAAATTCTGGGTAAAATGGTTGAGAGGATGCAATCAAAGTGAGATAAGCATATGCCCAGTCTTCCATTTTTCATTGATTAAGTTGTTAGTGTTGTGTGGGCTGAAGAAGAGGAATATATCATGGGAGAGCTTCTTGTATAATGTGGGTCTGCTACCTCACACATTCATCTCCCCAATGGAGGCTCATGAAGAAGAAGATGAACAAAAACTGAGGCAATAATGAAACAAGCAGCAAAAGAAGTGGTCGAGGACAAAAAGATAACCAAGAAGGGGAAAGAAAAGGTGCCAGTAGCAGAGGAAACAAAATTTGTATTTATACCAAGAATTAGGTTGAGGGCCAAGAAAATCATTGAGGATCCAACTCCTTAACAAACTGTTACTATTCCAGAAGACAAGTTAGAGAAAGGCACAAGTGAAGCACAAAATGTCCAAATGGAGGAAGACAAAGATAATGAGATTGCCAAATTACAAGATAATATTACCAAGGCACACATAAAAATTGCCTACTTGAAAAGGCAGAATAGGGAACTTAGACATTCAACATCACAGTAAGCTCAACAAGTAGAGGGTGACACATATAAAGGGCCTTCCAAACCTGCTGCACAAGAGAAAGGGAAACATGTGATAGATGTTGAAGACATGGAAGAACCTAAAATGAAACCAAGGAAACTTGTGACTAGTGCAACAAGGGCTACAGCTGGGTGGAAAGAAAAAATGGAAGAAACCTTTCAGGCAACAAAGAAACTAGTGTTTGATGAGTGGAAGGAATATCATAGGTTGTTTGAAGAAATTGAAATTTTCCAAAGGCAAGCTGACCAGATAGCATAGAATAATGAAAAATATAAGAAGGCCATCAATGAGACCATCAAAGAAGCTAATACTCAAATTGCAAAAGCCTTGGATGCATTTGGTGGAGCCAAATAGTTCATGAAATGAACTCTTCCCCTACGTAGGAATTTAAAAAATTATTACATGAGAAATTTTATTTTGAGGAAGAGGTTGAGGCTAATGAAGAAAAAGTTGTCAAAGGCTACGAGGCAGTTGAAAAAATACAAGCAGGCATATGGAAGTGTGCGCACATAGTGAAGGAAAAATCCACAACCACAATTACAGCGATCTAGAGAAACTAGGGCTTCCTGCAAAGATGTTAAGTCCTCATCTAGTAGACCTTCATCCATTAAAAAGAGAAGGAGGTAATGTGTTTTAATCATAATATTTTGTCAGTTACTGGAGATTCCACCTTTCATAGCAGAGCTTATTTTGAATTTTTGGGGATAATGATGGATAAGTTTTGTAGTTTTGGATGTTGTTTGGGAGACATATGGCTTAAGTGATTAGTTGCTGGTCTTAGTTCTGTTTTTAAGCGGGAAGGACAACCCAACCTCAAAGAATTTACATTTTTGCTAGACACTGCTGTGCAAGTACTGACTGGGCGGATTTTGAAGGATACACGCATGGGAAAAGACATATGGAGGGCCCCACTCCAACTCAACAACGTTATCTTCATCCCCCTCAACTCATTTTGTCAGTGACAAGCTATAGCCATGCTAAGATGGAGCCCACTATGCAAGTGTTGCGTAACACATTTATCAAATGTTTCTTTTCTTTTTGTCAAGGTTTGGACATTTCTATTTTGGATAATTGGCGATGTGGATAAAAGGCATGGATAGAGGTCGAAGAAGTGGATAAGATAACATTTCTTTACTTGGAGTTTCTATTACAGTTTTAGTTCTAGTTTTTACTTCAGTATTAGTTTTAAAGCTAGATGTTTCTATATCTATCAGTTTTGATCCACTCAGTGGATAGGTGATACATTGAACCTAGAATATGTTTTTACTATGTCAAATTGTATTTAAGCTGAACAAAATATGAATAAAAGGTTCATATTTGGAAGAAGACTAGTGTATGTGTTTTCATTTTGTTTGATAAAGTTATCAGTGTTGTGTTTGCCATATTAGCCAGAGATTCATGTGGTATGCATTTTGAGTTCTATGTTATTTTTCATGTGTTATGCTATTCATATATTTGTTTTCTCTTTCATTCTTATGCTATTGCTAAAACAATTTTTTAGAATTCGTCTTATTTGATGTCTTAAAGGATTGTTTATCTTTTGAAATTATAATGGAAAACCCTCTGGGTTAAGTGCTCCATTCCCACCTTCTTCCCGATATTTGATCAAAATTTATGTCACAGAATTCAAAATTTGTTTAATGCTTGTGCATGTGATTAAATATCACTACGTATCCTTTTTTTTCTTCAAATTTGTTCACTATACTACTTCAAATGTTATATCTTGGAATCTTACCTACCTTGCCTTTGTTATAATAGGTTTTCATGTATGCATTGATAATTTTGTGTTTGGATCTGAATTATTGTTCCATATAATGGTCCTCCCTCTCAAGTTTTCCAACCACCATTTCAACCAAATTATCTCTACAAACCTGGTCTCTGCAGTTTCTGAGCTTAAGTGTTATTTAGCTTCAAACTTTTTCTAGTGAGGAAGCCCCCTCCGGTTAGAAAGGACCAATTTCTAGCCCAAAGAGGTTTGTGGTCACCCCTATAAATCTTTCACAGCCTAGAGGTCCAATTATAGGGTGATAAAAACTCCAAGATTTCTTTTCATCATGGATTTCTAGGATTTGTCAGCCCACTATTCAACAGATTTGGGTGAGAGCCACACACCCATAAACTTCCCAATCAACGATCTGTCAATGAAGGTTACAGATGTACTTCTTAAGCCCAAAGGAAGAGAAAATGGTGATATATTCTTTTTATTTTTGAAAAAAACATTCTTATGTTCCTTTGGCCTGGGATTGGATTTAAGCATTGAGATCAATGCACAAAAGGAATCCTCCTCATTGCAAAGGGGAAGGGCCCCTTTCTAGCCCAATGCCATTTGAAAGTCAACGATAGAGATGTTGATAAACTACGTAGAAGAATAATGGATCTAAAAGTCACAACCCATTAACAGAGCTCAACTTCTAGGTATAATTGAAAAAAAAAACAAAGCTTGGATTTCATTCTTGGGGACTCAAGGCAAGAGGTGCATATGTTTCTTTCTATGTATGTTAATATTACATGTGAAAAGAATTTGTGATGCCATTTAATATATGAATGTTTTACTTAATGATTAATGAATGGTTTTTCTTTTAATATTGATTCTTTCTCACACTTTGAGGTATAAACATTTATCTCTAAATTATGATATATCATCATATGACTTCAAATAATTGTCTTAGATTCAAGTTCAACCAATTTCTTATTTTTGATCAATATTCTTTGTATCAAGTTCAGTTGGGGTGGAAGTTCTTTATGACCCAAGAGGGAACACTGAACTATCTTTTTCTTGGAACCTTGAATTAACCACCAACAATCAAGTTGAAGCCTATTCCTTATTCCTAGGTCTTAAACTCACCTTGTCCTTTAGCATTCCTAAACATAGTAATGTACGAGATTCAAAGATACAATTTGACACCTTTAGTTGGGCTCTCTTCCCTCTAATGCTAGATTGTCCTTGATATTCTAGTGTATTTTTTCTCTCCTTCTTCAATTCATATTGTTTCCTTCATTCATGTCCTCCACATTAATAATTCCTATGCTTCTCATCATGCCAACCTTACATTTTAAGGAAAAATTGGACACCTTTTTGTCAATAATCGTGGCTTCACACTCATTATTCCATGATTGTTTCCCCTCTAATTATCCACAAGCCTCATTATCTTAGCATGGAATCAACTCAACGCACTTGTCATAGCCTTCAACAAATCTAGTTCTTATTGGTGTCATCCTCCTTAGCCTCAACCTTTTCTATAATTACCTTCCACACCCCTCTTAGCATTGAGATGGGATTTCACCCACATTGTGGTATGTTCAAGCCTATCCTTATAATAATTCTTTATGTGGGATTCAATGGCGATGATATGGGTAGTTATGACTTGTTTTTATAACAACCCTCTACCTAGCACTCAACTTTATCTGTATATTCGTCTTCATATTTCTGTTGCTCCATCATACCCTCTATCTATACTCCTAATTAAGTATTCATTTTTTTTTTGTTCCATTCCTTATTGGATAAGACCATAGAGAAGCACGAACTCACTACACTTAAGTCTAACCTTCAACTGCCCATACGAGATTTCAAGGGGCTCCACTCATTACTCTATCATCTCCTAGTTCTAGTCTAACAATCCAAGTAGAGGATTTCCTAGAGACTCTAGTATTAACACCTCTAGGAAATTCAACATCTTCTGGACGAATTTGAAGCCTTATATATATCCAACAAAGGATACTAGAAATCAATAATTGGAATATATGTGCAACAATTATCCCTCGGGTCATTAAAAAGAATACAAATTAAGTCAATTGATTGTCTTATTCCAAACTTGAATATGTCACTAGCCATCAATCTTAGCATGCCTCAATCTCTTTTAAGTGTTTTGTATACATGTTTTGTTATGCTCATATTATGTTTTGTTATACTCATATTAGGCTTCTTTTGCGAGGAGTATGAAGTTAGTTTTGTATGGAAATATATGCCTTCCTTCTTTGTATATTTTTTAAGATTTTCTTAAAAATCATAATTATAAACTAAAGTCTTTTAGTAATTATCAAATTATATGTTTTTTTAACAATTCTTAAATATAAATTTTATTAAGATAAATATCTACCATTTTTATAAAAAAAAAATAATAATACAAAAATAATAATTATAAAAAAAAAGTTTTAGAATAAAACTTCTATATGTGAAACTATGATTCCTACATTTCAACAAGATTATCATGTATATCACAAAATTATGATTATAATATTTCAACTAAAATATCATGTATAACACACTAACCTTAGTGTGAAAGAGAGTACTAGGTATCCATGGGTTCTTTGACCTTAATGATGAAATGGAATGGAAAGTATCCATGGGTTCTTTGACCTTAATGATGAAATGGAATGGAAAAGCTTTGAGTAGATTTATTAAGTTTAATCTAAACTCAGTGCAAAAACAAATCATTGTTTGAAATAATATCTATTTAAAGCTCAATATGAGTTGAAGTATATATTAAAATAATAAAAAAATCAAAAAAATCAATTAAATTTAATGTAAATTTACATGTTTGAAGTATATATTAAAAAAATCAGTTTAAATCAATTAAATTTTAATCAAACATAATGAAAATAAAGAGAAATATATTATATTTAAATTATAAATATATATGAAAGAAAAAATAAATATAATTTTTAATTTAAGTAATGCAAAATTATGCATATATATTTTTTTGAGATCGTAAAATAAATTATTTAATTTTTCTTTGAATTTGATTATATTTTTTTCCTTGAAATTATAGATTTTTTATTGTTTAAAATGTATTTTCAAATATATAAATTAATTTAATGTTTTAAAAATACTTAAAATTCTTAAATTATACAAAATATAAAATTCAAATTTATTATTTCAAAAAATAAAATCTAGTTAGAAATATACTTAGAAAAAGTAAAAATGTTTAATAATTAAACTAAATTTTATAAAAAAATTGAAAAAAATATTCATATTCCATTTAAAATTTAGGAAATGTAATAATATGAATAAATAAGGGTAGATAATTAAAGATAAATTTAAAAATTAATTTCGTTAATAAGGATATGAAATTTAGATTTATATTTAATTTTTTATTTTTTAAATATTAATAATATTTATTATAATTTAATTATTACAATTTTAAAAAATTATATCACTTAAATAATCTGCTAGTTATTAATAAAAATTTAAATTTAAAAACATGACAAAACGAACATGGCCCTTACAATATATTATATGGATGAGGTTTATTACATGCACACCCATTGAAAAGAGAAGAGACGCGCTCTCAAAACTCTACCCCTCATGACAAAACGAACATGGCCCTTACAATATATTATATGGATGAGGTTTATTACATGCACACCCATTGAAAAGAGAAGAGACGCACTCTCAAAACTCTAGCCCTCAAAAGACATTGCCTTATGCTTGTTTTATAATGTTATAAGAAACAAACATTCAAACTAAATTGTTTTGGAAAATTTAGATGGATGGCAGGAGACTAAAATGGAGTAAGGTGTAACACTACAATTTATTTTTCTGGTCACTTGTTACGCCGTAAGGCTTTCTCTCTCAGAAGAACTTTCCCAGCTACTACTTTGTACCTGTCTGCACCCTCAAAGCCATTGTTAGACGATTGAAAGTTTATCGACCATTAGATCCAACTACTTTAACTATCAACCAACTCTTGATTTGTGTGACCGTTCCACTATTCCACATGCTTTGTGATGAAGATGAAGACATGAGGATAACGATTCATCACATAAGTCAAGGAAGTTTCACCAGGGAGTAGACACAAAGAAATTGTGAAAAGAGTGGAAAAGTTCGTTGCAACTGAGTGAACTTAAAATAACAAGGTCGCAGCTTCTTGATGTCGATATTCTATCAAAATAGATTTTAAACGGGGTGGACGCACCACATTTGATATGGCTATGGTGGCTCAAGTGTCATCTCTCATCCATGCCCTCCTACATTCCAATATAGAATTTATGGATTTTAGAAGTGCATTGAAAGCAATTGAAAACATTGTGGTTAGACCAGGAAAATAGAAATCTAAATAGAAATTAGTTTGACTTGAACATTGTGTGTCCATTTGCTATTGTTAATGTGGAAACAATTAGTTAGCGTCTTGAATGTAATGATAGAAGAGTTATTTGACTGAAACCGTTTATCATGCATTTATCTAATTCTCTTAGGACATATTTCCTGATGTTATTTTATAGTCTTATAATCTTGCTTCTAATGATAAATTGGTCGAAGTTTGGCAGATCCATGGAAAAACTGTTGTGCCATAAAATTTACTATTTGTGTACTTCGTTATCTTATTTGGATATTCATTTTTGTTTCTCTGATTTTTACTTAAGCCCGTTTTAGTTCTTATCGTACTTACCAAAGCTTATCGTCCTCACCATAGAAGCACAACCTTGAACCCTATAGTGGCAAGGGATATGAGGGGGAATCCTCAGTATAAAGAAGATCTCCGGCCTCTAGTCTCGCTAAAGGGGAGCCACTAGCGCTTACTTCTAAATTGTTTCTTTTTATTAACCGAACCTCGAGTGAGGGGGGACGAGAATTTTCGCTTGGGAACTTTATGTTGTAGAAAATCCTGTAGATTCACAAGCTAATGCAATTTGCTAAAGCAAGAGACAAGAATCTACTTCTACTCTTTACAACAAAAGCCCATAAAAATCAAGCAAACAATAGTCAATAGAGAAGAGAATCAAAGGCATATAACACAATAAATATCCGGGGAAAGCCACAGCTCAAAACCCCACTATCTATTTTGTATTAATCCGGAAAATCAAGATGAAATTACAATGCTTGTTTTCTCTAAAACAATCCTAGTGCTCAAAAAATTCAATCTCTAACTCATAAGAAAGCTCAAGGCCAAAGCTTAGCCTCTTCACAAGCTCTCCAAGTCTTTATTCCAAGGTGCAATTCCTATGAAGGATAACTTGTATTTAAAGGGAAATAAAGCTGCTAAAAATAGCGCAATCCATTAAGGATCATTTCCTAATTGCATGCACTATCAGTGCAACTCAGAAAAATCTAAAACAAATAGTACACTGTCCGTGCACTCTAGTCCCAATTGGGTCTTTCTCATAATCAAAATGCATGGGTTTCTGATGAGCAAATATTCAATTAACTAGAGTAGCACTAGTGGAGTTTATTAGTGTCACCACTGACTATTAACTCACTATTAGTTCCCTTAATGAGTTTGAGAACTAATTTAACTGAGCCGACTCATGAAACTAAGTCTTCTATTTTACAACTCACAATTAACTCACACTGGACTCCTACAAAGTAGTGTTACACAACATTTTGTCACTGTCCCTGTACTCCTTGCTCCTTGATCCTGGAGGACCTCTACAGTGAACCCCGCACGCTTTGCCTTCATGAAGAAACTACCATTATGTCCCTCTTCATGAGCAGATCATTTCCCTTTTGCACCATTTTCCCTTAAGCTTCTGTTTTTCCCAATTTACAAGACCGGTTCTAATGGCCTTTGTCTCCCCTGCGCCGATGTGTAGAGATTAGCACTATTCCCTGCACCTATCGGTGTGATTGAGCTGTGTTCTAGTTGTGCTGGTCTTGTTATGGAAAGTTTTTTAAATTAGAGCTGAAGCTTCCAT
Organism: Pinus tabuliformis; assembly: GCA_031772625.1. NCBI lineage: Eukaryota > Viridiplantae > Streptophyta > Pinopsida > Pinales > Pinaceae > Pinus > Pinus tabuliformis. The sequence continues at coordinate 542,622,366 of CM062807.1, forward strand.
CTCTAGAAGCTCCGTAACGAAAGTCTGGTAAATGTTTTGGCCGGATGGGGTTGAGGATGACAGTTTGGGCTCCTTTCCGCTATAATGATGAAACTACCTCAAGGGATAAGTCCTTCTCCCATGAGAAGAGGATCCATCTCCCATCCATATTTCCTATATAAACATCCCTTCTTCCCAAGCACAATCTAGTTGGAGTGTTGGCTGAGTGTGAGTATACTATTTTTATTTGACAAGCAAGCTATTACTAGTTGTAGCCATCATGAAGTGCTAGCAGAAGCGTGTGGGAACCTGGTCTTGTCAGAGGAAGACTGCGACGTCAAGATGAATGGTTGTAATCTCTCTTTGATATTAATATATGCAACTATCAATTGATTTCCTACATGTTTTGTAATATTACATATTCGTGTCTTAATGCTTCTTGACTCATTAAGTAGGTTGAATTTAAATTTGTCTATTATTATGTTTGTGTGTTGTTGTTGTTTACTTGTTTTAGGAGCTTGAAGAAGGAAGTGAGAGATTGTTGGAGCGAGCAAGCGAGGACATCATCAAGCAGGATAAGCAACCAAGAGGTAGGCCCTCTTGATTGATTCTAACCTAAGGAAATCTTCCATAGAATGTATCTGTTGTGGCTAGACCCATTATTGGGCTAGAGGAATTCGTTCGTGTCTGCACTTATAATTTTACTTCACCACAAATTGGTGACTCCACTAGGGAGATCCCATCCTTTTGTTTGTTTTGGATTTCATGATTTTGTGAGAACTTTGCTAGTTTCGCATTTTCCCTTTTTTTCTGTTGCTTTTCTCCTGGTTATTGGCCTAAGTCTAAAATTCATGGTAGTAGACCTAGTCCCTGTTTTGATTTTTTATTTATTTTTCCTTAGTTACCTTGGCCAACATGCTTAATCCACTCATAGTCGCACCGAACAGCGCGAATTGTTGAGGAACAATCGCGCCGACTAGCCTCTGGCGCTTGTTGTCAGTTAGGTAGTCACGTCGATCCCTGTAAGTGAAGATTAGGGCCTTACCCCAATCTTGGCCAGCGTGTTATGCTCTTGTGATTTTGACCCTATAAGCCTTTTAGACCGTCTTCTCCCTAACTAAATAGCTTCATTTAGCTTGCTTTGTATGCTTGCTTGGTTTAGCCCACCCACTGATGTGTTAAGTCTGGCCCTGTGTGAAGTTCTTTTTTATTTTCTTTGAATCCCTTGGTTAGCGCTATTTTTGGCCAAAAAGTTGCATCGATCATCCATCAACGCTAGTTGTAGTATTGGTCAGTCATGCCGATCGGTGCTACTTTTGGCCCAAAAGTCGCTCTGGTCTTCGGGGTAAGAAAAAAATCAGAATTTCTCCCATTCTAGTGCCAGTGCGTCTTGACCCTCAGACTCTCTTCTTCCTCCCAAAAGTTGCTAGGATGCTTTTTTGGCTTCATTTTCAATTGAATGAGTGAAAGAGTCTCATCCTCTTATTTCAAGTGTCTATTTACTCATTCAGTGCATAGATTACATTGTTTGGTTTGCCGATTGAAGCATTTATGTGTTTGGTTTGTTTGATTCAGGGAAGAAGTTGCTTTTAGTTTCATTTATAATGCTTTGGATTTTATTGATGCTTGTTTGTTCAAAATCATGAAAATTTTCATTTTAAGTGCTTTATGTGAAAGATTCATTTTGCATTTTATGAAAAGGAGAACATCATTCTAGTTTACTTAAGTGAAAATATTGCATTAGTAGCATTATTGAGAAGCTAAAATTGCATCATCATAAGCATAGGAAATTAAATGAAACTTCTTTTGTTGTTAAGGGAATATTAAGTGCATTTAGGAGATTTATTAGAGAAATATTTCATTCTTTGATCATTGCATTGATTGTGTGCTCTCTATCCCTCAATTAGTGTTAACTTTCATCGAAGACAAAGATCTCTTTTCTCATATAGCTTTATATAGGAGTTTTCAGATGACAGTGGTAGGACCTTGTAATTGAAACCTAATTCAAGATCAATTGTTAAAATTTATTGAATTAACCTAAGGAAGCATTGAAACTTAATGCTCACATTTAGTGTTCTAGGCTAGGGACATGTTCCGATGTCTTTAAACCTAGCAGCTGTCATTCGCTTCGGCACTAGACAGCGCTAGTACAGATTTGTGCTCCCTGTGCCATCGAGTATATAATGAGAGTCCCCTCTAGGCTGTAATCCTTTATCCATAGGAAGCTAGTCAGCTTCCTTGCAAACGTGATACACTGAACACAACATTTGGAGAGATTGCCTGCTCGTACTTCTTGGTTCACCGGGAGGTATTCTGCAGTTCACGGTTGCCTAGTAATCCTGTTTACCTAGATCATCCAGAGCAGTCACTCTTGATCTTTACTGACTCTTTAAATTTGAAAAGATCATTCGAGCACTTGTCCTTCGAGCTCGTTTCCAATCGAAAGTGATAGAGTCACCTTTCGTCCTTTTCTTGACTCTTAAAACATGAAAAGGAAAAGTTTTGTTTCAATGGCTTAAAATTAACTGCCCACGAAATATTCCTGGTTAAATTTATCTTCCTTAGTGATTCTTTAGGGTCGATTCCAATGGCAACATTCCCAGAATCTACCAATCAAGGATTCCCCTCGGATGGGAATCCTGGTCATTTTCCATCTTTTGGAAATGCTGGTGCTCCTTATATGGCAACATTATCCCTCCCTAGGTTAACCATTGGTTTACTGTTTGGTTATTTTCGACCTCGGTGGTCCTGAGTGTCCCAACTCCTGCCCCGCCATATCCTTCATTTGAATCACATCACGTTGATTCTAAGTTTGAGCTCTCCCCTTCTTCCCCTATTTCTTCCTCTTCCTCTTCTACTTCGCCTGGTGAGAGTTTGAAATCGAGTATTTAGGAGGCTAAGAAGAAGAAGAAGAAGAAGTTAGATAAGTGAGAGGCCAACCGTGCAACTGTTACTCCAAATGCACCTCCCGTCGACAAACCTTCTGATCCTCTACCCAAGGTCAAATTCCCTTGTAGGCTGTGTAAGGGTGACCATCTCCTTCGAGACTGTCCTAGCCTCCCCAGAGTCTTAAAGGTATGGTTTGAAGACCTGAATCGACCATCCTTGTCGACCTCTAGAGATCATGTCGATGTTACGCCTTCAGCTGATGATGGTAAGATGAAAGGGAAGATTACATTCCCCTGTAGGTTATGTGAAGGAGAGAATCTTCTTCACCTTTGTCCTCTTATGGATAAAGCTTCCAAAGTTTTGGAAAACCTTGTAGCTCCTCAACCCCAACTTCCTGTTGGTTATCAGAGGCTTTCTTCTGACCCTCTCCCAGTTGGTAAAGAGATTGACTTGGATTCATCTCTTGCCCACCCAGCTCTTACTAAGCGAGACTCTCTTGTGTCTGTTCCCAACCAAACATTGGTCGAAAAGAGTGTCGACTTGGTTTTTCCACCCCTCCCATCCCAGTTGTTCAGGAGAGTCTTTCTCCTATTCCTGTACAGCATGAGGGCAATCGTATGATGCCTCCACCAAGTAGTTTTGTCGTCTCTTTCGATTGGGGTCCATTTATCGCTTTCCGCCTCCCATCTTATGTGCCTTTCCAGATCATAGTACAAGCCTATAATATGGTAGTACCTGGCACTATATTAGATGAAGGTGCGTCTGTTAGCATTATGTCTTCTACTACTTGGCAAGCTTTGGATTCCCCACAACTTGTTCCTATCACCCAGAATCTGTTGGCTTTCAACAGAGGAACCAGTCAACCTTTAGGGATCATTCAGAAGTTCCCTATTACTTTGGGAGGAAAGAGTGTCTATATAGACGTGATGGTAGTCCAAAATCCGTTAGATTTAAATATTCTCCTTAGACGTGACTATGTTTATGTCATGGGAGCTCTTGTTTCTTCACTTTTCTGTGTGGTTTGTTTTCTACACGAAGGAAGAATTGTGACTGTCGATCAACTGTCATTCAGTGGTCACCAGGCGCCTCCTTTGCAACCATCATCCCCTATCGGCTCTTGTTTGCAAGTAGTACCTTCCCCACCACAGGTCAATTATGTGTCTACTCGTTTCGTCTCCACAACTGTTGATGATCACACAGATGGTATAGTACATTATGTACTGGGGGCATTGGAACCCGATCTATATTTGGTACCAAATGACATGTATTCCTCCCTGAGTGTGGTTCTTCCATCTAGTGAAGACCTCTTAGGAGTCATGTTCTCTTATGGTCCATGATCAGATTATGAGGATAGTTCCTGGTCTTGTGTCAACCTCATTAAAAAATGAAACAAGGAGTCATGAGGATGGTTCCTTGTCTTGTGTCAACCTCATTAAAAAATGAAACAAGGAGTCATGAGGATGGTTCCTTGTATTGTGTCAACTTCGTTAAAAAATGAAACAAGGGATAAGCATAGTTCCTTGTATTACGTCAAGCTCGTTAAAAAATGAATCAAGATGTCCAAGGATAGTTTGTTCCTGTATCAACCTCATTAAAAAATGAAACAACTCCCTTTTTTGAATCGAGTCTTTGATTAAGATCTCGTAAAATCCTAGTCAAGTCTTTCCAAGATCTCGAAAGTGAACTTTCATTCCATCCACCTAGTTGATTCAAATGAAGCTTGGGGGGCATGTACCTCGATTGAGTCATTATGCTGGGGGCATGCAAACTTAACTCAGGCATAATTTGTCTTTGTTTCAAGCTTGTGTCAAAATGAAACCAAGCTCAAGCATATTTTTTCGTTTCAATCTTGTGTCAACATGAAACCGAATCCAAGCAAAGTTCTCCATGGTTCAAGCTTGTGTAAAAAAGAACCCATGCCCAATTTACATCTCATGATTGCCTTTTTTATCAGCGAATTTCTGCTAAATGAGCCTTGGTTGTTTCATTCCATTGCCACCATCTCTTTGGCCAATCATATGCTTTCACTTGGTGGTTTTTCATTTCTAGAGGGACCACAGTGATGAGTGGTTTTGTTAGCCAGCCTCTTGACCATTATGTGTTTTGAGCAGTTTCTCCATTTCTAGAACCAGTTGCTACCCTTTATACCACTTGTTCCTCCAGGATGAGTCACCTTTAAGCTCTTTTCTGACTCGTAAAAAATGAAAAGATTGTCGAGTATTTTTTCCCTTTTTGACTCGTTAAAGAGAATAAAAACAGGGGGTCCACTTTTAGCTCTTTTCCGACCCTTTAAAAGCAAAAATATGGCTGAGCCCTTGTCATTTCAAACTCATTAACAAATGTGAAACGTCGTGCGACCAGTATAAGTTTATCCCCTTTTCAGGTTGGGATGCACTATTTATGAGAAAGGTACACCTTGACTGAAATGGTCAAGCGGTTCTCTCAAGTGTTGTTTTCTACCTTTTCAAGCTTGAGAGACACAAACGTATGAAAGGAGACCATGTGGAGTTTTCTTTTACGTGTCTTTTTCAAACTCTCTAAACATGAAAAAGATACCAACTTACACCTTTGTTGGACTTGTTAAACTATTAAACGACATCAAATTCATCACCATGACGGACATGAGGTTCTCCTTCCTAGGGCTCGTTAAAATTACTAGGTTAGATTCATCCAAAGGATGAACTTACAGTGCAAGCATATGATATCCCCTTCAAGCTTGTGATTAAAAAATAACTGGGGTACCTGCCAGAGATGGTGGGGGAAAATTTGGAAATCTATCGAGTCACGTTGGTAGCTCACTCTTGAATATGGCACTCTTTGCTTCGTGTCGGGTTGGGACATCCTCCTTTACATCATTGACCTTCCTAGGCTTGGGCCATTCATTTTTGCCTTCCATCTGATCTATGCTATGTCACCATGACCACCGATCCTATGGATCCAAACTCTGCCAAACTTCCTGTTGTGTCGCCGATATGTTCAAGAGTTATCCTTCTATAGTTACACTTACCTCTGTTTCTCTGTATCATCCAAAATCGTTTTTCATCCTCTCGTCTTACGTCAATTATGTGGGATTTAGTATGGCCCTCCTTCGACACGGTCACTTTCCTTTGAAATCATCTCATTATCCGAGAAGTTGATTGAGATATTCCCTTCCAGTACCTTAGAGCTTGCATTCTTTAATGGCAAGTTCTTCGCACTCGACGACAAGTTCACATCATTGGCTTTTGATCGAGTGATTTCATAGGTGTTCGACTTCAGTTCCTATATTCACATTCCGTGAATTGTGATGATAGTACCTTAAGGGCCATTGTCATTATTGGTGGTTTCTCTCACGTTTGTTAATAGTTTACATCATTGACTAGTAATCAAGCAACTTTCTAGCATGTTTGAAATCAACACATCTATTTGCATGCTAGGATCTGTACTTTGATTGAGTCGTGTTGGAGCGCAAGACCCTGGACTCAGATAACAAATGTCCAGGTTGTGAAGTGGTGTGACATGGTTATGATGATATACATGTCTCTATTAGATGGCTGGCTACGACCAGACCATGAGTTATCATATGTGATCCTTCTCATTATTGGATGGCTGCGACCATACCTTGGTTTCATTATGATCGTCTTTGATGGATGGCTACGCCCATACCTAGATCCATTTACATGATCATTCTCTGGATGGCTGCATCCATGCCACGATTCATGTATCATTTGACAGAGATCTCAATTTATGTATATGTATATGTACTTGCTTGCAGGTTTTCCAACGGTAGACCGGTTCCCCACACTGATTTATAAAGCATTTCATCCCTCACTCTAGTTCGGCCTTCATGCTTTAGGGGGCATCTGTTACACAACATTTTGTCATTGTCCCTATACTCCCCGTTCCTTGATCCTAGAGGACCTCTACAGTGAACCCCGCATGCTTTGCCTTCATGAAGAATCTCCCATTATGTCCCTCTTCATGAGCGGATCATTTCCCTTTTGCACCATTTCCCCTGAAACTTCTGTTTTTCCCAATTTACAAGACCGGCGCTAATGGCCTTTGTCTCCCTTGCACCGGTGTGCAGAGATTAGCACTATTCCCAACGCCGATCAGTGCGACTGAGCTGTGTTCCAGTCACACCGGTCCTGTTATGGAAAGTTTTTTAAATTAGAGGCGAAGCTTCCATCTCTAGAAGCTACGTAATGAAAGTTTGGTAAATGGTTTGGCCGGATGGGGTCGAGGATGAAAGATTGGGCTCCTTTCCCCTATAATGATGGAACTACCTCAAGGGATAAGTCCTTCTCCCATGAGAAGACAATCCATGTCCCATTCATATTTCCTATATAAACCTCCCTTCTTCTCAAGCACAAGCTAGTTAGAGTATTGGCTGAGTGTGAAGCCTAAAGGGAAGAGTCTTCAAACTATTTTTGTTTGAAGCCATCATGAAGTGCTAGTAGAAGTGTGTGGGAACTTAGTCTTGTCAGAGGAAGAATGCAATGTCAAGACGAATGGTTGTAATCTCTCTTTGATATTAATATATGCAACTAACACATATTTCATTAAAATTGGAAATATTTTATTACAAGGACATCACTAGAATTGATCCTTTTGGTTATTTTGAAATTCTAGATCCACTATTTACTTCCAAATTTAATGAAATATGTGTTAACTATCAATTGATTTCCTACATGTTTTGTAATATTACATATTAGTGTCTTAATGCTTCTTGAATCATTACGTAGGTTGAATTGCAATTTGTCTATTATTATGTTTGTGTGTTGTTATTGTTTACTTGTTTCAGGAGCTTGGAGAAGGAAGTGAGAGATCGGAGCAAGAGAGGACATCATCAAGCAGGATCAGCGACCAAGAGGTAGGCCCTCTTGATTGATTCTAACCTAAGGAAATCTTCCATAAAATGTATCTGTTGTAGCTAGACCCATTATCGGGCTAGAGAAATTCGTTCGTGTCTGCACTTATAATTTTACTTCACCATAGTAGGGAGAACATATACATGAATTACAAAAGACTTCCAACTCGAATCTCCTAAGTTAAGTAAGTTTAATAAAATTAATTTAACTATTTTAAGTTTCTATGAGAATAGAATTCGAATTTAATTCATAGTTTAATTCAAGGACAAATTAAAATGGAATTTCTTGTCGCCATTTCTCCCCCTCTTAACAAGAAATGGATTATCAACTATCGCGATCCTGTCTCTGTGAAACTTGAATTTACTTCTTGACAATGCCTTTGTCAAGATGTCGGCATCTTGTTCCTCCATGGGAATGTAATCTAATAACATGATCCACCTCAATACACAATCTCTGAGATGATGATACCTGATATCAATATGATTGGACTGATCATGATAGAATGGATTTTCATAGAGTTTGATACAACTTTGATTATCAAAATAAATCACTGTTGGATCCATCTGTTGACCAAACAAACCAACCAGGATCTTCCTCATCCATATAGCCTCACATGCTGCCTGACTTGCATCCATGTACTCTACCTCTGCCGAACTGAGTGCAACCGATCTCTGTTTCTTACTGTACCAAGAAATTGCCATTGACCCAATACTAAAGATCCCTCTTGATGTGCTCTTCCTGTCAGATGGACTCCCTACCCAATCTGCATTGGTGAAGCCTTGAAGCTTCACTCCCTCTATCTGTCTATACCATAACCCAAACTGAGTAGTGCCTCTTAGGTATCTCAATATATGCTTTTCTTCCTTCCAATACAGCTTTGTAGGCCTAACCATCGCTTGACTAAGTTGGTTAACTGCATAGCACATATCCAATCGTGTGTTCACCAAGTACATGAGTGAACCCACAAGATGCCTATAAATAGTAGCTTCCACTACTTCCCCTGAAGTAGCATCCTCCTTCCTTCAGTTACTAGCTAGAGGAGTCTCCATGGGTTTACTGTTCTCCATTGTAGAAATTTCACTGTAGATCACCTGATAATGCAATATACTAAAGCAAAATACTTGATCTACTTCTACTATCAAACTTTGTGGAAGCTTAATCAATTTGAGCAAGATCAAATAGAACACATAACAGAGAAGAAGGTTCAATCACACATGAAACACAGAAGAATGCTCTGGGGAAAGCCTAAGCTGAAAACCATGCTATCTATATTATCATACAAGTGGAAATATCTTAGGATTGCACAAAGCTTTAGCTCTCAAGCTATCCATCTCTCAGTACAATCCCTCACTGCTGCTCATAGACAGAATATACAACACATATTCCTTCCTTCAGTCCTCCAAGCCTCCTATTTCCTTGCGTAGTTTCTCCTGGGTCCTCTAGCTGCAACCTGTGTGATTCTCACCTCACACACAACACTGACCTCTGAAATAACTACGCAATCCTAGAGGAGATAATTCCTTCTGCATAGATGAGTTTCCTTTATAGGAAAAATTCCTCGAACTGATAGTACACTACCCCTTCCTTTAATTTCAACTGGGTCTTTCTCTGAACTGACATGCATGAGTTATTTATGAGAGAATATTCCGTTATCTGGAGAACACTAGTTGCATGGATGCATGCATTAACTGATTGAACTCACAATTAGTTCCACAAACTGTTTGGAACTAATTTAACTGGACTTAACTCAGTTAACTAAGCTAACTAATTACAACTCAAATACAACTCATCCTTATCTCCTTAACTAAGGGATAACTTCCTCAATCAAAGGGATAACTGTTGCATGTCTTCACATAGACTTCATGTTTGATTTTCTCCAACTAATTAACTCAAGATGAATTAATTAATTATTTTTCAAACAACTGCTGAGATCAAATTCGAATTTTAATTCTCAATTTTACTTCAGGGACTAATTAAAATTGGAATCTATCACGAAATTCTATTTATAGAAATACTATTTTTAACATTCATATTTTTAGCTATTTCCAGCAGAGTTGGAGTATATCCTGAAATGCTATTTATAGCAATTCTATTTTTAGCATTTATTGTTGCCATTTTCAACACTCCCTCTCAACAAGAAAGGCATTCAAATCGAACCCGATCCTAAACCTTTGGAATGTTCTGCATGCAACACTTCTCTCAAGTGTTGTTGCTTCAGCAACTCCAGAAACAAAAAAATATACAACATGAATCAGAATGATGCCTCTGTCATCAAAGTCTCTGACTGCTATTGCCTTTGTCGACTGAAAACTTTGCACCTCTGTGCCCTTCAATATCTGACTGCTCTAGCCTCTGTCACTTTGATCTCTGATTGCATCAATCACACTGATTCCTCCTGTTGCATCCGTGCTGTTGCTGGTCCTGTCTCCCAGCACTACATCCACACTGCACCTCCTCTCATCATGTTACATCATGCTTCTCACTGCTGCACTGCAACTTAGTTACTGAGAAGTAAGTAACTGATCTCCCAACTGACCTCCTTATTGGGCTAGAAACACCCTCTGATGCTGAAGCTCCCTCTGCCGTTGAAAAGTGCTCCCTCTCTGACCTCTACGCTGCTGCAACAACTCCTTGCATCTCGCACCGTTGCACACCTCTATATGCCATCCTGCACTGGTGAAACACTCATGTGCCTCTTGCATTGTTGTAGCCTGTTAGCTCTACATTGTCTTCGAACTCCTGCACTGTAGCTCTCTCTGCTGCTCCATCCGCATTTGTCTCTATCCACTCAACCAGTCCTGCTACTCCTCGTCGGGGCTCTCGTAGCAAGGTCTAATCAAAGAGGTTGGGTACCTCAAGGATCCTGCCCCTATTTCAACCTTCTTGGGACTATCACTTCACATCTCCCCACATCACACCTGGAGGTATGGCTGAATGTGGTCCCTCTGCCCACTTGGCTCAAAATTTCCCCCTAATGGAGGTCTCTGCATGAGTGGATGCCTCCACTCAGTCTCCTCTCAACATCTCCAATTGTGGCTCCTCCACAATTGTCTGAGACTTCTTTTGGTGCTGCATGTTGAGAGGTAATTTACTCTCCCTCTCAACCACCAAGTCTCTAACCTTTGCCTGGCTCCTCAAGGCTTTGCATGCATCTTGAACCTCAAGAGCATACAGGTTCTTGGCTAGCACACCAATCTATTTCATCTCTCCCGTCGTCACGAAATTTTTTCGGGAAAAAGAGATGAATTTAAAGCAACGATATATCCCTCATCCGAACTCGATTCGGCCAATTTGTTTTTTGAATTTGGGTCTTTTTCCACAAGGAATCCAGATATTCTATTTGTTTTTGAAAATTTTGCACAAAAATGTTTAGATCTGCTCTAAAAAAACACGGCCCAAAACTCAAAACTTCAAAATCTCCTCTAGTATATTGTTCACTGCTCTGATAAACTCAGCTCTGATACCATGTAGAAATTTCACCGTAGATCACCTGATAATGCAATATACTAAAGAAAATACTTGATCTACTTCTATTATCAAACTTTGCGGAAGCTTAATCAATTTGAGCAAGATCAAATAGAATACATATAATAGAGAAGAAGATTCAATCACACATGAAACACAGAATAATACTCTTGGGAAAGCCTCAGTTAAAAACTCCGCTATATGTATTATCATACAAGTGGAAATATCTCAAGATTACACAAAGCTTTAGGTCTCAAGCCATCCAACTCTCAGTACAATCCCTCACTACTGCTCATAGATAGAATAGACAACACATATGCCTTCCTTCAATCCTCCAAGCCTCCTATTTCCTTGCGCAGTTTCTCCTGGGTCCTTTAGTTGCAACCTGTGTGATTCTCACCTCACACACAACATTGACCTCTGAAATAACTGTGCAATCCTGAAGGAGATAATTCCTTCTACATAGATGAGTTTCCTTTATAGAAAAAATTCCTCCAACTGATAGTACACCACCCCTTCCTTTAATTTCAACTGGGTCTTTCTCTGAACTAACATGCATGAGTTATTTATGAGAGAATATTCAGTTATCTGGAGAACACTAGTTGCATGCATGCATGCATTAACTAACTGAACTCACAATTAGTTCCACAAACTGCTTGGAACTAATTTGACTGGACTTAACTCAGTTAACAAAGCTAACTAATTACAACTCAAATGCAACTCACCCTTATCTTCTTAATTAAGGGATAACTTCCTCAATCAAAGGGATAACTATTGCATGTATTCACATAGACTTCATGTTTGATTTTCTCCAACTAATTCAGTCAAGATGAATTAATTAATTATTTTTCAAACAGCTGCTGAGATCAAATTCGAATTTTAATTCTCAATTTTAATTCAGGGACTAATTAAAATTGGAATCTATTCCAAAATGCTATTTATAGCAATGTTATGTTTAGCATTTCTATTTTTTTCTATTTCCAACAGAGTTGGAGTATATCCTGAAATTCTATTTATAGCAATGCTATTTTTATCATTTCTTGTTTCCATTTTCAACATCCATGCAGAATCTCCTGAGTATCCCTGCCCTGAGATACAAACAACTCCCCATCTCCCTGCCATACCTCCATGCCAAGAAAGTAATGCATGAGCTCCATGTCCTTCATCTCAAACTCTCTTGCAAGGTCCACCTTGCAAGATTTGATGAGCTTCTCATCACATGTAAATATGAGATCATATACATAAAGTAGAATGATCAACAACTTACCTTCCATCACTGTGTGATACAGGTTCGAATCCTCTTCACTCTTCGTGAATCCCAACCTAGTGAAGTAGCTATCTAACTTGGTGTACCAAACACGGGGTGCTTACTTTAGCCCATACAATGCTCTCTTGAGTCGGCACACATGCGACTCACGATCCATGGTTTAAAAACCTTTGGGCTGCTTTATGTACACCTCTTCCTCAATCATACCATTGAGGAAGGTAGTCTTCAAATCCATCTGATGGATCTTCCAAACCATCTATGCTGATAGTGCCAAAATAGATCTGATTGGAGAGTACCTTGCAACAGGAGCAAAGGTCGCATCATAGTCAATCCCCTCTACCTGTGAAAAGCCATGAGCCACGAATCTAGCCTTATGCTTCTCCACACCACCATATGTAGTTTTCTTTACCTTATAAAGCCAACGGGAGCTCACAACTAACTTATCCTCTGGTCTCGGGACCACATCCCAAACTCTGTTTCAAACTATAAAGTCATACTCCTCCACCATCGCATCAACCCAAACCGGCTGTTGCACTGCTTCCTGAGAGGAAGATGGCTCTATCACAACACATGCACCCATAAGTGCTATGTATCTAGTGTACCTCTCTGGTGACCTGCTCTGTTGGCGTTGAGGAGTGGGTGCTCCCACATTCTCCTGTGCATCATCCAACAATCTGTTAGCCTCTCTAGTGTGCTTTCTTCCCTCTCTGGAATACTCTGCTTGAGTGGATGTCTTCACTCTCTGAACCTCTCAATGTGGCTGATCCACATCAATTTGAAGCCCTTCAACCTTAGGAGCTAAAAGCTCCTCATCCGTATGTAGCTCAAGATCTCTCTCAAGGGAAACTTGCATGGCCTTCTCCTCATCGAACATGATATCCTTGCGTACCACTATCATCTGACTGGTAGGCATGTACACCCAATAGTTGTGGGGTGTATTAATGTATCCCACAAATATCCCCAACTCGTCTGTTGGCTCAAGATTGTTCCGTCCATCTTTGGTCACATGGCAATAAACCGATGACCCAAAAATTCTGAAGTGACCAACATCTGACCTCCGACCGTAATAAGCCTCCTCTAGTGTCTTCATCTCAGGTATCAGATGTGGGCTACGGTTCTAAACATAAACCATTGTGTTACATGCCTCAAGCCATAAGTGTAGTGGTAGGCCCTGATCATGCAACATCTCCCTTGCTTCCCCTACTATGCTACTGTTCTTCCTCTCGACAATCCCATTCTGTTGAGGGTTATGGGGTGCCGTCAACTCTCATTTAATCCCTTCGGTGCATAGAATTTCTTAAACTCATTGGAGACATACTCACCACCGTTATCACTCCATATAGATTTAACCTTCTTTCCAAACTCTTTCTCTACCAATGCTTTGAACTTAAAAAACTTTGTGAAAGTTTGATCCTTTTTCTGCATAAAAAATACCCAACATTTACGAGAATAGTCATCAACAAATATAACATAATACTTGTGTTTGGCCTTGGATTCTCTCGAGAATGGTCCACACACATCTAAATGGACTCTCTCCAGAATAGACTCTCCGACTGTCTTAGTCTCCAAAGGAAGACTTGGTGTATTTTCCCAAAGTATAACCCTTTCATGTATCAACTTTCTCAAGCGTACCTTTGCGAAGAACGGTAGAGATTTGGTGTAATATCTTCAAAGTCCCATGATGCAAGTGGCTAAATTGCCTATGCCACAACTCACCAACGTCTCGGCTCAGCATATTTTCCGCTTTTGAACTCAAAGTAGCACAATCCTCTACCTCTATCTTATAGAGATTCTGAACTTTAATCCCTATCTTCTCTACTTGACCCGTGGCTATGTGTTGAAGGAACACCTTTCCTTTCAAAAATATCACATCATAGCCTCTATTTGTTATGAAACTAGCTCACAAAAAGATAGAAAAGATAGATCAATGCCTTAGAAATAAGCCTCTTCGAGGGGGCTACCTCCTTTACATAACACAAATGAATAATTCTTGGATGATACAAATGACAAGACTTCCTTTCTATATATAGGAGTCTAAGGGGTCATAATATAATCAGAGTTGACATAACAATAATAATGTAAGGGCACAATAATAACAATAGTGGGCTTCTATGGGGCACAATAATAACAATATGGGGACTACATTGGTACAACAATATAATAAGGGGGTTGTACTAATAACAATAATGGGTTACACTAGTAGTATAGGGGCCTACCATGCCCCTCTCCTTAAAAAAGTGTTGTCCTCAATGCTTGAGTAGTTCTTGATGCTTTTGTATAAAATTCTTGTCCTCCCATGTGGAATATCTGGAGGGTAAGTTCTTCCACTTGATGAGATACCATAAAATTGATTGATTTCGTAGCTGTCGGGTTCTTGTTTCTATGACTACTCCAGGTTCCAATATGATTTTTCCTTCTTCTTCAAGTTCTGGCAATATTGTTTGAATTGGGATATTCTGCAACTTTTGAATGAGTGGCCATACTTGTTTTTCCTTCTTCCATTCATCCCTTGCTTCGTTTATCCAATCTAGTTTGATAATAGAAATAACACAAAACAATGCTTCCACATCCTCATCCTTTCTTGAGAGTGCATCTGCAACAAAAATTTTCTTTTCTTTTCTGTAGATGATGTCAAGGTCATAACCCAACATATTTGTGACCTATTTTTTCTGTTCTTCTAAAGATAATATTTGTTCTAAAAAGTATTTAAGACTATCATGATCCATTTTTAACTTGAAGTGTCTTCCCATTGGGTAAGGTTTCCATTTCTTAAGTGCATGTAGTATTGCCAACATTTCATTCTCATAAATAGCTTGCTTGAGATGTAGCCGTAAAAATACCCAATCACTACATCAAAACTTTGTTCACCGCAATGTTGATCTACTTGTTGTTTCATTCGATTCTACACCAAAGTGGCGTTATCCTTTAAAAGTTGGAGAACTTGTTGTTTATGCTCAATGTGATCTTTCACTGCTTGAACCTTTTTCTTCTTGATATGTCCTTCTATCTTGAGAGTTTGAGGAGTGGTAATTTCTTCCAATGCTTTACAAGATATGGTCGGATTCATTTCTTGATGCTCAATGTGATATTTCACTTCTTGAACATTTTTCTTCTTGATATGTCCTTCTATCTTGATAGTTTGAGGAGTGGTAATTCCGGCCAATGCATTACAATATATGATTGGATTCATTTCTTCTTTGTTGATGTGATATTTCACTTCTTGAACCTTTTTCTTCTTGATATGTCCTTCTATCTTGAGAGTTTGAGTAGTGGTAATTCTTGCCAATGCTTTACAAGATATGGTCGGATTCATTTCTTCTTTCTATAGGGTTGGGTCCTAGCGTATATCCTCTTCTTTTGATGTTTCTTGATCCTTTTATTCCTTGATCCAAAATGGATCTAAAATAGACTTCTAAGTCTATAAGTGTTCCTCACAGAGGAAAATGAAAGTCAAGGGATGCTCTTGGAAATAGTCCCTTTGCATAGATCTTTTCATTCTGAATCTACTGCAACTTGAATGGGCTGAAATGGACTTAGGACGCAGAAGTTATCTTAGAAACAAGATTGCCCCTTATCCTTAGAAAATGAGGCATTGCTTATTAAAATGTGGCCTAAAGGGTTAATATTATCCTTATGCGCTAAAAACCCTTCTTAAGCGCTAAACCTTTATAAAGCGTGTTTCACATTGAATTTCGGATAAAGCACGTGGGAAGTAATGGCCAGACGGACCCGAAGAACTTATAGAAAATAGACTAAACCTTTTGAATTCTGAAAGGAAGCCCATAAATGGTATTTTGGGCGGGCTTCAAGCAGTAAGCGGTATTGGATGGGATCCGCCCGATTCCATACGTTGGCTGACATGTAGAACGCAGGAGGAGAGAGGAAACTGCTTTTTTGGGCGGTTAATCCTTGTGTAAGTTATGCACTTGAAATGACTGTTAGCCGTCAGATTAGAGGTCACGGATCAATAGGCACGATCTCATCGGAGTGATTGGCGATCAGCATAACCAAAAGGAAGACCCCCGGGGCCGTTGCGACAACAATATTGTGATATGCGATAAAGCGATGGGCCGATGTACGATCGCACACCAACCGTAAGATCAATGAGTAGGATCAACAGTCAGGATTTGATCGGGGTGATCGGTGGATCCCCGATACAAAGGGACATTACATGCGATTATGACTTGTGATTGCAATATGCTAATAAGGGGCGAACTCGATGGAATTATAGACCCGATTTCATAAGTTTTGAAATTTGGGAATTTAGGATTTTCAATGCATTCCCGTGTATTGAGGTTTTGACCTCCTACCTATGCGATTGCGATATGCCGATAAAAGGCGACCCAAAAGGGTTTATAAATATGGCTGCATAATATTTGAAATCTGGTTTATTCAGATTTTCTTTGTATTTCGTGTGTATTTGGTTTTTGGCCAATACGCCATGCGATTGCAATTTGTGATAGAATGGTGGACCCGATGGGTTTATAGATGCGATTCTATATTATTTGAAGTCTGGGCTAAAGGCCCATGATGTCTTTTACGTGAATTTTCCTGTGTATTTCCGTTATTTGGCTATTTCAGCCAGAGGAATCGGGTTTCCCACGCCGACGGTTCCTTTCCATTGTAAACAGATTCTTGTGGTGAAACAGTCGAGTTTTCCGTGATGGAGGGTTGTAACCGATGTGTTACAAATGCTGAAGGGGGCTGAGAATGCACGCAGAGGTCGAGAGATAACACAAAGAGAAGAATTGACAGAGGGTCGCTTGGAGGTCGAGCGAACCCAAAAGCTCGTAAGAGCCAGAGCCAAGAGCCAAAGAGCTAGAGCGAGAGCCAGAGCCAGAGTTAGAGCCGAGAACCAGAGCTAGAGCCAGAGAGCTCACAACAGACTTCTAAGAGCCATGGAGTTGTAATGAAGCTATATAACAGTAAAGAGATCAAATGATCAAGTCGTTTCTGGTGTCCAGAGTGTGTTGGAGATAGAAGGAGTGCTAGAGATAGTTAAGAGAATTTTGAAAAAGTCAGAGAAGCCAGAAGCTCAAGAAGCTCAGAGCACTGATTGAAGGAGTCAAGTCCAGAGAAGCCTATATCTGTCTACAGACTAAGGACAACCAGGGGTAAGATGGCATTCTAAACCCATAGGTTTAGTTGTAAACCAATGGAGTTGAGCTTGGAGCTTGTAATATAATTTAAGCCATAATCCTAGAGAGCCTAGTTGAGTTGACTAGAGCTCAAGGAGACATAGCCCAAGAGGTTTGGGTGAACTCCATATTATATTGTTGTCTCATGTGTTTGCTTATTTGCTGCTTTATTTACTGTTATGTGTGTTTTACATCAGCATAAGAAAATGAACCTAAGCACTTGAAAAGTCTAAAAACAAACTCAAACATACACCTATTTTCAAGCACTTTTTAATTCTGCAATTGGTTAATCATAAGGTCTTGGAAATATTTAAGCTTTGGAATGGGAGAGGTTCTTGTAAGCTTGATAAGAAGCCTTTAGTGCCCCATTTTCAGATCAGGTGGTATCAGAGCTTAAGTTTTATTAACCCCACCTTCAAAGAAGGTGATATCAAAGCTGGTTATACCAGAGCAAGTGGTATCAGGTCAGAGTGCTTGATTGACAGAGCAAAGATTGCTTGTCTAAAAGGTGTTTAAACAGTCAGAGGTTGATCATATGCTTGTTTGTAGACTGACTATTGTTTGAGTTTGCAGAGGTGAAGGGAAATCTATTGATAGCTCAGTACAGGAGAGGACAAAAAGGAAGAAGGGCTAAAGGCATTCTTCTTATCCCAAAGGACCTCAAGGCAATCCTTGAAGCACAAGAGGTTTGTTGCAAAAGGTTGCTTGAATAAATCTCTTTGTTAAGCTTGTTTGAAGTTCTTTTGTTCATTGGCATAATGACAACTTCTACAAGTGATTCCTCAAAATCTTCTTTCTTCACAAGATTCTTTGATGAAGACATGATGCAAGAATTGTTCATTATGATGGACAAGGTGAGAGAAATGTATGAGGATGGAAGGAAGAGCAGCATACTTAGAGAGCAGTTGAATTTCGTGGAGGAAGAGAAGCAGATGCTTTATGAAAAATTGCAGGAAATGGAGACGCAACTTCATATTGCAAATATGAACCTGAAAAGGATGAATGAGTTGGAGACACGACTCTTTGTTGCCAAAGAAGCCTTAGTCAAGTATCAGCTTGAAGAAGAGGTAAACAATTCTTGTTTGTCTTCAAATTCTTCTAAGAATGCTTATATTGGTTCTTTTGAAAAACATACCAGAGGCATAGGTTCCAAGTTAATGTCCAAGATGGGCTATGAAGGAAAAGGCTTGGGTAAACATGCACAGGGTATTATTGAGCCAATAATGATTGAGGAAAGGCCTAAGTATTTGGGTCTTGGCTATGGACAGTCTTATGGAGAAAGTTCCAAAGCTGCCATGAAGACAATTGAAACAATTTCAAGAAGGAGTTTCATTTCAGGTCTTCTACCTCAAGATTGTGAAGATTGTATTCTTGGGGAATGCAATAGTGTGAAGCATACTTTGTAGAAACAAGGTGTATATCAGCATACACTTGAACCAGAGAGTTATGGAAACTCTGACAACCTGGAAGATATTGATGGTGTTCCAAAGGGAGCCACTTCTTCATTTGATTCACCTCCTCATGAAGGCAATAAAGGTGAAAAAGAAAGGTATAAAGCTGGTTCTAATCATACTCCTTTTGATTATGTTCAACATGATAAATTTCCATATAAGTATGGGAAAAGAATTGCATGTTCCTTTTGTGGTTTGGATAACCATAATGTTTCTAGATGTTGGAAGAGAATGGACACATACAAGAAAATTTTGAAGGAAAGGAAGCAAGAAGCCAAAGGTCCATTGGACAAGGCAAATCACGCTGTCAAGAGGATGCACATGTGTTGCACTTATTTCCATAAGCAAGGATACATTGCTGAAAAGTGTTGGACTCTGAATCCAACACGCTTCCACAAAACTTGAAGAAGGTGGAAAGAGAGAATGGCAGGAATGGAAATAAAGATTCCATGATTGATGTGTTTCAAGATGATTCACATGTTGATGCTGATGTGCAGAAAAAGGTAGCACCTTTGAAATGGATTGGTAAGAAATGGTTAGAGTTCTTATCCAATTAAGATTGCATGCATTTTGATTTGATGCATCTATTTGCATTTCTTTGTTAATGGAATGCAAGCTGCAGTATTTTACCAAGAAGGTGAATGGAAAAGTTGAGTACAAGACTCACTTTATTGTTGCAACATTATATTCATTTCAGCTTCGAAAGTACAATGTGCTTAAGTGAAAGTTGAAGGATGAAATGCATGCATAAGCTTGATATGCATGAACATAGGGATGTTGATGTTTTCCTTGTATTTGAACATGTATGTGTGATTAACTTGAAGGGTTGATTACTTTTTTGTAAACATGCATGTAATATTGACTTGGGAAAAGTTGATTTGGTCTCCAAGATGGAGATGATGATGAAGTGTTTCATCTTTGAAAAAGAACTTTAGAATTATTTTTCCACATGCTTGACTTGAAGGGGCAATTGTTTTAAAGGCATGTTTTGTGGGCTTGTTATCTAGTCCATCATTTGTATGCAGATGTAAGACATGGAGGTGTCCATAAGATGTGAAATCTGTTTCTTTTGTTGAAGCAGGAGTTTAGGCCATCCAATTGTTGTCTGTAACCCTGTTGTTGTTAATAGTTGTTGTTGACAGTGTGTCAAATATGTACAAATGAAAATTTTGTGAAGTAGATGTAACTTCACATTGGTTTGGGCCACCTTGGATCAATGATCAAGGAAGAGAAGTTCAAACTACCTTCTGTGACCATCTCATCAGGATCTCTGCATGAAGTCAAGGAGGAAAATAGTTCTTCTAAAGAGGACCAACGCATCCAGGAAGGAGAGTGGTCAAAGGCTTTGGTTCAGAGGCACTATGCAAGGCAAGTGTATGGAGGCTGAAAGAAGAGGGTGATGTTACTCTCAATTACTGTTCAAATCAGTATATCAGTCTTTTGGAGACCAAAAGTTCTTTTAGTGGGAAGGTGTGATCCAAAAAGGATCTAGAATAGACTTCTAAGTCTATAAGTGTTCCTCACAGAGGAAAATGAAAGTCAAGGGCTGCTCTTGGAAATAGTTCCATTGCATAGATCTTTTCATTCTGAATCTACTGCAACTTGAATGGGCTGAAATGGACTTAGGATGCAAAAGTTATCGTAGAAAGAAGATTGCCCCTTATCCTTAGAAAAGGATGCATTTCTCATTAAAATGTGGCCTAAAGGGTTAATATTAGCCTTATGCACTAAAAACCCTTGTTAAGCGCTAAACCTTTATAAAGCACGTTTCAAATTGAAATTTAGATAAAGCACGTGGGTAGTAGCGACTAGACGAACCTGAAGAACTTACAGAGAATAGACTAAACCTTTTGAATTCTGAAAGGAAGGCCGTAAATGGTATTTCGAGTGGGCTTCAAGCAGTGAGAGGTATTGGACGGGTTCCGCCCGATTCCATACATTGATCGACATGTAGCACGCAGGAGGAGAGAGGAAACTATTTTTTCGGGCGGTTAATCCCCGTGTAGGTTATGCGCCCGAAATGACTATCATCCATCAGATTAGAGGTCGCGGATCAAAAACTAAAATCTAATTGGAGTGATTAGCGATCGGCATAACCAAAGGGAATACCCCCAGGGCCGTTGCGACAATGATATTGCGATATTCTATAAAGCGATGGGCTGATGTGTGATCGCACGCCAACTGTCGGATCGATGAGCATGATCAACGGTCAGGATTTGATCGGGGTGATTAGTGATTGGGTGATCGATGGATCCCCGATACAAAGGGCTGTTACATGCAATTGCGATATGCCGATAAGGGGCAGACTCGATGGAATTATAGACCCGATTTCATGAGTTTTGAAATCCGTGAATTCATGAGTTTCAATGTATTCCCGTGTATTGAGGTTTAGACCTCCCACCTATGCGATTGCAATATGTCGATAAAAGGTAGACCCAAAAGGGTTTATAAATGTGGCTGCATAATATTTTAAATCCGGTTTATTAATATTTTCTTTGTATTTCCCGTGTATTTGGGTTTTGGCCAATACACCATGTGATTGCGATTTGCGATAGAATGGCGGACCCGATGGGTTTATAGATGTGATTCTATATTATTTGAAGTCCGGTCTAAAGGCCCATGATGTGCTTTGCATGTGTTTTCCTGTGTATTTCTGTTATTTGGCTATTTCGTCCAGAGCAAGGCAAAACGATCGGGTTTTCCACGCCGATGGTTCCTTTCCATTGTAAATGGATTCTTGTGGTGAAACAATCGAGTTTTCCATGATAGAGGGCTGTAACCGATGTGTTACAAATGCACAAAGAGCACAAATGCTGAAGGGGGCTAAGAATTTGCGCAAAGGACGAGAGATAACACCAAGGATAATTTTAGGGGCGAATGTTCGCCCTTTGGCGAAATTAAGGGGTTTTAAATTTTTAGTGGGCGAATATTTTGTATCATAGTACATTTTTACAAATCACCTCAAATAGCCCACCTTATTTTAAGGGAGAGGGTAAAAAAGGTAAATTTAGCCCTTGAAATTAGGACTTACAACCTTCCATTCGCCCATTTTCAAGAATAGGTTTTATTTAAGTAAATCCATTCGCCCATTTTCAAGAATAGGTTTTATTTAAGTGAATCCCATGGGCCAAATACCATATTTATAAAAGAGGTATGGTAAATTATTAAAAATATAAATAAATGAGAGGTATGGTAAATAAATAAAACATTTTTTATATTTACTCCATAATTCACCTTATATACATGTAACGGTGTAAACAAATAAAAATATAAGTAAAGTGGAGGTATGGTAAATAAATAAAACCTCTTTTTATACTTACTCAAACGGCATGGTAAATAAATAAAAATATAAATAAACTAGACGTATCGTAAATAAATAAAACCTCTTTTTATATTTAGTCCATAACCCTCGTTCTATTTATGAAGGCTCAAGAAAGAGGTTTTATTTAAGTGAATCCTATGGGCCAAATACCATATTTGTAAAATAGGTATGGTAAATTAATAAAAATATAAATAAACGAGAGGTATGGTAAACAAATAAAACATTTTTTTTATATTTACTCCATAAGTCACCTTATATTTACGAACACTCAAAAAATGGGTTATATTTAGGTGAAACCTATGGCCAAAATACTATGGGACAAATACCATGGACTAGATTGTTATTAATACCATGCAAAAAACCATTATTAACCCTAATATTAGAATTAATAAAAATAAAAATGGCACATGGTATTGACCCATGGTATTCACCAAAATGGCACATGGTATTGACCCATGGTATTCACCAAAATGGCACATGGCATTGACCCATGGTATTCACCTGGAATGTAGCCTATTTAAATGGGGGAATTAAACCAGCATGTAGCCTATGCTAAGATTCACTAGGACTTTACAAAGTTTTATTATTTAGTGAAAGACTCGCCAAGATCTTACAAGATTTTATAATTGAGTAAAATATTCGCCATGCCTGGTGAGAGATTCGCCAAAAAATTATATATACATATTATATTATTGATAAAATGGCCTTCCATTTTTCCTATATACCATGGAGATTCGCCCATTTATTATATTTATAAATTTAGGGGGGTTCTTAAAATTTTCCCTGGATAACACAGAGAGCAGAATTGACAGAGGGTCGCTTGGAGGTCGAGTGAACCCAAAAGCTCGTAAGAGCCAGAGCCAAGAGCCAGAGAGCCAGAGCTGAGAGCTAGGGCCAGAGCCAGAGAGCTCACAACAAACTTCTAAGAGGCATGGAGCTGTAATGAAACTGTAGAACAATAAAGAGATCAAATGATCAAGCTGTTGCTGGTGTCCAGAGTGTGGCGGAGATAGAAGAAGGAGTTCCAGAGACAGTTAAGAGAATTCTGAGGGAGTTAGAGAAGCCAAAAGCTCAAGAAGCTCAGAGCACTGACTAAAGGAGTCAAGTCCAGAGAAGCCTATATCTTTCTGTAGAGTAAGGACAGCTAGGGGTAAGATGACATTCTAAACCCATATGTTCAGTTGTAAACAAATGGAGTTGAGCATGGAGCTTTGAAAAGAATTTAAGCCATAATCCCAGAGAGCCTAGTTGAGTTGACTAGAGCTCAAGGAGACATAGCCCAAGAGGTTTGGGTGAACTCCATATTATATTGTTGTCTCATGTGTTTGCTTATTTGCTACTTTATTTTCTGTTATGTGTGTTTTACATCATCATAAGCAAATGAACCGAAGCACTTGAACAGTCTAAAAACAAACACAAGCATACACCTATTTTCAAGCACTTTTTAATTCCACAATTGGTTAATCATAAGGTCTTGGAAATATTTAAGCTTTGGAATGGGAGAGATTCTTGTAAGCTTGACAAGAAGTCTTTAGTTCCCTATTTTCAGATCATTCCTCGTCTTCATACTCTATGTAAAATAATTTCTTCTTAGCACACTTATGACCTTTAGTGCATTTGCTATCACAATTGTAACAAAGCCATTTTTCTCTTTTTTCTTCCAATTGTTGTGGTGTAAACCTTGTAGGTTGTGGAAGGATAGGAGAATAAACACTTCCATAATTATAGTCATGAGTGGTGGGATTCCTTGTTTCTATAATTTCTCTTTCAATTTTTCTTGCCCACCTAAATGCCTTCTCCAATGAATCAGGTTCCCAAAGACGAACCTCATGTTGAATGTTATCCTTTAAAGTACCTATGAAGACATCAATCCTTTGCTTCTCTGGAATATCATTTAACCTTATATTCAATTTTTGAAAGTCCTCGATGTGCTCTGCCATTGAACACTTTTATGTGAGATTTATCAATTGGCTAAAGAAGGTGTTTCTCTTTGTATCCTCATAATGTGCTATCATTTCCTCCATGAAAATTGACCACGTAACAAGTGGTTTACGAGAACAAAGCCCTTTATACGATAAAAATTGATCCAATTCTAAATATGAAGATGCAATACATACCTTTTGTAACAATTGCACCTCATGTAGATCAAAATATTACTCCATCTGTAGTATCCATTTACCGGATCCTTGCCATCAAACTTCCTCATATCGCCTTTTCTTGATTTTAGGAGCTCAATCTTGAAATGACCATAACTCTGTAATTTCAGCTCTTCTAGTTCTAAAATTGATACCTGCAGTAGCCCTCTGTGTCCACTTTCTAATGCCACCAGTTTGATCAAAATTGAATTCTCCAAGAAAGCACAATCTCCCAAGATGACCTGATTATATATCTTTTCCGAAGAGAAAACTTGTATGAAGTGCCACATGTCACTGTTTTGACCTTTGGATCTGAACAATATACACAAGAAACTAAAGTTCGTTCTCTTTCTGTAACTTCTTACGAAATTTCAATCTGATGCTCAGAGAGACAGTTATGACAATTTTCCCAAGGTGACCTGTTTGGAATGTAATTCGGGGGTCTGCAAAAACCCTAACTTCCTTAGACTATATCTCCGAAACTATAGCGAGACAGGATCTGAAATTTGGAGCCGAGGTTTAGGCTGATTGCTTCTCAAATGGGTTTTTGGTTATAGCGAAAATCCCACGATGACCTATTTTAGTTGAAATTATGGAGCTTGCAAAAACCCTAATTTCCTTAGATCATATCTCCGAAAATATAGCGATACAAACTCTGAAATTTGGACCCAAGGTTTAGCGCGAGTTTGTCTTAAATGGGTTTTTTTTCTCTTCTGAAACATTGTAGAAAACAAGTTATAGCGAAAATGCCACGTTGATGTATTTGGAGCAGCAAAACCCTAGAATCCAAAGCTCTGATACCAAATGTTATGAAACCAGCTCACAAAAAGATAGAAAAGATAGATCAACGCCTTAGAAATAAGCCTCTTCGAGGGGGCAACCTCCTTTTCACACCTATGGCTAGTTGTACTAGCCAAGGATGCTTATATTTTTTAGTTATCAATTTACAACTTTCTACAACTATAGGACTAACATTGGTCAAACTAGCTCCTGGGTCAATTAATATTGAAACGGGTTGGTTACATACTTTACCTTCAGTTTCCACCATTGTATATTGGTGTTCCTCTTAGCATTCTTCCAATGTTGCATTAATAGATGAGATGTTCTAGGCTACATCATTCATAGTGGAGGCTTCCTGGATGTTCTAAACATTTTGGATAGATATTGGGTTGTAAGGAAAATTCCGCAACAAGTGTGATTCTCCACAGCCCCAACATTTCAAGGGATCTTTTTATTTCTCATTAGTTCCCTTGTCGAGTTTTGTTTTCTTTGACATCGCCTGAGTTTGTGCCGTCAATCTTTGAGGCTATCCAATTCTTTGTGGGAATTCTTATTGTCTCTCATTATTTTGCTTCATTTGACTATTATTTACTCTATTATTCAGTTGGGCTTGGTCCTTATTTTTACCATTCCAAGGTTTGGAATTGTTATTTCTTTGTTTTGTTCGCTGGTAACAATTTTTTTTCTCTTCGAATCGCCTCATCCATAGTTTTCTGATTATCACATTATGTTCACTCCTTGAAGGAGGATGGGAGACAACTAATAAACCATTGAAATTTTTGCTTTTCTTCCTTAAGATATAGTACATATCGAAGTAAATGGGTAAATTTTGATATCAACTTGTGCATGGTCATTTGTACTAGCTTTAAGTCATGCAATTCATTGGCTCGATCATCAAAATAATGTTTAGTCAGTTACATTTGTTTAAATAGTTCCTGGAATTCATCCCAACAGACCTCCTTTCCTTCCAAATTGTGCATTGTGTGGACTTCTTCCCTCCATAGTGAGGCTTTCCCCTATAACTAACATGTGGCTAGTTTCACCTTGAGTTTAGGTGTATAATAAAAAAAACTTGGAAGTATTGATTTATGTTTAACACCCATGCCTCTGTTGCCTCTTTTTTTCTCCATCGTAAATTGAGGGTTGAATCTTTTTAAATTCACCATGTAATTCCACTTTTGGATTATTTTCTTCATTTTTCATCGCTCTTGAAGAACTATATTCTTACTCTTTTGCTTATATTTTCCTACTCCCCACCTCTTCTTCTATATTTCGTCTTCCAACATTCTCTTCTCTATTTCCCGCTTCATCTGTTCCTTCCACGGTATTGGAGTTAAGCCGGCTTGAAAGATTCCGTATCACTTGCTCCTCTTCAACATTTTCTTTTTGCAATCTCTCTTGATTCGTCCAGAGGTTAGCTATCATTATGAAGCTATCTGATCATGATCATCAGTTTTGTGGTGGGAATTTGGGCCTAATGTCCTAAGTGCACATATATGTCATCCTCCCTAATAGGATTACATTCTAGGTTTCCTTCCATGGTCTCTCCATCTTGCTGTCAACCGTATTGGAAATATATAGCTTCATTGTATAATACGAAAATGAACTATTAGTTATAACGGAAATCATAGTCGGCCAAGGACTCCAGTTAAGTAACTTGGCTCTGATACCAAATGTTATGAAACTAGCTCACAAAAAGATAGAAAAGATAGATCAACGCCTTAGAAATAAGCCTCTTCGAGGGGGCAACCTCCTTTACATTACAAAAATGAACAATTCTTGGATGATACAAATGACAAGACCTCCTTTCTATATATAGGAGTCTAAGGGGTCATAATATAGTCAGAACCGACATAACAATAATAATGTAAGGGCACAATAATAGCAATATGGGGACTACATGGGTACAAAAATATAATAAGGGGGTTGTACTAATAACAATAAGGGGTTACACTAGTAGTATATGGGCCTAACACTATCCTCAAGCATGGCAACAAATACCAAGTTCTTCGTCAGTCTGGGTACATGCATAACATTCTTCAAGGTGAGTGGAGCCACACGCTCCCTCTGAAAAGTACTAGTGCCCACACAAATAACACTATATTTGCCGTCATTACCCATCTCAATATGCATATTGAGATGTTTCTCCTCCAGTTCACTAAATAACTCTTTGTCGCCAGTCATGTGGAAAGAAGCTCCACTGTCTAAGTACCAGACACTTCCCATCATTGAAGATACCACGCATGCAATGAGGGAAAATTCCAATTCAAATTGGAAGGCCAAAGCCTCACCCATTGCTCCTCTTGAGGAATTCTCCTTGGACCTTTTTAATGGACAATTTATAGCAAAGTGACCCATCTTGTGAGAATGAAAGAATTTAACTTTCGTCATGTCCTTCTTCTTACTTCCATGATAAGAATTTGATTTGGAATGGGAAATTTTACCCTTCCTCTTCCTTGCCTTGATCGCTAAGGCACAGTTCTCTTCATCAACAGTATTTAATGAAGAGTCATCCCTGGTGTTCCTCTTGATCTCATCCTGCATCAAATCCGACCATAGTTATTCCCAATCTGGCAGCGTCTCCCGATCATTGACAGAGTCCTGATAACTATGCCAACTCTTTGGGAGTCCAAGAAGAGCAAGGCTTACCATATCCTCATCAAAAACCGTGATTCCAACACTTCTAAGTTCATCCCGACATTGATCGAACTTGGTCAAGTACTTTGGAATTGCCTCGCCTTTATCCATCTTGATTTTACGAAGTTTATCCTTCAGTGCCAACTTCCCTTAATCACTTCTATTCTGATACAAGTCCGTCAATGTTTTCCACTTAGAATGCGGGGTTTCCTTTCCATGGAGACTCGAGACAATATGATCTCGAACTCCCTCAAGGATTATTTGCCTTGCCTTCACCACACACTTCTTCCACTCGACTAAGTTCTATGCATCAGTAACTGCTGGCTTAGGAATTGCTTGTTCAAAAAATTCCTTCAAGCCATTGTCCTCTAGCATAGCCTCCATCCTGTCCCTCCAGGCTATGAAATTCGAGTTGCCTTCCAAGGCATACTCAAGCCTCAACCCATGGAACAACATCTGTAGATCTTGAAGTATGTATGCAAATTCGACTTTCACCTGTAACCCACAAACTCAAAACTTCGAAATCTCCTCTAGAGAGTAGATTTTAAATCGACGATATCTCCCTAATTCGAACTCTGACTCGATTGATTTTTTTTTTAATTTTGGTATCTTTTCCCAAGGAATTCAGATCTGCAAATTTTTTCTGAAAATTTTGCACAAAAATTCTCAGATATGCTGTGCAAACTCTCGGCCCAAAAAATAATCTTGCTTCGATACCATGTAGAAAATCTTGTAAATTCACAAGCTATTGCAATTTGCTAAAGAAAGAGACAAGAATCTAATTCTACTCTTTACAGCAGAAGCCCATAAACATCAAGCAAACAATAATCAATAGAGGAAGAGAATCAAAGGCATATAACACAATAAATATCCGGGAAAGCCACAGCTCAAAACCCCACTATCTGTTTTGTATTAATCCAGAAAATCAAGATGAAATTACAATGCTTGTTCTCTCTAAAACAATTCCAGCACTCAGCAAATTCAATCTCCAACACATAAGAAATCTCAAGGCCAAAGCTTAACCTCTTCACAACTCTCCAAGTCTCTATTCCAATGTGTAATTCCTATGAAGGATAGCTTGTATTTAAAGGGAAATAAAGACTCTAAAAATAGCGCAATCCATTAAGGATCAGTTCTTGATTGCATGCACTATCAGTGCAACTCAGAAAAATATAAAACAAATAGTACATTGTCCCTGCACTCTAGTCTCAACTGGGTATTTCTCATAATTGACATGCATTAGTTTCTGATGAGTAAATATGCAATTAACTAGAGTAGCACTAGTGGAGTTTATTAGTGTCACCACTGACTGTTACCTCACGATTAGTTCTCTCAATTAGTTTGAGAACTAATTTAACTGAACTGACTCATGAAATTGAGTCTTCTATTTTACAACTCACAATTAACTCACACTGGAGTCCTACAAAGTAGGGAGAACATATACATGAATTCCAAAAGACCTCCAACTCAAATTTCCTAAGTTAAGTAAGTTTAATAAACTTAATTTAACTATTTTAAGTTGCTATGAGAATAGAATTCAAATTTAATTCACAGTTTAATTCAAAGAAAAATAAAACCAGAATTTCTTGTTGCCATTTCTCAACATTGTAAGGATTGGGTCGATGTTTTGAATTAACTAATGTGGTTCATCCTCAGGACAAGGTATTAGAGGTGTACTCATGGATCACAAAAGTCTTAGATAAAAAATTATAATGTTATGCAAGGATATAAGTGTTAGAAGTGTACTCATTGGTTGATACATCAATCAAGATTCAGGCAAGAGATTTTTGGATTCTATTTCTCCATGAAAGTAGTGCGACAATTACACTATTATGCAAAGACATAACTATTAAAGATATAACTATTAAATGTGTACTCATTGAGGTGTACCATTGGTTGATACATTAACAAATTTAAGATTTTGTTAAGAAATATTTTAAACAATTTTGTACTCGTCTAAAATTTGGAGTCTGCAGTCCTTATTAAACTATATATTATAATTTTGTAGACGTTTCTTTGAAAGTTTTTATTAATTGTGCGGTTTCTACGTGCTTTAAATAGTTTATTTCATTTGAAATTCTGTCACTGATATATTTGAATAGGTTTTCATTAGTAGGCATTTTGTTTAGTTTTATTTTCAATTTAAATTATCATAAGTGGGATTTATCTACATCTGATGAAGGAAACATTTCAATTGATTTTATTTCCGGCGTCACAACCTTAGAAACAAGAAATCATTTGTCTTTCATTCAAGAGACAAACACCCAATCCAATCTTAACCAATTTGTTCATAATCAATGTATGAACTCAAAGGATGTTGATTAGGTGGATGCCTGTAGTCTTAGTTTGACTTACTCACATTAACATTGTTATTTATGAAGAAAATGGGAGTTATTTTTAATGGTCAAAATAAATAAGGGTTTAGAGCATAGTTGCTAATTTATTAAAGGATAACTTTATTATATTTAGTAAGATTGAGTTATTAGGGATGTTATAAAGTTTAATATAGATGTCCATGATTTTTTAATAAAAACAAAACAAAACAAGTATGTTATATGTTTTTATTATAAATTATATTATTAATAAAATAATATTTATTTATCTTAATTTAAAAATTAAAATTAAAATATATATTTTCATTAATTTTAATTTTACTTCATCTCATTAAAAAAATCTAGAAATTCATTAAATTATATATATTTGCAATCAATCCATCATTTGTATGTATATATTAAAAAAGAACTTTATCATGTTAATATTAAACCTAGTAAAAAAGAATACAAAAGAAAAAATAAATGTAGATTATATAAGTAGAAAAAAAATATAAAAGCGAAAAATAAGTGTACATTATATAAGTAGAAAAGAAATACAAAAGAAAAAATAAGTGTACATTATATAATTTAATAAAATAAGTTTTTTAATGTTGATGTCATAATGAACAATATGTGTGGTCATGGTGGATTGATTTGTGTGATGCTTTAGTTAGGCTTCCTATTAGGTTTAACAACAATGTTCTTGTAACTTTTCTATGTCTATGATGACAAGCACACACTAGATTAGTGGCTTTTCATAGTAACTCCTATATTAGATTAGAAACTTTCCATAATGACACTTATTATTAAATTTACCAACTCTTACATATCTAAAACTTTATAAAATTACACCAAATATAAAACAATACTAAGCTTCCATAAAATTTATAAAATTTATAAAACATATATTTTAATATTAAATTTAATACTGCTTTTAAATAGATATAAATTTTAAAATACAAAATATTAAAATCAATATATAAATATATATGTATATCCAAACTTCCACAAATATTAAAACAAAAGATATGCTTACATATGATGTATCATTGCACCCACTCACCTACACATACTAAATACACTTGGATATGGTGTAAATCACTACAAAACAATAAACACTGGTAAGACATTAACACAACAATGCCATACTTAACATGATGTCTTATTGTCTTATTTTATGTATATAAAATACATGGCCATATGGTATATACCATGGTTAAAAAAATAAATGGTATCAAGGAAAATAAACAACTTTATTATATTTAGTAAGATTGGGTTATTATGAGAGTTATAAGGTTTAATGTGGATGTCCATGAATTTTTTATAAAAATAAAATAATTATGCCATATATTTTTTATTATAAATTATATTATTAATAAAATTAAAAAAATTAATCTAAGTGGAGAATAATTTAACAGTATTAAAACAAGAATTGTTAATCCTCCTTAGATACTAAAATAATTTGTCAACTAAAAATCCAAACGCATTTTCTCCATCCTTTTATTCTTTGGAGGAGGGGGAAGAGTGTTCCCTAAATGGTTGGATCCATGAATCAAGTCTACAATAAAAAGTAGGCCTCTCTTTAGACGCTTGGGAATGGATTGAATCACTGGTATAGTTGAGAACCATGCAACATTACACAAGTAAACAATGTCTTATGTGCATCCTTAGTGGGCATATTGTCAAAGATTTTTGTTTGTCCAATTAGTTCAAAATTAGGCAAATGGAATGCCATTATACTATAATTGCATCATATTTCCAATATATTTAATTTCCATTTTCAATAGTTTCTAGGCATCTTGAAAGATTATTGTAGGATTTACTACATACATGATATCATCATAACCTACTAATAATAGGAAACTCTTGATTACACAACACACCTTAAAAATTTTCAATTTTTGGGTACTTCTTTTCTTTCAATGCATTATTGTTATCTTATAGTTTAAGGAATTTATCCTTCTATAGACTTCACATGTTTCCTTTAACTACTGTTGTGATGCTTCGTCTTAGTAGGGAAACCAAAACAAATATAGATGAAGAAGACCATTAAAGTCCCACATTCCAAGAGAAAAGAAGAAAAAAATCAAATATAAAAATAAAAGCTTAAAAAATCAAATTATTACGCAAGTTGTTAATAAACCTACTAGAGGTTCAAGAAAAAGTAGTGAAGTGTTAGTTTTATTTAGGCAGTGATGGAAAAAGACAACTTCAAAAATCACCAATAAGTGTGTCATAGGTTAGCCAAAATGTACCCATAATGTAGTCTTCTTGTGAGGCGGATAAGTCATTGAGGGTGTGTAGAAAAGTGGAACATAACAAGTTTTCCTTGATCATCAATAGTCATAGGTTGGTGTTTTCATCAAGTGTTGATAAATTTTTGTTTGACCACAACTTTTATATGCCATTGATACTTTTAATGAATTTCAAGCTTCCTATTGAATCCTAATAACCTTCTAGAGTTCAAGGTTCCAAACAACTCCTCAAAACCTTTCGAAGGTTCAATTATTGTTTTGAGCCTTGATGGTTTTTAGAAGCTTTGGAGTGTTTTAAAGTGACGATAAAATCTTTTGTCCTTCTTCCATCTTACATTACATCAATTGAAAAAATTCACTTGAAAAAATTGGATCTTTTGTGATTATACTTTAAGTGCATTACATTACATTTTTTCTTTAGTACAAATTCCAAATAAATAATTGTTTCTTCACTATAATACGATTTCTCACTTTGGGGAAATCAATGAAGAGCAACATTACAATAATCTTTCTTCTCTTTTTACATTTGTGAATTGTGCTCTTTATTCTCACTGGCTTCTTGATGATCCATCAAGGGTTTCGAGATAGGTAGGATTAAAATATCTCTCACATAGTTACAACCAAAAATATTCACCAATGATAATGTGCTTTTCTCCTGTAATTTCTTACGATTCTTGGTTTAGGCTTATTGCAATGTTTCAACTAAAGAGCTCACTATTGTAATTTCTTATAATTATTTAGGACTTTAGGGTTAGGTTATTGTACCAAGAGATCCATGTGCTATACATGGTGGGGGTTGGGTTCATTGAATCTAGGGTCCATTGAATATGGAAATTAGCAAAGACTCTTGTAAACCAAGTTTAATATCAATGCCAGGTTGCATATGTTGACGTTGAGGTGCTTTATTGGGTGAGGTTAAAGGATTTAAACATTTTTTGTTTGTATAGGTGAATTGAAGGTACATTGCACTGAATATGAATATTAACACATATCCATTTAAACCTTCTCTGATATGTATATTTGGGTTGTGAATCTCGGTTGTGTATTTTGATAACATAGAAATGGTTCATGTATGAAACCTGAATATGCATACTTGGGCTTCACAATCTTGATGTTTTTATCAAGCCCATATTTAGATGGGTTAAATGATATGCATCTTGCTGCATTTGGAATTGTTGTTGTTGCTTCATTATATTGCATTGCATTTTTTATTGCTATTTTGGTAACTCATACCTCTTTCAATGCAGAGAAAATTCCAAACCAATAGTGAAAGCTCCAGAGAGAAAACATCTCACTGTTGAAGGATGTCACTCATGTGAGGTGAGGGATGTTATAGTACACTAGACTTGTTTGAGAATTAGAAACACCCATGTGATTTCACTTTAATTTTGTGGATTGTTATAATAATTTCATGTCTAATATGCGATAACAAGCTGAAGATAAATTATCAAACCAAAAATATTTATATAACATTATACTATTGAGTTGAAAATAAATTTTCAACCCAAAAATATCTATATAACATTATAGTATCCATTACTAATTGTAACTCAATAAGAACTTCTAAAGGAAAACTTGAAGTAAAGATTTTTTATTGCATTGTGTGAATAATAAATATCCTCAACCATGTACAAGGTTCTTCACCATGTAAATTGTTGCAATGTTTTGTTGCAATTGTCAATATAAATCGATGATATATACAATAAGTTATAATACATATTAGAATTTTGGTCACCGGGAGATGTAAACCTTATACTTTTGAGCGAGCAATGAAAAATACTAAAATAATTTGTGTAATTCAAAATGTTTCTTTACAATTTCATTGTTGAACTGATAGTAGAGATGATGTTCTTAGAGGAACACCAGAGATACTGAACATTATCAACTGCAATGCACTATTTTCCCATCAAAGTGGCATATTTTACACCAAAAATCATGAATAATTAGGAGTTGATGTCTGGCTCATTTTGATCTAATAGGTGATGATGCCTAAAATTTGTAAGGTTGTGATGCAAATTTAGATTTGGAAAGATAGCCATCATGTTGTTTATGAATTAATATTATTTTATTTAGCTTATTTGAAGTCATCTAGTACCTGTATTTCTTCAAAATCTATGAAATATTGCTATTGGAACTTGAAAGAGCATCTTTAAATATTAAGAGGCAATCTATGTTGGAAAGGTCATAGAATTTGTAAATTTGGCATAGTGTAAGTGGTTTGTCTTTACCTTCTAGCTTTGAATGACATTTTGTTTACTAATTTTTATCTTCAATTATTTTCTATATGTCATGATTCTTCTCCAATTTATGACTTACGACGTTTCCTTTGCAACATTTGGTGCAATTGCTAGTTATTAGTCCTTGGCAAGACTATAGTGATCACTTAGTCGTTGACGGGTAATTAAATCATTGTTTTATCAATTTGTTTTCCTCTTTATCACAATTTAACCAAAGCTTTAAAAGTTTTATGTTGATATTATCAATTCAATGAAATTTTAACATAAATTCGAGTTTCGAACTCTTATTTCCAGCCAAGATATATAAATCATTAGAAGTTAGGATATAAGTTTTCAATTTCATTGAATTTCACTAAAACCCAAAGTAATGTTAGTTTGGAGTTAGCATTACTCCAACACATTTAATATTTGTGGTGTCTAAGATACATTTATAGTTCTCAAATCGCTTTCCATATGCAACAATATCCACCCCTTTTTGTCCACAACTGCTATCATCTTTTTAATAATATCATATTTGAAGTGCCATTTGTCTTCACACCACCTCACAACTTTCCACCACCTCACCACTGCTTCACCTTTACTCATGGCCTCACCCTTTCCTCATGACCTCATCCTTTTGCTACATCAATGTCTAAGACATTGCTTGTTGCATTATGAAAGAAAATGTCACTATAGCTTTGGATTTGAGAACCATCAGCAAAGCACAGGCCTCTTCGACCACCAAGAAAGGAGAGATATCTGAAGACTCTTCAACTACATCACTGGACAAATGAGAATCCCTCATCAGCATCACACAACTTTCCACCACCTCGCCACTGCTTCACCTTTACTCACGGCCTCACCCTTTCCTCATGACCTCATCCTTTTCTACATCCATGTCTAACGCATTGCTTGTTGCATTATGAAAGAAAATGTCACTATAGCTTTGGATTTGAGAACCATCAGCAAAGTACAGGCCTCTTCGATCACCAAGAAAGGAGAGATATCTGAAGACTCTTCAACTACATCATTGGACAAATGAGAATCCCTCATCAGCATCACAGGACTCGTCCGCGTCACACTCTTATCTGTTTCACAGGTCTCTTCATCCGTGTCACAGGTAAGTCATTATAAAATTATTCTTGCTAAAATAGTTGGACTCTTAAGCTCGTTGAATGCCAGGAAAAAGGATTAAGACTACCCATGTTTCATGGCATCATCACATCATAAAGTATGGAACTACATATAATGTTGAAATAAAGGGATATGACACATAACTGCATAACTGAAAACACATCAAAAGCACTGGCATCTGAATAATTACTAAAAGAAAATCAAGAACAATGGCATCTGAATAATAACACATATCGTGGTATGTCGTATGATAATCTAAGCATAGCCACACAAGATTCTGAAACAATAATGAACGTTTTTCACTACTTACCACTACGATATGGACAAGAATAAATATTGCAACTTTTCTTTGTTAGCTTTATTCATTACCGTCATTCATTCCGCAACTAAATTTGTTGTAGCCTCTACTAGTTTGAATGTTGTTTGATCTCCGTCTAATGGTAGCAATTGAAAGTGCTGAGGATCCTTGCTACACGGGGTACCCAATTCTTACAAGTTCCATGTATATTTTCTACGAAAACTCATTTTCTTAGCACCAATTTCCTTTATGAATGTCGGTGGTCATATTTCCATCATAAATAAGGTGTCCTTCAGGCCCGTGCATCTTGCATACTTTTCTGGCAGATTGTCTCATCACACTGCTACGGATGGCCCCTTGGATGACATCGAATTACTATACCTAAGAGAAGCCAAGAAAAAGGATGCAGGTTGATGATAAGTTGATGATCAGTTATATTTATTTTCATGAAATACATATAAACCGGCCAACAAGTGTTGGATTTGGGTATGCCCTCTATGCTTCCACCGCCGCCTCGATCTCAAATTGAGCCAACTCAACTGTTGGCAAGTTTTTTAAATCTTCAGGTAATGAAAACAGGGTATGGTTATTAGTGCAAACCGGTTGCCTTCCGTTGAAGTATCCATTGTTGAATGTGTAACTCTCTTGCCATTCGAGGCCGAAGGGAATAATATCTTGATAGAGGACTGCCTGGAAGCACTGGATTTGGCTCGAGGTCCTAGCTATTAGTGGTTCATCAAGGTCTGTGGTGTACTTCATTATGCATCCTGGATCACAAACCAAAAGCACATGCCATAGCAAGCAGATCTTAGCTAACTCTTTCGTATAACACAATATAAGTTAAGTTTTGGTTCATTGTGTTGGTTGCAGGGCTATTAATTGGAACTCTGGTCTGCCCTTGTTCCTTTGTGTGAAGCCTACCCATGCACTTAAGGGTCTTAATTATGTGCTAGCCTTAGGAAGGGCATGAACTCTGTCCTAGTTGGGTTGATCTACTTGGAGCCTTCTTTGAGATTTCGGTTCTGTCCAATTTCATTGTCATCAGTTCTTTTTCTCTTTCCTAGGAAAAAACTGTAATCTATTTGGGGGTTAATCGCCCACGTCATCCACATCCCTACCTATATTGTCCTCTTCTCAAGGTTAACATCTGCTTAGGATCCAAGGCTAACATCTGCTCAAGATCCATGCTCACAAACCAAAAAATCACAACCCTCAACACTAACAATGATGTTGCATGAACTGCGCAGCTCGGGGTGGCTCTCTATTATAGAAATGGGCAGTTTATGGCTTAGTGGGCCCTGACCCAAGTTCAACGTTAATTAGCCAAGCAAATCCCTACACTACCGACCCTTTTGGGATCAATCCGCAGAGCACAGACTAAAGTCTCACCCAAAGCAGTATGGGGGGAATGCAGGAACCAAGTTTCCGCACCCAGAGATGGTAGTGATGTCGTTTTATACCCTAACCTTGCCTTCGCGCATATCGATAAGCATTTTAGGGCTTATCGATATACTTCTTTTATCCGACTTTTAGACCTTTGTGAAGGTCTGCGATTGTCCCTCGCGGAACCTAAATGGGTGATTTATCTACTTATGCGCTTCTGTAAATGTTCTTACCTCTATATTTACCCTAATCAGCTTAAGTATCCGAGAACTTCAACATGCCTTAAGATATTCTTCGTGTAAATAGATATTATTACTTGCGTTCATATAACAAAGTAAAACATATAGATTCGCGCATCAATATAACATTAAATCATAAACCCAATATTCTTCATAACATAATCACATGCATTCATAACAGAAGTAAATAGATCAACACATGTAATTCTAGAATAATCCTCTTTATTAATGCTTCAGATCTTCTTTACAGACTCTAACTATCTTGCGCACACAGTTGCAGGAGTCCGCGCACTCAGTTGCGGATTTCTACCCTAGGCCTTTGCGCACATAGCTGTAGAGCCTCTTTCCTATGCTAAGACTCTTCGCTCTTAGCTCTTACTGACCCATTACATCAACATCCAAGATCTGAACTAAACTCTCTTAGACTCTTCTAAG
Organism: Pinus tabuliformis; assembly: GCA_031772625.1. Taxonomy (NCBI): domain Eukaryota; kingdom Viridiplantae; phylum Streptophyta; class Pinopsida; order Pinales; family Pinaceae; genus Pinus; species Pinus tabuliformis. The sequence goes on from CM062807.1 coordinate 542,660,551, forward strand.
ACTTCCCTTTTTATACAATCCCATGGTCCGCAGACCATGGGTAGATCTCCTAAAGCTGACATGACTTACATAAAAGAAGGGCAGAAACCCTTTATGACACTTTACATCTTCGCACTCCGCGACCACAAAATGCAGAGACTTTACACTTTTTATACAAAGACTTGGGCTTTCTACCCTAACACTTGGGTATTAACTCCAAAATTTCCTCTAGGGGACCCATTCCCAACAATAACTATGGGTGGCTCTTTGTTCTATTATAGAAATTAGTGTAGAAATACAATGCTAGAAACCAGACAAAGCAGTGAAAGAAAGAAAACACAGGAAACCAGACAAAGAAGCACTAGGGAAGATATGTATTGTATGCAGCCATTCGGGAGAATAATAGTAATACATTGTAGTACATCGCTTGCATGTGAGCACTACATTTTCTTTTATTATTTTTAAATTTTTAATTATATAATATATGGATTGTTAACATATATGGTTGTTGAACCTTCAAACACATGGGCAGTCTGCATGTGGTGTAGCCAGAAATTTCCTTGTTATTACAAGGTTCATAAAAAAATGATTAACGTGATTCAGTGTGACCAGTATTTAGGTTCATTTGAGACTTATCCCTTGAGTGATATGGTGATGACATAATTGTAAAAAGACCCTAAATCATGAAACCCACCAGTGTTGTCAATGACAATTTTAACGACAATGAATTCTCGACTTGTTCAATTATAGAAATCACTTTCATATGCTTCTATTTATTTAATTTCATCGACAATATAAGAGGCCATTGAAGAAATTTTTCTTATTCATAATAATACTTCAGTGGATCTGGACGTTTTAGCTGGTAAATAGAGACTAATGTGGAGTTCCCAGGTTGTTCCTCTACACTTCCAACAATAGCACAATATTTTCACGTTTTTAATCTTTCGGTGACATGAAATTTTATATAGGCATAATGCAAGCATTTTTTATATACCATAGACAACAAAGAGAACCCATCCCTGCTTGAGGAAAACTGCAACTATTCATCCTACATCTTAGATGCCTCCATGCTTGAGGTATGAAATTGAAGAAAAGACATGGTTATATGAATGACATTGAAATGGTTTGGGTAAAATAATAGATAGCTTGGACATTTCCCACCATCATAGATGAAATTAAAATATGTACAATAGCATTAAAGCTGACATTCTTGTTTATGTTATATACTATTTAATAAGATTATCTTTGCATGCTCTCGTTTATAACAGAAATGTGCTTTCCTGAATGTTTGAAAGAAATTTAGAACAAAATTGGATAGATATCTCCCTTTTCTAAGCTTTAGGTCAGTATAATGTGCATCTCTCCTACTTCTACAAGATCTTCATTCTTGATGGTGTAAACGTAGCTATTTTGTTAACTCCTTTTGTTCGTGATGTGCTCTGCTCCCCTATCAAGTAGTGGTTACTCATTGATGAACTATGGTATTCCTTTTTATTAAGTGGGCAATCCACACTAATTACGTCTCTTATTCAATGGGCAATCTCTTTAGACTGATTTTTAGGATATCAGACCCCCAGCATGGACTACCATTGTCTTCTACTCTTATTTTACTTTGCCTTAGTTTAGTGGAGGGGATGACTTAGGTAGGAATTCTAGTATTTTGGGTATGTAATCATTGGTTTAGAAGACATTTTTTATAAGGTATGTTTATATGTTCAAAGGATAAGAAATTTTTTGAAATCAATTCTTTTTTAAGTAGTGGTTTTTTCATATAGTTTTTTATAATAACCATATTTAAATTACTCATAGTAATTTAAAGAAAATTTATATAGTCTAATTATGTTGATAGATGTGTTTATTTTGAAACAGAGGTTTTATAATTTTAACTTAACTATCAATAATTATTAGATAGATGGTACAGATTTAATTTTCATAGGATATGCTAGAATATTCATAATAATAGTCACAAGTGAAAGGTTAAGATTTATTTCAAAAGCAATTGTGACATTTTTTTCCATTTTATTAAATTGATTAAATAAAATAAAATGTCATATGAAACCATCATAGATCAATCTTAACCACATATCTAGAAAGCATCGAGATAGATCAAATTTCTTAAGATACGAACGTTTTTTAAATACAAAACTTGAAAAAATATTTATACTTAAAGAGGTTTGATCCCTGATAGATCCATTATGTGTGTGTGTATATATATATATATATATCTATATATATATATATATATATATATATATATATATATATATATATATATATATATATATATATATATATATATATATATATATTTATTCACATCTTTGATTGCATAAATGGATCCAAAAACTTGTAACTCTAACAAATCTTTTCTATATATATCTTTTATTCCATAAATGGATCCAACAACTTGAAAATTCCATTGGAATTGTGTAATATATAGAGTTTAAATTTGTAAGTCTAACAAATCTTTGCTAGATTTTACAAAAAAATGACTAAAAAATATGCCTAAAAAAGGGTCAAAATGCAGAAAAGTAAGACTACAAATGTTTTGACCATAAGATATTTTTTTCTTCAACTTTTTATAAACTATATACAATATATAGATAGTTGAGTATAAAATGTTTTACCCTTTTTTTCCTGAGAAAAGAAATCATATTTTTTCTTTTTTAAACAAGGAATAAAAATTACATTAAGTAGACACACCATGTGTGTATGCATTCAAAGTAGATACATGTTTGTTATAAGGAAGAATCATTAGAAAACAATTATTAAGGTATGAAACCCTAGGGTCAATGAGCCTCATTCCATAGAGTAGAGAGAATTCAAAAATATTTGGGCATGCAGGCTCGACCAAGAAAAAACTTGGGCACATAGGCCTGATGTAGATAACCCAAAAGGGAGAAGAAAAAATGGCACAAAAAGGCCAAAGTAAAGAGCTGAAAACCCAACATATAAAACAAGGCTAAAGTCCCTTGAATGGCAACATTAGCCCATTGACGATCCACACAACCATGGATAAACACCTACCAATGCAAACATTCCTAGGCATAGATTGCCCAAGTAGCCCAAAATAAAGAGCCCTATAATAGGGCAATAGAAAGAGGCAACCAATACAATCAATAACATGTCAACTAACCTAATAAAGATGAAATAAAGCCCTCAAATATGGGCCACAAACAGACCAAGTAGAAACCCTGAAAGGGGCAGAGGCAGGGTTTCAAAGAAGAAAGTGACAACTCTAGAGAAAACCCGACAAATGCGATCACCAATACCAAAGTGAAGTTGTTGGAAAAAAAAAAAGGTCGCTAAGCCCTTATGAAATCCCACGAAAACCAAACTAAATCGCGAGGCACAAATAAATTGTCCGTTGAGAAGAGAAATGGACCCACAACACAGACCAGGAAAGTCCCCTCATGGCGAAAGAAGGGGCCACAGGGCCCAAGGAAGGGAGTCAACATTAAACTCAAACAACCCGACGAGCAAGACTGTAGTGCAAGCCCAGAACAATGACAAAAATGTGGATGACAGAAACCAAGACCCCCTGTCAACTTGAAAGATAACAACCACACCACAAAATAAAACCTGGAAATATAGAGATGCCCACCAAAGAGGTCAAAGAAAACAATGGCTCCATAAAAATGGAGAGGCATGGACTAGGAGGCGAGGGAGACTAGGGTTCTAGCCACCCCATTCCCCACTCCATGCACAAAAACCACTTGTGAAAGAGAGAAAAAATTGATATATTAGTGTATTAATAGTAAAGGAGGAGTGATTCCACAAAAAATCAACAAGGAAGGCTCATAGATCTGCAAAAACTGCAACTAGGGTTTTCTCTGCGCTGCTCCACAAATCCATATATTAGATGCGTTGAAACAATGATTAAAACATTTTACTTAATATGGGAATTGAAAATATTTTGTTTATGGACCTTGTCCACATTAATTATTTTTTAATTATTAATATATTTTTAAGTACATCTTAATATTACTTAACTTTGCATATTGAAATATTTTATTTCTAATTCACATTATTTTTTTCGTTAATTTGAAATTGCATTGCCTCAAAATGAATTCATACAAAAATAGATAATTTTGTTTGTACAATCTACCTTAAGGGAAACTAGTATTGATGAAAATGGATACTGGTCTAAATTTATCAAAATGTTAAAAACTATCCCTATTAAGTCCATGAAAACTGAAATAAACTAAACTACTAAAAGCAAAAGACATGTGCCTAGTGGATAAAAATAACATCAAGAATGAGATGAAGTAACTGGGGCTAAATCCTGAGCACTAGTTCCTACTGATGTTGGATGTTTTAGACCACATTGAATATGGCCTTTTATTTGAGCAATCCCAACATCCAAACTAGCAATACAAGATCATTTATGATGTTTAACACATCATATTTAAATAAGGAAAGATATTATATCGTTATGGTCTTCATGTTTTTCCTTCAGGACCCTACCCAAGAGTGTCTTCATTTGCCATTGGAGGGAAATGGATTTTGAATATTGGCTATGTCTTCCCCTGTTATGTTCAGGGTCAGGAACCCAATTGGCTACTTCAACTTGAATTTTAGAGTCTGAGTAGGATTGATGGTCATTAGTGGTCAAGGATTCAAGTTAATGAATTTCCTCTTTGATTTTTAGAGGAGTGGAAGAGTGAAAAATTCTTCTTGCATCTTGAGCTTGGGCTTGGGCTGATGGTGGGACTTGAGGACCTTTGCCACTAGACCCTCGGTGGTAGTGCACCCTCTGTCAAGGCATGCGACGCCAGGTTTCTAGAGACAAAGATAAAAATATCACCCAGAAAACCCAGAAGCCAAGGGGACTGTAAAATAGAAAACCAAATAGAAATAAAGCCAAGGGAAACTCGAATTGACAGGGGAGTTTACGTTAGCTTATTGTGAGATCAAGCAATTAAGGGGAGGCAAATAAATGACTCCAGGTAAGGTCCAACAATCAAAAAGAGATATGGAGACCAAAATTGATGCTCACCCCCACTATTCTCTGGGAACTACATACTAGCAACTGCCAAACAAAAGCTAAACTATTAAAAAAGATAACAAAGAAGAAGGAATTGAACATAGGATGAGTTACCTAGTGTTGGCCAGCTCACCAGGCTTAAACTTACATTGTCGTGAGGATGAGTTGATGGTTGTGACCGTCCTCTACTAGATTTATTGTTGAAAATGTCGCTAGCATCCCAGAGAGCTCCTCCATAGTTATCCTTAACATTCTCCCCTCATTTTTGCTCAGCGTCTAGCGCATGCATTGGAGATTAACATCCATAGAGACTAAATTGTTAGGAGTTACCATGCATGCTAGCCTTGGCCACGGAAGTAAGTTGTCCTCCACACCAAAGTATAAATACACAACTTTTCACACAACACTGAACTGTAGCAGTTGGGTTGGAGCCCCACACTATTTTTTCGATAGAGGAATTGTCCCACTTGTGGTGGGGGGATGTTGTAGGCATACCAGTTAAACACGGGGCCAAGATTTCCAACCCAAGAGCGCTAAGACTAAGAGTAATTTTGCATGTGATTGTTAAAGAAATTAATAACTATTTTCATGTGTGAATGTCTGGAGTGGGTTGGCCATGCCACCGCTCCCCCGATCTCACCAACCCCCCCCCCCCCCCCCCCCCGCACCTTTCTTAAATGTTATGGGAGGCGACAAGGTGGCAACCCCCCACCCTATCCTCCATTGCCCCGAATTATCCTCCATTGACCCAAATTCCAACAACATGATTGGGGAATAATCCACATTAAAATTATTATTACTAAATGCTAATATTAAGAATTAAATGAATTACATATTTTTCTCTTTTTACTCTTATTACAAAGTAATTGATTTTTTTTTTTACCTTTAATTACTTCATTTCTTTGGACACACACACACATGGAGATTCAAATAGTTTATATAAGTTATACATTGAAATATTTTTGAGAAGTATAAGAACTATACATCTTCCTCACACTCAATGAAAATATAATTTTCTCTTCTTTTTTTTTCTCATTTACTTTATATTTATCTAAAGTTAATATTTATTTCACATGGACATTGAAATATTTTATTTATGTGGAAGAGAGAGTGAAATATTTTTACCAAATCTCATTCATACCTAGTTGTAATATCAACTAGTATAGATCCATCTTAACCATGGATCTAGCAAGCTCCTAGAGGTATCAAATATCTTGAGGTGGAAGCCTCTTTTCTGGTGCAATTATTGAAAAAGTGTTTGCACCTCAAGAATTTAATCCCTCTAGGAACTTGTTAGATTCTAGTTAAGATGGATTTGTACTGGTTATGTACACACACACAATGAGTAATTTTTCGTTGTTTAAATTGCATTTTTTAATGCATAAATGGATTGAATGCCTTGAAAATCCCCTTGAACACTTGAATTATATAAATGACACAATTTGCAATTCCCACAATATTTGTTGAATTTCAAATAAGATTGATAAAAAAGTATATTTGAAAATGGACCAAAATGTAGAATAGTGAGACTACTTGAAATTTTCTAACCATATATATATATATATATATATATATATATATATCTATATATATATATATATATATATTTCACTTTATATAATATAACATAGCATTTTTTTTCAACCATATATAATATATACACAATTCACATCTAAATATTTTACTTAACGTATCATTTATGCACAATTTGTCCACATTAAAATCTTTTTATTATTATTAGTATTTTTAGAAATATGTCAATATTACTTAATTCCATATATTCAAATATTTTATGTATTGCCCACATTTTTATTATTATTATCAATAATATCTTTTAAATAACATATATCAATTTTATATTAAGAGTTGAATGCATTATACATTTTCGAATCTAATTGAATTGTTTTACTTTTCATTACTATTTTATCTTTGGACACTGAAATATTTTATTATAATCCATTTTTTTTGTTTTTCCTTTTTCTCCTCTCTAGATTTGATATTGAAATATATGAGTCAATACTGATATTCAAATAGTTTATTCAAGTTCTATATTGAAATATTTAAAAAAAAACATAAAAAATATAAAATTTTACAACTTCCTCTCTTTCTAAAGTGAACACTTTTTCTTTTTCATTTAATTACTTTATCCCTCTTTAAAATTGATAGAAGATTATGTTACATATCATTGATATCAAAATATTTTATTTGTTCCTCGAGTGAGCGTGAAATATTTTTATTACATCTTTTTCATGTTGGGTCGAGTGAGAGTGAGTTTATTGATTGTTTTACTTTTCATTACTATTTTATCTTTGGACACTAAAATATTTTATTACAATCCTTTTTTTTTCTCCTCTCTAGATTTGATATTGAAATATATGAGTTAATAGAGATATTCAAATAGTTTATTCAAGTTCTATATTAAAATGTTTAAAACAAAAACATAAAAAATATAAAATTGTACAATTTCCTCTCACTCTAAAGCGAACACATTTTCTTTTACTTTTAATCACTTTATCCCTCTTATAAATTGATATAAGATTATGTTACATATCATTGATATCAAAATATTTTATTTATTCCTGAGAGTGAGCGTGAAATATTTTTATTACATCTTTTTCATGTTGGGTTGGGTGAGAGTGAGTTGATTGATGCTTTATAATGCTTTATGATACCGGAAACACACACACACATATCAACTCGAGAGTTCAACACATGTATATATGTTTTTATTAATATATGAATTCCACATATCTCTCATTCTGGTTTGGTTTGTAGAACGTGCCTCTGGGTGCAATGCGTTATGGTTTTTTAAGCATGTGGTATTGATAAGTCACGGTATTATAGCAAAGCCTATTTATAAATTAAAAATCTCCATAGTATAGTGGGGTGAATTTTCTATCTTTAAAAATGTTGTTACATGTATATATATATATATATATCTATATATATATATATATATATATATATATATATATATATATATATATATATATATACTTAATAATAATTTAAAATAAAATTATAATTTAGTTAATTTTTATGATATTTTTAATTTTAATAATATGAAATGTGTTATAAAATAAATGTTTTAATATTTATCTTTATTAATGTTTATCTATATTTACTAACCATTTAATTTATATAACAACACTAATAATGAATGCTATATAAATTAAAAACCTTTAACAATTATTTATATATAAATTGAATTACAAATAAACATATAATATTATAAAATAATTCTCAAACTCAATCTTCTTTTTCTTTTCAATATTGTTATTGTTTTTTTTACATATAATTTTTATTAATAATTATACTCATAATAATCATGACATTCAGAAGGAATTTTTTTCACAGTCTATAGTTGGACATGGATTTAATTATCGGTAAGTAGTTTTAGAGTTTGAAAAAGATATTCTCTAGAATTTATTTATATATTAATTTAGGAAAAAATAAATCTCTAATATTTTTGGATTTTTGTTTCAAATCTATAATTTATTATTATTCTCCTTTAAGGTTTCATTATCCCAAAGTAAGAGGGATGGGAGTCTAAGCCAAACCATAACATAGCATTTTCTCCTCTAAATCGATCTTAGAATTTATTTAGTGAAATATAATTTATTGGTTCTCCAAAATAAATAGTCATATTGGGAATTATGTCATGATTTTGTTTTATTTTTTAAAATGGAAAACTAAAATACTCTTTACTATAACAATGAAATTGGATTTCACTTTCAAATGAGTGATATTCAATTTAAGGTTTATGGAACTTATGGTTTGGCCATGTCACTTTAACATTTTAATCCATAATTTATTAGCGAACTCTTAAACTTTATTTGAAAACCTACAAAATTAACATTTTAATCCATAATTTATTAGCGAATTCTTAAACTTTATTTGAAGACCTACAAAATTAATATTAAATTTTAGGACTTCATTAATCTTTTTGATAAATATTAACATATACTTAGAAGTACTATAATTCTTAGGGTTAAATTAATGTTCAATTTTAGGACTTCATTAATCTTTTTGATAAATATTAACATATACTTAGAAGTACTAGAATTCTTAGGGTTATGATTTCCATTTTCTAAAAATTATAGATTTGTCTATTAGATTGATAAAACCCAGTGCATTGCTAGAAAACATTGATGTGTAGGACTATTAAATCACTTATTGATGGTATAGAAGCTTATTACATTCAAAAAGCCTATCACGTGTCTTTGGATCATAGAACACCATTGACAACTATAAAAGATCAAATAAACAAAAAGATAAATATCATCATTACATTACTCTCTTAAACATTTGACATGTTTAAGACATAAAGGGATGGTTATTTTTTTCCCACGTCATTTCATTTCTTTGAGTAACTCTAAGATTTATTTAATTAATAACATAAATTTATAGATAATGGTTACTCTAACTACCAAAATACAATCAAAGTTTCAATGTTTGAATAGTTAATGTGACCTTAAAAAATGAGCATGCATTATACACTCAAAGTTTCATGGTTTGAATAGTTAATTTGACTTAAAAAAAAAAGTATGCACAATGCAATTTGAATTGTTTATCATGTTCTGTGTTTACTTAGACACATTCTTTAAATTCCATATTTCATGAAGATATTTGGAAGGAAGATAGAGGAATAATTTATCTACATTATGGTTTTATATAGAAGATGATATAGTTTTGATATTAATCTTTTCTTATTATAAAAATTTAGGAATTTTTAAGTAGTGACTCTAGATATGTTTGTAGTACTAAAATTTAATATTTTTTACAAAATTTGGTGAAATAAGAAAGGAAGTTTTTCTCTATAATGTCTAAATTTTAGGCTCCAAGAAATGAGAGTATATTATCAAAATATATTGGAACTTTATAGTTGCTAAAAACATGAAAAATTTGAAATAAAATCAAAATAAAACTTGAAATCTTTTTAGGTTTTGTTGATTGCCAAAACCTCAAAAATGCTCTAGTATTGTTTTTGTTTTTGATTTTTTAATCATTTTCGACATTTATTTCTATAAAATTTAATTTGTAAATACCGATAAACTTAATGCTAAAATCCAACTCTAAATTCATAGCTAAAATTGATACTAAACCCACTATTAAATATAGAAGTAATCTTTAACCATACATCAAAACTAAATTAAATACTAAATATAAAAATCAGTTTATATTAACTAAAAAAATGTTTCATTTAAAAATATATTATAATTCAATACTAAATTCAACAATAATAACTTATAAAACTCCTTTAATTCTAAAAATAATTGTTACATATCTATAGATCCAATTCCTTCGGGAATCTTTTGCGTTAATAAGTTATTATTACTTAAAATCAAAAGGCAAAAATATTTCAATTTAAAAAAACAAATACCAAATCTGAATTAAAAACAATGTCAAATCTAATTCATATTGAAGAGTACAAACTTTCCTCACAATATTTTTTTTATACATTATTTTTTTCCATTTTTTTTAATATAATATATTTATTCATATTGTAGAGTACAAACTTTCCTCACAATATTTTTTAATACATTATTTTTTTCCATTTTTTTCAATATAATATATTTATAAACATAAATATTAGTTAAAACCAATCTTTAAATCTAATATAAAAACACCTTGAATTCCCTTGACCCTTATTTTCATGGAAAATAACAACGCCATGAATTCCCTCAAACTTTTCTTAGAGTTTATAATTTACATATGTAATCAAACACATGAACTACTCGGAAAAGCTTTTTTTAGTTATTAATTTACATATTTGATCATGCGTCGGTTCTCATCGGGAACACATAAGTTATCTTATTAGTTTGTGTTGAGGTACAACTGGGACTATAGTAATCAAAATGGTTCCGCTTTACATTAATTCGAGTTGGTTACTGTCACGAATAATGATAAATAACAAAAGTTTTAAGCTGCGGTATACTTCGCCATCTTATTTGGCCTCTTCCCAAGGTGGGGAGGCAAAAGCATAGGTTATAATTATTTATTTGTTTCACATTTTCAAATGGTTAAATGCTACCTAAACTAATGCGGAGGGCATTAAATGTTAGATAAGGAAGATGGTTGTACATACATATACTATGTTTGATAAGAACACCATCTCTGATAAGCAGCAGGCGACAACACATGTCATGCCATGCTACAACACATCACTGGCTAGACCACATGACAATTTTACAACACAACATGGCCTTGCACAACTGCCACCTGTGAAGCCATGCAAGGAAACTTCCTTTGTTCAAGAAGAATTTGTGTTCTTCTTTGCGATGAGGATGTAGCCACACTGACTGCCCGCATCCCACACCGTCTCCACCGCTTTGTGACAATAAGGCTATAAGGCAACGCACAACTCTATGACAACCCTTCCTTTCCATGAAGTTCCCTGAAATCTGTGTTCATCCGACAATCCTTTTGAGGTAAGGGAGTCAACATAAGGCCTTTACTAGTCTGGATGATTGGGAATTACTATGAATAGAACACGGATTAGTTATATATTGATTACGCAAAGCTCTGTATGGCCTGAAATATAGTTCAAAATGAAATTCCCTTCCCTTTCTATTTTGCACACACACTTCCAAATGAAATTCCTTTCCCTAGTTTACTTGATGCCTTTCTCTGTAGTTAGATGAAGACTGCGAAGAAAATGATGAGGCAACCAACTCTCTTACCTTTTCTGATGTTGCTTAATCCGACTGTTGCAACGCTTCCTCAATCGTAGCCTACTCACTGTGCTTCCTCAATCGAAGTTTGCTCATTGTGCTTCCTCAATCGAAGTCTACTTGTTGTGCTTCCTCAATCGAAGTCTGCTCGCTGCGCTTCCTCAACGGAACTTCCTCAATCAAAATCTGCCGGTTGCGCTTCCTTAATCGAACTAGCGCCCATCATCATATTTCCGCCATCACTCGACCAGTTCCAAAGACTAAAGGCAGGTACTGGGCAACTTCTGCTTCCTCTGTTGTCCTTGAAGATGCACTCACCATTTTCACTCGCCATTTTCACATGCGCAGGGGGAGATTCTTAGGGTGGCTACACCCTCCCAATCTCCCTTCTATGCATAGGTCCTAGCCGCAATGATAACAAAAGCATAACAAGCTGCAATGAATTTGAGGACCTACCGAGGCAGACAATTTTCATGGTTTTGGGGAATTTTTTCAATGCAAAATGAAACTAGACAGTTCTCTCTCACGGGTCTTCCATGCACACTCCTTGTCCTTTCAACTCTTGCATGTGGTGATTCCTCGCTTTAGACAATATTGCAAGCAAATATTTGCCCTCGCTTTTGATCCCTCAAAGGCTCCAAGGTGGCGGATGTTAATGAAATTCAATGTGGATGAGATTTCTTTTACATGTGAGCTTTTGGGAGCTATGATTAGAGTCGTGAAAGGTGGAATGGTGATGTGGATTTAGGTCTTAAGAAGCTGGGATTTGAATGAATGTTGGACTATTTTTTCTTGCCATGAAGGGGTTCCTCAAGTTTAAGAAGGACCTAGTCACATTGTTGAACCAGAGATGTTATCACCAAAAATTGATCATTTAGCCATAACTTACTAGATGGATCGAGGTACACCATGTAGGGCCAATTTTACCATAGCAAAATTTCTTTCACTATAAGAAATTACCTAATAAACCACATTTGTTAAGTTATTTCTGGTTAAACCCACGAGGAATAATTAAATAAATCATTATTTATTAAATTATCTTCCAGGAATAATTAATTAAACCATTGTTTAACTAATATTCCTCGTCATCTTTGACCCAGTCATGAGAAATAATTAGAGAAATAATTATTTATCTTATTTTTATTTAGGAATAATTAATTAATCATTATTTAGTTATTATTCATTGTCAAGTTTGACTAAATCCTCTAGGAATACTTAAACAAGTCATTATTTGTTTATTATTCCTTGACCACATTCCTTGAGATGATAAATAAATCATTTATTTATTTATTATTTAGAAATTAAAGTATTTAACCAATTTAAATGGAGTTGTCTAACGAGGTAGAGGAATTGCTCGGATGGCCAAAAGTGGCCGGAATCTGGGAAAAAAAAATTCAAAAAATCTTGTAGAGACAGTGTTTGAATCGTGTTTTTGATGATGGAAATAGATTCAACACCATCAAAAACGTCTAGGACAACTAAAATTTTGAAGTTTAACAACTATAACTTGGATTTAAAAAAATCCTTGCCAGATTTTCTCTAAATATGACCGGAATTTCCACAACTTTCTGGGCAATTGTTGGATTATATGGGCTTAACCCAAGTTCGGAAGAATTATTTAGCCAAGCAAATCCTGTAGCTACCAGCCCTTTTGGCAACAGCCCACGAAGTGCGGATTGAGGTCTCACCCGAGGTAGCAAGGGAGGGTGCTGGAACCAGGTTTCCGCACCCTTGGGATGTCTGGATGTGGTTTGGAAGTTTCACGCTCCGTTCTGTAGCTTCGTGCTGCGCTGTATTCACGTGGATCCTGAATACCTCGTGTAGTCTATAGATCTAATCTAGTGGATGAAGTATTGCAACATAGATCTACTTTAAAGTGGTCTTCAAGCAAACATTTATCACTTTGATTCAGTTTGCGTATTAGGATTAAAACCAGATTCACAAGTATTCAATAATCAATGCGCGTAGACCAAAACAACCTTATTAACCATAAAAAATGTCAGATTCACGATAATTCAACGATCACAAATACTTTTCAGAATGAACTTATCTTTATTTCCACTTAACACTAGTACATCTAGATCCGTCCTGCACACTCAGTTGCAAGGGTCCGTGCACACAGCTGCGGACTCTTCCAGGCCTCTGTGCACACAGCTGTAGAGCCTCTATCCTCTACCCAAACCCCCGATTTGGACTTACAGACACTTTTAGAATGCTTATCTTAAAAACCCATTACATAAAATCATACAACAAAACTTAGCTCCTCTACCCATAGAGCCTCGCTCTATTTATACCTTTCCATGGACCACGATCCATGGGCGGGCTGACCCATCTTACATTTCTTTACATTATTTTTGGGTGGACTACCCCCTTGACTCTGACTTATTACAAATCACGCTCCACACATCCCGCGGAGCCTTTACCCTGCTTTTACCCAAAATTGTGGGCTTTGAGTCCTCTGATCGTTGTGCGGGGCTTCCGCTACCCAATAGTCCCCCAACACAATCATCATGACTCGTCCCGAGTCACTCAGCTAGTACAGGAATCTTTCCGTGGAGGTCGGTCAACAACTTCTGCATCTTGCATGTCTCTGCAGCAAATTCGACTGCGGACCTTTGTACCCTTTCCACATGAGCCGTTGAGGTATTCGTATCATTTGCAACTACTTGCTCCATTGCACATACTGCCTGCATCTATGTGACCTTGCCTTCAATGGTTGTAGATACGCTAAACACTTCTTCAAGCTAGGGCTGGATACGCTCTTTAAGGGCTGCCTCCTATTGTCGCACCGCGTCAACTTGGGCTTTGAGCACCTGGGCCTCCTTCATTTTGGCCAACTGCTGTGTGATAGCGACTGTCTGTGCAATGCCCCTGGTGGTGTCATAGGTCTGCTGCAACTCGCGCACCTCGGTTTCTACTCGCTATATGGTTGGATCTTCCTGGAGGGCGGTGAGTATCCTGAGTGACTGACCAAGTAGTCTCGAGCATTCGCAAACAACACTACTCATTGTTTCTAGTCTAGCTACAATTGCGTTGCGGCAGCGTTCCCATTCGGTCGACGATGTGGGCGGCTGAGCCTTGAGACGGAGCTCTGCAACCTATAACGTTAGCTCCTCCTGGTGTCTTGCGACATTTGCTTAGGCCGTGGGAAAGCCGGTTGTCATGTGCTAAATCCTGGTAGCTAGGGGGAGGTCCCCGGGGATGGCTAGCTCGAGGACCATACCACATGCCTCTGTCACAACTTGTTCTACCTCCCAGTGTTGTGCAGCCAGTTCATCATGCTGGAGAGTGATCTATTCTATCTTTGCCTTTTGTTCTGTCAAGATGTGGAACGCACGGCCTTCCCTGGCACAAAATTCCTGAGTTACTCCCTCTTGTAGTAGGTACAGTACGTCTCTAGACAGAGCGGCTAGATTTAATTCCCAATTGCCTTCGTCACTTGTGGCTATGGCTCGGACAACCTCGGCTGGAAATGAGAGGATGTGTGGTGTGTGTGTGCTGACCATCTGTGCGACGACGTCTGTATCTTCTATGGTTTCGAGAGGGGCCCAGCTCAGGGGTTGCTATTGTAAGGCCTGTAACTGCGCTTTGATCTCCCCCAACACAGTTGTTTGTGCAGTGATCAGTTCGGGCAACGCACTGGTAATAACATTTTTTGCAGGCTGGCTACTATCCATGAAGTCTTTTTCCAGAGCCTTCGCTATTTTGGACTTTTTCCAAGCAGCCGATGATTCCTTGGTGTGTGACCGCTTGAGGTGGTCTTGCATCTCTATTTCGTGTTGCAGATCCTGTTCCAAATACGTTCCATGATCTGTCCGGTTCTTCATTGCTATCGGGCTCGTGGTAGCCCCCTGCTGCAAAGCAGCTTGTTGGTTCTGTCATGTTTTTTCTGCCAATTGGATAAGTCTCTGCTGGCGTTCCTTATTCTGCTGTTGTGCGGCCATTCGGTCAAGAATGGTCTTGGCTAGGGCGCGCCATTCCAAGGGCCATGCTGCTAATATTGCGTAAATGGCATCAGTCATTGTAAGGAATCGAAGTATGACCCAAGATTGCTTAGGATCCTTCCATGTGTGGATATACATGTGATGCATGTCTGCTTTGAACTCGTCCGTGATTTGAAAATTGTTGTAAATTGTGGGGGACATGCGCGGTCTTTGAGCAATCTGTGTCCGTGTCTTTCCTTCCATGGAGGTCCAAAATGACTGGATTGCGGAAACCCTTGCTGCATCCTTTATAGCCCAAAGTGAAATATACCGTACTGCCTTGGGTAGACTATCCTCAATTTTGAGAAACTGGCTCTCCTGTGGCAAGTCACCTGTAGCTAGAAGGATTGATAAGAGAAACCATGCATAATGAAAGGTCTTACCTTTGTCCTGTGCTTCTTGACAATTGGTCAGAAATTCGTCGCATAAAAATTGTGCCCAATTGAACTAAACCCCCTCAACACATTGTCTTGCCAATGCGATGACAGTGGCAGACACCTCATCTACACAACATTTTCTCATAATTTTACCAGCTAGGATCTAAGTGGAAACTCATACTGCGTGGTTGCTGATAGTTGTTATGATATACCCCCACTTTCCTTTATCCAGATGGTACTTTGCCTTGACTGTTTCGACGAGGCCTCCCTCGCTACTGGTTCCAGCTATGTCTGCGGGGTTATTCCCTTTATATGGCAGGTGCGTAATCCGATGGATTAGGTCGGCTGTGATCAAGATCGGTTCTTCCAACCAGAGATATCCATCATGGATGAGACCTAGCAGCTGTCGAATCACAAATATGGTGATGGTCATGCAGTGATAGTGAGGTATCCACCTGAGGTTCAGCAGTCTGGCCCTCTCCACGCCTAGTAACCACTTCTGCAGCAATAGCGTGCCTTCGGCTAGTTTGGGGAACTTGTCGTTGTCTGCCAGGTCCCAATCTTCGAATTTGGTGCTTGGAACGTGCCCCATTGGCAACCCTTCGAACCTTATATCGTTTGGAAGAAGCAGGCTCTGGAGCGTAGTTTTTGCAGTGTCTACGTCTTTCGCTAGCTTGGTCGTCTTGGTCCATGGAGACAGATACGAGGGTAACGACAAGAACTAGAACACATGTTCTTCTTCCTCCACCTACGCGTCAATTTGATCGATCAGGTCTTGCAGGTCGTCCTCCTCCTCAGCGGGTTTGTCGATCACTATTTTTCCTTTGTCAACTGCCAGGCGTTTGTTGAATCTCGAGGAGGCCCGGATTGGACCCATCCTCTACTTGCTCTTCCTAGGTCATAGGGTTCGTGGAGATTTAGGAACTTCAGGAACTTGAGTGGGCTCTTCTTGATTCAATTGCATTTCTTCGGTGACTCGTGCTTGGGTTCTTGCCATAGTACTCATGGAGTGCCTGGTAGCCGCGTACTTGCTGTTTTTGCTAGTTCAAAGCGCCAAAAATCCAGTACTGGCCACATGCTATGAGATTTGAAAAAATCTCTTCCACCTGTTTTCAATTCAAGTCGGCAAATCTCTGCATATCTCGTCTGAAACTTTCACCTTAATGTCCCAACGCCCGCTCCTGTCTGACGTGATCTGACTAGCCTGTCAGGGCCCATGTGGCTAACAGTTATCATTTGACTTTTCCCCGCAGTAGCATTATCCTTCAGGCACAGCTGCGAACTGCTTAGCTTGGTGAAGATTCCGTTTTTCGCGCCGGTTTCCCACAGATTGATTTATAGTCCCACGCCTTCTTTCAACTGCCCGAGGCGCTGAGACTATAGTTTATACTGCTAGTCAGGTGTTTGCACCTTTGGTGCGAGTTTGGCTCATCCCTGCTAGCCCGGCCTGCAAGCACTTCTGAAGCATCTTGGTAATCGGTTTGGGATTTATATTCTTTCGTGAATGAGGGCGCAGACATGGTAGCAATGTTGCAGTGTGTTTCGGGGCCCCTTTGCTTCGATGTGCACTTTTCTCTTTCGGCCGTAACCCCCGTGTATTGGTGTTGGAGGGTCCATGGCCAATCAATCTTTTCTGAGCTTCCTTCTATCGTCTATTACAAGCCCAGTGTACCCGTGGTATCTGCAACTTCCCTAAGCCTCTGCTAACCTTGGCGCTGGTCTGTTGAGAGAGCTTCAGGCTACTACTTCCAAGCTGGTTAGATGTCTGCACCTCAGACACCTGTAGCCTCGGCTGGCGAGGAATGCGTACTTTGTTTCATGCTTCCGATCATGCGTGCGCCTTCCTTGAACATCTGCGCCCTGTCGTTCACATCTTCGGAGTGACCCTTTGTCCAGAAACAATAGTTGTGCAAAATGTTTTTGCAAATATCTTCGACGGTTCCTCTATTCCCAATGTCACCATCCGATTACAACTGAGCATGGTTACTTCATGTAGTCGGTTCTACCATCGTTCAACCTCTTCATTTGAGTTCGATGTGCAAGAACTATCGCGGTCCCATGAGAGTCGACCATCCGCTGTCGGATTGACCCTATGCTGATCTTGCACAGTAATCTGGTAGATACAGTCCAACTCACTGTCGCTGTCTGCGTCGTACACGGGCTTGGTATATCGCACCCCTTCTGCTCGGTCCAACGGGACCACCACGCGGAGAGATTTCTTTTCGAAGATCATTTTGTGTTTCTTGAGATTGATGATTCCATTCATATCTGTCGCCCAATCTATCCCTAACAGTGCAGGATATGGGTTACTATCATCCACAATTTCGATAACCTCAAAATCAGTTTGGGCGCTGGCGCCATCGATGCCTACTGTAACTTTGTGTAGGCATCCCATCGGTAGAATCTTTTACTGGTTAGCCATCCTTAGTTGAATCAGCGACCATTACAGTGGAGGCCTGCCCATGTGTTCCCAAGTCTACTTCGGTAAGACATTTGTGTCGGACCCCAAATCTAAAACGACCTGATCCATCTCATAGTCCCCGATCTGGACTGTTAGTCGCATTTCCCGCCCAATGCGCAAAGCATGTTTTCCTAATTTTCAGAACATTCGTGGTTCATCTGCTCCCACACACCAAGTTATCAATTCCTGTAGCCCCCTTACTACTTTGGCATCCCTTAGTAAGTTCATGCATGTCTCTAGGAAGGTAGTTAGCACAGATGTATCCTTCTCTGATCCTAATTGATCCTTACTCCCTGACGTAGAAGATTCCGCTAAGCTCTTCTTGGCTTCCATAAAGGTTTCCTTCGCACACTCTAAATCAAAGTCTGGTTGTTTTGGGGGGACCTTATGGACCCATGCATCCATCTCTGGCTATTTCCCCTTATCTTCTCCAGTGGTTGCGCCACTTCGAAGCATCATATTTACGTTCGGCTCCTCTGCACGGGGTTCAACCTTCATCATTTGGACGTTCTGAGTGGGGTTGGCTGGGAGCACCCCCTTTTCTCGTATTTGAGTGATTAGTGTGGGACAATCGAATGCTTCATGGTCAAATTGGTAGTAGTAAGGACAACAGGCTTTGGTCGGGTTTGTGGAATCCTGCACGTAATGCCCCGACCCTCCTTAATTGTAGCAAATTAATTGCCCTCGTCCTCGTCCAGGTCCCATGCCTCCGTGACCTCATCTGCGCCCCTGGTACCCTCCTCGTATGAATGGTGCAGTGGGATCCTACCCGCGTGCCTCTGTTTGCATCCTATACGTAGGTGTTCGATCCATCAACATTTGGTAACTGCGGCAATTTCTTTCCTCGTGGCCCACCATTCTGCAGAAGTTACAAAATAAGTGTTGAGGAGGGGGTTGTCGTAAGCTCGGAAATAGGTGACAATTGTCCGTGGCATGCTTTCCTCCCACTTCACAAATTGCGCACCAGAGTGCAGGCGCTATGCTTGGCCCAACCTGTACCTCTGGTCGCAATGTTATGGGCCCCCCTCCTGTCACATGGTTCGCAAAGATTGGACAATGGTCTTTGTCATGGCCTGGTCCCTTGCATTTGATACACCATACTTCTTACCATACCTCTGTCCTAGGCACCTGTCCGTGCAGTTGCATCGCTGCCTCAAGTGCTTCGACTTGGGTTGAGATCTTTTACTGCGACAAAGCTGATCTCAGATATGGCGTTAATGATGCGATAAACCAAGCACGGTGCTGCTCATCTGTTAGTGTCATGTTGGCCACGTAGATGGTACTTTTCAACCTCTGATCTAAATCCCATGGGGTTTCACCAAGCATCATTACAATTTCCTTGAATCCAATAACTGACTGTGCTTCCAACTTGGGTCACCGAAATTCCTTATTTAGTGCCTCCTGGATTGCTACCAATCCTTCATTAGGATGGTCACTTGAATATTTGATGTACCAGGTCAATGCACGGTCCTGCAGCGCACTAACCAGGGTAGCCTTCTTGATGTTATTGTTTGTGATGCCCTGAGTCTCCCATACAGATTTTATCACAAACCAGAACTGGCCCAGTTCCTCATTTCCCATCCCCTTAAATGTTGGTAGCTGGACTACGCTCATCATCCCGACTTTTGGTGGTGGCGAGGTTGAAGGTGGGGTCGGTATTGGGGCAGATGGGTTTGATGTTGGTGATGCGGTTGGTGGTGTGGTCAGAGGTGGTATCAACGGGAAGCACTCCTTGATCAACCGAACTACACTTCCTGGTGAGAACCTCATGAGCTCCTACTCACTTTCCCGGGAAATGGAAGCTAAAGGACTGTTTTCTACTCCTCCCATTCTGTGATAACCTCTTCCACTCCGCATTACTCCAGACATCAATAAGTGTGCATAATCTGTTTTTCACATAAAAACATCTTAATCCAAGTATTCAATGATTTGATATACCTACCCCGAGGTCCTTGAAGAAAATGCCTTTTTGCTTCGCTATAGCTCACGGTAGTATCTATCGCGAACTCAATGATAAATCCTCCTATTACCCGATCTAGCTAATGATCTACTGCGCGCGCGATTTTATCCTTGGTGGCTTCTAGCCTGCGCACCAGTTCCGGGGTCCACACAATAGGCTGGTCCAATCTGCACCTTCCCATGCTGTTAGCTAGCCTTGCGATCCACTCGTACAACTCTACCGGAAATGGCACAAAGAAGATCTCGTGAATATCTGTGAATATATGCTGGTCTACCCAATCTTCCTCTGATACTCGTGGGTTTCTGTTTTCCTAAACTGTGAACTCGTGGAGTTTCAGATCCCACCACTCTTCAATATCTTTCTTTGTAGGGTTCTAGTGTTCCCACATCAGACACCCCTTAGGCAGATCCCGATCCCAACAACAGAACCATTTGTTGGCTTATATGGGCCTGAACTAGGTTCGGAAGAATTATTTAACTAAGAAAATCCCACAGCTACTAGCCCTTTTAGCAACAGCTCGCGAAGCGTGGGCTGAGCTCTCACCCGAGGTAGCAGGGGAGGGTGCTAGAACTAGGTTTCCACACCCTTGGGATGTCTGGATGTGGTTTGGAAGTTTCGCGCTCCGTTCTTCAGCTTCGCGCTGCACTGTATTTGCGCGGATCCTGAATACCTCGCGTAGTCTATAGATCTAATCTAGTGGATGAAGTATTGCAACTCAGATCTACTTTAAAGTCGTCTTTTAAGAAAACATTTATCACTTTTATTCAGTTCACGTATTAGGATTAAAACCAGATTCACAAGTATTCAATAATAAATGTGCGTAGACCAAAACAACCTTATTAACCATACAAAATGCCAGATTCGTGATAATTCAGCGATCACAAATACTTTTCAGAAGGAACTTATCTTTATTTTCACTTAACACCAGTACATCTAGATCCGTCCCGCACACTCAGCTGCAGGGGTCCGTGCACACAGCTGCGGACTTTTCCAGGCCTCTGTGCACATAGTTGAAAAGCCTCTATCCTCTACCCAAACCCTCGACTCGGACTTACAGACACTTTCAGAATGCTTATCTCAAAAACCCATTACATAAAATCATACAACAAAACTTAGCTCCTTTACCCATAGAGCCTTGCTCTATTTATACCTTTCCATGGACTACGATCCATGGGCAGGCCGACCGATCTTACATTTCTTTACATTATTTCTGGGTGGACTACCCCTTTGACTCTGACTTATTACAAATCACACTCCACACATCTTGCGGAGCCTTTACCCTGCTTTTACCCAAAATTGTGGGCTCCGAGTCCTCTAACTGTTGCGCGAGGCTTCCTCTACTCAACAACAACTCATCCGCCTAGTTAGACTATGCGAATTTAAATACTTTTTCCCTCTAACCAAATATAATAAAATATTCCGAATGATTAATATTAGATTTTGGTTAATAATATTATATAATTTTCCATTATTCGAGAATAACCCAAAATTTTGTTATAAATTGGAGGGTTTTACATCCATTCTTGACTTTCGATCATTTTCATTATTGCACTCATTGTTGTAACTTTGATTATAATCATTGTCACTTACCATTTTCTTTTTCCATTTGAGTTCCCATTGAGCTCAAACATTTTTTGTTGGGTTTACACATTGTAGAGAAGAGAGACTCTATAGAGCTGAAGACATTGAGGATAGCCAAGAACCCATCCCATAGAGGGGGATTGGTAACATCATTTGTTCCCTTCACATGTGTCACATAATAAAATCTATTCTTTATATCTAGTTTTCATTGGGTCATTGGAGTTATTTGTGCTTAATTCCTTATTTCATTTTGATGTTTAACTATTTTTGTTGCAAAGATCAGGACTTTGACAGGTTTTGTTTCTATCATTTGCTGCAGATCCACACTATTTTACTGTTGAGGCTATTTTTCATCCACAATCTAAAGTGGTTTCTTTTCGTACACCTTCGAGAAGAAAACACTCCAACAGATGGCGACTCCACTGCACTTTTAACTATGATTCAGAAACCTAGGTGACCTTCAGTTTTCAGCTTAGGGTTTTTCTTTTTTTAATCTCTTAATGTTGTTTACTAGTATTCTAACCCTAGAACAGTAAAATTCCAACTTTCGGGTGTTTTCTGACCTTTTCCATAGGTAACAGGTACTAGCCGCACTAGAGACAACAACTTTTTCCGTGACTTTCTGCCTGAGAACCAAGGAACAAAAATCACACTTTTCATCCCCAAACCTATGATATGGAGGTCTAGAGTGCACTTTCTAGGCCAAAAAGTTTGATTTCCCCTTAAAACAGGTCAATACTTGCGATTTTGGGTTTTCCTGAGTTTTTTCTGCAATTTTTCTGGGTTTTCCCAAGAGCACTCTGCTGGGTAGGTTGACCACTGCCTTAGCTCACTTAGGCCTTGATATACTCTGTTTTTCTCGTCGAAGTGGAATTTAGCCCCCTAGGGCTTCTAGTACGATTCCACCTTTGTAGGAGGAGTTCAACTGAGTAAGAAGTCTAATTTTTTGCAGAGCTTTCAGCCATACATTTCAGATCTTTACCTTTCTTTTTCAGATCTTTAAAGATAGGTTTTTTCCATCCAAAGTTCCCTCTTGAACTTTGTTTGGTCATTTGCCTTAGGGTGCCATTGTTTTCCCTAGTTTCCACACCCGTCGCCCTATCTTTTGTAGCGATTTTTCTCACTGATTTTTCGATGTTGCTGCACCACTTTCCAGCAACATAGTGTCTTTTGATCCTAGTCACACCAACATTTAGATCTCTTGGCCATTTTAGTGTGTTTTCAGTTGATTTTTCGATCAAACAACACAATATTTGTAAACCTGGTTTTGGTGGGGTTTAGAAAGTTGATTTGTTGTTTATTGTCTATTTTAAATTTCAGTTTATTTACAATATTTCAAAAAAGAAAAAACTTTTTCTTTTTTCAAACACGATATGGGATTAATTAATAAACACACATATTTGCACACACAAGCACACCTTAAGTGAAGGGTGCTTGGTTAACACCGCCAAGCCAAGACTTAACTTAATTAATTTATCTCCCCAACAGAGACAGAGACATTTTGTTTATCTCCCTTCACCATTTCCGTGTCACTTGTGTCTTGCAACCATTGCGCCACCAAGGCATTTGTCGTGGAGACTTTTAGGTATTCATCCCCAGTTTCCACTTGGACGTATTACTCCTCCCTGTAGGGTTCGAGTTAGTCCTCCCCCGAGTCCCAATACTGATTCTTCTTCTAGTTCATTTGATTCCTCATCTGATTCTGAGCCTCCTTCACTACATACAATCATCATGTCAGGACCCACTGCAGGTGCAGGAAGCCAACTTGGTGGTGGCTCTAGTTCTACCTTGTTAGTCACATCTAGGAAACCATTACAGCAACCATCCCCGTAGCTCCTTTGCTACCTTTCATGGCTGGGTTAAGTCTCTTGGATTTTAGTGAGTTGATTAACAACCCCATACGCCATGATGATTATTAGCCAACTATGACGACTAAGATTCCCTCATACATTCCCAAGTTTGAGGGTAATTCTGGAGAAGACCCCACTCCTTCCATATGTGGTGTTCATCTAATTCCATCACCGATGACTCCATTCATCTTCGGTTGTTCCAACGCATGCTCACTGGAGATCCTACGAAGTGGTACATTAATCAGCCCTCCGCTTCTCATTCCACTTTTGTGACGCTTGCTAAAGTGTTCCTTTCATATTTTAAGTTACCTCTCCGATATGACACCGGTACGGAACCCTTGACCACATTTCGTCAGTCCTCTGTCACCCGTATTTCCGACCATGTCCAAGAATGGCATAGAAGGAGGAACATGTGCCGTGATCCTTCCTTTGAAGAACATGTCTACCTTGATTGGTTTCTTAGGACTCTTTTAGCACCCATTTCCAAAGATGTCACATCTCACTTTCCTCAGACAAAGGAAGAAGCTCTCCAGACTTCTTTGAGATATGACTTGATTTATGCTCAATCTGATTATGTCTATACCATTATATCAGACCTCCCTCATCTTGGTGGTGCCAATGCACCGGGGGAATCTCATGTCGCCGACGATATCGTTGGAGCTATTTCACATCCTTCATCGTATACTCAGCAAGGTTATGGCTATCCGTAGGGGGGCACCAGTTCCTCCAACACTTATTCCCCTCCTACTAACAACATGTATTCAGGACAAAGCACATCTTATGCATTCACCCAACCACATCAGTAGATGTCAGGGCCAGCTAGTGCTCAACCTGTCTACCAAACCATTGCCCCTTCACCATCTTACACCTATGCACCACTGAGCGCTCTAGCCCCTCAGGCATTAGTGTCGTAGCCTCCCATGCATCCTTAGCCCCAGCAGCCACCGCCCCCTTAGGGTCAAGTTTATGCACAACAGTGTGTGACCAATCCCCAAAATTCGAAGAAAAAAAATATGGGGAAGGATAATAAGGGTAACTAGGGTAATCAACCTAATCAACCCCAGGGGAACCATCCTAACGCCAACAACCAGCAATAGGGAAACCAACCCAAGTAGAACAAGGTTGTTCATACGAACAAGACTTGTGGATGTTGTGGTGTACATAGCCATTATACTCATGAGTGTCCTCTCTTACCTCAAATGCACCAAATGTGGGAAGCGCAAGCAACTTCTAGAGGTCAACCACCCATGCAGCAACCACCTCAGAATCCTGCGCCATCTCGATCGACCGTGCTTACGAATCCTTTCCCTCAGCAAGGATTTGTTGCTACTCAACCTCAACAAGGTCAAGCAGCCCACCCACCCCAACCTTCTAGTCCTGGTGACTACCAGGTTCTCATGATGAATTACGACAGGGTCAATACCTTTGATGTCAACCTAAAAACTCGGTCGGGTCAATACAATAAGCCATTGACTTCGTCTGCAACCGAGCCCAAAACCAAAGAGTCTACTAAGTCTCTTATGACATCAAATAGTCCTTTACAGATCACTTAGCCCAAGGTTGAGTCAATTCCCAAGATCCCTAAAGGGCCGTTGCACCATAATGCAGCTTCTAATTGAGATGCCCACACATAAAATATAGTAGACGACTTGACGTAATCACCTGCTTCCATGTCGATGTTGGAGGTCCTCCAATCATGACCATCTCTGAAGAAAGCTCTACTAACTGCTTTGGGCACAATAGATCCTTTAGATGATCGTTTGATTGTCTTTCTTGTTGATGCATCAGAACATCCTCCATTACCATCATCCATTGCTTTCCAGATACAAGTCCGAGTCCGTAATGCCATCATCTCCTGATGCATTATTGACGAAGGTGCATCCATCTGTGTGATGTCTATTGTCATTTGGAAGCAAATCAAGTCACCTGAACTATCCCCATCCATCATCACTATGCGTGCTTGGGACGGTCACTCCTCCCAGCCTCTTGGCATGTATCGTAATTGTCCAGTGACTCTTACGAGCAAGACTATTTCTGTAGACACTGATATTATCGATTCCCTTCTAGATTACAACATTATATTGGGTCGTAGTTACACTTATGCCATGTCAGCCATCGTGTATGCAATTTTCCGCAAGATGTGGTTCCACCATGAAGGGAAGATAGTCACTATCGATCAGTTGACGTACTAGGAGATGTCATCCTTGAACTCCCCTGAGTCCATTATCTCATCGATGTCTGAAAAGAAGTTTGCCACCCCTCTCACTGGTGTTTCACCTGGAGTCTACAAAGATTTAACCTTGTTGGGTGCTTTCCCTAGTTCTTTGTGTGACAACTATGGCCATTATACCCATAATTTTCCTCGTCTTGATGAGTTTCATGAATACCTTCAGGTAGTTCGCGAGTTCGAGGCCACTCATAGTGGGTCATCTATCCCTCTGCTTGTGAGTTCTAGTCCCACTCCTGCACTAGAACAGGGAAACTCTGGTCCCATCATCATGATCCCTCCCCCTGATGTTGAGATGATGGATAGTCCATATCCTTTACCTGTCATCATCCTTGAGATCCTCGCAAGAAAACCTCTCTGAGGTTCCCATGCACGCTTCTGTTGAACCTCCCTTGCTACAAACCCATGTCTCAACATCAGTAGATCTTCCATCTACTAGCTTGTCATCTACCACCTCAGATGATGCATATGTGAATGTTCTTTCTCAGGATGATGCACCAGGTACTGCTGCCGCATCATGTAGTCAATTTTCCTCTAGTCCTCCCATATTCCATTCCGATGAGGACATCATGGAAGCCATGACTACACCTAATTACCCTTGGGATGATATGCACCATTGTGTGTACTTCCTTCCATATTTGTGAACCCATAAGTTTCCCCCCATCTCACTTGTGATGATCGATGACGAATTTGATACCAGGACCCTCGCTACCTTCTCATCGGTGATGATCTTTATCGTTGTGGTGTTGATACCATCCTTCGTCATTGTCTCACCCATCCTAAAGTAGAGAAAGTGCTCAATGCCTGTCACAGTGGCGCTTGTGGTGGTCACCTCTCTAGTATGGCCACTGCCCATAAAATCATGTGCGCTGGTTACTTTTGGCCTTCTCTCTTCAGTGATTGCATTGAGGCAGTCAAACATTGTCCCAATTGCCAACATTTTTCCCCAAAGGCAAGAGTCCCACTGGCTCCCCTCCATCCTGTCATCGCAGCCGGTCCTTTCTGCAAATGGGCCATTGATTTTATGGAGTGTCGACCATCATCTGTTAATAACCATAAGTATATTATTGTGGCGGTTGAATATTTTACCAAATGGGCTGAGGCCATGCCTACATTCAACAACACGGAGGCTACCATGACCCTTTTCTTTTCTAACCATGTTATCGAATGATTTGGGGTTCTGAAACAATTGGTCTCTAACCATGGTCGACATTTTGAAGATGAGGTATGGTGTGAGCTATCCTCGTTGCTAGGCTTCCAGCACTAGTATTCATCATCTTATTATCCCCAAGGTAATGGATAGGTTGAGGCAGTCAACAAGATTCTCAGTGGACTATGAATAAGCACAAGACCAACTGGCACCTTCTGCTCTTACCAACTTTGTGGGCCTATAGAACTTCTGTTAAAACTGCCACTGGGTTTACTCCTTTCCACCTTGTTTTTGGCGAGGAGGAAGTCTTACCGTCTGAGTGTGAGATCCCTTCCCTTCACCTAGCTGTCAAACTTCTCCCTGACACCCAACGATTAGAACAAATATTTATCATGATTGAGCGTGCCTCTGAAGACCGTCATGTTTCTTTGTAAACCATTGAAGTGGCCAAAAAGTGCACAAAAGCCCAATATGATCGAAAATTACACCCTCGTACCTTCGATGAAGGTGATCTTGTTTAGGTGTATGACTAGGCCCACAGTGTCTTGGGACATGGGAAGTTTGAATCATTATGTCTAGGACCTTACATCATTCGTAAGGACTTAGGCAAGGGGGCATATCTCTTAGAGGATTTTGAAGGCCAACTTCTTCTTAATCCTCGCAATGAACTCTACCTCAAGAAATTTTACCCGTAGCATATCCCATTAATTTGCGTGTATTTATTTCTATCATGCATTTAGGTAGGTTTCATCATCTCATTTGTTATCTTTTGCACCTTTCAGATGGATCTATCATCCACATTGTATATCGGTTATGGCGATGGTTCGAGTTGCTTCTCCAGGGATCTAGCCTTTGTAGCATGGGCCATTTTCACCCTTTTGCATACGTTAGTCCATTCTAATGGTGTGTGCATTGGATCTACCACAATAACCAGTCCGAATATGATGCGATGATAGGTTTGTTAGTTGATGCCCTTGCTCATTGCAGCCTTCATATTCATGTTCATTTAGATTCCTTGTTGCTTGTCATGCAATTGAATGGTGTGTATCATGTGCATAACCAAGTCCTATTTAGAAAATATCTACGAGTTAAGCTTTTGGTATGTGAATTTGAAACCATTACTTGCAGTCATGTTCCTAGAGACGAAAATAACTATGTAGATACCATTGCAAATAGCATTCTAAATTGGAATTGATCACATGTATACCACAGAATACAACCATAACCAAAACAAATGGCGAACCACAATCGTACTATAAAAGATGTATAACCACATTATGTATCGACATATAAAAATAAATGTGTTTGGATTCCTCCACTCTAAATACATCTAATACGTCCATAACATACTAGGTGGCACATAGGCCCCTACATCTCCTCATCATCCTTTGGAGGATCTTGTGCCAACTTGGGTCGAGATGCTTGAATCCATTTTTTGAGCACTCGGAACACATGGCGCTCCACAAAATCCTCCTACTAGGGGGCATCATTCCCACCTTTGTATACCAAATCAATCCCCTCCATCACATATGCTTGCGGGTAGTATCCCATGCTTGAGGGCGTGATGGTCTTCCCTGGCCATATTCTCAATTGATTAACATAAGTCTCGGCCTAGATCCCACCGGATTTAGGTATGGTCAATTATCCTCCCATTCCTTGGATAGTTTGTCCTATCGACCTCTTCAGCGAGCCATATTCACATCACATATCGTATACGTTTGATACCATATCTTCAAATATTCTACTCTATGTCATACCACCTTTACCACATAGTCCCCATGTTTGACTTAGTGGGTGAGGATGATTCTAGACCTCCTCTAGTAGTTCATTCTCATTTTCCTCTTCCCTTAATTCTTCACCAGGAACCACCATTCCAAGAAGCATTAAGGCCATATTTAGACAAGTAAGGCCACTTTCCTGAAATTCGCAGATCCCTAAATTTTGTGGAGATCATAGCAAACAAACCGATCACGACCAAAACGTAGCTCCATTTGATGAACTGTCAGCACCATTGGAAATCTCTCACCGAGTAATCTAATGGGTTTCTTTCATTTTTTGGTAATTTGACACTTCACCAGGAAGCCATTTTTTCCATGAAGCGTCACTTTATCGCCTCTTAAAATAGAATTTCTTCATATGAGTTTCTTGTACTTTGGGACCACCTTTCCTTGGTGCTTTTCATCTCATGTGTGGATTTTCGTCATGAGCAATCATCATTTTCTCATCTTTTCATGGTCCCCATAGAGCCTATTCTGTGTGGCAACATCATCAAGTCACCCTTGTTTAGAGCATCCGCGATGAGTCATATTTGCATCCACGGAGTTTTTTTCATGTCCCATTGTATCATGTCACAGTATTCCATCCTTATTTGCATACCATTCATCTCATGTTGCCAATTTTACCTTCGGTCATACTGTCCATGATCCTCTCTAGAGTCGAGTTAGTCGCTACCAGGTCAACCATGCACTTTATCCTCTGACAAGGGAAGCCTTCTATTTGTCCCTTAGTCCCATTTTCCCCATTTTCCTCAGTGTCAGCCCATCAGTCATGGTACTATTTTCCATCGTGCCTTAGTTGAGGATCCTCATTGCCTCACCTATCGTGGGCCCTATTTTGTTGAAATTAACACATCTATTCTAGAAGAATGACTTAGTGGGCTGTATATCTTGGTTCCAGCTTCCACTCTTGTTCGGTGCCTTGGATAAAGAAAAGGGAATCATCATTGCCCTTTGACTTGGTTATTTCATGCTCATGAGTCATACACTTGATGGTCCAGTGATGCTGCAGATTGTACTAGTCAATCCTGTGTGTGAGATGTTTTAGACCTCATGAGGGGGTGGCCTTTCAAGTAGCCCCCCACATGCCCGGATGACTTCATATTATGCTACAGCCTCAGATGCAATTCCATAAATTTGATGGGTTCGATTCCTGCTGCTTGCAATGCTCATAGCATGCATGGCTCCTTCAGATGATGCATTAAGTTTTGTAGAGTCCTTTCCTGTTTAGTGGGGCTTCTTTGGTTGTTATACCCTCCCTCCCATCCATTTTTTGAGGGAAGGGTCATTATGTCTCATGTACTCAGATGTTATTATATTCAGTCCTGGCTCATGTTTTTCTAGGCGCATTATGTATATGGGATACATTGTATTATTTTCTGGCTCATTTATGCCAGCATGTCATGTACCATTCAGCATGTACTTTAGTGCTCAGTTTCATTTTGCTGGGCGCACCATTATTAATTGTACTTATTCATATTAGCGGGTTTGGGTATGCCTCCCCCGCCTCATTTGATATCAGGTACCACAACATAAAAGGAGACTTACATCAGTTAGTTGGTCTCGCCCCCTCTGTCACTATCCTCTTTTAATTTAGCTCCATTGGTCTCTCTCTCTCTCTCTCTTTGACTCCCCTTCGGTGTCTAGTGATTGTGTCCTTACAACGTACTTCAGTCATACGTTTTTCTCCCAACATTCATATGTTGGGGGCAATCTGTTATCACCAAAAATTGATCATCTAGCCATAACTTACTTGATGGATCAAATTACACAATGCAGGGCCAATTTTACCATAGTAAAATTGCTTTCACTATAAGATATTACTTAATAAACCACATTTGTTAAGTTATTTCTAGTTAAACCCATGAGGAAGAATTAAATAAATCATTATTTATTTAATTATCTCCTAGGAATAATTAATTAATATTCCTTGTCATATTTAATAGGGATCTCATACACAAGTTCAACTATCTAATGGTGAGACATGTAAGAAGGGAAGGGAACAAAGAAGTAGATTTCTTGGTCAACTGGGGCTGCAATCAGCAACATGGCGTAATGGAAAAATTATGGCCAATACAGCTGAGGGATGATAAACTTAAAGCCCTGGAGGACATCCTCGGTAAGATCACCAAAACAGCCAGGAAACTGAGAATCCAAACAACAATACCCTCAATCGGGGTTTGTGCTCGAGGCAAGAGGGGACAATAGACATATAAGGTAGTTATGAGGTTTAATGGAAGGGTACCACCCACCATCCGCCACACGCTCATGGCGATGGCTACAGTGGCTTACCGCATGCAATGTGACAGAGGAGATGGGAGAAGTGGAAGGTATGGCCAGGACAAAGAAGGAGGTGAGGCGGCTAAGGCAAAATGGGTGACATGACAAAGCAAGGTAGGGTGGGAATTTGAAGGAATTAGAGAGAGAGAGAAGATTATTGTTGCGATTATTGGTGGATGGAGGAGCATGGGAGCAAGTTAGTGGAGCTGCAAGTGACAGTCTCAATGTAGTGCTCTCAGGTATGTATCTTGGTCTTTCAAGCCCCTTTCCATGGAAATTGTGTTGATTTATGGCTGGGGGTTCGGGAGATGACAGGGGAGGAAAATTGGGGGCATAGGCGGGGAGACCAGCGAAAGCCAGGGGTGATGCTGATCGGGCTTGGGCTGGAGGTGAAAGCCATGAGCGATACCCAGGGTTGGGATCGAGAGGCCCCTCCTATGAGCGGGTGATATAGTCGGTATCCCAATGCGGGTGGTGAGGCTGAGGCTAAGCATGAGCGATGCCTAAGGGAGGGGCAGAGGGGTGAGGCAACTCTTTTGGGTAGAGGAGTGATGCAACAACACTAGGCAGAGGGGCAGGGGAAGGCATCGAGACTGAGAGTGACGGTGACCCTGCTCTATGGGCTGGCGGTGAGAGCCGTGAGTGTTAATTGGGTCTGGCACAGTGAAACCACTCCTGTGTGTAGTCAAGAGAAACATTACTACCTTGTGGTTAGTGAGGAAAACAAAAGGCAAGAGCGAGAGCAAATTGAATGGTAGAAGAGTGGCGCAGTTACACCAGGCAAAGGAGTGGTGCAATATTTCAGGGCAGAGGGATGTGGGAAGACTTACCCTGGCAGAGGCAATTGCGCTTGGTTGCATGAGGGGTGGGGCATCTGTCTTAAGCCATAGAGGCATGAGACAATGTACCGAGAGCTAATTCATTTCGCTTGTGAACATGCAAGGAATAGAGGAGAGATGACCCGACCTACACGTGGAAGAGGACGCGGCAAAAGGGGAAGGGAACCGACTTGAGCAACTGACTCGAGCACTTCAGAACCAAGACATAGGAGGAAGGCTATAGAACGCCTCATTAGTGAAGCGATGACAACCTATAGGGAAGGAATGGATGTGGGCATCCGTAAGCTTCTGGAATAATGGGAGGGAAAAATAAAACAGGAGGATGAATTCGAAGAGGAGATGGAGAATTAGAGGGCAATAATTTTGGATCTTGGGAATGCTAGGGGCAGACTCACCCAGTTTAAATAGACCGTCTGTCTATATTGGCTCATGAATAGCCTTATGGGGAAGGCAATGGGGAAAATTTCAGTGGGGATGGCTGTGACTCTCTAGGACATGCCTAATTACAAAAAACACTTGCAGACGATCTAATTCCAGCTGCACAAGCAGGACATCTTCCTAGACAGAATCCAAAGGCACATCATGCGTCATTGAGCTAAATGACATGCCTAGCGACTCAGCCAATGATCCAGCTTCGGTTGAGTCTGCCTCAGAAGGACAACAGGATTAGGCAGTTTCTTGGGCATTTTTTTGTTCATGCGGGTACCATTTACTTTTAAAGATGCATGCTTATGATAGATAGACATATAGACTCTTATCATGATACTAATACGTATATAGCTAGCCTAGAACGATTGATACTATATTGTTTTTAGATGGCTTATAACGAGGATAAGTGGCCAACAGACTTGGTTTCCCATTAGACAAGTTGAGGCCCCCTATCTCATTTATGTGGTGTAAACTTGCTTTTTATAAATAGAAAAAGGAGGTCTTTCCAAGCTTAACAAAAAAAAATATTCCTTGTCATATTTGACCCAATCATGAGAAATAATTAGATAAATCATTATTTTTCTTATTTTTCTCTAGGAATAATTAATTAATAATTATTTAGTTATTATTCCTTGTGAAGTTTGACTAAATCCTATATGAATAATTAAACAAATGATTATTTGTTTATTATTCCTTAACCACATTCCTTGTGATTATAAATAAATCATTTATTTACTTATTATTTCTAAATTAAAGTATTTAACTAATTTAAATATTTTTTCCCTCCAAACAAATATAATAAAATATTCCAAACAGTTAATTTTAGATTTTGGTTAATAATATTATATTATTTTCCATTATTCGAGAATAACCCAATATTTTGTTATAAATTGGAGGGTTTTACATCCATTCTTGACTTTGGATCATTTTCATTGTTGCACTCACTGTTGTAACTTTGATTATAATCACTGTCGCTTACCATTTTCTTTTGCCATTTGAGTTGCCAATGAGCTCAAACATTTTTTGCTAGGTTTGCACATTGTAGAGAAGAGAAAATCTTCAGAGCTGAAGACAATGAGGATAGCCAAGAACCCATCCCATAGAGGGGGACTGGTAACATCATTTGTTCCCTTCATAGGTGTCACATAATAAAATCTATTCTTTATATCTAGTTTTCATTGGGTCATTGGAGTTATTTGCACTTAATTCCTTATTTCATTTTTCTATTTAACTATTTCTATTGCATTGATTAGGACTTTGGCAGGTTTTTTCTATCATTTGCTGCATATCCACACTGTTTTACATCCATTCTTACTGTGGAGGTTGTTTTTCATCCACAGTCTAAAGTGGTTTCTTTTCGTACAACTTCGAGAAGAAAACACTCCAACAAGAGAGTAGAAGGAATTTCTTGTCTTATGTTGTGTTCGAATCCTTATGTTGCCAATTCAAAATTGGAGCTCTCTCTTAGCCCCAACTTGAATGCGAGATGAAATTTCTCTTTTGTTTGAAGTGGAGCGGTGAATTATTAGTCCTTGGTTTGGAGTGAAGTTCTGAATCCTTCATTTCTGAATCATTGTGGATTTTTGAATTCACCGACCCTGGAAACTATGGGTTCCTTCAAGGCGGTGCTGTCGAAATCTCTGAAGACTATGGGGCCACTCTGCTGGTTTCTTCTCTTCCAACTCTCCAAAATTTGGGCAAAGGTGGTTCTAGCATATGGTGGTCACCACTCAGGAGTCTCCTGACAAAAGTTGGCTTGTCAACTCTCCGAAGGTATGCCTCTACCTGCACTGAAGTTATTTCTAGTGTTGTTTCTTGCTTGGTCCTTTTCCCCTTTTCCACCCTTTCTGTTTGGTCACACCCCTTCTTTCCCTTTATCTTTCATGTTTTTTGAGCCTTGAGAACCCCAGTCCTCATCCCACCATGCCTCTAGTTTTGGACACTCATTTTTTGTTTAATCTCCCAACTCCTTCTTGTCCTTCAAGTTACAATTCTAGGCCTATATGGCTCTTGGACCTACTAGTTATCTGTCTCTCATCCACTGATATGTCTCTCATGGAGCCTATAATGTATTCATTAGCTAGTGCAGATGCACCAATGCATGTAACAAATGTCCACACCTTCCTGTTGATAATCAAGCCGAGATCCTAGACCTCCAATTGAAATTCGTACAAGAATGATTTCATTTCCTTTAACATGAGTTTTATACTTTGCCTTCTTCTTATTCTTTGGCTCAACTGGACTGTCATAGTTTTCTTCTGAGTCCATTTCTACTACTTCTTTTGTTGATTCTTCACAGACCGTAGTGATGGCCTTGGGAGTACATTTGATAAATGCCCCACCATAGATACCTCTTCAATTGTTAAATTGGCAACTAGGGCCAAACTCCATGTGGGTCGGCTTATTTATGGCAGCTGATATTTTTATTGGATCCCTCTCGTCGAGAGGTGTAGGATTGATCCAAAGATCATCAGATTCCGATAAGTATTTATGGAGATATGACTTTATTTTGTTTATGTAATTACTATCAAGCCGACCAGCTCTTATGTAGGCTCTAGAAGCCCAACCGACGTGTCTATTCATCATCCTCATTTTAGTATAAATATAAGAGGATTTGATGTCATTTAGACACTCTTTAGGTGATCTCCTCTCCACGTCTGGGTTTTTGGAGAAGGAGAAAACGCTAAGAGTACTTGCTATGATGCCCTAACTGCAGTAGCATTAATCTGGGTAACCGTAGCATTATAGTGAAACGTTGTTATGGTGATAGCCGTAGCATTATAGTGAAACACAATTATTATATTATGGTGAACGCAGGTGATACACAGTCATGGTGAATGCAAGGCATTGGCATTGTGGTAAATGCAGCGACATTATACGCTGTTATGAACACACAGGCAGACATACACTGGGAAGTCAACGCTGGGCTGTCAGGTGGATACGCAGAAAATCATATGAATTCTATACGCTGTCTGGTGATACGGTGGACATACTACTCTATACGCTGGATGGTTCATATAAGCAGTTCATGCGGGATGTGGTATGATGATCAGACCATACAGGCTATACAACGCATTACCTTATACGCTGGAAACCCTATGCTCTACATGCAGTCATGGCGTATATATATAACACGCACAACAATCTCATCGCAGTTATGAAGGAATACATTCATAAATAATGCCATTGTCATAAGGAACAACTGAACAACGTAGGCCAGTTCATGGAATTCATTATGGAATGCAGTCATGATATTATGGAACGTAGATACATACAATAAGTGACGCAGTCAAGCAAGGTAAGGTAGATACATGCTGGGTAGTGGAGGCAATGAACACACGCTGGGCAGTTAAGGCTATATTCACGCTGTTCATTACGGATCATATACGCAGGACATGATATAACATGCAGGCAATATGCAGCTGAAATAGATATATATACACGCTGCAATAAGTCTTGTTACACACAGTTCTAAGTGAAGGTTATACACTGCCTTATACGTTGTTCATAATGGGTGAGACATGTTGTTCAAGAAGCCCTAAACGCTGTCGCTGTAATATATATACCTAGCTGCAACGCACTGTAATGATATGCATCATACGCTATAATGAGACATAACATAACACACAACATGGAGAATACGTTGTCTTCATGAAGACAGTCAGCGTGATGCCTTAACCCTGGATACGTTGCCATCACTACACGCATTTCATATATATATATACACGTTGTTCAATGCTATTCATAATATGACATATCTATACGCTGTTCATATGCACAGAGATATCTACTTCTGTTATAACTGTTGTCCAACATGATTATGAAGATCGTTGGTCTAAGGAGGCCCTAACCATAGATAAGAGAGGACTAATACGCACATCCAGAGAAGTGTCCTAGTTTGTTTGAAGGACTGTTTTCAATAGTGCTTGGTACCCTAATCGTCATCATGATGACAACAACAAAGTATGTACAACATAATGAGGGAGGGCAGTAAAGTTGTGTACAACAACTTAGCAATAGAACAGTGTGATGCAGCATGGGTAGCATGAAGCTTGGTGAGATCATGGGCAGCATCGGCAGCATGAAGCATGATGATGCATGAGCAGCTGAAGTATGAAGTCATGGACAACTTGATGTATGGGCAAAAGTGATCATGAGCAACATGAATATGTAGGATGCATAATGATGATGCTACACTGTAAGGTGCAGCAAATGAACGAAATGGATAGGTGAAGTCGTCACCTAGGAGATTCAGTTGAAGCAGAATGTCCTCAACTGATCTCATCATAATAGGAAATGATC
Organism: Pinus tabuliformis; assembly: GCA_031772625.1. Lineage (NCBI taxonomy): Eukaryota > Viridiplantae > Streptophyta > Pinopsida > Pinales > Pinaceae > Pinus > Pinus tabuliformis. Next base: position 542,697,405 of record CM062807.1, read on the forward strand.
TATGCTCAGATCCGGATAAGTCAAAGTGTTGACTTCTGTTGTAAATGTATTATCTCTCTCTCTCTCTCTCTCTCTCTCTCTCTCTTTCTCTGCTGAACTTTGAAGATAAAAGAAGATTTGATCAAAGGGTTTCCCCACACATTGTGGGGTTTGTCCCTGGCTTGCGCCACATCTTGTGTCCTCTTGTCTTGGCTTGTCTTCTGCGTTTTATATTTATGTTCTATCTGCAGTTTATCATAATGTTGATGTGATTGCTAACTGTGAAAATTTAAATAAATTTCTCTAGCATAGAACATACCTAATCTTAACATGGTATCAGAGCTGAGATGAAGACAATGCCCAAGCAAGAGTGAAATAGCAATCACCGAAGACAGGTGGGACAAGACAGAAGGATCAATGGGTTCCTCATAATTCACCGAGGGTGAATTCAAAGCAAAAAATGTTATCAGAATGGCGCAGCGGAAGATTTTGATGGTCCATCTTAAGATCACTTCATTGGGAAGTTCGGATCTAAGGGTGGAAGGAAAGGCGGATGCCTTGTTGAAATAAGTTCGGCCGTTATGCGAAGGAGTGTCTGAATGGCAGAGACACATCTCTTGATGAAGATAACAATCATTCCTGGTACATCTTCAATGATCAAAAGAATGACTGGTAATGTAGGTCATCAAGGAAATTGTCGACTCTTCCATGAAAGCAAGGAACCCCAAAATCTCTTTTATGTACCTGATCGAACCTGATGTCCATCTCGGAAATGGAAGTCAAAGGTTGCAAAGGTGGCACTTATCGATGGAAAGATACGTGTTTGAAAATAGATATTTTAAATATGTTTTTGAGTTCAGGGTTGCAGAAATTCCACTGGGGACCATGTCCATTGACTCAGCTCTAGAGGTCTGTGAGTCAAATGGTGACTAGGATGCCTGAATTCAAAAGGAAGCATGAAGGTACATGTCTGAAATGTATCAAAGGAAACTATTATAAGGGTATCATTCCCCTCATGCAGCAGGTTCACAGGTTTGGAACAACCTGAGGAGTTTGAGAATCATGATCAAGGAATCTCATGTATACAGGTGGAAGAAAGCCCTCTATGGCTTGAAGAAAAACACCTCAGGCATAATATGAGAGGATTGATAGTTGTCTAATGCAACTGAGATTCACTAGGAGTGAAACCGATCCAAACCATTACTCAAAGGTTGTGGATGATAAACCTCTTGTACCGGCACCTATGTCTGACAGGTGCAGACCCTCTCATTTATAGGAGACAGAGGGAGTTGGATTCTGAATGTGGGAAGATAAGATGCAAGCTTGTGACTGCCTAGAGGATCTTAACTTTTAGAAGTTATATGGTAATGATGTCGGACCAGATTTGGGAAATGCCTCTGAGTTTCATAAACTCATTCGCGTTGATGTTCTTGGAGAACCTCCGTCCAGACATCTATGTTGCAGTTAGCATGGTGAGCTCATATTTGGTTGAGCCTCATTAGATTGGTGCCTAGAATCTTCTAAGATATCTTCAGGGCACAATCTCTCATGAATTGAGATACACTGCCGGAAATATGAAACCACATGATTATTCGAATGATGAGTGGGCAGGAAGTATGGAGGATCACTAGAGCACTTCTCAGTGCTGTTTGGAATCTGCCTTGATATCCTGGATGAGTAGGAAGCAGAAGTCGGTGACTCTGAGCACCACCAAGGCAGAATACATTGCTGATAGTATGGCCTTCTGTGAGGCAGTCTGGTTGTTGAAGCTCTTCAGTGAGTTGTTTGTACATATGATGAATACCACTGTGAATCTTTGTGACAACCAGAGATGGGATTCGATTATTGAGGAATCCCGTATTTGACAATTGCTCCAGCAGATAGACATCAATTACTGCCTTATCTGGGATATGGTAAGTCGATGATCAAGGAGGCTCCATCACATTGAGATGATGTACAGGACAGAGCCCTGAGGAAAGATCAAATTTGTGATTTTCCCGAACAACTTGGAGTCATCGAGAGACCTTTGTAAAAGGGTCCTGCATGCTGCATACATTGAGCTCTAGGAGCTTTGGGGGGCTTGCAGTTCTATTGGAGCAACATACGACCACAGGGTGACTCACCCTCCCCTGGTGGTGCGCACTGAAACAAGATGATTCGCTCTCTTGTGGGACAAGATGATTCGCTCTCTTGTGTAGCAGGATGATTAGTTCTCCTGTGAGGCCTGGATTGATGTGTTCTCCATGGCGATTGTAGCAGGATTGATGTGTTCTCCTGTGAGGCCTGGATTGATTTGTTCTCCATGGCGATTGTAACAGGATTGATGTGTTCTCCTGTGAGGCCTGGATTGATGTGTTCTCCATGGCAGCCTAGATTGATGTGTTCTCCATGGCGATTGTAGCAGGATTGATGTGTTCTCCTGTGAGGACAGGATTGATTAAGTTCTCCTATCGAGGCATCCTACCCATGTAGTCTGGGACTCATGGAAAGTACCTCTCATCTGATCAATGAGCAGGGAAATGAAGTTAGGGAACATAGTAGTACTGATGGACGCATCATTGTATCTACCGTACTCTCTACGCTAAGATGTCCTCCATTGATCTGGGATCAATGATACTGGTCTGGGACCAGTGGTAGGAGTTGTACATATTATGACGCTGACTTCGGATCGGCTGAGACTGGTCTGGGATCAGTGGTACATACTCCGAGACTGACTTCGTGTCAGTGCAGTACTGGTTTGGGACCAGTGAGAGTCGTACATACTATGACGCTGACTTCGGGTCGGTTGAGACTGGTCTGGGACCAGTGGTACGCACTATGAGACTAACTTCGAGTTAGTGGAGAATGATATGACTCATTCTCGATCAATTCTTCTTCTTCATAGTTCAGCAGAGTTGAGAAAAGCAGAGCTAGCAGTGTTGAGCAAAGCAGAGCTAGCAGAGCCAGCAACGCTGAGCAGAGCTGAGCAAAGCAGAACTAGCAGAGCCAGCAGCGCTGAGCAGAGCTGAGCAGAGCAGAGCTAGCAGAGCCAGCAGCGCTGAGCAAAGCAGAGCTAGGAGAGCCAGCAGAGCTGAGTAGAATAGAGCAGAGCCAGCAGAGCTGAGCAGAGTTGGGCAGAACAGTGCAGGGCACTGATGGCAGAGATAGTACAGTTAGACTTATGGATCAATGAATGGAGTTCTCCCTAGTTGAGAGGGAGTGTTAAATTGGAAACTAGGGCCAAACTCCATGTGGGTCGGCTTATTTATGGTAGCTGATATTTTTAATGGATCCCTCTCGTCGAGAGGTGTAGGATTGATCCAAAGATCATCCGATTCCGATAAGTATTTATGGAGATATGAATTTATTTTGTTTATGTAATTATTATCAAGCCGACCAGCTCTTATGTAGGCTCTAGAAGCCCAACCGATGTGTCTATTCATCATCCTCATTTTAGTATAAATATAAGAGGATTTGATGTCATTTAGACACTCTTTAGGTGATCTCCTCTCCACGTCTGGGTTTTTGGAGAAGGAGAAAACGCTAAGAGTACTTGCTATGATGCCCTAATTGCAGTAGCATTAATCTGGGTAACCGTAGCATTATAGTGAAACGCTGTTATGGTGATAGCCGTAGCATTATAGTGAAACACAATTATTATATTATGGTGAACGCAGTGGCACCATGGTGAACGCAGGTGATACGCAGTCATGGTGAACGCAAGGCATTGGCATTGTGGTAAACGCAGCGGCATTATACGCTGTTATGAACACACAGGCAGACATACGCTGGGAAGTCAACGCTGGGCTGTCAGGTGGATACGCAGAAAATCATATGAATTCTATACGCTGTCTGGTGATACGGTGGACATACTACTCTATATGCTGGATGGTTCATATAAGCAGTTCGTGCGGGATGTGGTATGATGATCAGACCATACAGGCTATACAACGCATTACCTTATACGCTGGAAACCCTATGCTCTACATGCAGTCATGGCGTATATATATAACACGCACAACAATCTCATCGTAGTTATGAAGGAATACATTCATAAATAATGCCGTTGTCATAAGGAACAACTGAACAACGTAGTCCAGTTCATGGAATTCATTATGGAATGCAGTCATGATATTATGGAACGCAGATACATACAATAAGTGACGCAGTCAAGCAAGGTAAGGTAGATACACGCTGGGTAGTGGAGGCAATGAACACACGCTGGGCAGTCAAGGCTATATTCACGCTGTTCATTACGGATCATATATGCAGGACATGATATAACATGCAGGAAATATGCAGCTGAAATAGATATATATACACGCTGCAATAAGTCTTGTTACACACAGTTCTAAGTGAAGGTTATACATTGTCTTATACACTGTTCATAATGGGTGAGACATGCTGTTCAAGAAGCCCTAAACGCTGTCGCTGTAATATATATACCTAGCTGCAGCGCGCTGTAATGATATGCATCATACGCTATAATGAGACATAGCATAACACACAGCATGGAGAATACGTTGTCTTCATGAAGACAGTCAGCGTGATGCCTTAACCCTGGATCCGTTGCCATCACTACACGCAGTTCATATATATATATACACGTTGTTCAACGCTGTTCATAATATGACATATCTATACGCTGTTCATATGCACAGAGATATCTACTTCTGTTATAACTGCTGTCCAACATGATTATGAAGATCGCTGGTCTAAGGAGGCCCTAACCATAGATAAGAGAGGACTAATACGCACATCCAGAGAAGTGTCCTAGTTTGTTTGAAGGACTATTTTCAATAGTGCTTGGTACCCTAATTGTCATCATGATGACAGCAGCAAAGTATGTACAACATAATGATGGAGGGCAGTAAAGTTGTGTACAACAACTCAGCAATAGAACAGTGTGATGCAACATGAAGCTTGGTGAGATCATGGGCAGCATGGGCAGCATGAAGCATGATGATGCATGAGCAGCTGAAGTATGAAGTCATGGACAACTTGATGTATGGGCAGAAGTGATCATGAGCAACATGAATATGCAGGATGCATAATGATGATGCTACACTGTAAGGTGCAGCAGATGAACGAAATGGATAGGTGAAGTCGTCACCTAGGAGATTCAGTTGAAGCAGAATGTCCTCAACTGATCTCATCATAATAGGAAATGATCTATGCTCAGATCCGGATAAGTCAAAGTGTTGACTTCTGTTGTAAATGTATTATCTCTCTCTCTCTCTCTCTTTCTCTGCTGAACTTTGAATATAAAAGAATATTTGATCAAAGGGTTTCCCCACACATTGTGGGGTTTGTCCCTGGCTTGCACCACATCTTGTGTCCTCTTGTCTTGGCTTGTCTTCTACGTTTTATATTTATGTTCTATATGTAGTTTATCATAATGCTGATGTGATTGCTAACTGTGAAAATTTAAATAAATTGCTCTAGCATAGAACATACCTAATCTTAACATCAATTCAATTCGAGAGACAGGTCTCTAACATTTGATGGAAACTTGAAGGGCATTTCACAAGCTGACCAAAGGCCGATCAAGCATCCAGTGGTTTTCTGCACTTACCCTATTTACGTAGTATTTTTCCATATGCAACTCACATAACCATATCCTTTCCGATAACCATCACCTTCCTAGTACGGTTGACACAAATTGCAATCCTAGGGTTGAGGCGAACAAAGAGATATAGATCTTTTGTTCTGCGAAGCTTGATCCATATAGTTTTAACACTTTCAAGTCCCTTCTTTACCAAAGTGAATAAGCTAATTTCAATTCATATAGTGTCATATTCAGCAATAATTCATGGAGCGTGGCAAGTGTTCTATTACATTACTTTCTATGCTATTTGATATTATAAGTTAAATTTATTTAAAAAATAACATACAATCTCATATTTTTCATGCATTACACATATAAATTTCAACTTTTAGCTTGATAAGTGTTGGCATGTAACTTACTTCATGTACCTCATGTTTAGTTCAGTTAGAATAGGATATAGATACCTCAGATTTCCGGGGATTCTATTTCTGGTTATTTTGTTTAGCTTGCAGATGAAAAATATGTGTCAATAACAGTTACATTTGCAGATTGGAGAAAACTCAATGGAGACCGCACACATTGCGAAGAGCTCTGCGAGAAAACTCCAGGTAAGGAAATGCATGATAAGGTCCATGGAAAGGCACAGTAATGACGACCTGTGAAACTTCTCCTGTAGGTCTTGCACGATTTCTCATATTCCAACGACATTGATAGTCTAGACCCTAGTAAAGTTAGCCAATCAACTCGTTCTCATCTTGTTGTGGTAGAGCCCAGTTCTCTTCTTGTTGGTGTGAGTGAGGCATGTGTTGATTCTCCCTACAGTTGTAAGTCAGGAGATATATTTCCTTTCGTCCCAAACTTACTGTTTCATCCCTTTCCACAATCTCTGGTTCAATTGTTTGATTAATTATTTTAAGCAAATGGCCTAAGTTTAATTTATAGGCATCTACCTCTTACTTTCATGGTATCTTATTTGTTAAGCTTTTACTTGTCGTCGAGTTTAAAAACACGTTGGTCAAGGAAATAATTTCTTTATTTCCTTTAAGGATACTATGGTTAAGTAGAGATTTTTTGTCTTATTCTCCTTAATTTTTCTCATGATTTCACTTCTTCAATACAAGCATACTTTAAGAATTGGATGACATTCTGAGTGCTAGGTTAATTTATATAGATTTGGTTGCTACAAAGCCTTTTAAAATTTTCCTACTACATGTCACAAGTTTTTTTTAATTATTATCACTTAGTTAGCATGTTGTATGGTTAGAAGTTGTCAATCAAAGGTGAACTTCCTTCAGCTAAGGTGTCAGATCTTAAGGTTACCTATTCTGTCAAAATTTCCTGGTATTTGCACTCAACCTCATCCCTTTCTAGACATGTCATTTCAACTTAAAAACCACATAGGGTTTGAAAAATGGTGGATAACTTACTACTTTGTTGATCTCACCATTGGACCAAGTCCTTGTCAGTTTTGGAACCTTAGTTGTCATTGTAGCAAGCGTTCCAATTTACAATCGAACCATCAATCTGTTTGTTTGAAATATATGTTGGACTTAGAATTTCATTAATACTTGTTAACAATTACAAACAATTGAAATGCTACTTTGACATGGGGAAAACCTCTCAACTTTCGCTGCAAAACTTTTCATGTGAACGTCTACCAATTTTTTTTATCTTCAATCTCGGTTGGCAACAGTCTTTTCATTCAAATTGAAAACTGATGCTTGGTTGGAAACAATATTTTCCTTCAAATTAAAAATTAACGTTGGGTTGTCAACAATAATTTCTTTCTTTCAAATTGAAAATTGACAGTTGTAAACCCAGTGTTTCTACTTATTTGAAACTTTTCTGAAAGTAACAAAGGATTCAGTGTCCAGACAACCAGAAGCATAATCATCTATCAGGGGGTTTATAACCTTTTTTATTTCTTTATTTTTCAGCAATTTGGGAAATCTGTTCGAAATATTTCATTTGTTACGATTGTTCAACTAAGATTTTTCTAATTATGATTTAGGGGTTAACAACTTTTTCCATTTTCTTAATATTTTTGGAAAACATCTTAAATGACACAATTATCTCCCAAATATTTCATTCGTTGATATTAGTCAGCTTTAGATTTTTTTTCGATTAATATTTTTTAGTTTGGTTAGGCTAGTGAATGAGAAGTATAAGTGTTTATGACTTCTCTGTGTTGTTTTTTTGTCAATCCAGGGTGGAATTATTCTTGGTCCTTCCATTTTGGGGCACAATGAAGCTTACTTGAACACAATTTTCCCAAAGAGGAGAACCACTGTACTTGAAAGTGTTGCAAATATTGGTTTTCCACAACTCAAATCTTAAAGTTCTTATGTATATTTTAGGTTAAATTATGTCGAGGGTTAGTGTAGGCCTGCAGACTTGGTTAATTCCTACATATATGTTTTTGACTTATAATTTCAGGGGCGTATAATCCTTATGCGAATGTCGAGGCATCTATATGTACATTTTATGTATTTGGGGTTAGGGTTCTAACCATTCCATCCATACATGATGTTAGCCTCCTATACCAATAGGTTTCATTTTTCATGATTGGAAGGGGAAATTCCAAATATGTTCTACTTTGATGATGCAAAGATCCCATATTTCTGTGGAAGAACATGTCTGTATATAGTTTGGATAGTGTCCTACTTCTGGATGGGTGATCCAATAGCCTAATCTGGATCATGCCATGTTTAAATTGATGTTGTAGAATAGAGAAAGAGAATCTGTCCAAACTGTCTAATCTTGGCAGATTAGTAGATTAGGTAGAGAATAAAGGTTCCCAACTGCTTAATCTGGGGCCTTGGAAGTGATAAGGGTAGTTGTAGATAGAAACTCAAAAGGAAAAGAAAAGAAAAAGAGAAAGATCAATTGAGGGTTTGCAAGTCTAAGTGCACCCTCCCTGAAGTAACAAAAAATGCTAGGTACTAAGCTGGGTAGGTAGCCAGAAGTTGCAGAAGCCTGATTCTATTCAGTTTTGACCTTGATCAAGAAGGCACATATTAGCACTTGCAGAGGTATCCATGCAGCAGTTTGATGATAAAATATGGAAGCATGTCTAACTTCCCCTGTTTTCCCCAGAGATTCTCTTTCTAACATCCCCTTGAGGACTTTAGGATCTCCCTAAATAGTCCTCCTTGCATTTCTCCTTTGAAAAATTCATGACAAATTGTGACCTTCTTCTCCAAAAAGAAGCCACATTTCTTGTGTAAAATCATTCCTCACCCTCATCTGCTTCTAAATCTAAGTTTACTCCTTAAACTTAGCTCTCTGTTTCTCTTCCACATCTCAAATTCATATTAACTTCTAACCTTATTATTTAGCTCCCTAAGTTTTCCCTTTCCCCTATTATTATAGCATTTTTATACAAAAACCAAAAAAAAAATGTACATACCCCCCCTTGGGCATTATAGCCATAAGTTTTAAAAGTTCGGAAAGCGTGACAAAATCAAAGACTTTCATGTATATAATTGTCTATACTATGTTCGGGGATTAAATTGGCACTTGGTCAGTTTAATAACCCTTGCCTGCTATACACTTCATAAGGTTATTTCCCTCCTCTCCGCATCACTTGTATAAAGTCCCCGTAAACCCAAAATTATCATTTATCCAAAAATTTTATCTCTCGGCGCGTTTACCAAAAAACAAAAAATATTTAAAAAACTCGCCGGGTCCCGCCGTATCGCGCTGACATGTTCGCGGTCCGTCATCCGTCGGATCCGGGCCCTCCCATCCGACGGTCCACGGCGATTTCGGACCACCTCCGCCGACCGTCCTTTAGCGCCTGAAAAGTGTCAGAGGATGACGTAGGACCTGAGGCACGTGTCAATTTCTTGTTGGATCGGGCGGCCTCCGACACAAACCGGGCCCGTACCAAAAGCGGTCCGATAAAACCGCTTACCGCTCTCCCTTTCCGCTCCACGTCATTGCCGCATCAGCGTTACGTCAGCTTCCATTCCGCCATTGTTCCGACCTGTCCGCCACGTCGCTCGTCCACGTCGACCCAATCACCAGTTGACACGTCATTCCTCCGTACCCGACCGGACCAATGACGTCATGCTGACGTCATCCATCAAAAGGCGCCAAAAACCAATTTTTCCATATTATCGCGCAAAAATCATATTTTTTCCCATTTTTCACTAAACGCGCACTGTGTAACTTGCATGCCGTTTACGTCGTCCTCCGCCAACCTCAAGAAATTCATCCCCGAGCTGCTGCCACCGAGGATTTGCAGTTGTCAAGCAACCCCCAAGCCGCGGAAAAATCAGGTATTTACCATTACCTCTGCGCACCTGATTTTCAATCACCTACTGTTAAAAGCTCAAATAACCACCGAATTCCCCTGCGACTGTAAATGTCAACCAAGGTCATTCAAAGGGCAATTCCTGGGCCTCAATCCATCCAATTCCCGCACTCATTGCTTTCTCGCTAAACTCAGACCCCATAGTGAGCGTTTCTCGCCTTGCGGAAGAACCACAGCTACGCAATTTTACCTCTCTAAGCAGCATTTTACCTCTGTTTCACCCATATTAGCCCTTTCCTCTCTGCAAATTACCTTATCCATCGAAATTCACTGCTCTGTGTTACCTTTGTTCAAAAGTCAAGTACAATTCAACTCCAAGTAACAACTAAGCCATGGAGACCCCTGTGGCCTTGAACATTACTCCCCTGGGTGCCCCACAGATGAACCTGGACTGGCTGGCCCTTGCTAACCGGGATCATCAAATTAAAGAGACAGTTGAGTTAACTACCAAATATCACATACACACTGTTTGTGAGCTGAAGGATAAATACATGAGTGGTGCTGATGACATAGGTATCTGGGAGTCTAATTTGCCCATTTATTACCTACCTCAAGTCAACGTGTTCCCAGACCTCATCCATCAGTGTTGTGAACACTATGAACCCTCACAAAGAGCGGTTTTGGGTTCATCTGGGAATATTTTATTCCACATCACTCCTCAATCCATAAATCAGATGCTGAACTTTAAACCAACTAAACCTCTGGTCCCCCTTTCTATGAATTTTCTGCTCCAAGAAGCTGCCAAGTTGCCCAACTCAGAGGTCACAAAGATTGGCCAGTTGTTCATGAAGCCAGAATATCAGCCCCGACAACCTTCTCCTTATCTACATGTCTGGTTCAATGATACAGGGAGACTGCTAGTGGACATGATATCCTGCATTCTGGGATTCCATACCAGTGAGTTTGTGGATGATACAACCTTGGTGATGTTATCCATGTTCACTCCAGGGCAGCCTCCTGCTGCCCAGTATGACTATGCCACATTCATTGCTGACAAGATTCATGAGCAATTCATGAATTTGGAGAGGGAAAGGGTATTCAAGTACACCTCCTATATATATCACTTGATATTATATTTTCAGCCTGATAGTTTCCCTGTTTCCTTGAGAAAGCTGGATGCAAAAGGAAACAGGAGGTCAGTGATATTTTGGTCATCAGTTTGTCACCATATCTCTTGCTCCCCATACAGCTATTGTGAATTCATTGATCTATTCATCTATCCGGCCTTGTCTCTGCTACAGAGTTCTCCTCCTCCTAGACTCACCGACGATATGCAGAAGATCCTCCAGCTTTCAAAGAATTATAGCATTGGAGATTGGTACTTCTACCAAGACCACACAGTAATTAGAATATATGGCTATGAGCTAGCCCCTTACAGACTACCAAAGTATGTTCCCATGAGACTTTTTGCATTAGAGTATTTCTGGCAATTTGGAAATGCAGACATGATTCATTTTCATAGCAGAAATAAGAAAGCACAGCTGAAAATCAAACACCAACTGGGCCCATTCATTTTCAACAAAAGAGAAGAAGCATGGCAAGAAGCAGATAAAATTCTAAAGAGCTTCCAGCTGCAAACAAGCTTCCTTTGGTCACCCTATGACCCCAATCATTTTATAAGCCTTAGAAGAGTCAGATACAGACTTGCTAGCTATGACCATGTCAGAATCCCACACATTGAAAAATATGCAAATCAGTTAGAATGGAAAGAGGGCACCCTAGTGGAGGCATGTTCTAGGGAAGAAATGGCACAAAAAGCAATGAAGCAGTTAGAAAAATCAGTTGACTTAGAATTTTTTGGACAGGTTTGCTCCCCAGTACTCAAGCATCTTGGAGTAGCTGCTTCCTCTTCTACTACTCCCCAGCAATCTGCCCAAGCCACTACTCAAGCAGCAACTACAGCTAAAGGAAAAGAGATGCAACAAGAAGAGCCACTCTCTAATGTACATCAGCAAGTAGAACAACAAGAAGAGATGGCTGAGGCACCTTCAAATACAGAGCAGCAAACTCAGGAAAAAGTCCCTCCTAGGCAGGAGGTAACAGTGGAAACCTCGGTGCTACAAACTCCAGCTAATGAAGAAAGAACCAGGAAGAGAGATAGGCAGGAGGAGACTCCTCTCACTACCTCAACAGATCAGCAAGGTGAGAAAAGACAAAGGCTGAATCCCTTTTCTGAGGAGGAGATGCCTGAAAGACCCACTGATACCATGCTCCCTCCCAACATTGAAACATCGGCCAGTTCCTTTCAGCAGGAACAAGAAATGCATCATGGAGGAGAAGTTAGTTCATCAGGACAACAGACAAGATCCGAGCCTAGCATCAAGAAGCAGTTTATAGAGATAAAAGCAAGAAATGAGCCAATCAGAGTCCAACTCTATAACCAGCTGCTCAAGATGGCGCCGACTAATCAAGAAAGGCTTATGTCGGCCTATGATATCCAAGAGGGAAAAATGACTCTTAGTCATTTTAGGCCCACCATGCTGCAGCCCCAGTCAGCTGCCGACTATGTTAGGACTAACCTAGAGGTCTTTGCCAAGGACATCCATCCTATGGATCAGATAGAGCTGCACAAACAAATAGGGGAGATGGTCTATGCCACATTGGCTGATAAGACTCTATTGACACATAGGTTGCAAAACTCCCTGAATAACACTACTGCTCAATTGGAGCTAGAGAAAGCTTCCTCTCAAGCCAAGGATAACAGAATCAAGTCCTTGGAAGAAATTATCATAGAACTGGGGCATGATCCAAATGACCCTAAGGGAGTGCAAGCATTAATGAAGAAGAAAGATGAGGACATAGCAGCTTTGAAGAAGCTGGTTAAGCTACCACCAACCCTTCACCCTCAGACTGAAGATGTTGCCCAGCAAAGAAGAGATCAGGATGTGACGGCCATGCTGGTGGCCTTGCACAAAAGGCTAGTGGAGACAGAGGGTGCCTTGGAGGCGGCCCTAAAGCAAAAGGAAGGAGAACAGGTGACTCAGCCACCTCAGCAAGTTATAAATCTTGAGGATGCTCCTCAAGTAACAATTCCTCCCCCGGAAAGGACATCAGAAGCAGGCCCTTCAGCACCAGCACCAGCAGGCACCCAGCCTTGACATGCAGAATATGAGGAAGGAACTGGAGGCTCTTGAGGCACAGATGGCAGAACTAAAGGTAGCAAAAGAAAAATTGGCTACACTGGAAGAAAAATATGATAAATCAAAGCAGAATGTGGCTGAAAGGACAAGAGAAATAAGAACCCTGGAAAAGAAGATAAAGGAGCTGGAAAATGAATTGACCATGAACAAAACTATAGCTGATGTGAAGAAAATTTTATGGGCTAAAATTGGCCAATCCATTACAGACCAATGGCAGTCCATTGAAACAGTTCATGAGCAAATGAATCTTCTGGGCAGAGCTCAAGCTGAAAATCAAAGAGCCAGGGCATCTTTAGGGAGTATGCCTGAAATAGCCAACAGAATGATAAATGTCCTTAACAATCGGACTGGCCTTCAGCTAGCAGGAATGGGCATTAGAGACAGGACTGATACTATTCTGCTGATAAAAAGGGTGCTTACCCTGAGAAATTATGTCCAGACATTGGAAAGAAAGTGTCAAGAAATACAAGCAGAAGTGAATGAATTTATTGCAAAAATCACAGTTTTACATAACAGGGGCCTCCCCAGTTTGGTGACCAGTGCAGGAAGATTGTTATCACATGAACATTATGCCAAAAGGGTCAACACCTTTGCAACAAATCAAATAACAGCATCTGCAGGCGCTCCAGAGGAAGCAGGGCCCCCATCTGGGCAGGATCTTTATGATAAGCTGGAAAATCTATTTTTTATTGAGCATGAGATCAGGCACCTTTTTGCAGTTCCTCCCAATTATTACAAATACACTGAAGCTGATGAAACTCTAATCAAAATGCAGAGGCACCAATTGCCCACTGAAGAATGGTGGAGGAGTATGATAGAGACTTTACTTTGACAAATTAATTTTGGCTTAAAGTCAGCATTTTCAAATGACTCATGTATCAAATCTACTTAAAGCAACAGTGGAAGACAGCTAGATGAAAAGGACAGTGTCTGGGTACAGCTGGATAATGCAATTGATGTGTCCAATGCAGCAACAGCATGACAGGGCAGCATAAACGCAAGAATTCTCAAAATCAATGCAAAGGTGCTCAGCCGTCCCAAGACGCTCCAAAAGTCAAAGATCTCTGACAGGAATGACTAGCTGTAATCAATCTTCTTTAATAGCAATAACTATTCTATCCACTATTTTTGAGAGTTGGTAGAGAAAGTTATGAGTCAATGACTCATTTTGAGATATTTTGTAAAGATAATTTTGTATATATACGCCCCGCTTAGCTTATTTGGGGGTTGTTGTTTATTTGTTCTGAAGAACTCGGCTGTATATTCTGAGAAGTATAATACAAGAAGCTGCTGGTTTTCTCAACTTGGCTATGCTTGGACGTGTTGTGATGGGATTGTCAACTGTTGCAGAACTCTTGTGTTTTCTCATGATGCAATAAGTGTTTTCCTAACTGTGTCTATGTTTTATATGTTTACATAACTCATCTATGCTATATGTTTGATAATCTTAGTAGGAAGGAAAATGAATAGTTCAGGATTTGTCCAGTAAGACACCCTAAACTCAATCATTCCTGCTAACTATGTTTTCTTCAAGATTAGCTGTAAATATGGAATTCTTAAATGCTCCTGTTTACTCTAATTTTATGGTAAATTCTATTCGAGAATTCTCTTTTGCTCTTGAATAAGATTCAGCCTTTTATGTTCTGTATCACCAAGAAAGAAATCTTTGTTGCCTTTCATGGTGTGATCCTATACTGTTTCTTCTTAAATCAAAGGTTTGTATCATGAATACCTATCTGGCTCTGCAGTAACACTCTTTTTATCACAAGCACTAAGTAATAATCAGTCATGGACTCCAATTGCCCAATGGAATAAACCCTCTTTGATCATTGCAAACCCTTCTTCAGACAACATATGACAACCAAAATTCAAACAAAATTTTATACTTCATAACTAGCCTAAAATCACAAAAAACAAAGCTAAATCAAAAGACAAAGCCCTCTCTGATTGCAGGTAGGCTAGAACCTGTAATCCAAAGTTGGTTTGTGGTTACCTCGGCCGTATTCCCTTGGGAGTCAAAGGGAACAACCTGAGTGATAACACATGACACAAGTATCTTGTTTTCAAGTGTTTTTTTGCTTGGAGTTTATATGTTAATATTCGACATAAGATTTATGAGAAATCTCTTCCTTCTGAGAATTCTTTCATAGATTGGTTACTTTATAGTCAATATATATTTGATTGGTTACTTTACAGTCAATATATATTTGCTTCGATTTTAAAACAAACCGATGTTGTATTATTCTGCTTCTTAATGACTATATTTTATTCATATAGTAAGGAGGTGTCACTTTGTTCTATTTTTTCCATATAATTTTTTTCTATAATACCTTTACTTTTCCTTGTAGGTTTAAAGGAGGTTTTGTGCAAGGTATTGCATTATAAATTTTACTATCTAATTTACAGGATTCTGTTGAGGGCCCTAAAATCGGGTCAACAACAAGGGGGATACCCACCCGGTCCGGAACTTGGTTGGCAGCTCCTTGTCCGTTTGGTATAGCGGGTCCGACTGGGGATAATGGGACCAGTTTCCCAATCTAAGGGTGTGTGTGTGTGTGTGTGTAGAGTTTGATGATGCCGATATAGAAGTATTTTAAGCTAATTTAATTCTAACTCCTAAACTGACTCTATCCTATTGTAATCTAATAAAAACAACACATCTAATCTACGCTAACCCGGGGTAGATTTCTTCTGTTATGCGATCTAAAAAGATTTCGAACAATAACTGGTAATAAAGATCATTCAGCTATCATAAGAATAGAAATCAATTAAGATAAACCATTCTGCATAAAAAGTTAGGCAAAACAGTTGTGAACAGCATATCGCATAATAAGTTATTCATATGTCAAGCACAAATAAATGACTCCACCATACAGAAGTGCCAAATGGTAACCCACACATTCATACATTAACATATAAACAACTCAGCTGCATATCACTCTAAGAATATAAGCAGAAATTGGTCAAGAGATAAAAGTACCATTTATCACTGATTTTACTCACAAACTTCAAGCAATAACGATTTATCTCTACTTGTTCTAACATCTACTAAGAGTACAGAAGTGCAACATCAGTAGCAGACATTAAAATGCAAACATAAATAAATCTCGATCCATCCATTCATCAAAAACCCCCTCCGAGGGTGCAGAAGTGCATGTTCTGAGGACAAGTTTTTTGACAAATTTCCGGACCCTTCTCCAAATGCCATGAGAAGGGTTAAATACTACTAACTAATGAACCTTAATTACACAAATTTAGGAAACAGCTTCAAATGACCGCCCTTCTACTAAAACAAATTTATTTCTAAAAATTGAATCTAATTTCTAACCGTTTCTGTATCTGCTCCTTAATGCTATAAGCAATGCAACGTTCGCCTGGGAAGAGTCGGCTGGTTGTCTTTTCCTTTCGTTCGGGCGATAAAAGTAGAAATAACAAGAGCTGGCACCTCTTTCTGACAAACTAGAAGATATTTTCGAAAATCTTCCTCTGGCTTGGTGTATTCGCTGTGTGTATACTTGGTATAACCCAGATTTCTTTCAAACTGATTGTGCTGTTGCTATTTCGGTTTCGGCTGTGCAAATGACTCAATGAGTTAGGGATTTCATTGCCTGAACAATCTTCTGTATTGGAAATTGCTTCCGTTCTTTGTTCCAGGCTTTTCTGGAGCGTCTTCCCTCTTTAGCGTCTTTCTTTTTGCTTTACCCAGTCTGAGCTTCAGGATCTTTTGTAAACATGCTGCTTTTGTGCGCCTTTGACTCTGAGTCTTGGATAGTCTATTTCCATCAATATTTGTTGAGTGATACTCTGGAATCCGCGGTCCTGCTGCATGCGGCATCCATTTGCGAAGGCATCTCCTCTCTGTTCTCCGAGTATTGGCGCTTTCCCCTTTTCCTTAGATGTTTCATGCACATTGATTTATATTAGTTGCTGCCTTACAGTTTACGCAAAGGAAAAGAGAAATGACGAAAAGATTGACATGAAAGATTTAAGTTCTAATGAATGCATAATCATGACACTCATAATGACTTGACTCTTTGAAAAACGCAACACAATCATTCTTGGATACTCTGGCGTACAATCATTAACTTCCCTTAAGGTGCGCACTCAATTTTGGGTTTACAGACTATGTTGAGGAAATTTTGCGATGAGTGGTTTCTGCGATTCGCATCGCAGTATCGAGGATTGCGATGTCAAGAAGTGTCATCGCAGGAATTGATAATCTCATTCATCGCAGATCGCAAATCGCAGGATCGCAGATGGAAAGATCGCAGATGGCAAGATCGCAGATCGCAAGTCGCGTTTTATCATTCAATCACTGTGTGCTACTTATGCGATGTTGCGATATGCGACGTCGCATATCGGCCGTCGGCGATTCCTTAAGTTTTGCATTAAAGAGCGCTTTCAATATATGCGATGCGATGAATTTCGCGTCGCATCTTCGCAGCTTATTTATGCGCATAGGAAACGCTTCACTCTCTCTTCGCGATGCGATATAGCTGTAGGGAGTTAAATACAAAAAATTTTGATAAAAATATTTTTTTGGATTTTTTGTTAAGGGTCCCCCTTTGCTTGGTGTTATTGCTAATACCAAACAAAGAGGTGGGTTGTTGGTGACCACAACAATGGCGATTCACTGTGAAGAACCAGTTATCTCTGCTTTTCTATTGAATTTCCACTTCCGAAACAGAAAAATTTTCATATGTCTAAATTTTGTTATGGACAGATAGAGTACATTACCCCTTATCCTGTCAATGATACTTTGTCTCAACCTTTTCATTCCAATTGTCTGCTTCCTCAGGCTTAGTTCTTGCATTCATACCAGACATTACTTGGTCTTTTTAAAGATAAAATAAGGTCTTCTCTGCGTACTGGCTTTTTAAAATATGCTCATTTGTCGTAGGTAGAGCCTCTGCTGCCCGCAAGCGTCCATAGCCTCGACAGGGTTACCTGTTATCCAGCAATAATCCTTTTTCCTGCTTGAGGTTATTTACAACATTTCAGAGAAAAATCTTTTCGACACTTTTTCATTTTTTATTCTCTAAAGAACAATGTCTTGGTTTTGGTGGCCAAATTACGACACAGTCATTCACTTGATTTACACTTTTGCTGAACAAGCTGGCTCGTAATGAGACCCCTTGTCTTTTGATTGCAACAATCTTGAGTCGTTGCCCTGTTTTGATAGACAGTATTGGCAAAGTCAGCAAGTTATAATATCTGTGATCATGATAAGTCGGCTCGTGATGAGACCTCTTATTCTTTGAGATATAGTGTTTTCTCAGATTGTTCCTCTGAATGCTGCGATTTCCTTTTAGCAGGGAGGAAGTCATTGTTTTTCCTTAAGAAAGCTCTGGACGACAATAATAGAGTTTGAAAATAGCAGCTTTACAGAGAATATTTATTTTATTATTGATACCTTTCATTGTGCTGATATAAAACAATTTTTTACCAAAGGTTGCTTTCATCAATTTGTTTTTTTTTGAGATTGAAACTAACATCATATTTAGGCTAAAGTTAACTCTATTTGTCAATAATAAAAATCAGATTTTTCGAAAAGTTTTGCTACTTGTACAAGCGAAATCAAAATCTGATAGAGAATTGGTGTGCTCTTTCATGAATCCTTTTTAGTGACCACTTACAACAGGTTTTATTTATAAGAAAGAGAAAAACAAATAAAAACTAAAACTATCCTACAAAAATAGAAGAATGATCTTCTATGGAAAATACATTTTAAGAATCTGTCCATTCACAGGCAAAGAATTTCTTCTACCTGCCAAATCCTGCAACACAAACATCGATGGGCCTATGACTTCTACAATCTGAAAAGGACCAAGCCACAGCTTCTGAAATTTCGTATGTTTGCTCTTTTCTTCATGAGCCTTATCCCATTTCAAAACTAAATCTCCCATCTGAAAGTTTTTTCTGGTCATTATGCTTGAGTCAAAAGAGGATTTTATTAGCGCTTGGTGGTGAGCATGGGTTTTCTTAGCTTGTTCTCGTCGTTCTTCTAGTTTGATTATTTCCATTTGTCTCAATTGTAAGGAGGAAGTGGATACTTCATCGATGTATTATACTAAAGACAAAGAGGGAATGACTAAGTGAGTTGGAAGAACCACTTCTTTCCCATAAACTAAATTAAAGGGAGAAGTGTCGATTGAAGCTTTCTTCGTAATTCTATCTGCCCATAAAGCACTTACCAATGCTTTGTGCCAATTCTTTTGGTTTTGGTCGACTGTTCTTTTAATAATCCTGATTAGGTTCTTGTTTGTTGATTCGGCCAATCCATTACCTTGCGGATAGTAGTTGGCAGAATATTTCAGTTTGAACCCTCTTTTAAGTGCAAACTCAGTCATTGTATTTCCAGAAAAGTATGAGGCATTATCAAACATTAAGGCCGTAGGCAATCCAAACCTAGTGATTATAAATTGATTTATGAATTCAATAATGTTTTCAGAATTAGCTGTCTTGAGAGGAACTGCTTCTACCCATTTAGTAAAATAATCTGTTGCCGTGAGGATATACCTATGCTGCTTAGAAGAGTGAGGAACGATCTCACCTATTATGTCCAAGCCCCATTGACTGAATGGTTGCTCGATGTTAACCGGCTATAGTGGCATGGACGATTTCTTTTGTTTCCCTGCAGCAGTTTGGCAGACTTGGCATTTCCTTACGTAATTGTATGAGTCTTTGAACAGCATGGGCCAATAATATCCTGCACGTAAGATTTTATGTGCAGTAGCGTCTCTAGCATAGTATCCACCTACTGGTCCATCGTGGAGTTCCTGCAAAACCTTTTCGGCTTCAGTTTTCTCAAGACACCTAAGAAGCACAGAATCGTAATTCCTTTTAAACAGAACATCATTTATGAGCTGGTATTGTTTAGCTTTCAATATCAGAGCTCTTTTCTTGGTGTGGTCCAGGTGTGATGGAGCATACCCGTTCTTAAGATAATAAATGGTGTCAGCATATAATGATTCTGCGTTGTTTAGGCTTACCTCATACGTATGTACCTCTTCAGATGAGTTCTCAGGAATTTGCGATGCTCCAGCTAACATCTTGCAGAAGCCTTGACCTCTTACGATGTTTGTTGGCTTGATCTCAAGATCGTATTCTTGTAAAGCGGTAATCCAATTTTCTCTCTTTTCGCCCACATCCTTCTGTATCAGAAGGTTTCTTACCGCTGGAAACTGTACTACGAATTTGGTATGGGCTTTAAGTAAGAAAGGTCTGAAATACTTGATTGCTTTGAAAACAACATATGCCTGTTTCTCCACGTCTGAATAATTGAGTTCAACACCTTGTAAGTTCGAGCTAAAAAATGCGATTGGAGCTTCCGCCTTCTCTTGATTTGCTTGAGTTAAAATCGCGGCATAAGATTTCTCTGAGGAAAATGTGTATAAGATAAAAGATTCTGAAAAATTTGGGGTCGCTAAAGATGGAGCGTTAATGATAGCTTGTTTGATCAAGTTGAATGCTTCATGCTCATCTTGACCCCATTTAAAATTTGAATTCTTTTTTATCATATTTTGTAAAGGAGAAATAATACGTGAAAAATCTGGGACAAATCTCTTTACAAAATTGATTTGACCAAGGAAAGATTGCATGGCTTTTTTGTTATGAGGCATGGATATTTCGGAAATTTCTTTGATTCTGTCAGGTTCAATGTGAATACTAGATTTTGACACTATGAATCCTAGCAATCTCCCTTCACTTAATGCGAAAAAATATTTCTTTGGGTTAAGTGAAATCCCATACCTTAAACATCGTTGAAAGATTGGTTTCAAGTCTTTGAGATGGTCGCTTCGCTTCTTGGAGTACACTGTTATATCATCCAGGTAAATCACTACAAATTTATTGACTAAACCTTTAAATGCGATGTCCATGGCTCTTTGAAAGGTAGCGCCGGCATTGATCATACCAAATGGCATCTTCCGATATGCGTATGTGCCCCATTTAGTTCGGAATGTGGTTTTTAACTGATCATCGGGGTGTACCAGCACTTGATTGTATCCTGAAAATCCATCCAGAAAAGACATTAATTCTGAGCCTGCTACTGCCTGTAATATTTGCTCCATAGGTGGGAGGGGAAAAGTGTCTTTTTGATAGGCTTTGTTGAGATTCCGGAAATCGATACAGATTCTAATATCTCCGTTTTTCTTTCTAACGGGCACCATATTGGATACCCATTTGGAATGTCTGACCGGGAAAATTATTATGGCTCTCAACAACTTATTTAGCTCAGTCTTTATCTGATTTTCTAAATTGGGGTGGATTTTTCTGAGTTTCTGCTGGACAGGTTTTTCATTGTCAATCATAGGGATAGTGTGTTGAATGATAGAGGTGTCGTATGTCTTCAGCTCATCGTAATTCCGGGCAAAAACGTTTTTGTATTGTCTCAGAAGACGGATATATGCTGATTTTTCTTCAGGGGCTAGGCCGTGGCCTAGATTAACGTTTTGTGGCTTCTCATCGGTTCCTAGGTTCACTAATTCGTAGTTTAGAGTCGAACTGTAGAGTTTAGAATTGGTAGACCTTTTGAACCGACTTTTCAAATCATATAAGTCTTCTAACTTAACCACCGATTTAGGTATAGCATTATCAGTGCTATTTTGTTGTATTTGGTGATCATGATGGTCTTCGTCGATTATTTGGTTTGAGTAGGATCCTTCAGAAGTGAGGAAATTTACAATGTCAGGATCGTCGTTGAATACTCTCCAGTTGGTGATGTTGTCAGGGATGGATAGTCTAAAGATTAATTCTATTGAGAATCTATCTGGACTAAAATCTTCGGAGGGAATAAGTCTAGAGGCTACGTTAGCTAACAGATCTGCGCTCGCATTTTGGAGTCTTGGGATTGACGAAATATTGAATGCTATGAAATGTGCAGTCAGATCTTGTACTAAAGATTGATAGTGCTTCAAATGACCTGATAGGCAATGTATGGTGTTACGTACCTGTTTGACGACAATCTCAGAGTCTCCAAAGACTTGAAGATACTTAACGTTCAACCCGATTGCTTTGTATAGGCCTTGCACCAAGGCCTCGTATTCCGCTGTATTGTTTGTGCAATCGAACTCAAGTCTGCACGTAAGCATGGTTTTATTTCCGTCTGGGCTAATCAGAACGCATCCTGCTCCTGCTCCCTCGTTAGATTTAGAGCCATCAAAATATAATTTCCAAAACAAAGATGTATTTACAGGGTTATCTAAAAAATTAACACACTTTGAATTATCAGTTTGGGAAAAATTTTCAACTTGGGACAAAACTGAATTTTATAAGTAAGGTGAGGTATGAGCATTGAAATTGCCGAGGAAAGAGTCTACCGAGTAATTGCCTATGATACTGCTGTTGTATGCTATTGCTTCATTCTCTCCTTCCAATTCCGTCACTATGTACTTTTGGTGTAACTCTCGTTCAACCTTTATTTGATTCAGTTTACCGTTGTAGGGTAACCACATGTGCGACCAGTCGGTTGAGAAATATTCGTGGAGTTTTTCGGACCAATCCCTGCTAAGAATCAAACCATAGAATTCAGGGATATCAGCTACTAGAATGTCGATAACCTGACATACCTTCGGGTTAGACGACAATCTTATGGTCACTTGATTAAGTTCACCAATCACTTCGACTTGGGATCGATCAAGTTGAACTATGCACACTGCGGATTTTTGTGGTTGAACATTCAATTTGGCACATATTGATCTGGGTAAAATATTCATTGAAGCACCAGAATCAACCAAGCAATTGTGCACGTTTTTATTGAAAATTTCATAGGTGAGAAGAAAAGGGGGAGTATGAGATCTTGATCTTCCTCCAATCAAGGCAATGTCATTTGGGTCAATCTTATTGATCGTGTTGGTTGGAGGTCTTCCCATGTTGTGGGAAGCTACAGCTATAGGTAAAGATGTAGTAGGCACGACATCTAATTCTTTCATCATTATTTTCTGTTGATGTTTCAATTTGCTCAACTCGTAAAGAGTGATATTAGCCCTAGTCTTTTTCATGTCATCGATAATGTTATACTCCATTTCATCCGACACTATCAATGTTCTTGATGGAGGTGCTTGATCTGATTGGACTGGGCTAAATTGGGTTGCTCTAGCGGTTGTTTTCTTTGTTGCGACCTTATCTTTTGTTGCAGGGCTTGTGCCCTTCTGTTTAGGGGTAGTTTGGGGAGGATCAAGTTGATTTTTGCTTCGTGTGCTAACCGGAAATGCTTCTTGATCTTCTTCTTGTGGGAGGATGAAATCCCACATTCCTTGTAGTTCCACAACTTCTTCATCATCGGTCTGCCCTTCAGTGGTGTTTTCTTCTTCTTCTTCTTCTTCGGATTCGACGTTTGAGACAGCATTGGGTGGTTTCACATCCATGGGAGGATTTCTTTTAAAAGCTCTGTAGGGCTTTTTTGAAGAAGTTTCTGCTACTTGTTTTTTTATGTCAATCATCTCATTGGACATGGACTTTAATACTTTTTGTAATCCTTCCAAATCGAAAGGATCTTTCGTTTGTTTCTTCTTGGTGTCTTCTTTGAAAGAGATTTTCTTAGATTTGTGTTCCTCTATTGCAGATCTCTTTTCTAGGGCTACTACGCGGTTTTCTACTGCTAACGCCTCTGTCAAGTTTTCAACTAAGGTCGTCTTGTTTTCCCTATCTACGAAGATAGCCAAGTTTGATGGTAAGGCCGTGATATACCATTCACATCTTACTTCCTCGCTGGGTTGGGAAGCAGCGGGAATTTTGTTGAGGATCTTATTGAACCGTAAATTGAAATCTTTAATGGGTTCTCTGGCCTCAGCTTTAAGATTGGATAGGTCATTGATCAACGTCGTCGTTGATCTGTCATCACTGAACTTGGTAAGGAATTGACTTTGAAAAATGTCCCAACTTGTGATGGACCCGGAAGGTAACGAAAAGTACCATGACCCGGCTGTTCCTTGCATTGTATAGGGAAAAAGTCGGACGACAGCATCTTCGTTGGTAACTCCATTGAGATTAACAGAAAGCATGAAATTATTAATATGCTCTTCAGCTAGCATGCCTGTTTCTGGATTGAATTTAGGTAGCCATTTCTCAGGATGGGCCGGTATTGGGCTCAGGGGTGGAGGCATTAAAACCGCCCCAAGATTGTTCCATGGAGACTGGGCCATCGTTGAGCTGCTAGTGAATGAAAGTGCAGAGGATGATCCCTGATGCTGAGAAGATGAAGATATTATGATCTTTGATGATTGAAGAGGAAGGGTTGTGGAAGATGGATGAGTGATTTGGGATGAAGATGTGGGTGGCTGACTTCGTGGTGAGGGAGTTGAAATGGACGAAGTAGATGAAAGAGTCTCACTGTTAGACTCTGGTGGTGTTTTCCTTGCTCTTTTCCTGGTGGGGAGAGGGAGTTTAGTTGGTTGGATGTCAAATTTTTCACTCTTCAATCTGGTCAGGGGATGAGCAGGGTTGTACTGCGAAGTCACGCTGCTTTGAGATTTATCAGACCTCTGAGTAAAAATAGAGAATCCCTAGAGTTTACGAATCAGAGTTTGAATTTCAGGGGGTTCAATGATAAATTGGTTTGATATATTAGGGTATGTAGCAGCGGTGGATACTCGAGCGACTTCAAACTCCAAGTTTAATCGTACTGGAGAAGTCGGGGGAGTTGATGAGGGTGATTTACTCTCAGAATGGTATTTAGATTTTGATTTAGGTGCCATTCATAGTTCGTGCCCTCCTTCTAGTGCCAAATATGTTGAGGGCCCTAAAATCGGGTCAACAACAAGGGGGATACCCACCCGGTCCGGAACTTGGTTGGCAGCTCCTTGTCCGTTTGGTATAGCGGGTCCGACTGGGGATAATGGGACCAGTTTCCCAATCTAAGGGGTGTGTGTGTGTGTGTAGAGTTTGATGATGCTGATCTAGAAGTATTTTAAGCTAATTTAATTCTAACTCCTAAACTGACTCTATGCTATTGTAATCTAATAAAAACAACACATCTAATCTACTCATTCAGCTATCATAAGAATAGAAATCAATTAAGATAAACCATTCTGCATAAAAAGTTAGGAAAAACAGTTGTGAACAGCATATCGCATAATAAGTTATTCATATGTCAAGCACAAATAAATGACTCCACCGTACAGAAGTGCCAAATGGTAACCCACACATTCATACATTAACATATAAACAACTCAGCTGCATATCACTCTAAGAATATAAGCAGAAATTGGTCAAGAGATAAAAGTACCATTTATCACTGATTTCACTCACAAACTTCAAGCAATAACGATTTATCTCTACTTGTTCTAACATCTACTAAGAGTACAAAAGTGCAACATCAGTAGCAGACATTAAAATGCAAACATAAATAAATCTCGATCCATCCATTCATCAAAAACCCCCTCCAAGGGTGCAGAAGTGCATGTTCTGAGGACAAGTTTTTTGACAAATTTCCAGACACTTCTCCAAATGCCATGAGAAGGGTTAAATACTACTAACTAATTAACCTTAATTACACAAATTTAGGAAACGGCTTCAAATGACCGCCCTTCTACTAAAACAAATTTATTTCTAAAAATTGAATCTAATTTCTAACCGTTTCTGTATCTGCTCCTTAGTGCTGTAAGCAATGCAACGTTCGCCTGGGAAGAGTCGGCTGGTTGTCTTTTCCTTTCGTTCAGGCGATAAAAGTAGAAATAACAAGAGCTGGCACCTCTTTCTGACAAACTAGAAGATATTTTCGAAAATCTTCCTCTGGATTGGTGTATTCGCTGTGTGTATACTTGGTATAACCCATATTTCTTTCAAACTGATTGTGTTGTTGCTATTTCAGTTTCCGGCCGTGCGAATGACTTAATGAGTTAGGGATTTCGTTGCCTGAACAATCTTCCGTATTGGAAATTGCTTCCGTTCTTTGTTCCAGGCTTTTCTGGAGCGTCTTCCCTCTTTAGCGTCTTTCTTTTTGCTTTACCCAGTCTGAGCTTCAGGATCTTTTGTAAACATGCTGCTTTTGTGCGCCTTTGACTCTGAGTCTTGGATAGTCTATTTCCATCAGTATCTGTTGAGTGATACTCTGGAATCCACGGTCCTGCTGCATGCGGCATCCATTTGCGAAGGCATCTCCTCTCTGTTCTCCAAGTATTGGCGCTTTCCCCTTTTCCTTAGATGTTTCCTACACATTGATTTATATTAGTTGCTGCCTTACAGTTTACGCAAAGGAAAAGAGAAATGATGAAAAGATTGACATGAAAGCTTTAAGTTCTAATGAATGCATAATCATGACACTCATAATGAC
Organism: Pinus tabuliformis; assembly: GCA_031772625.1. Classification (NCBI taxonomy): domain Eukaryota; kingdom Viridiplantae; phylum Streptophyta; class Pinopsida; order Pinales; family Pinaceae; genus Pinus; species Pinus tabuliformis. The sequence goes on from CM062807.1 coordinate 542,723,642, forward strand.
TTGACTCTTCGAAAAACGCAACACAATCATTCTTGGATACTCTGGCGTACAATCATTAACTTCCCTTAAGGTGCACACTCAATTTTGGGTTTACAGACTATGTCGAGGAAATTTTGCGATGAGTGGTTTCTGCGATTCGCATCGCAGTATCGAGGATTGCGATGTCAAGAAGTGTCATCGCAGGAATTGATAATCTCATTCATCGCAGATCGCAAATCGCAGGATCGCAGATGGCAAGATCGCAGATCGCAAGTCGCATTTTATCATTCAATCACTGTGTGCTGCTTATGCGATGTTGCGATATGCGACGTCGCATATCGGCCGTCGACGATTCCTTACGTTTTGCATTAAAGAGCACTTTCAATATATGCGATGCGATGAATTTCGCGTCGCATCTTCGCAGCTTATTTATGCGCATAGGAAACGCTTCACTCTCTCTTCGCGATGCGATATAGCTTTAGGGAGTTAAATACAAAAAATTTTGATAAAAATATTTTTTTGGATTTTTTGTTAAGGGTCCCCCTTTGCTTGGTGTTATTGCTAATACCAAACAAAGAGGGGGGTTGTTGGTGACCACAACAGATTCTTAGCAAGACCCTCATATAGATTTCTTCTAGCCTTCTTTATGCTACCTTTAACGCAAAAACACCCTTATAACACTTGGTTATACATCTCTTTAATATGTATAGAACTACACGAATGAATTCATCTGCTTTGTCCACCGAACACTCACAAGATGTATAGTAAAAGCTCATATTTTAGTTACAAGTTTCTTTCTTGACTATGGAACAGCATGAGGTTAGTTATGGTTGGAATCAGATTTCATTTATAGGTTTCTTTCTTGATTATGGAACAACATGAGGTGGGTTATGCTTGGAATTAACATTATTTGTAACTGACCAACCCAATCAACCACCCACTCCCTGCCTTGCTCCCTTTTTAAGGCAGGGACTAGCTGTCATGCAACCCATCTTGTTGATCATGAAAAGATACTCTTGAAATATTATGATATTTTTCTTGATTGAGAATTGATACTATTGAAATCTTATGTTTTTTTTTTAACATCGTGTCGATCCATAAATCTTAATAATTGAAAACATGTTTTTTTTAATTAATATGATGAGATATAAATATTTTTCAAATTCATTTTGAAGATCAATTTAGTTGATTGATTATTATCATTGAAGTGTTTGTTCATAATTAGGCATATTGTATAGGTTTTTAATTCAATTTTCAAATATTTAAGTATATTAAAATTATTAAATTTAGTTGATTATATATATAATTTCCCCAAATCGAGAGATTAGTGGAGAGAATGGGGAAGGTAGGGGTGTCACCACTCCACCTAACCAATAGGTAGGGGGTGTGGCAACATGCCCCCTGGCCACGCCCCCTACAAATGTCATAACATGTTTAGCCTTGAAACTCACCATCTTTGCAAATGATGAAGGGATGTCAACTAGTCATGGAGTGTGGCTTTGAGCATGTGAGGAGGGTGAGTCTGAATTTGAGCATGGTCGAGTTATTGTAGATGGTGGAGTTTGTATTACACCATGCACTAGAATTAATATGCAACAAACACTTGGCAGAGGAGGGCACAAGGAAATGATGGGGAAGAGAAACAAAAGCAATTGAGAATTTGGACAAGGAATAGAGGCACTCTTTTTCTATGACTTCTATACAAAGAAGGAAGGGAGTTTGCGACTGGTGGGAAGACTATAACATGAGAATTAAATATCACAGAGATTGTGAAAATGAGGTAGGCTACATCAGGACTCAATTCGAATGTGATGAATGGGAGAATGATGAAAAAAGTGTTGGGAAACACTAGAAATTGAGGCAACACTCCCTCTCTCTAGGTAACTTACATTTGGATGTCTGAAACTTTCCTGTTATTTCTACTTGTAGCCTTGTTGTTCGCTCTTTCTCGAATTCTTTCGAGGAAAACTTTATGTCTCGATTATTTCTTTGGGGAGAGTTGGTTGTTATAGTCTTGAAGTTTCGCTTTTATTAAGTTGGAAGGGGATTAGAGTGCATTGTTTGGCAAGGTTTTGGTTTGTAGTTCATGTAGTGAAAAGTATTGTTGGACACTTGGTGGTGGTTGTGTTAGTATTGGCATTTATGTTGGAATTGATGTCAACGAGACTGACATGAATGTGTATCACAACAGATGCATGGCTCATGAAGGACTCCTGTGGTAGCTGTAGACTTTATGTAGAGAATCATCATAGTAGCAGGCTTACTAGAAAAGCCATAAAATGATGACTACTATGTTGTTGCGGAGGAATCCCATGATTGTTGGAGTGCTTTGTAGAGAATCATCATAGTAGTAGGATTATTAGAAAAGCCATAAATGATGACTACAATGATGGAACAGATGGAATTCCATGGGAGCTGTAGGCTTCATGTAGAGAATCATCATAGTAGCAAGCTTACTGAAGAAGCCATAAAATCATGGCTATGGTGATTAGGAGTTCAACTTTCCAAGCACAAGAAGAAGAGTCAAGGAGAAAAGTGTGGCAGAGAGCTTTTAGCCATCAAAGAGGTATTAAATGGAATCAAAGCCTACATTTTCCCCTATTGAATGAAAAGTTCTCTGGAAGAGCTTTCCAACGATAAGCAGAAGTCCAAAAAATGGACTCCACGATAAAAAGATATGGTCTGCCAAAGTCCAGGGATTTGAAGCCTTAAAAAGTATGCAATATCAGAGCTGGAATCATATTGGATATCTGGATATCGGAAGAGGCTACATATTAGATATTGGGATATCAGAGTAGGCAAAATATCTGATATCGAAACCCTAGAGATCAACACATTAGAGCATTGAAACATCAGGACATTAACATATCAGATATCGGGATATCAAAAATTCTTAAGAGAGGAACCTTTATAAATGACGATATCCGGTAGTGCCGATAGTACTAAAAAGTGCCAAGGAATGTAGAAGAAAATTAAAAAAGGATCCTGTTACAAAACCAAGGTTTGATGGGTCCTCATATCTCTCCTCTAATAGGAGACATGGCAACATAAGATTGGCTTCGAGAAGCTATAGTGGCACCTGACTTCATCATGACATGGCAAGTATGCCATGACATGTGGTAGAAAGTTTCAACATTATTGGGTGACCTAATGGACCAAATCTGGGTGACACGTGTCACCACCAAGGAGTCGCCATGTGGAGTAATGTTGTCATATCAGAGGTTGACATATTGTAGGATGAAGACCTTGTAACTTCAGTAAAAATGGTTTAGTTACGATGGAAGGGGATTCCGATGTTGAGTTAGAACTTGGTCATGAGAGTGAAAGGAACCAAGGACACAGAGTAGTTAACAAAGGAATTTTAGCCCTCAAAGGTAGCCTTAAGGCCTTAGCACCTAAGTGTTAAGCACTGGTCACAACTCTTGGTTGTATGAGAAAGTAGTTGCTAAAGGAGCTCAAGGCAAAGGGAGCCAAGGATATCGGGGAGTACAATATCGTAATGTTCAACCTTTGTAAAGTTACGATATGACATTTTTATGATGAAATAGTACAACGAGTTGAAGAACATATGGGTCAACAGCTATAGAATTGAATGTAGGCTTAGGGGAGTTAATCATTGAAATGGGCTAAACCTGCAGAAGACACTGTAACAAGGAATCCAGGATGATATTTCTGGCATAGATGAATTTGGGTGAATTAAGGAATCAATAGCCTGCTTTGCGTACATGACTGGTTGTGTTAAATGAGAATCAGAGTGATCATCTCAGTGAACTGTTAAGCTATATGGAGTGATAAATGAGAATGGGTCTCTTAGAGGATTGTGCAAGTCGCCTTTGAATTAATTTCTTAGCATGGAACTCTACACAGTCAAGTAATAGAGAACTGCAAGGTCCATCTCCGATTTGGTATTGTGACAGGAAACTACCAGAAGACTCAACAACAAGCCATGCTAAAGTACATTTGGGCAGTTAGAGTACAAACATCATAGAATGCCTTACGCATAATGCCTTAGTGAAAAAAAGCCATCGCCTGCAATTGAGAAGATTGGGGAGTTGAGAAAATTTATGTAGTGTTGAGAAGAGAAAGTTATGGGATGAGACAGTGAGGTTGAAGCACAAAGGAGCATACTAAGTGATACAACAACAATTACAATGGAAGTGTTATGTGGATAATAGTGAGGGTAGTGCTGAGGAGATGTTTCTATGAGCATAAAGTAAAGAACTGTTGCATGAGACAATGAAAGACAAAGTGCAGAAGTTGAACCTACAACCAACCATTTTGGTATTTACTTGTAATTTGTATGCCTCTGTTTTTAGTTTGAAAATTGTATGAAATAGTAGAATAGTGGCTAGAGGAGGTTGGTGCGTGAACTAAGAAGAGGATGGCACCTCTAGGAAAGTTGGTTCTTGCTAACCAAAGGAGGTCAGTGCCTCCAGTGAGTGGGTGCTCAAAAACAAGCAAATGTAATTAAGTGGGTGCTTAACTTACATCATAAACAAACAACAGATTTGGTGGTTTTTTCCTTTTGGGTTTCCATGTGAAAATCACTATGTCAAATGTGTGTGTCACTCATGTGATTGTTGTATGAACATTTATGCTTGAAATTGTTTTTCACTGCTTCTATGAATGAATGCTCTCACAAGTAAAAGAATATAAGAAGGGGCTGTAAGCATAATAGGAAAAGAAAACGAATCTCATAATTAGTGATTCAACCCCCCTCTAAGAAATTTCTTATTTCAACAATTGGTATTAGAGCTAGGTTCCTTAAGCAACATATTAATCACTATAAGATATATCATAAGGGATTATGTCTTGGCAAGAGAGTCAAGAGGCTTACTCAAGTAGAATACTAGTCTTTGATGGGAAAAATTATGCCTTTTTGAAAGTAAGAATGGAAGTGTATCTTATGTCCCTCGGATTAGATGTTTGGACTTTAGTACTAGTAGACTACAATGTCCCTGATATTCCCCCCACTGATGAAGATGGTAAAACATTATATGGGAATAATGCTAAATTAAAGAATTCCATTCTCTTTGGCCTTTGTCAATCAGAAACTTGTAAACTTTATGTAATGTAAGTTTGCTAAGGAAGTGTGGGTAAAGCTTAATCAGATTCATGAAGGAGATGACAAAGTAAAGCAGGTGAAACTTCAGACTTTCAGAATGTCAGGTTTGAGAGATTGAGAATCAATGAAAATGAAATCATAGAAGAATACTTCCTGAGAGTTGATGAAGTAACTAATATGATTAGAGGACTTGGTGAAGAGGTCAAGGAAGAGATGATTGTTCAGAAAATATTAAGATCTCTATCCATGCGATTTAATGCTAAAGCCTCATCTATTGAAGAAATGGCTAATAGAAAAGTCTAAACCTAAGGAAGCATCATTCAAAGTATCTAGAAAGGCCAAGGATCATAAAGATCATCATGACTACACCAATTTTGAATCTGATCAGGATCTGGCTCAACTAGGCAGAAGACTAAAGCATGGCTCAGGTAAATATAAAGGGAAGTTGCCCTTTAAGTGTTTTGACTGTGCAAGAGTTGGACATTTCTCGTCCAAATTCCCTTATAAATAAAAGGTTGAAAAGGAAGAGGATCTGAAATTTGGAAACAAGTCTCAGACACATAAGAAGAAAAAGCTCTATAAGGAAAAGGGATTCTACTCTAAAGAGGATAACTCAACACAAGAGTTAGACAATGAAAACTCGTCGGAGAATGATTTAGATAAGTATCTTCTTATTTCTTGCGAAATAGACTCCAAGAAATAAGGTATTATGGACTCTGAATAGGAAGAAGAAGGAGTAGTGGAGCTTGAAGGGGAACTCATCAGTTCCCTTGACGATTTAAAGAAAGAAAGGAAAAAGAACAAGTAGCAGAAGGAACAATTACAATGTGCAGAGGAAGGGATGTATAACTTTGACAATGAGGAGTTTTCCTATCAAAAAGAAAAGCTTGAGGAATCTATCAAGAGAGAAGATATTCTAGTCCTTCTATTAGAATAAAATAAAAGAACCTGTGAGAAACTAGAAAAGGAAAACAATCATTTAAAACAGGAGTTGCTCAAGTTAAAGAGGGAAGTGATCTCATAGATATGCACAAATGATATTGTGTCTCTGAAAGTTAAACTGGAGGAGGCTAAATGAAAAGAAGAGGTTATTCAAGATCTGATCCAAGAATGGGAAGAGAACTGTTAGAGCCTTGAAGCAGGGGTTGTCTCTCTAAGAACACTTCTTGAGAGAATAAAGACTGAGACATGTTTAAATGAATAATTTGTTGAAGGGACAAGGAGACTAGATCAGAACTTGAATAGTCAAAGGCCTTTAGGAATCAAAACCAATCTGAGATACTCTTAAGACATAAAAATCTTCTATGGGGAAGATAAACTTCAGTTCTATAGGATTCGAAGAACCACAAAGCCATGGGAAGAAACATCATGAAATAATTACGGAAGGAAAAAGAGCAGCAGGGCAAAGAGGATATCGTCAATGGAGAATGAATCAATCAACCAGATGACCAAGGTACTTTCCTACATAATCTCATAATACTTCCAAAAATAGGCATGCCTATTTATTTTATGGTCACTGTTATAAGTGTCAAACCTTTGGACATAAATATATTGACTGTAGAAGGGTCAAAGTTGAAATATATGAAAATCCTAGATATAATACGTATCGTACTTCTAAATCTCAAAACTCTTCTCTCAGAAATCAAAATGACTTATCTCCCTTGCTAAGTGAAGTAGAATGCTTCAAATGTAATAATTTTGGGCACAAATCTAGTGAGTGAAGATGCGGATTTGAATACCTATCTAAATACCAAAATATTAGACAGCCAACTACCCAAAAGGATGAGGGGAGTTGGAAACAAAAGACTAAAAATAGCATGTAGTGTGGACTCGCCTTATCAACTCATAATCAAGAAAACAAATGGTATGTGGATAGTGGTTGTTCCAAACATATGACTGGGGATAAGAGAAAATTGCTTGACTAAAATAAAAGGATAGAGGAAACAATGTCACCTTTGAAATAATGCTCCAGCTATAATCAAGGGTAAAGGCATTGTCAGTCTTGATAAAAAAAGAGAAGCACAAAATTTGTTGTATGTGGAAGGTATTAAGCACAGTCTGCTTAGTGTTGGCCAAATATGTGATAATGGCTCAAAATGTAACCTTTCGATCTAAATAATGTGAGATCCGTGGCTTGAAGAATGGAAAGTTGGTAGGAAAAGCATTCAAAACCGACAATAATGTATATGTATTTGATGATTCTAGGGTGAATTGTTGTTTAAGCAAAATGAATGAAGCACGGTTGTGGCACAAGAGGTTTGTCATATAAATTTTGATAGTTTGATAAAGGTTAGTAAGATGGGAGTCATGAGAGGATTACCAAGGCTATCGAGGCCCAATAATTTAATTTGCAAGTCATCTCACTTTGGCAAGAAGACTAGGACTCATTTCAATTCAAAAGAGCTCTCCTCATCTAGACCTCTGGAGCTCATTCACACAGACATTTGTGGCCTAACTAGAGAAAAATCCTCAAAAGGAGAAAGGTATTTCATGCTGATCATTGATGATTTCACCAAGGCCACTTGGATTGAGTAAGTATTCTATGATTTTGGGCCCTTCACTAAAAAAGGAGAAGAGGAGAAATGAGAAGAAACTGGCCTTGGATTGTTCTCTTAAAATAAAAATAAGAAGCATTAAAGCATTTCAAGAAGTTTAAAGCTCAATTAGAAAATGAGAAAGAATTAAATATAAAATTCTTAAGATTAGATAGAGGAGGAGAGTACACCTCAAGAGAATTTGAGGAATTTTGTGAAGAGCATAGCATTAGGAGGCAGTAATCAGTGGCTCGAACTCCACAACAAAATGGAGTAGTAGAGAGAAAGAACAGAACAGTACAGGAAATGGCCAAAGAAATATTGGATGAAGCAAGTGTGTCTCACAATTTCTAGGGAGAAGCAGCCCAAGAAATAGTGTATCTGTTAAATAGAACTCAACTCACGCCTAATAGTAATAAAACTCCCTATGATTTGTGGAAGGGAAGACCTGCATTAGTTAAACACCTCAAGGTGTTTGGAAAAAAGTGCTTCATCAAAAGGAATGATAATAATCCTAGAAAGTTTTATTCACACACTAACAAAGGGATATTTCTTGGGTACTGATCGAAGAAAAGGATATAAATGTTACAAAAAACAGACAAAGAAGATTGAGGACTACATTCAGGTGATATTAGATGAATTAGGTCCACAACCTAAGTCCTCTAAAAGAAATATGAACTCAGATGATGAAGAAAGTTCAGATATGAGGTTCACAGATTTGGAGGAAACAGATTTAGATAGTGAAGGTGAGGAAGAAGACACAACTTCAAGACCAAAGACACCCTCTAGGTATGTATAAAAGGAACATCTTGAGAGTTATATACTTGCAGATCAAAGACATGGTGTCAAAAATAGGAGGAAACTTGTTGTTAGTACAAGTTATGTGAATCTAGTTCTGTTATCGCACATAGAACCCAAGAACCTTTGTCAAGCAAGTGAAGACAAGTTCTGGGTGAAAGTTATGAATGAAGAACTTGATTAGATTGAAAAGAATGACACTTGGGAGCTTGTTCCAAGGCCTAGAGAGAAAAATGTTATTGGAACCAAATGGGTTTTTAAAAACAAATTAAATAAGCAGGGTCAAGTAATCAGGAACAAATCTTGTTTGGTCTACAAAGGGTATCCCAAATAGAAGGGGTGGATTGCAAAGAAACTTTTTCACTAGTAGCACGACTGGAAGCTATCATGATCTTTCTTTCTCTTACCACCCATAAGAATATAAAGGTATATCATATGGATGTGAAGTCTACATTCTCAATGGATATTTATAAGAAGAAGCTTACATTGAGAAGCCAGAAGGATTTACACTCACCTCAGATGAAGGGTTCCTACGCAAATTGAAGAAGGCCCTGTATGGACTAAAACGAGCTCCCAGATATTGGTACAAAAGGTGGGATAAATACCTTTAGCAACAAGGCTTTAAGAAAGGCACAATTGATAGTAACCTATATGTGAAGTCTGAAGGCACCATCTACTTATAGTAGTTGTGTATGTGGATGATATAATTTTTGGCAATGATATGGAAGAATTGGGGAATCAATTTGCAAAACGTATGCAAACATAATTTGAAGTGTCCATGATCGGAGATATTTCCTTCTTCCTGGTTTTGCAAGTTTCTTAGTCTCAACAAGGATTTTTTATATCTCAAGGAAACTCTGAAGAAATTTGGTCTAGAAAATTTCAAATCAATAAGCACACCTATGAATACAAGCTGCAAGTTGTGCAAAGAAGATGGAACACCACTGGTAAAATAGATTGAATACAGATCAATGATAAGAAGCTTATTGTATTTGACTTCTTCAAGGCCATACATCATGCGAGTTGCGGGGCTTGTGGCCCAATTTCAGGCTTTCTTGCGCGAGAGACATGTTGTTGTTGTCAAGAGGATTTTCAAATATCTTCAAGGAACAACAGAGTATGGACTGTGGTATGCTCAAAGAGAAGAATTCAAGTTGAAGGCCTACATGGATGCAGATTGGGCTAGAAGCCTTGATGATAGGAAGAGTACTTCTGGTGCAACTTTATTCTTAGGAAAATGCTTGGTGTTGTGGGTCAGCAAGAAAAAATCCTCCATATCATTATCGACTGCAGAAACAGAGCATATCGTTGTTGCTACCTGTTGTACGCAAATTTTATGGATGAATTTTTTTTTGAAAGATATTCAGGTAGAGATGACTGACCCCATTCCAATAATGTGTGACAACACAAATGCCATCAGCATCTCCAAAAATCTAGTCATGCATTCAAATACTAAGCATATCCCTATCAAGTTCCATTTCTTAAGGGAACACGTTGCATCTAATACTATCAGACCCTAATATGTGGTCACTAAAGAGAAATTGGTAGATATCTTTACAAAGCCACTGGAAAGAGAACCATTTGAGTATCTCAAGAAACTTATAGGAGTTGTATCTCCTCCCTCTAAATGACTGTATTTTGGTAGGTGGTGGCAACTACTCAGCTTGAGGGAGACATGGAAGAGTAGGTTGCAATGGTTCAGGGGGAGGACTCAAGAAGTATACCTTTCCATTAATGTCAAAGGGGGAGAAGATTACTGGGGCATTGGAGAAGACCATGCCTATCCTAAGGGGGAGATTATAGTGTTTCCATGAATGCCAAAGGGGGAGATTGTTGGACAATTGGTGGTGGTTGTGTTAATATTTGCATTTATGTTGGCATTGATGTCAACCAGACTGGCATGAGTGCGTGTAGTAGCAGATGTATGGATAAAAAAGACTCCTATGGTGGTTGCAGGCTTTATTTATAGAATCATCATAGTAGCAGGCTTACTAGAAAATTCGTAAAATGATGACTACTGTGTTGTTCCAGAGGAATCCCATGGTTGTTGGAGTGCTTTGTAGAGAATCATCATAGTAGCAGGCTTACTGGAAAAACCATAAATGATGACTACAGTGATGGAGCAGATGGAATTCCATGGTAGCTATAGGCTTCATGTAGAGAATCATCACAGTAGCATGCTTACTGAAGAAACCATAAATGATGACTATGGTTGTTGGGAGTTCAGCTTTCCAAGCACAAGAAGAAGAGTCAAGGAGCAAAGTGTTGCAGAGAGTTTGCAGCCACCATAGAGGTAGAAAATGGACTCAAAGCCTACATCAGTCCCTATCCAATGAAAAGTTCTCTAGAAGATATTTCCAACAATAATCGGAAGTCCAAAAATAGACTCTTGGATCAAAAGATATGTTATGTTGAAGTCCACAGATTTGAAGCCTTAAGAAGGATGGAATATCAGAGTAGGCAACATATCGAATATCGAGAAATTAGAGCAGGCATCATAATGGATATCGAGATATCCAAGCAAGAAATATATATGATATCTAAACCCTAGAGATAAGCACATCAGAGAATCAGAACATTGGGACATCGACATATCGGATATCGGAATATTGAAACTTATTAAGAGAGGAACCTTTAGAAGTGACAACATCCGATAATGCTGATAGTACTAAAAAGCGTCGAGGAATGCCTACGAAAATTAACGAAGTATCCTGTTACAAAACCAATGTTTGATGGACCCTCATCTCTTTCCTCTGGTAGGACACATGGCATCATAAGATTAGCTCCGAGAAGCTGCAGTGGCATCTGACGTGGTAAGCACGCCAGGACATGTTGTAGGAAGTTTCAACATTATTGGGTGGCCTAATGGGCCAAATATGGGTGACACGTGTCACCACTAAGGAGTCGCCACGTCGAGTAATGATGTCATAAAGGAGGTTGGCATATCGTAGGATGAAGACCTCGTAACTTTAGTACAAATGGATTTTGGAAAAGTTACGATGGAGGGGGCTTCTGATGTTGGGTTAGCACTTGGTCATGAGAGTGCAAAGAACCAAGGGCGTAGAGCAGTCAAAAAAGGAAGTTTGGCCCTCAGAAGTAGCCTAAAGGCCTTAACACCTAAGCACTAAGCCCTGGTCACATCTCTTGGTCCTATGAGAAAGTAACTGCTGAAGGAGCTGAAGGCAAAGGGAGCCAAGGATATCAGGGAGTACAATATCGTAACGTTCCACCTTTGTAAAGTTACGATATGACATTTTTCCCATGAAGCAGTACAATGATTTAAAGAACATATGGGTCGGAAGATGTAGAATTGAGTGCAAGATTTGGGGAGTTGATCATTGAAATGGGATAAAGTTGCAGAAGACTCTGTAACAAGTAATCAAGGAAGATATTTCTGGTAGAGATGAATTTGGGTGAATGAAGGAAGCAATAGGTTGCTTTGTGTACACGACTGGTTGTCTTAAATGAGAATCAGGGTGATCCAGATTTAAAAAGGAATGCAACAAATTACAGATATAACCATAAACACAAAGATGCAACATAAATAAAACTTCATTTCATTAATATCAAAGAACTGAAATATTCTTACATACAGAATCAAAATAATCTAGCTCGGTCGATGGTAGCTTATCTCTAAGAAGAGATGTGGTGGCTACATGCCTCTAAATTGTGTTACAATGAGGCTTGAGGGCATATTTATTATTGAGAAATAATGGAGAACCCAAAACATCCAAAAACTTAACCCTAGGAGATGAAACGCCAAACTATGGGCCTCGTTAGGGTAAATTGGTACATCAACTTCCTAGGGTCATAACTTTGGCATACTATCTCCATTTGACACACACTATACCTCGTTAGAAAGATCTATATGAGGAATATAACTAATGAAAACATGTATCACATTCATGCTTTTGGTTACTTTTAAAAAGAAATTCCATTTAGGGCCTCAAAAAGGCTCCGGAAGTTCAGGACCCGAAAAACTGCCAAAAATAGTAAATTGTGCTACAATTAAGGAAACTGAAAAACTGAAAGAAACAATGGTGGGGGTCTAAGTGGAATAGGTAGGTGGCCACCAATATCCGCCTGGATCATTCCCCCACCCCCCCCCCCACCCCCCCTAGGAAGCAATGGTCTCCATTGCATTGAGTTCCTCAATGAGATGAGGAAACTTTTGTTGAACTTGGTCCCTAGTGAGCCACTTGCCCTGGTGAAGGAGTTGGCTTGCTTTGACAACTCGATATAGTTGGATCCTTTCTGTCGGGTGTTCTTGATCACTGTGTCCATGATCTGATCATTTGTGGCGTGTTCCATGCAGTCTAGGTTTAACTCTATTGGTGTGAGTTGTTCTGCAATGTCAGATGTGTCCAACAATGGTGGAAAGTAGGGTCAAAGGTAGTCCGCATTAAACACTAGGTGCAGACAAAGGAATGGTGGAATATGGAGCTCGAAGTCATTGTCCCCTAATACCTTGGTGGTGGTGTATAGCCCATATCGGAGTGGCCAAAGCTTGTGATGGGGCCCAGTGAGGTGCTTCTTCTGCAAATGTAGCTAAACTTTGTCGGCCACCTGGAACTTGTGTGGCACCCAATGATGATCATGTCGATGATTGTACTTAGCATTGGCTCTGTCCAATATTTCATGGACTTGTTCGTGGATGTGTTGAACACACTCAATGAATTTGTTTCCTTGTTGGCTTTGGAATGGACATGAGCTGAATCTGCCTGAGTAGCTGCAAATGATATGGCCACATTAATGGGAAATAGTGGTTGGAATCCCAAGCCCACTTGAAAAGGGTTGTGGCTAGTCGAACTATGGAGAGCCTAGTTATAGCTGTGCTGGACATAGGGGATGATCTCATTCCATGTGTGTGGATGCTTTGAGTTGTACATGCATATAATGTGTACGGTCATCCTGTTGACGACCTCTGTCTGGCCATTAGTTTGGGGATGGAAAGTTGTGGAATTAGTGAGCTTGGTGTCCAACATCGACCAGAGACTGGACCAAAATATACTGAGGAACTTGTTGTCCCAATCTGAGATGATAGATTATGGGATCCCAAAGTTTACTCACACTCGTTCAAAGAAGAGTTTAGAAATGGCTTCTACTGTGATATTCTTCTTGCAGGCTGCCATAATGACAATCTTCGAGAACCTGTCGACGACCACAAAAACATAGGCGTTGCCATGCTTAGTATAAGGAAGGATCGACATGTAATCCATGGAGATGGATTCCCAAGGTTGACTAGGGGTAGGCAACGGAGTATAGAGGCCTTTCTTCTTAATGGTCGGTTTGGCAATGGCACAGGTAGTGCATCATCTGATGTACTTACCGACATCCTATCGAAGATTTGACCAATAGAAATACTTTTTAGTACTCTCACTATTTTCTTGACCCTGAAATTCCCAATGACTCGACTGTAGTGCGCTTCCCAAATCATCTTGGCACGCTCACTTGAAGGAACACAAAGGTGTCCCAGGTGGCATAACAGTGCATCTTGGAGGTGAAAATCTAGAACTTATTGACCCTCTACAAGCGTCTGGTATGTGTGGTCAAATTCTGGGTCGCTTTTGTAGAGAAGTGGCCAATCAAAAGTCTCCAGCCAAAAAGAGTTGAGCACGGTGGTTAACACCATGATGGGCGATCGGCTGAGGTAGTCTACAACATGATTAGTGCTACCCTTCTTGTACTTGATATTCAAATGGAACTGTTGTAGGTATGTGGACTAATTCTGATGGAGATCATTCTGCAATTTCCCTTGCATCTATATGAACTGCAGGGGTCGGTGGTCTTTGTGGATGACCATTTCCTTCCCCAAAATGTAATGCTTCCATTTTTGACAGGCCTCCAAAATGGAATACATCTCTTCGTCATAAGTGGGAAACTTCCGACTGTGTCTGAAAGTGTCTCACTGTGATATGCCACTGGATGCCCCCGTTGAGTAGGGACTGCCCCAATAACATAGTCGGAGGCATCTGTATCGATCTCAAATGGTTGTTGCAAGTCTGGTTATGTGAGCACTGGTGCAGTGCAGAGGTGATGTTTCAACTCTAAGAATGCCTTCTATTGAGATTCCTACCAAAATAATTTTTCTTTCGCTCCTCCCTTATTGACTTGACTCAAGGGCCAAGTGATATGAGAGAACCCCAACACGAACATGCTATAGAAATTGGCAAGACCCAGAAAGCTACAGAGCTCTATCAGAGTGGTATGGGCTAGCCAATACCGAATGAATTGGATCTTGGTTGGATCCACATGCACCCCCCGTTCATCAATAATATCCCAGATACTGAACTCGGGTCATGCCAAAAGTGCATTTCTCCAAATTGGCATAGAGCTTGTGTTGCCGCAGTGTTTGGAGAACCTATCAGATGTGGTGGAGGTGCTCTTCCCAGCTCTGGCTAAAGATCAGGATGTCATCCAAGAATACCACTACAAATGAGTTATTGAATGGCCACGAGATGTCATCCATCAGTTTCATGAAGGTTACAGGAGAATTCGTCAACCCAAAAGGCATAACAAACCATTTGAAAAGGCCCTCCTTGGCTTTGAAGGCAGTCTTCCACACATCGAAGGGTTATATTTGTACCTGGTGATATCTGAACTTCAATTTGATCTTGCTAAAAGAATTTCCCCCCTTGAGTTGGTCCAGAAGGTCATCAATCCATGGGATCAGGTACCTATTTTGGACAATGATCCTTTTCAGTGCTCGATAGTCAATACAGAATCTCTAAGTCCCATCCTTCTTTTGTACCAACACGATCGGGCTCCCACAGGGTGATGAACTCAGCTAGATGTGACCTTTATGTAGCAGCTCCTAAATCTACCTCTTGATTTCGTCGTTCTCCACAATAGAGCATGGACAGATTGGTCCATTGGGTAATGCCATACCTGGGGTCAAATCGATGGAGTGCTTTACTTGATAGTGTAGAGGAACCCTTGCGAGGGAGGTAAAGATGTACTCATACTCCTCCATGACCTTGTCCATCTTTTGTTGTGGTGTGGAGGGGCATTGTCTAGAGGTCATGGCCACTGTCTTCTTCTTTCCCTGAGGGCTTACCCTTAGGAAAATAAATTTCCTAGTTTTGGAAATGAGCTTATTACATTGTTTTGTAGTAACCAAAGATATGGTAGTAGGTGGTGCTACCTCGGGTATCCTATACAACTTATTTCCCAAGGTAACAATAATAGCACGAGGCCTAGACTCATACACTGCATGTCATTTCAACAAGTATGGTTGACCTAATAATACATCACAAACATCAAGAGGATAAACATCATATAATACCTCATCTGTGAAGGGCTTGATGTTCTATGGAAGGTGACACTGCTGGCTGATGTGAAGATCCCGTCCTTGGTGAAGCCACCCGATGGTGTACAGTTGTGAGTGTGTTGTGTTTGGTAAGCTCATCCGCTTCATGACCTTTTCTGAAATGAGGTTCTTTTGGCTCCCGCTATCGACAATGAACTATAGCGGAGAACCCTTTACCCACATTTGGGAGTGGAAGAGATGCTCCTCCTCCTCTGGATCTTTGGGTTCCTCCTTCTGGATCTTTGTGGTGGAAATGGTGGCATTAGGCTCCACATCAATAATATTATTCCCTTTTTCATTCCCCTTGTTGGGTTCTGACTCAGAGTTAGAACATGCATCTGCTTTAGAAGCCTTCAACTCGGCCACCAGTGACTGCTTGGCCCGCCACTCACTTGTGTTGTGAGTGGAGCTCTTATGGAACTCACACCACTTTCCCATGTCCTTCTTTGTCTTCACGTTGTTTTTCTTTTCTTGTGGATTTGGTAGGTTGTCTTGGGCTACCTCGCCTTGGCTTTGTCCTTTATTCTGCGGTTTTGGGGCACCTTTCCCTTCCTTCAGATTCAGAGATCCAAAGTCTAGCTTTTTCTGTTTAAGCTTCTCCTCAATCTTGAAAATGTATCGGTACGCTGTGCTGAGGGAGGATATGTCCAAAAAATCCATCTCATCCTGGATGTACTTGTGTAGGAAGCCATAGTACTTGACTACCAAATGTTTCTTAGAATATTTGATACCCAACTTCATGTGAAGGATATAAAAAACATTGGTAAACTCCGACACATATTGGTCCATTCCTTTCTGCAGCGTGGTCCACTTTATGTATTTACCCTCATAGCTACTGACAAGGTAGTAAAGCTCCTTGATGGTGTCCTAGAATGAATTCCAAATGGGTATGGATGAAAACAATGAGGGCGTAATTTCATCCTTCTGATCACAATAGGTTTCCCACCAGTCATTAACTTGGGGGCGACTTTGAGAAGATTAAAAGTAATCCTTTCCTGGATGGAAAAATCATGAACAAAAAAATATCCTTCTAGTAGGTTTAACCATTTATCTACGACATTTTCATCTATTTGGCCCTCAAATATGGGAATGTCAAAGTCTACTTGTACCTTAAAATGAGTGGCATCTCCAGAGTGGGTGTTGGATGTGGATGCGCTGCCGGTGGGAAACTGTTGAAGGATCTGGGCAAAGTTATCCGTCATCGCGTTCCTTTGTTTCTTGAGGGCCTCCTTGAGAAATATTTTGATAGGATCTCTTGCTCCCTTGTCTTTCTTTTCTCCCCCCATGGGCAGTCGTTGGGGTTTGCGAGGATGATCTTGCAAAGGTTCAACCAGATCGAACCCTAACTCCTTATACCTCGACCTTGTTAGGGACATGTAAAGAAGGATCGAGAAAGATTAGACCACTCTAATACCACTGATCCGAATTTAAATAGGAATGAAACAAATTACAGATATAACCATAAAGATAGAGATGCAGCAGAAATAAAAATTCATTTCATTAATATCAAAGAACTGAAATATGCTTACATACTGAATGGAAATAAACTAGCTTAGACGATGGTAGCTTATCTCTAAGAGATGTGGCAACTACATGCCTATGAATTGTGTTACAATGAGGCTTGAGGGCCTATTTATTATTGAGAAACAATGGAGAACCCCAAACATCCAAAAACCTAACCCTATGAGATGAAACAAGAAACTATGGGCCTCGTTGGGGTAAATTGGTACATCAACTTCCTAGGGTCATAACTTTGGCATACGATCTTCGTTTGATGCACATGATACCTCGTTAGAAAGATCTATCCAAAGAATAAAAATAATGACAACAAACATTTAGTAAAATCATTATATTCGCCACCAGTGATTTTCCAAAAAATGTTGTTTAGGGCCTCAAAATGATTCTAGAAGTTCCGGACCCGAAAAACTGCCAAAAATATAAGCTGTGCTACAATTAAGGAAACTGAAAAACTGAAAGAAACAATGGTGGGGGTCCAAGTGGAATAGGAGGGTGGCCACCAATATCCACCTGGATCACAAGGTGATCATCTCAGTGAAATGTCAAGATGTATGGAGCGATAAATGAGAATGGGGCTCTCAGATGAGTGTGTAGGTTGCCTGAGAATCAATTTCTCAGCATGGAACTCTATGCAGTCAAATGATAGAGAATTATAAGGTCCATCTTTGATTTGGTACTATTACAGGTAACTACCAAAAGATGCAATAGCAGAAAGGGAAGCCATGTCGAACTAAATTTAGGCAGTTAGAGTACAAACATCAGAGAATGCCTTGCGTAGAGTGCCTTAGTTAAAAAAAAACCATCACGTGCAATTGCAAATATGGGGGAGTAGAGTAGATTGATGTGGTGTTGAGAAGAGAGAGTTGTGCTCTTAGATAGTGAGGTCGAAGCACAAAGGAGAATACTATGATATAACAGCAAGTGCAACGGAATTGTTGTGTGGAGAATAGTGAGGGTAGTGTTAAAGGGCATTCAGTAGAGAGCCTTTCACAGAGGAGGCAAAGTGCTGAGGAGATGTTGCTTTGAGAAGCAAGTAAAGAACTGTTGCATGAGTGCACATAAGACAGAGTGAAGAAGGTGAACCTACAACCAACCATTTGGTATTTACTTGTAATTTGTATGCCTCTGTTTTTGGTTTGAAAATTGTATGAAATAGTAGAAGAGTGGCTATAGTAGGTTGGTGCCTCTAGGAAAGTTGGTGCTTAATAACCAAAGGGGGTCGGTGCTTCCAGTGAGTGGGTGCTCACAAACAAAAAGATTTAATTAAGTGGGTGCTTAATTTACATCATAAAAAAACTACAAATTTGGTGGTTTATTCCCTCTGGGTTTCCATGTGAAAAAAAAATGTGTCAAATGTGTGTGTCACTCGTATGATTGTTGTATGAACATGTATGTTTGAAATTGTTGTTTACTTCTTCTATGAATGAATGCTCTCACAAGTAAAAGAATATAAGCAAGGAATGTAAGCATAATAGAAAAAGAAAAAGAATATCATAATTACTTATTCACCCCCCCCTCAGAAATTACTTATCTGGTTTGAAATTGGGTGCTACTCTTGCTTTACGTTTATTGGGTTTGTATTACCTATGAGAAACTAGTGTAATTCCTTTGATGTGCCATACCATTTAGCTATTGGAGAAACTATGATTGGTTTGTAAACGGACTGGGGAAATTGGGAGATCTATTGTGGTGGACGACCCCCATATCAATCACAACAATGGATTTCAGTTATTGATAGGGGTTGGATGGATTTTGTGGCCTTGTTCACCTGTAGCTGTGGGGGCAGGGTGGTGTTCTGGTTACACTATGTTGGGTTGGAACTTGAGCCAATAAGTATTTGTAGGTAATTAATTTATACTGGAATTTGGAATTCCTCTTGGGATACATGCTAATGGAAAACCATGTTTCTAAAAGGGATCTCATGCAAACCCTGGATCATATGCATTGCCACATGAAACATTATGACTGCATATTGGAACAAGTAGATCACATGCTGACAAGGACTGAACAACACCTTGACATCCCTCTAATTGTTGCTAAATCCTTAGCTGACCTAGTGGACCTGTTGATGGTTCTAGAAGCCACCAACATACAAGGGGTCTCCTTGATAAGAAGTCCCAACTAGACCTCACATCATTTGGGATAGGAGCCCCATATGGGAATATTGTTTGACCACCATTAAATTGATCTTAAATATTAGCCTTGGCTGCAATCAACAACACAAGAGAGCATGCACATGACTTTTAGATACACAAGTTAACTTTGTGAAACACCAATTGCATTATATAAACTAATTTTGTGGATAGGAAAAGAAAGAGTGAAACTTAAGAATAAAATTAATAGTACTATCCTAATAAAGACATACACGAGCATAGAAAGAATAGTTAATTAACCTGTAAAATATTTCACAAAGTAACAACGATCATGAAAGCAAGTAAGAACAATACCAAATCCAATGAAATAGTTCATTTTCTTTAGTACATATGAATACAAACATACATCATAAACATTAAATAATAGTCTTGCAACATCCATGATACATGCATGAAAGTGCACTAGCTATGAGAGCTTTAAGATATTAAGTGAAAGTTCCAAATACACAGTTACAATT
The DNA here is from genome assembly GCA_031772625.1 of Pinus tabuliformis. Taxonomy (NCBI): domain Eukaryota; kingdom Viridiplantae; phylum Streptophyta; class Pinopsida; order Pinales; family Pinaceae; genus Pinus; species Pinus tabuliformis. The sequence continues at coordinate 542,743,456 of CM062807.1, forward strand.
ATGCAACATTAGCCCCAATAGTGGAACATGAATCTACCACTTTCTCCTCCAAAGAATGCTCTTCTAGTTCTCTCCTATACTAATCTGGAGAAGCCAAGGCTAAGAATATAAAACTACAATCCCTTTACTTGAGGCATGAGGGTTTATTTATAACAAGTGAGGTGGCCCTTCACCTCCCCTTGTGACTCTCCATCTCCCTCATGACTCTTTAGCTTCCATATGACTCTTAAATTTTTCTATGGCCATTGGACTACCTAATGACTCTTCAGATTTCTCATATGACTCTTGGAATTCCACTCACACATTTTATATTTTCTCATTATTTTCAAAATACAAAATTACATTTGACAAGAATGTGGCCATAGACATAAGATAAATAATCACATGATGTTTAACCTCAAGGAAAGTGAAAATCGGTGACAATGACATGTAACTCCATTGTAAGTTGTTGGTACCAAGCTTTATACTCTCCTACTACATATCTAATCTTTTGTGGAAGATTTTTATTGTATCTTATCTTAACCTCCAATGCATATGGATATATCTTGGAGCCTATCTGATTGTTGTTCCAAAAATGATTAATTTCATATGTACCTTGGCTGACTTGGCTACATATTGTAGAATAAAGTCTTTTGTCACCTCTAACTCATCCTGAGTGGTTTCCTATCTAATATTGTTCAAGAAATATTCTATTTCCTTCCTTATAGCATTCTTGCTTTTCACTTCCTTAAGTGCATCAACATATTTTGTGCATTCTCACCAAGGAATCCAATCCATGGTTGCATAGTCGTCAATATGATTATAAAGTGTTGGTTACAAAATTATTGAGCTGCTTATAGACCTGTATGAACATTTTTATCTCTGCTTTGTCTATTTCAACGTCTTTCCTTCCTTTCTTAACCAACACTATAGGTACATAGACATACTTGGCACTTCAATATTGGATTGCATCCATGGCTGCATAAGTTGCCTTCAAGACTTTCACATTCTCTTGCGATCCTTTTTGTACTTCATAGAAGAGTGCCATTGCCTTATGTAGAGTGATCATCTCCTTAGGCAATTTCTTCATTGTGTCTTCTAGATGCTTAAGTTCTTTAAGTATGGCTACTTGCAATCCCTCTCTGCTAGCACTAGTGGAAGACACTCTTTGATGCTAAAAAATGAGATGATCAATCTGTTGCTTTGCAATAACCAACTCCTTTTCCAATTTCTCGTTCCTTATCATAAGGAAATCTGTATTCTTTTGTGTGGCCACTACAAAGGTTGCATTGGCTGAAGTGATAGCTCTAGGATTTTTCCTGATGCTCAAAACAGTCACCTTTTCTATATTGATGGAAACGGGATAATTAGGGTCATTTGGAAAGTACCTTCTTCTCTCCTGCATAATCTTAATCCTTCAGTTCATTGAAGGAGAAGTTATAATTATCCATGACCTTATCATTAGGTGGAGGAAGAATCCCCATTTCAATGAACGTGAGATGACCACCAGTTAGAGGAGGTGTGGTATGGATGCTTGGATGTTATGAAATTGGTTCAATATCTACTTCTTAGTCATCCTCCTCATGTTCTTCATTTTCATTCTGGTCCTACAAATATTCCTCCAACTTTCATGCAAACTCTTCCTCATGTTTTTTCTTGTTTTCTTCCTTTGCTAAAAGATTTGTCCATTCCTATCCTCCCATTTGCTTCTTCAAAGCTTCTTATTCGTACTTCTTTTGAGATTGATCTGATTTTCTCTTATTCAATTCCTCCTTTCCCTTCTACATCTATTCCTTCTTCTTCATATCTTGTTCGTCTTTTTGTTTATGTTCCTCCTCCTACGTGTGCTCTTATTTTTTATTGTTTTCCCTTTATTCTTCCCATTCCTTCCTTTTCCTTTCTGCTTCAATTACACCCTTGGTATGTGGATCAGATTTGAATTTCATTCTCCTCTCCTCTTCAGAATCATGTCTCAATTTCCTCCTTGGACCAACATCAACTTGAGCAACTACTTCATGTTGGGTCCCTTCTTGATCAGTATTTGGTACATGAGTTGTATGAGAAAGGCCCACCTCATCACCTAGTTTGATTGCTCTGGAAGCATTATACCAATCCTTAATCTTCTCTTCATCTTCCCAAGAGTTAGAAGAATATTTCTAGGTGAAATACATCTTTACAGAGTATCACTTGCTTACGCCTCTAGTATCATATCAATGAAAGCTCATTTCTTCAAATATGAGGTGGCCAAGTTATGAAATCTCTGCTTTCGCTGCCTTCAGAATATTTAACTCATATGATTGATGCATATTGGATCATTATATTTTTTTTCATCAATATCAAAGAATTTGGAGTGTAAAAAGTGGAGGAATCATCTCATGGGAGCATTTTTACCGGTGGGACCCAATTTGGCAAAACACGTTTTGCAATCTTCCGGGAGTATTTGAGGAATCAAATGATTTTTTTTTGGGGGTGGGGGTGGGGACTTTGTCACTTTAGTGTAGCACCATTTCATGTTATTCTACACACATATATCTTTCCAACAACATAAGAAGCTCATCAATTAGAGTCTGTATGAAAAATTTATGCCACTTAGAAGTTGATCTTCTTGTTTTCACACCTACAGTTCAGGAGGTTGTCGCATCAGCCCTAATTATTCATGGAAAATGGGATATCCATGTGATTATGATGAAAGAGGCCCTATAGTAGTCTATTGTGTAACTCTAGTTAAGAGTTGATGTAGTCAAAATTAACCACTAATAGGCTATTGGGTTGTTTTATAACTGGACCATTAGGAGGAAGAGGCATTCCATTTTCTTTCAAGAGAATTTTGTTCCATAGATGAGAAAAGATAGCTAGAAGATATATGAGGTAGAGCACACACAACAGATATGTGCATTGTAGCATCCCATAGGCCACACATATTACTTATATGTACCTACAACCATATTTCCAAACAGAGAAAGAGAGTGAAGCGACCTCACCTTCCAGTTGGGTTTTCTCCTGGAAGGGTTTCCCAAAGAGAATATCTTGTGTCTTATGTGTGCGTGTGTGATTATTTTGTTGTTCTCTACTTTTTTGCATAATCTTCATTCACATATGTGCGCTAATTACAGTTAAATCTACAAATCTAGAATTTTAATAAAACCGTAATAGTGTAGAATCTCATATTTTTAATATAGTATTATCATATTTGTTGTGACAAAATGTCCAGTGGAGTATCCATGGAAATTTATGGATCAATGACCCTACTTGCAGAGGAAAGGTAGGCCAAGGTGACTTCTTCTTGTTATGCAATTGTTGCGACAATCCTATTCACAATTGGTAACCAATCTTTTACATGACAACTTTTTCGGTCACATACTTCGACAAAAGGTGTGGAGGTTTATAAGATGAAAATACTCTGATAGATGTGCCTTGAAAAGAACCAAACCAATCTACAACTTTGGTAATGAATTTTTTGGCTTTATTAGTCATGTGTGCTGCCTCAACCTCAAAGATCTTCTAATAAAGCACAAAAAATAAGTGCTCGACTATCTTGTCATATACTCCTCTATAACTAACTTCTCATAGTAGCTTGCAATGGATGTTGACATGGGGTTGTTGTCTAGTCCATTTCCACTCTAGACCTGGAAATTCATTTCAGACACATATCCCATCAAGCAAGTATGTGGACATTTAGGACTTAGGTTGCTCGCTTTATGAAACCACTTTATCCTTTGACACATCAATTTGTAGTTGTTGGGCTAATATGTTTCACCAATTAAATATATTTCCTTCTAAAACAAGTAGGTTGAGCATATAAATCCATCCTTCTTAAAAAAACACAGTGCTCTCACTCCCATATAATCTATAGCATATAGCCATGAAGTATTGATAAAATTCCCTTAGTGAATTTGTCCTTTAGATGCCTTCAATATTCTGGCGAAATTTTGTTGGTTCTTACCACCATGTCTTAAGAACATCCTTTGTACTTAAATGAGACCAAGCTATGTAGAACCTTGAATTCAAATAATCCTTAGGAATTGAACACGTGTAGTAAGAGTGAAGATCATGGAGCCGAATGGTTGTGATCTCTTTCCCACTTACACCACTGAGAATCATATTCTTGGATTCTAGATGTTGCAGTATCCATCCTATCACTTCTACACATGGTAGCACCAGATATCTGCTAGCAACCCTATGAAACCTAAACATTTGATATTGATGTATGCTTCTTTGTCCTCCAAGTCTTCCAAGAAATATTTCTCAATAAAATCTTTGTATATGATTTTCCATGTGATGGTGGTGGACTTATTAATTAAGAACTTTGTATATGAAATAATAGACACTTTTGATATAGAACTATGCACGACACCTTTGGCACTACTTTTGGTATCCTCCCTTGTGGGTTATTGACGTGTGGCTGGAGGCATGGTGTCAATGGAAGAAAAAAGATTAATGAGCTTTGGATCTGTAGCACCTAGAAGTGGAAAATCACTCATGGAAACACAAAATCAGTTTCACAAAATCACATATCGTATCTAGTTTATCAATGCAAAAGACAGTTACTATGAGGGAGTATTGCACAAGTTCTGAGAACAAGCATGCATGATTGAGGCAAGGTGACCTTATTGGTTGATAAAATTTAACTCTATGCAATAGTAAAGAATAGAGACTTAGGAAATTCACATGTTAGATCAACAAGAGATAAAGGCTTGATTCTTATGTCTTGGGGTTGTGTAATGTGAAATTGCAAGAAGAGAGGCTTATCCTTTGTGCATGTCACATCAACAGTTAGCAGTGGGCTACATGTTGTTGAGTGGAAGTGTGCAATGCACAATTGAAGGTTGGGTTGAGTGCATAGAGCAAGCACACTGAGCAAGGAGAGAAACAATGCTTAATAGGAGTGTGCAATCAACAATTCAAGAGAGACATTCCTTTATTGTGTGCATGTCACATCAGTATTGGTAAGGGTATAAAAACTTGTTTCTTGGAAGAGAGCAGTGTTCAAGTGAAATAATGGAGGTAAATATTAGGTCAAAATTGAATTAGTGATAGACAAGAACAAAGAGAAGAACCATGCATGCATTCATATATACAATAGTAATCATAATGGGAATGTGACAGTTATCGTAATGTGAAGAGACACTTGAAACAATACATGCAAAAGAAAAGCAACACATGCAAGAGATAAAATAAAATAAAAACAACACTTGCAATGGAAAAATCAAGAAAAAACGTCACATTCAGGAAAAAGTGACAAATGCGAAAGTGAAAGAAAACAAAAGCAAAAGTTGAGAAACTTACCTAGAAAGGCACATGGGAACCAAGAATGTTCCAGTATTGGGAAGGATCTAAAAAATTGTTTCTTAGAAGAGAGTAGTGTTCAAGTGAAATAATGGAGGCAAATATTAGGTCAAAATTGACTTAGTGATAGACAAGAACAAAGAGAAGAACCATGCATGCATTCATATATACAATAGTAATCATAATGGGAATGTGAAAGGTATCGTAATGTGAAGAGACACTTGAAACAATACATGCAAAAGAAAAGAAACACTTGCAAGAGATAAAATGCCCATGGGGTACATTTGCATACAAGAAGCTCCCTTTCGGCCTCAAAAATGCCGGGGCCACATTTCAACGGGCAATGTCCTATGCATTTCATGATATTTGCAACATTATCCAACCTTACTTGGATGACCTTCCTGCCCATTCTCGTAAGCGATGATATCACCCAAACCACCTTCGACAGATTTTTCTATGCTGCAGATACTATAACATCTGGTTAAATCCACAGAAATGTGTTTTTTGCGTGGAATCAGGACGACTCCTTGGCTTCATCATTTCCAAGGACGAGATTCGCCTAGATTCGCTAAAAGTCAATGCCATTGTAAACTTACCCCCTCCATCTTCACTGCACCAACTCTAGAGCCTCCAGGGAAAGGCCAATTTTCTTCGTCGTTTTATACCCAACTATGTCGGGCTAGCTACAGGATTTACTTGGTTGCTCAAACAAGGAACACCCTTTGCATGGGACAAGATAGCCCAAAAATCTTTTGATGATCTTAATGTTGTCCTCATAAATGCTTCTCTATTGCATCCACCGGACTATTATAGAGATTACTTCCTTTACCTACCCGCAACCCCTAGCACCATAGCTATGGTGTTGTTTCAAGACGACTATGAAGGCGGTGAACACGTGATCTACTACCTGAGTAGGAATCTCCTCAACACTGAAACGCGTTATGCACATGTCGAGAAGTTGGATTTGGCCACTGTCCAGGCTGTTCAACGTTTTCGAAATTATATTCTCTTATGAACGACTACAGTGATTTCTTAATGCAACCTTATGACCTACATCCTGACTCGTCAGTTGTTGGGGGGGAAAATATATCCAAATGGATCATTATCCTGCAAGAATTTGATTTGGTCTTCACTATGGCCAAATCTAAGAAGTCACTTGTTTCACAGAATTGATATGTTCCCTTCCCTCTAGAGCTCTCCCTACTTGTGCAGATGAACAACTCCCAGATGAGACCCTTTTCCTGATTAGCACCCTTGATCCATGGTACGGTGATATCATCGTGTATCTCCAAACCTCCACGTTTCAGTCTGCATTGACCAAAGATGATCGTCGAAGGATTCGACATCATTCTCAACCCTACTACATTATTGGTGATAATTTATATCCTGTCAATGTTGATTCTGTTCTTCAAAAATGCCTCACAATTGAGGAAGCTGAAAGGGCTCTCATGTTGGGTGTGGAGCATGATTATTTAGAGGTCTTTGTTTTAGCCGAATGTATACCCCAGGAAATTTGTACACCCCTCCACATGGGGGGGTGTAGGGGGGACTTGTCCCCCCCGCAGGGGTTCGAGGGGCCAATCCCCCCCGGCTGGGGGGTCTGGGGGCCAGCGGTCCCCCAGTGGGGGTTTTGGGGGAAGCGTGTTTAGTCAATTTAGTGTGTCCTAAATTGTTTCACTAATTATCAATCCGGGAGTCATAAATTGATGAAGTGTGGCGCACTATATGTGCAAGACAACCTCTTTCTTACATTATTGTGTTCAGTTTTTATCTTGTTTTTGGGGTTTTGTTCTTGTTGGTCTCCTAAAGGGTCTAATGCAAATGGAAATCCTATTCTAAGGTCTGAAGAATACTCTTAAAGGTCAAGTATAGATGTAGAATTTAAGACAAGGTTTATGCCTCTTATGGTAATTTCCAAACTTAGCACTTCGAAGATCTCAAAACATGTTATTTATAAAATCAGAATTTGAACAAAAGTGTAAACATGCAGCTACTTAAATCAAGTAAAAGATCAAGTACTGAACATGAGGTTACTGTCTCTGTTGTCCATCTAATTACAGAAATAAAATCTAAACTACTGCACTCAAAACCAAAAATAAAGAAGCTGGAAACTAGTCACTAATTTCATCCATAATTCCAATATTTCGTCAATTAACTTCTAAAATGGGGTTAAGCTAAAGACACCGGAAATAATGTCATATGGCATGAAAGAATGACATTTAAACTATTCTACTTGCAATCTAATGAAAGAAAAATCAAATTACTTCACCTACAATCCGATAGCTTGCCAATTAACTTCTAAAACAGGGTTAAGCTAAAGGCACCGAAGATAACGTCATGTAGTATAAAGAACTAATATCTAAACTATCTACTTGCAAACTAATGAAAGCAAAATCAAATTACTTCACCTACAATCTGATAGCTCGCCAATTAACTTCTAAAATGGGGTTAAGCTAAAGGCACCGGAGATAACGTCATGTAGCATGAAAAAATTGATATCTAAACTATCTAAAAGCATCAAAAAAATCTTCACTGAAATAAAATCATAACAACTAGAATTAAAAGCTAAAGTTCAGGAGAGGAAGAAAATATCAGGTCACCACTTGATGCAAAAACTATATTAAAAAGCTCGAGCATAACCTATCCTGAAATGCATTGATCAGTGTTAGTGAAAAATATAACAATGCTGCAAAATCATGTACAGGAGTAAAAATGATTAATACCATAAACAAATTATGAGAAATGTACAGTTGAAATGAGAGAAAACATGCATGAAAACTATACAAAAACGAAAGGCAAAACCTCAGCCAGCAGGGGCCCTCTGCTCAGCCTTGGATCAATACGTTGTCACTTCAATTCACGCTTTAAACAATCATATGGAAAATAGAGTTTTTGTATTATGAAAACAGAGGAGATGTCTCTTGGTTACAACAACAAAATAACGCTAAAACAACAGCATCAAGACTAACTACTTGCGTTGCAAACGCTTATACTTATAGGAGAAATAGATAACTGTCTTTTGGAGAAAAATCTTCAGCAGAGGACACGTAAACAGGATAGAATCTGGAAGTTCAGCCTCTTGGTTGCCATAAACATTAAATCTACGAAAGGTGGGTGTTAGATTGCATCATGGAGACGGCCTGCAGATGGCAAAAGTGGATCCATGAACTCAGGAATGGTCTCGGACTTTTTTCACATGCTGGAACAGAGTCCTAATTGACGTAGGACTCTTTGTTGACCGTCCTTTGATCGATGCCTTCCTTCACGAATTCGGCTAAACAGATAGGACCTTGTCCATGTGTGGATCATTTCTGAGCTGCCCATGTGCCTCGTTTCTCCTGCCAACACCTGTAACCTATAGAACAATGGAAACAACTGCGGAATTGTGAGTTAGCTGCAGAAAGTGGCTACATTCCGTAGTTGATGAACAAAATCTAAATCAAATAGCACACACAAGGATATAGTTTGAAAATCACTTAAATGCACTCCTAAAATCAATATGTAACAATCTTTGATAGCTTATGAGGCACTGATGTGGGAAAATAGAAGAGAAAAGGTTTAGGAAAGTATGTAGAAGAGAGGTAGTTCTAGGGCTCAACACAACGCCCCCGAAGCTAAAAATAGATGTAATATTACCTTGTAAAAATATAATAATTTCTATTCAATCTAGGTCGTTCATTAGGCAGATGATCTGATGGTAGAACTTATGTTTAGTTTAGGGTTTTTTTTACCTAGAAGGAAACCCATCTCTTTGTATGAGGGCATTGTATTGAGGCTGTGATATAGATGTGTATTCTCCGAGCGAGAAACAGGGAGGCAAGACTGTAAGAGAAAACAGAGGATATTACAGTGGATCTGTTGTAGGTTGTGTCTCTTCATTTTGCTGGATAATAAAAGGGAAGGACTAGCTGTTCGGGGTGGAGGTAGCCCAAACTGGGTGAACCACGCATATCTGTGTCTCTCTGGTTTTATGCATTTTCTGTGTTTATATTTCTGTTATATTCTATGTGTTCCATTGCTCTGTAATATATAATTTCTAACAATTGGTATCAGAGTCGAAGGTCTATTTGGCTGACAAACTCACAGGAGATAAGGGTTGATGGTTCGAGTGGGATCAATGGCAGAAGATGGTAAGTTTAGGGTCGAGAAATTTAACTGCCAAAACTTCTCGCTGTGGAAGATGCAGATGGAAGATTATCTGTATCAGAAAGATCTGTACCTACCATTGGGTAGAAAAAAAAAGATGCCGACGGGTATGACAGATGAAGAATGGAACCATCTCGATAGAAAGTCACTCGGAATAGTACAGTTGTGCCTCATAGCATTGGTTGCCTTCAACATTTCGAAGGAAATAACGACAGATGGTTTGATTAAGGTGTTGGAAAAACTATATGAAAAGCTCTCGGCCTCAAACAAGGTATTTCTTATGAAATAGTTATTTAATATGAAGATGTCGGAAGGTGGACCTGTTGCAGACCATTTAAATGATTTTAATACTGTTACAAGTCAGTTAAATTTTGTAGGGGTAAACTTTGATGATGAAGTTAGAGCTCTATTATTCTTGTGCTCATTGCTAGAAAGTTGGAATGGTTTAGTAATGGCCATTAGTAACTTTGTTTCTGGATCTATTACTTTAAAGTTTGATGATGTTGTTGGTGCTATCCTTAGTGAGGAAATGCGATAGAAAAGCTTCGGTGAGACATCGGGTAATGCTTTGAGTGCAGAGTCTAGGGGAAGAAAAATGGAAAGAGGAAAGAGCTTAGGATATCGCAGTAAATCAAGGAAAGGTAGATCCAAGTCTAGATCGGGGATAGTGTGCTAGAAATGCAGAAAGAAAGGACACCTAAAGAAAGACTGTAGATCTCGTAAGGGAAAAGAATGAGATGCACAACAAGAAAACAATCATAAAGCAAATGTGACAGATGAGGTGTTACAAGATGCTTTGATTTTTTCTTTCAAAAATATTACTGATTCCTGGGTGGTAGATTTAGGGGCCTCATTCCATGCCACACTTGATAAGAAATATTTTCATGACTATGTTCAAGGAGATTTTGGACAAGTCCGTTTGGGTGATGATAAACCCTGTAAAATTGTTGGAATGGGTAAGGTTCTTGTAAAACAGTAGAATGGAAACCAATGGCTACTAAAGGAGGTAAGGCATGTTCTAGATCTGAAGAAAAATCTGATTTCAACAAGGTAGTTAGGCAGTGAAGGTTGTGTGACAACTTTCATAGATAAAGCTTAGAAGGTCACCAAAGGATCCCTGGTAATAGCAAAAGGTGAAAAGGTTGGTACATTGTATTTATGAAATGGTATTTCTAACTCTGTTAATGCTTTAACTTCCAAAGGAGAAGATGCAACATTATGGCATCGTAGGCTCAGACACATGAGTGAGAAGGGGATGAAGATTCTTCACTAAGGAATTTGTTGCTGGGTTTGAAGAATGTTGATTTGGACTTCTGTGAGAATTGCATTTATGGAAAAAAAAGAGAGTCAGATTTCTTAGAGTTGGGAAAGAAAAGAAGAGCGAAAAATTAGAGCTTGTGCATACAGATGTATGGGGACCTGCTCAGGTATCATCTCGTGGTGGCTCTCATTATTATGTTACTTTTATTGATGATGCAACTAGAAAAACTTGGATTTATTGTATTAATAATAATTCTGATGTATTTGATACTTTCAAGAAATGGAAAGCTTTGGTTGAGATTGAGACAGGAAAGAAATTGAAGTGTCTCAGATCAGACAATGGAGGTGAATATTGCAGCAAAGAGTTCGATAGGTACTGTTCAGAGCATGGAATTCACAGAGAGAAGACAGTTCCAAGAACACCACAAGAAAATGGTGTGTCAGAAAGGATGAACAGAACAATCATGGAGCGTACAAGGTGCATGAGATTGCATGCAGGATTGCATTTACAATTTTGGGCAGATGCTGTAGATACTATTTTTTATCTAATAAACAGAGGGCCTTCAAGTTCCTTGGATGGTGGTGTTGCAAAGGAAGCATGGACAGGTAAAAAGGTAAACTACTCTTTTTTAAAGCCTTTTGGTTGTGAGGCCTTTGTCCATATTAATAAAGAAAATAGAACAAAGATTGAGGCAAAATCAAAGAAATGTATCTTTATTGGATATGGTGTTAATGATTTTGGTTATCGCTTATATGATTATGAAAATCACAAAATCATTAGGAGCAGAGATGTAATATTCAATGAAAAGGTCTTGTATAAGAATCAGTTGCAGGAAAAGAAACAAGAAAAAGAAAACAAGGAATACATAGTTCTTGATGAGATCACTGAAAAACTAAAGGTGCCTGAAAATAATAATAATCAACAACCACAACAACAACAACCACCACAACAGCAACAGGCACCCCAAACACCTGAAGGTGGTGTTAGAAGATCTACCAGGATAAGTATACCCCCTGAACGATACTCTCCTTCATTATGTTATTTATTGTTGATTGATTCTAGTGAACCTGAATGTTATGAAGAAGCAATGCAGGTTGAAAGCAAGAAGAAGTGGGAGCTAGCCATGGAAGAAGATATGGACTCCTTAATGCATAACTAGACTTGGGACTTAGTTAGGTTGCCTACAGGAAAAACTACATTGAAGAATGAATGGGTTTACAAGCTGAAGGAAGAAGATGGAGGAAAACAAAGGTACAAAGCTAGACTTGTGCTAAAGGGGTTTGCACAGAAGAAAGGTATTGATTTTGATGAAATATTTTCTCCTGTTGTTAAAATGACTTCAATCAGAACTATTTTAAGTCTAGTAGAAGTTGAAGATTTGCATCTTGAGCAGCTATATGTAAAGACAACCTTTCTCCATGGGGATTTGGAAGAAGAGATATATATGCAATAGCCACAAGGATATGAGGTGAAAGGGAAGGAGAAACTAGTGTGTAGGTTGAAGAAGAGCTTGTATGGCTTAAAACAGACCCCAAGGCAATGGTATCTAAAATTTGACAAGTTTATGTCTGAACAAGGTTATACTAGATGTCACTCTGATCATTGTGTTTATCTGAAAAAGAAAAATGATGGCAGCTATGTTATATTGTTATTGTATGTGGATGAAATGCTTGTTGCATGGTCTAACATGCAGGAAATAATTGTGCTCAAAAGAAAATTGGCAAATTCATTTGCAATGAAGGATTTGGGAACTGCAAAACAAATCCTTGGTATGAGAATAAATAGAGACAGGAAAAATTGCAAATTAACATTATCTCAGAATGAGTACATACAAAAGGTGTTGAAAAGATTTAATATGCACAATGCAAAACCAGTTAGTACACCTTTTGCTAGCCATTTCAAACTTAGTAATGAAATGTGCCCAAAGACCCAAGAAGACATGGATTATATGTCTAAAGTTCCATATGCATCAGCAGTTGGAAGCTTAATGTATGCAATGGTCTGCACAAGGCCTGATATTGCACATGCAGTGGGAGTTGTAAGCATATACATGAACAATCCATGAAAGGAACATTGGATGGTAGTGAAATGGATTCTCAGATATTTGAAAGGTACCACAAATCAAGCATTATGCTTTGGTGGTTCAAACATTTATCTACAGGGATATGTTGATGCAGATATGGCAGGTGACAGAGATAACAGGAGGAGCACTACAGGATATGTATTTACTGTAGGTGGAACAGCTTTCAGTTGGGTTTCAAAAATCCAAAGTGTTGTTGCACTTTCAACAACAGAAGCAGAGTATGTTGCTGCTACAGAGGCTAGTAAATAAATGATTTGGTTACAAAGGTTTACAGTTGAATTGGGTAAGAAGCATGATATGGGCATGTTATACAGTGATAGCCAAAGTTCCATTCATCTTGCAAAGAACTTAGCATTTCATTCCAGGAATAAACACATACAACTCAAGTACCATTTCATACGATCAGTGTTGGAAGATGGAGAGTTGAAGCTGGAAAAGATACATACTAGCCAGACTCCTGCAGATATGCTAACAAAAGTTGTAACCAGGGAGAAACTGAGAATATGCTCAGTTTCAATTGGTCTTCAAGGATGATGATGAAGATGAGAAATAGCCAGGTCCAAAGAGGAGTCATTGTCCAGCAAATGAAGTAGTGGTGTAGTTGCTACAATCATTCTCCAAGTGGGAGATTGTTGGGTGTGGAGCATGATTATTTAGAGGTCTTTGTTTCAGCCAAATGTATACCTCAGGAAGTTTGTACACCCCTCCACGCAGCGCCCGCGAAGCTAAAAACAGATTAAAATTGCCTTGTGAAAGTATAGTAATTTCTAGTGAATCTGGGCCATTCATTAGGTGGATGATCTGACGGTAGAAATTATGTTTACTTTAGGGTTTTTTCCCTAGAAAGAAACCCCTCTCTTTGTATGAGGGCATTGTATTGAGGCTGTGATATAGACGTGTATTCTCTATGTGAGAAACAAAGAGGCGAGACTGTGAGAGAAAACAGAGGATATTACAGCGGATCTGCTGTAGGTTGTGTCTCTTCATTTTGTTGGATAATAGAAAGGAAGGACTGGTTGATCGGGGTGGATGTAGCCCAAACTAGGTGAACCACTTATATTCGTGTCTCTCTAGTTTTATGCATTTTCTGTGTTTATATTTATGCTATATTCTATGTGTTCCATTGCTCTGTAATACATAATTTTCTAACATCTCAATGATTGCTACTCCGGGGCATGTGGTGGTCATATGTCTAGTTATGATACAGTGTAGAAAATCCTTCGCGCTGGTTATTTCTGGCCATCCATCTTCAAAGATTGCATTCTTGATGTCCGTAAGTGTCATGAATGCCAAATCTACCAACGCAAGATGCGTGCCCCACATGCTCACCTACACCCCATCATTACTGTTGGTCCCTTTGCCAAATGCGGCATCGATTATATGACATGTAACCCTTGTTCAGCTGGGGGGCATGGCTACATTATTGTTCTTGTGGATTACTTCACCAAATGGGCCGAAGAAATGCCTACATATTCTGCAAATGGTAAGATGGTAGCTCAATTCCTTTTTAACCATGTTATTTCCAGGTTCGGCATACCCCAAGCCATTGTCACAGATCATGGCTCCCACTTCAGAGATTACATGATGGCAGAACTGACATCTGCATTGGGCTTGTGCCACAATGGCTCGACCCCATATTACCCTCAGGCCAACGACCAAGTTGAAGCCGTGAATAAAGTTTTTGTCACCATGCTTTAGCGTACTATTGGGATGCACAAGTCAAATTGGCATCTCATGCTTTTTTCAGCTCTGTGGGCCTACCGAACTTCAACTAAAGACGCGACTGGTTTCACACCATTCCAATTGGTTTATGATCTAGAATCAACATTGTTGATCGAATGTGATATTCCTTCACTCAAGTTAGTTGTTGAACTCCTCCCCGAGACATCACCTCAAGAGGAACGCCTCTTATATTTAAAATGACTGGACAAGACTTGTCGTCTCACTGCCATGGTCATCGAAGCAAAAAGAAACGCGTCAAAACCCATTTCGATTAGTCAGTCTCCCCTCACGCTTTCTCTGAGGGTGATTTGGTCCTGCTATACGACCAAGCTAATGATAAGCTGGGGGCAGGCAAGTTTGAACCTATGTGGCACCGGACCTATATTGTAAAACTTGTTTTGCAAAAAGGAGCTTATGAACTTATTGATTATGAAGGAAATCCTCTCGATAAGCCCCACAACGGGATTTACCTCAAAAAGTACTATGCTTAGGTCATCTTGCATGGTTACTTATGTACATTAGTGTGTGATTAATTTCTGTACAACATGGTTTTGGTTGATAAGTTTTCAAATAGCCCTCCTGTTTACTATGCTCTTCTTGCTTTGTAGATGTCTGCAACTCCTCACGTTGGTTTCGCCGATGGTGCTTGCGGAAGTACCCAGAACCTATCATCCATAGCATGGGCCATCTACAACCCTCACGGTGAGTTGATTGACCTTCAAGGTATTTGCCTAGGTCGTACAACCAACAATATTGCTGAATACAGTGCGGTCATCGAACTATTGTCAGAAGCCATCGCTCTGGGCATCAGAGAATTGGTTATCAACCTAGATTCATAGGTTTTCGTCCTTCAACTCATCGGGCAATATTCCGTCAGGAAGCCTCATATATTATGAATTTATCTCTGTATCTGTCTATTGGAAAAACATTTTGGTTATATTACATATCATCGTATTCCTAGATGCATGAATGCATTAACAGATGCATTAGTTAATTACGTGTTGGATAGACATTTGCGAAACATGTAAAAGATGAGACAAACCATTTGTACCATAATAAACAGGAAAATACAACATATATGTGTGTGTGTGTGTGTGTGTGTGTGAATGTTTGATACATCAAAACCCCAAAAAATAATATGTATGTCCATAATAACATCAGCAACTCACAGGCCTCGTACATCCATGGCACGTAGGCCTAAAAAAATATGTAAGTACTAGACCTATGAACTACTCGGCATGGTGATCATGATAGCATGAGACAACTCGTACTAGGCGACTCAGCAATCAGAGGATCTGATCTGAGACTCCCAATGTGTGCCTCTGGTACCGCCGAGGCATGTCTCCTATCCGAGCATACTCCAGGATACCATGAGTCAACCCCTCGAGGTTCCTCGCAATCTCCTCCTCATTATCACTCCCTTCTTGATAAGCGGCGATGACATCAATAGGACGGGGATAGCACCTGGCTATCGGGGACATCCCAGCTGGCCGCTCTGGTCCAACATCTGCATACACAAGAGAAATGTTATAAGCATGCATATACCAAAAACAATTTAAAAAACATCAAAAATCAAAATTTTGATTTGGTTTTTACCTTCGTCATCAAAGTCCTCCCCATCTGGTAAGGGCATATCTGGGTCTCCATGGAAATCAGTGTTGTTGTATGGCCAGTCCTCCACGACGATTTTCTGTCATCATAGCCATGAAAAGAATACTGGTCTATAGGACATTTTCTGACCCCCAGTGATCCTAGGCATCAAACAACTCCAGCGGGCCATCCATGGACCGCGTGGCGCAGGAGGATCAACCTCAGTCAACTGATACTGGAAAAATGGCACTCGTTCTAAGAAAAAGGTCACAAGTATTGATCTGAAGCCAAATTGCTCTAGATTTCTCGCCTTAGCATTGGACAACTGGCGCTTGATGTTCATCTTCATGGCCTCTGCCCAGTTGAAGATCGTAGGATCTGTGCAATCAATAGCGTAAAGGAACTTCGACTTGTTAGTCTCATGTTCTGCCTGGGACCCCACCACTCTGTTGATGGTCAATATAAGCACCCTCAGTGTCAAATCCCGCACACTGGAAATCTTGATCTTCCCACTTTTAGATTTTAGGGCCTCAAGACAATGCTTGGCAAGCAGGGAAGATATGCTTGACCCGATCGGACATGACCCATACAAGTTCACTAGGTCACCTCTACGAGAGAGTCCAATGATAAAGTATATATCTGAAGTTGTCAACTCCAGCTCCTAGTCCCCAATGACAAAAATCTCACGATTGATGTCCCAAAGGCTTATCAAGTACTGAAGCAATTCGGGTTGGGCTCGCATCCCTAGTGTAAGGAAAAATTTGAAGAGCTCGCAAGCCCTCAAAGCCTCTAGGAAATTTGGATCATTCATTGCCTGGGTGTCCACATCTTCGTGTTCTATTTCCTTCCAATCCACCATTTTCGACAATTTCTCTCTTGCAAAAGTCATTTATTTAAGTTAGTGATCAATTTTGGCACATAAAATCCAAATTTCAACGGTCAGTTCTTGAGGAAAATTGATTTTGCCCCTTTCACGGTGTCAGCGCACCTATTTTAGAAACTATCGCACTGGTCAGTGTGGCCAGGTGTGCAAATCACCCTTGACCAGCGTGGTCTTGTGCCCAAAAATCGTGTTGTCTGAGGGCGAAATTTTTTCTCAAAAACCTCCCTAAAAATCCTACAAATGGCTAGAAACATAAATAAATGGCATGAAAATGGAGCTCTGGGCTTCAATTGTCACCTGGAACTGACGGCTCATCAATTGAACTCTTGGATCTCCCGCAATCATCTTTGGAGAAACTAAGGCAAAAGTGGGTAAAAGGTCTTCACTGCAAAGGTAAAATGGTAAATGGTAAAAATATATTTACTTTTCCCCTTTTTATTCATTTTTTCATGAAAATATCAGGTTTTGTAAATATTTTTGACATATTTTTCCCCAAGGACTCGATAATACACTTTGCCTTGCTTGTGTAGCGACAGGTGATGGATGTTCGACGATGGCGATGAGTCGCATTTCAACTCCTTTCTCGACTTGTTAAACTCATATGAAAATATTGTTGAGTTTTTTTTCCCTTTTTGACTTGTTAAAGAGAATAAAAATGGGGGTCCGCTTTCAGCTCTTTTTCGACCCTTCAAAAATGAAAAGATGGCTGAGCCCTTGTCGTTTCAAAGTCATTAACGGATGTGAAACCTCGTGCGTCCAATATAAGTTTACCCCTTTTTCGGGCTGGGAGGCACTATTAACAAAAAAGGTACTCCTTGACGAAAATGGTCAAGAGTTTCTCTCAAGTATTGTTTTCTACCTTTTTGGGCTCGAGAGACACAAATTTACGAAAAGGGACCATGTGGAGTTTTCTTTTACACATCTTTTTCAAATTCTCTAAACATGAAAAAGATACCAAGATACACCTTTTTCGGAATCGTTAAACTATTAAACGACATCGTATTCGTCACCATGACGAACACGAGCTTCTCCTTCCTAGGGCTCGTTAAACTTACTAGGTTGGATTCATCTGAAGGATGAACTTACAGTGCAAGCATATGATATCCCCTTCAAGCTTAGCGATTAAAAAGTAATTGGGGTACTTGCCAGAAATGGTGGGTGGAAATTTGGAAATTTATAGAGTCATGTCGGCAGCTCACTCTTGAACATGACACTCTTTGCTTCGTGTCGAGTTGGGATATCCTCCTTTGTATCATTGACCTTCTTGGGTTTGGGCCATTCATTTTTGCCTTCGATTTGATCTTTGCCACATCATCATGAAAATCGATCCTATGGATCCAAAATCTGCCAAACTTCCAGTTGTGTCGCTGATATGTTCAAGAGTTGTCCTTCTGCAGTTACACATACCTCTATTTCTCTGTATCATTCAAAATCATTTTACATCCTGTTGTCTCATGTTGATGATGTGGGATTCATTATGGCCCTTCTTCGACACGGTCACTTTCCATCGACATCAACTCATTATCCGGGAAGTTGATCGAGAGACTCCCTTCCAGTACCTTAGAGCTTGCATGCCTTAATGGAAACTTCTTCGCACTCATCGACAACTTCACATCATTGGCTTTCGATCGAGTGATTTCACGGGTGTTCGACTTCAGTTCCTGTATTCACATTTCATGAATTGTGCTAATAGTACCTTGAGTACCATTGTCATTATTGGTCGTTTCTCTCACACTTGTTAACATTTTACATCACTGACTGGTAATCAAGCGACTTTCTAGCATGTTCAACGTCAACACATCTATTCGCATGCTAGAATTTGTACTTTGATCGGGTCGTGTTGGAGCAAAAGACCCTAGACTCATATTACAAAAATTCCAGGTTGTGAAGTAGTGTGACATGGTTATAATGATATGCATGTCTCTTTTAGATGGATGGCTACAACTAGACCATGAGTTATCATATGTGATCCTTCTCATTATCGGATGGTTGCAACCATACCTTGGTTTCATTATGATCCTCTTTGACGGATGGCTACGCCCATACCTAGATCCATTTACATGATCATTCTCTGGATGGCTGCATCCATGCCATGATTCATGTATCATTTGACAGAGATCTCAGTTTATGTATATGTATCTATACTTTCTTGTAGGTTTTTCGACAATAGACCGGTTCCCCGCACTGATGTATAAAGCATTTCATCGCTCACTCCAACTCGACCTTAATGCTTTAGGGGGCATCTGTTACACAACTTTTTGTCACTATCCCTGTACTCACCGTTCCTTGATACTAGAGGACCTCTATAGTGAACCCCACATGCTTTGCCTTCATGGAGAAACTCCCATTATGTCCCTCTTCATGAGCATATCATTTCGCTTTTGCACCATTTCCCCTGAAACTTCTGTTTTTCCCAATTTACAACATCGATGCTAATTACCTTTATCTCCCCCGTACCAATGTGCAGAGATTAGCACTATTCCCCGTGCCGATCGTGTGACTAAGCTGTGTTCCAGTCGCGTTGATCCTGTTATGGAAAGTTTTTTAAATTAGATTTGAAGCTTCCATCTCTAGAAGCTCCGTAACGGAAGTTTGGTAAGTAGTTTGGCCGGATGGGGTCGAGGATGACAGCTTGGGATCCTTTCCCCTATAATGATGGAACTACCTTAAGGGATAAGTCTTTCTCCCATGAGAAGAGGATCCATCTCCCATCGATTTTTTCTATATAAACCTCCCTTCTTCCTAAGCACAAACTAGTGTGAAAATCAGAGTTAGAGTTTTGGCTGAGTGTGAATATACTATTTCAGACAAGCAAGCTATTACTAGTTGTAGCCATCTAGTTGTGTGAGGGAGAAGTGTGTTTGGTTTGAAGTGAAGCCTAAAGGGAAGAGTCTTTAAACTATTATTGTTTGAAGGCATCATGAAGTGCTAGCAGAAGTGTGTGGGAACCCAGTCTTGTTAGAGGAAGACTGCGACGTCAAGACGAATGGTTGTAATCTCTCTTTGATATTAATATATGCAACTATCGATTGATTTACTACATGTTTTGTAATACTAAATATTCATGTCTTAATGCTTCTTGACTTATTAAGTAGGTTGAATTTCAATGTCTGTTATTATGTTTGTGTGTTGTTGTTGTTTACTTGTTTTAGGCGCTTGAAGAAGGAAGCAAGAGATTGCTGGAGCGAGCACGTGAGGACATCATCAAGTAGGATAAGTGACCAAGAGGGAGGCCCTCTTGATTGATTCTAACCTAAGGAAATATTCCATAGAATGTATCTGTTGTGGCTAGACCCATTATCGGGCTAGAGGAATTCATTCGTGTCTGCACTTATAATTTTACTTCACCACAGTGAGTGGTTCACCTTCGCCTATGGAGTACATACCCCAGTATGTGAACATAGGGTGAGTGGTTCACCTTCCCCTATGGAGTACATACACCAGCATATGAACATAGGGTGATTGATTCACCTTCCCCTTTGGAGTATGCTATATGAAAATAGGGTGACTGGTTCACCTTCCCCTATAGAGTACATACCCCAGTATGTGAACATAGGGTGAGTGGTTCACCTTCCCCTATGGAGTATGTTATATGATAACAGGGTGAGTGGTTCACCTTCCCCTGTGGATACCCCAGCATACATCCTACCCTTGAAGTTTGGGACTCTTGGAAAGTACCTCTCATCTGGCTAATGAATTGGGAAAAGTGGTTAGGGTTAATTAGTACTGTCGATAGACGTGTCAAGTACTACTATATTCCCTATGACTAGGATACATGATGTTCAAAAACTTGATCACTGAAGGATCAAGCCTGGTAGGGGTTCTATCCCTAGACATGATGACTTGCCTATGTTATTTTGTCGAGGATGGAAGGGTCTTGTGATGGCACATGATGGACAAGTCAAGGGTTGTTCATCTGGTTCAATCTTTATCTTAGAGTTTTCCTTCTTTATGAGGCAATTATTAGAGAGGTCAATTCGAACAAAACCTCACTCATGTAATATTCCTAATTAGCTATGGCTAATTGGAATATTCGATTTTGTTCAATTTTTTTGCCTTCTATAGTTATTTGTAAATAAAAAAGTGAGGAAGGGGGGACATAACTCACTTTAGAATAAAAAGTCACTTCCTAGGTAGCACAATGTTGTGACTTAAAGGGGAGCCAAGGGGGTCAAAGGGGGACGCAGAAATGGAGCCCACGCAGACACATGGAGAGACTGCGCAGGAGGGAAAAACACGTGGCAAGAGGAGAAGCACGTAGGAGGAGGTGAGCCTAGGGATTGTGAGAGGCAGAGGCTATAAAATAAAGAGGAGCCCCCTCATTTTGGATCATTCATTTATGTGCATTTTCAGCTAGTCGTTTCGAATTTTGAGCACGCTGGCTGTTTAGCTGGTCTGCAGCACTATTTAGTGCACTGAGTGTCTCCGTTTGGAGATCTCACCCTTAGCCCTGGGGGACTTCAAGTGCCTGCTCAGGCAAGGTATTTCCATCGATATTTCAGCAGTAGTTTGATCAGCATTTCAGTAGCAGTTTCATTAGCATTCTGGAGGACTATGAAACACTTGGAAAGGGACGCAGTTATTTTTGGTTGTAGTGCTGGATTGGGGTTTTTCAGGGAGATTGAGCAGGGGTCCAGCTCTTGTCTCATTGGAGGATTTTTGGGAGGGTTTCAGGCAGTGTTTAGAGGGGTTTTCTTCAGTGGCAGCGCAGGGCATTAAGGCACTGCACAAAACCCCAAGAGGGTGTTTTTCGGGGGTCGTCCATTCCAGGAAAGCTTTTTGGGTTTTTCTGGGTTTCTTGAGTGGAGCCCGAATCCAGAGTTTCAGATTTTTCCGAGGAGGGGAGCAGCCCCAAATCATCATTTGTTTACTAGTAGCAGTAGCAGCACAGCAGCAACATCCACGCAGAGAGGCCATTCTTGTCATTCTGAGAGTATTTCTTCACTTGCCTTGTGCAAGTCGAGGTGCCATTTGTCTAATCACCTTGTACTCATTTTATTGCTCAGTATAATAAAATGGCTTAGCATTTCTCGCTGCATTTCTTGTGTATCTGCTTATATTTCTGATTTACATTATTATATGTTGTTCCGCTGTTATTTTATCACTTCTCGGTTATTATATCATTTGCACATATTTGGTTGGAGTTTTTGCTGGGGTTTGAGAAATATTCTCGGTTAGGAATATTACAGTGGTATCAAAGCATAAATCTGGCTCAGCCTGTGGAGCTAGCAATCTATGACACCAGGGGAAAAGCCCTACATTTGTTACAAAGGTAGGAGGTACAGAGACACTAGATGTAGGTTGGAGAATACCTACAGGGAGGGAGATTGTGTTCCTGTGGTGGACACAGAACAGGTGGAGCCTGTAGTAGACGTAGAACAGAGAGAGCCAGCAGTGGACGCAAAACAGATGACCGACAAGGACGAGAAGAGATTTGCAGATATGCTCCTCAAATCAGTGCAGGATCTGTCAAGGCAGATTGAGGTGATGGGGCAGAGATTCACGGTAGTAGAGGCCAGACATCATGAGAGCCCACGAGTTTTTCAGATTGGTGAGGGATCAAGTGCATCCCATCACTTGCCAGAGCAGCGTGATACTTCACAGCAGGTGGCCTCACATGCCCCTACACGCTCTACCATCCCCACTTTCTTAGGAGTAGACACAGGGGCCATAGCCCAGCAAGAGGTAGAGCCCGGACATATCAGCGATTATTTCGCAGAGTACCAGGCCTATGGGCAGGAGTTTAGGGAAGCCCTCTCATTCAGAGATTTTGTTTAGCTCCAGCGGGATAGCAGACCCCGCGACCATCACAGAGGGTACCGGCATTACCATGATGGCGACACCCACCGTGTAGTGAGTAGATTCCACCTACCCACATTTGATGGCTCATCAAACAATTCGGCAAAGACTTGGGTGGAGAAGCTGGACATTTATTTCTAGCTTAACCAGATGTTGGAGGCAGAGGCCATCAAGGTGGCAACATTGCATTTGGATGGCGAGGCCTAGGATTGGTGGTTTCATGGGATGGTTACACTGGGGCACTCCACAGTGACAACGTATGCCGAGTTTACCAGGAGACTGATGGAGTGATTTGATCGGAGGGATCTAGAGTAGCATTTCGTTGAGTTGACGAGGCTTAAACAGACAGGGAGCCCAGAGACCTACATTGCAGATTTCTTGAGGGTCTCCATGATGGTGCCAGACCTATCCATGGCACGGAGGATCTATATGTATGTTGAGGGGTTAGCAGAGCCACTTCGGGGTCTAGTCAGATCCGCTAGACTGACCACCCTTCAGGATGCTATCAGCAGGACCCAGGACCTACAAGATGTCTTACCCAGGACCCAGACACCTTACCCCCAGAGACAGACTTTCCAATCTAAGAGGAAGGATGTGAGGATGCCACCTCCAAAGGGGAATCCAGGACGAGTGCAGATTGACGATGATGTCAAGAGGGAGCTGAAGAAGAAGCGGTTGTGCTTCACATGTTAGAAGCCATGGGCACAAGGGCATAGATGTGCTGCTGGAAAGGCACATTTCATTGAGGTCTTCTCCGAGAGCAGTGGAGAATAGGATGACGAGGAGGATTTGGAGGCAGGAGATAGCCATGCCATACAGGGACCTTTGCCACCTCCACCACGAGCAGCAGGTGGTGCATCTATTGCACCCACCTGAGGGGCCCTTGCAGTGTTGCGAGGAGTTCCCAAGTATCTGACGCTACGCGTACGAGGGACAGTATGTGGCCAGCGCGTATCAGTTTTGGTTGACAGTGGGGCAACCCACAACTTCATTGATGCACAAATGGTTGAGCGGAGAGGTATTCAGACAAAGAGCTTTGATGGGTTTTCAGTATTGGTCCCAGGAAATTAGACCATGACGTGTACTCGTTATGTCCCAAAACTTTTAGTGACGATGGGAACCTACACAATGACTGACCACTTTTTTGTGGTCGATATTCCAGACACCAACGTGATACTAGGTGTTCAATGGCTTATCACTCTAGGGAAGGTCACGACAAATTGGAAGACCCTAGAGATGGAGTGGGATGATGAGAAGACAGGGAGGCATGAGAAGATACGGGGAAAACACACATATCCGCCTCAGACTATTTCGGCTCATCGGATGGAGGCAGTCTTCCGGAAGGGAGACATAGAGTGGGCAGTGGAACTACGTGCATCAGAGGCAGGGACTACAGGGCAGACGATACATCCAGAGATACATTCCATCCTTGAATGGTATGCCATAGTGTTTGGAGAGATTCCACTAGGACAGCCACCAGATCGGGGGTTTGAGCACACTATCGAGCTTGAGTAGGGCATCCAGGCAGTGATCACCACCCCCTATAGGCATCCCAAGTCCTATTGGGATGAGATAGAGCGGGCCATTCCGGAGTTGCTGGCGCTTGGGTACATCCAACCGAGCACGAGTCCTTTTGCTTCTTCTGTGGTGTTGGTGAAGAAGAAGGATGGTACATTGACGATGTGCATTGACTATAGGGCCCTGAACAAGAGGACACTGAAGAACAGGTACCCCATACCTAGATCGATGAGTTGAAAGGAGCATGGTTCTTCTCAAAGATTGATTTGAGATCAGGGTACCATCAGATTCGCGTGAGGGAGTAGGACATTCCCAAGACTACCTTCAAATGTCATTGTGGGCACTTTGATTTTTTGGTGATGCCCTTCGGGTTAACCAACGCCACAGCTACATTCCAGTCTTGCATGAATCACATATTCCGTAGTCACCTAAGGAAGTTTGTGTTGGTGTTCTTTGATGATATACTCATTTACAGCAAGACATGGGAGGAGCATCTCTAGCATATTGAGACAGTATTACGCATCTTGGAGGAGCAGCAGTTCTATGCCAAGCTCTCCAAATGTGAGTTTGGGTTGACGAAGATGTTATACTTGGGACACATCATTGGAGTGGACAGAGTGAGGGTCCATGAGGAGAAGATTAGGGCCATCAGAGATTGGTCGGAGCCGAGAAACATGACGAAACTTTAAGGATTCATTGGCATTTGTACTTACTACCAGAAGTTTGTCAAAGGTTTCTCATAGCTTGCTGCACCCCTGATAGATTTGACGAGGATGGGGGCATTTAGTTGGTCGGATACAGCACAGCGAGCCTTTGACAGGCTCAAGGAGGTTATGAGTAGCTGCCCAGTGCTTGCATTGCAAGATTTTACGCAGCCATTTGTTTTGGAGTGTGATGCATCGAGAGAGGGGATTGACGCAGTATTGATGCAGGGAGGTCACCCTATAGCCTTTGAGAGCCGGAAGCTCCTTCCGAACGAGAGGTTGTATTCTATATATGAAAAGGAGATGTTGGCCATCATGCATGCATTGGCTAAGTATCGGCAGTATTTGGTGGGAAACAGGTTCAGGGTGAGGACTGATCACAACAGCCTCAAGTTCTTTTTGGAGCAGAAGCAGTTGCAGGAGAGGCAACAGAAGTGGATCAGTAATTCCGAGCATATGACTTTGACATTGAGTATGTCAAGGGTAAGAACAACGTGGTAGCATATGCCCTTTCACGTAGACCAGCCACGTTGTCTATTATGAGCTTGGATATAGATTGGAGGGCTCGAATCTTAGTAGAGTACTCCAAAGACAGGTTTGTATGTGAGATTCTAGACGGACAGGTGGCAGATGACAGGTTCAGGGTGATTGATGAGATCATCTATTATAGGGATCGGATCTTCTTGACTGAGGGGTCTCAGCTCAAGAAGAAGATACTCCAGGGATGACATGATTCACCATTGGCAGGCCATCAGGGGTTTACCAAAACCTACATGGCCATTAGAGAGAGGTTCTCCTAGAAGGGCCTCATAAAGGACGTACTCCGACATATCAAGGAGTGCGATGTTTTCCAGCGGAACAAGGGAGAGATGAGCCATCCCGCAGGTTTATTGCAGCCGCTACCCATTCTGGAGGGGAAATGGGAGAGCATTTCGATGGACTTTATCACAGGATTGCCCACGATACAGGGCAATGATCGTATCTTTGTCGTCATTGACCGACTGACAAAGTATGCACATTTCTTTGGCATATCCGCACACTACACAGCAGCACAGGTGGCCGAGCTGTTCTTCAGGGAGTTCTTCAGCCTACATGGTCTTCTTAAGACCATGGTTAGTGATAGGGACAGTCGTTTTATGGGTGGGTTTTGGCAGGAGCTTTTCTGGTTGGTGGGGACGGAGTTGACACCGAGTACCAGTTATCACCCCAGACGGATGGGCAAACAAAGATAGTTAACAAGTGGCTAGAGGGCTACTTGTGTAACTATGTCAGTGGGCAACAACGAGCATGGTTGAGGTGGCTACATCCAGGGGAGTACTGCTACAATACTTCACATCACATGTCCATTGGTATGCCACCGTTCTATGCCTTATTTGGGTATCATCCTTTATCTTTTGCTAACGTGATGTTTGGTGATAGCAAGGCTCCCAGAGCGAAGATTTGGATCCAAGAGAGTTAGGATATTCTCCGAGCTCTTAAGGATAACGTGGCTACAACACAGAATCAGCAAAAGCTGTATGCCGACAAGGGTCGAGTGGAGAGACTGTTCGAGGTAGGGGACATGGTCTACCTACGATTACAGCCATACTGACAGTCATCACTAAAGCAGAAGGGGGCTGAGAAGCTCAAGCCCCGCTTTTATGGGTCATACAAGGTGATACGCAGGGTTGGACAGGTTGCATATGAGCTGGAGCTGCCCCAAGGCAACAAGATTCATAACATTTTTCATGTTTCATGCCTGAAAAAGGCATTGGGGCAACAGGTGACAGTGACAGATGAGCTACCACCCATGGATGACGAGGGACATTTAGTATTGCAGCCAGAGGCTATCATTGACACCGGGGAGAGGCAGTTGCGGAGCAGGACGGTCCGAGAATTCTTCGTGAGGTGGAAGAATTTGCCGGATGAGGATGCTACTTGGGAGAGTGAGAGGATCTTGCAGCATCCATCTCTTCAGTTGCTTGAGGACAAGCAACATTTTGCCGGGGGAGACTGTAATATTCCTAATTAGCTATGGCTAATTGCAATATTCGATTTTGTTCAATTTTTTTTGCCTTCTATAGTTATTTGTAAATAAAAAAGTGAGGAAGGGGGGACATAACTCACTTTAGAATAAAAAGTCACTTCCTAGGTAGCACAACATTGTGACTTAAATGGGAGCCAAGGGGGCCAAAGGGGGATGTAGAAATGGAGCCCACGCAGACACATGGAGACACTGCGCAGGAGGGAAGAACACATGGCAAGAGGAGAAGCACGCAGGAGGAGGTGAGCCTAGGGATTGTGAGAGGCAGAGGCTATAGAGTAGAGAGGAGCCCCCTCATTTTGGATCATTCAATTATGTGCATTTTGAGCTATTCGTTTCGACTTTTGAGCACGTTGACTATTTAATTGGTCTGCAACACTGTTTAGTGCACTGAGTGTCTCCATTCGGAGATCTCACCCTTAGCCTCGGGGGACTTCAAGTGCCTGCTCGGGCAAGGTATTTCCATCAGTCCTTCAGCAGTAGTTTTATCAGCATTTCAGCAGTAGTTTCATCAGCATTCTGGAGGACTGCGCAGCACTTGGAGAGGGACGCAGTTATTTTTGGTTGTAGTGCTGGATTGGGGTTTTGTAGGTGGAGTTATGCTGGGAGATTGAGCAGGGGTCCAGCTCTTGTCTCATTGGAGGATTTTTGGCAGGGTTTCAGGCAGTGTTTTAGGCAGAGTTTAGAGGGGTTTTCTTCAGTGGCAGCGCAGGGCATTAAGGAACTGCGCAGAACCCCAAGAGGGTGTTTTTTGGGGGTCAGCCATTCCAGGAAAGCTTTCTGGGTTTCTTGAGTAGAGCCCGAATCCAAAGTTTTAGCTTTTTTCGAGGAGGGGAGCAGCCCCAAATCATCATTTGTTTACTAGTAGCAGCAGCAGCACAGCAGCAACATCCACGCAGAGAGGCCATTCTTGTCATTCTGAGAGTATTTCTTCACTTGTGCAAGTCGAGGTGCCATCTGTCTAATCACCTCTTGTACTCATTTTATTGCTCAGTATAATAAAATGACTTAGCATTTCTCATTGCATTTCTTGTGTATCTGCTTATATTTCCGGTTTACATTATTATATGTTGTTCCACTGTTATTTTATCACTTCTGGGTTATTATATCATTTTCACATATTTAGTTGGAGTTTTTGCTGGGGTTTGAGAAATATTTTGGGTTAAGAATATTACAACTCACATATTGAGTTGACCATACTCAATAGGTATAAAATGCAAACTCCAAATAATTCTCAAAATCAAAAGCATACCGATACAACTCAAGAGAAACTTATACCGATACACCAAAAGATTTACACCTTTTTTCTTTTAAACCCTAGGTTAAAAAAGTCACATTTTACAAATTCCTATTCACATTATCAGTGAAAAGAAGGAATTTCAATGGTGTAGAATGTTTGAAAATTACCCTCATCAAATCAAATGAATTTCAATGTTGTATGAATTTGGAAGCAAACTTATTCTCACTGAAATTACGAAATTAATCAAGAGAAATTACTTAGAATAATATAAACTTAATTATTATATTTTAATTAAAGTAAAAAAAATGACTTTATATAGAAAACTAAAATACCCACCGAAACAGCTATATTTTTAACATGAATATAACTACTCGTGATTTGATTCTAATTTAGTTATTCATTTTCTGTCTTATTCTATTGCAAATATTCCTTTTTCTTTATTATGTAATGTCTTGTGTTCATTCCTTCTCATTTGGGTGCATGTTGGTCAATGCTTTGTCTAAATGTCATTTTCATATTTACACAAACTGACACTTTTTTCTAAATAAAATATGTCACTTCTCATTTACACAAACTGACACTTTTGTCTAAATATAATATGTCACATGTACATTTACACAAACTGACATTTTTCATTGTGTTTTTGGCACTTCCAACTTTACAAGTAATTAAAAATATATATTAAATACAAAAACAAGTATGCAATACCAGAACAAGGAAATGTAAACATTTTGTTCACTAATTATGTAAGGATTTCTTTAAAAATGAGATGAGAAAAAGAACTCGTTTCCTATTTGTGTAACATTCTTTCTTACCGATTTTTTAATCTCTTTTGCAAGTAAATAATGGGTTTTATCCAATTTCTTTTATAAGTAAATATAAAAATTTTCTTTGTATTTTTTAAAATGAGATGAGAAAAAGGAACAAATGTCATATTTGTTTACCAATGTATATCCAATCTCATTTTACAATCTATAATCATATTTCTAGACCAAATCTACAATATTTTCTTTACCATATATCTAATTTCTGATTAAATGGTGTTATGAAAATTAGCCATATTTGTGTAACAGTTTCCCCTACCAATATATATCTAATCTCATTTTACAATTTATGATTATATTTCTAAACCAAATCTATAATCTTTTCTTTACATACATCCAATTTCTAATTAAATGGTGTTATGTAAATAATAATATCATTGATAATAATTTTCAAGCTTGCATCGTAAATACTATAATTCCACCATCACCCTAACACATCAACAATTTTGTGAAAAGATAGATAATCTCTCATCCATGCATATATGCTTAATTTGTAAGGAATCACATCTAAGAATTCAAAAATGAAAAAGAATTACTTCAAAACTATGCTCATGGTAGATGTGTTGCAAAGAAAAATGGTTGGTGGCTCTTTATATAGAACAACATGGACACTAATAAACAAGAAGTGGTTCTATCTC
This sequence comes from Pinus tabuliformis, assembly GCA_031772625.1. NCBI lineage: Eukaryota > Viridiplantae > Streptophyta > Pinopsida > Pinales > Pinaceae > Pinus > Pinus tabuliformis. The sequence goes on from CM062807.1 coordinate 542,773,152, forward strand.
TGCTTACTCAAGTTGAGAAAATGCTCATAGCAAGAGTGAACCAAATATTTTAGGTGACCTAGGCATATAATGGTCAATACAAATACAACGATCACACTATCAATTTCTCATATGACGTAAGCACAATTGCCATTTTTTTGCCTCGTGAAATCAAGGACTTAGACATCTTGATTGCGAAAATAGGGTGCAAAAATTGAACACAGAGGCAATGAATGCTTCCTTACTAGAACATGTGTTACAGGAATTGACCCAAAATGGATCACTCTATAATTGTTAATCTATTTTGGCATTTCCAAGTAGAAAAATTGGAGATGTGGATTTGAAAGGCCCATTTTAGGGCTAGGTCCTATTTTGGTGATTTGGGGTCTTGCAATTTTTGGAGCCCATTTGAGGAATTAAGCAATTTTTTTTAGTTCAAAAACTTTGTGTATATAGTGTCCAGCCTCTTGACATTGTTCTACACATTAAGATATTTCCATTGGTGCAAATACTACCTCAATCAAATTTTGTATGAAGAATGTTTCCCTCCCATAAGTTGAGCTATATTTTTAACCACCATGGTGTCAAGGATGTACCCCCTTAGCTATGATCATTTACACATATGGAGCTAGTTATCGGTGTAATTTCAAGAATATTTAAGAGGGTTCAAATCCCTAAACCTAATAGGGAGTTGAGGCATGAAATAAATCCTAACCCTAACCATAGATGGTTATCAAAAAGGGCTTTCATTCATGTTATATTGACTTAGTGTTCCATAGTTGAGAAAAGCAAAGGATTAGGATATTTGTTTGGTCCCTATAATATTAGTGTATTCCCTCATTGTTATTGTTAGTGTAGCCCCCTTATTGTTATTGTTGTGCCCATGTTGTCCCCATATCATTATTATTGTGCCCCAAAGAAGCCCACTATTGTTATTGTTGTGCCCTTACATTATTATTGTTATTTTGGCTCTGATTATATTGTGACCCGTTAGGCTCCTATATATAGAAAGGAGGTTTTGTCATTTGAATCATCCAAGAATTTTTCATTTGTGTAATGTAAAGGAGGTTGCCTCCTTCAAGAGGCTAATTTTGAAGTTGTTGATCTATCTCTTCTTTTATTTTGTGAGTTGGTTGCATAACATTTGGTATCAAAGTTGGGATTCTAGGGTTTCGCTTCTTCAAACAGGTCATCTTGGAATTTTCACTATAACTATTTTTCTGCGAGGCTTTAGATGTTGAAATGTTTACCACATGGAGCTGAAATATTTCTAAACTTCGTGTAAAAAATTCAGATCTTAGTTCGCTATATTTTCAGAGATATGATCGAGGGAAGTTAGGGTTTTTGTAGGTTCCAAAATTCTGTCTCAAATAGGTGACCTAGGAAAAATTGTCATAACTTTCATTTCAGGCATCAGATTTACACAACTGAAAGTGCACGGACTATAGTTTTTCTTGTAGATATTTTAGGGTCGAAGGTCAAAACCGTGACATGTGGAACTTTGTACAAGTTCTCTCTACTAAACTAGTCTATAATCAGGCCATCGTGGGAGATCGAGCATAACTCTTTCCTAAAGACTCAAATCTTGGTCTTCCTTATGGGGTTGGAAATAAGACTTAGAGGAATACCATGATATGAAATTTCAGACCTTGCCAATCCAAAATTACAAAGATACAATAGATTCAATATCAAGCTCCTACAAAACGAAAAAAAAAAATTGTGTGTAGTTTCTAAAATTTGCATAAGTTTTGCTTGAAAAAATAGTTTGAAGTGATTCAAAGGGAATAGTGAAGCATAATTATCATTAATTAATTCCTCAAATAAATAAAATGGAAACACCTAGTTAGCAACCCAAAAGCTCTATTATGACACATGAATAAGAGAAAGAAATGCAACATGATATATCAAAATTACGAGACCAAGAGCAACAACTTTCACTCTCACAAAAAGTAACTGAAGTTAAGATCGATGGTATATAAGAAAAACTGAAAGGAAACATGGAAGATTTGAAGAAAGACATGGAAGGTCTGAAGGAAGTTTTGATAAAGTTTCTACAATAAAGGTTTCCTAAAGGCGAAAAGGTAATAGAGGAAACTCCTGATGAGAAAAAAAGAAATGTTAATCATGATTTCATAGACTCTAACATTGGATTGAAAACCCAACATATTCCAAATATCGATATGAGGAAGTTTGATGGAAAGGATCCCGTAACATGGATACTAAAGGTGGAGCAATAGTTTGATCTCCATAATGTGCAAAACACATAAAAGGTACGCATTGCAACTTTATATTTAGAACCCAATCAGTTTGTATGGTATAGATGGCTTTGCTCTCGTAGAAAAATTGTCACTTGGTAAATTTTTATGGAGGAAATGATAGAAAATTATGAGGATACAAAGAGAAATGCCTTCTTTAGCCAATTAATAAATCTCAAACGAAAGGGTTCAATGGTGGAGCACATTGAGGACTTCCAAAAATTGAATATAAGGGTGAATGATATTCTAGAGGAGCATAGGATTGATGTATTCATAGGGACTTTAAAGGAGAACATTCAACATGAGGTTCGCCTTTGGGAACCTGATTCATTAGAGAAGGCATTCAAGTTGGCAAGAAAATTTGAAAGAAAAATTATGGAAACAAGGAATCCTACAACTCACAACTATAAAGATGGAAGTATTGTTGCTCCTAGCCTTCCACAACCTACAAGGTTGACACCACAACAACTGTAAGAAAAAAGAGCAAAAGTGCTTTGTTACAGATGTGAAAGAAAATACACTAAAGGTCATAAGTGTGTTGAGAAGAAATTATTTTACATAGATTGTGAAGAGGAGGAAGAAAAGGAACAAGAAACATCAAAAGAAGAGGATATACACCGAGAAACAACCCCAGAGAAAGAAGAAATGAATCCAACCATATATTGTAATGCATTGGGAGAAATTACCACTCCACAAACTCTCAAGATAGAAGGACATATCAAGAAGAAAAAGGTAATAGTGTTGATTTATTTGGGTAGTACCCATTATTTTATTCATCGTAAGATAGCCAAGGAATTGAATTGCTTGCTATATCCAGCACCAGAGTGTCAAGTGATGTTTGTAAATGGAGGAACCATAAATTTCTCTAGAAAGCACCATAATATCAATCTATCCATGGGAGAATATGTCTTGAATAGTCCAATTTTTTCCATTCCATTGGGTGGTGTTGATGTTGTACTAAGAGTCCAATGGTTACAATCTTTGGGTACAATAGTTTTTAATTTTCAAGAACTTTTCTTGAATTATTTGGGAAGGAAAGGAAGTTGAATTAAAGATAAATTTCCCATTCCTGTCATTGATGAATTATTGGATGAATTACATGAAGCAATTTACTTCACCAAGTTGGATCTCCGTTCAGGATATCATCAAATAAGAATGAAGACTAAAGACATTCTCAAAACAATATTTAGAACTCATGAGGGTCATTATGAATTTTTGGTCATGCCTTTTGGCCTTACCAATGCACCTTATACATTTTAAAGTTTGATGAATTCCTTTTTCAAACCCTTAGAAAATTTGTGTTAGTATTTTTTTTTAATACTAATCTATAGCAAGTCTTGGAAGGATCATGTCTAACATGTTGGCAAGGTGCCCAAACTATTGGAGCAAACAATTATATGCAAAAACCTCCAAATTTTTCTTTGGAGTACTGGAGGTGGAATATCTCGGTCATGTTATATCTCATGAGGGTGTTAAGGTAGACCCTAACAAAATTAAAGTCATTAAGGAATGGAAAATCCCCACATCCATAAACCATCTACGAGGATTTCTCAGGTTGACAAGGTATTATCGCAAGTTTGTTAAGAATTATGGGAGAATAACAGAACCTCTAACAACACTACTGATGAAAGATGCATTTTCTTGGACTCCAGAAGAAACTAAGGCCTTTGAACATCTTAAAGAGGCAATGTACCAAGCACCAGTCTTAGTTACACTAGACTTCACAATAACTGTTATTGTGGAATGTGATGCCTCGGGAAATGGAATTGGTTTTGTTTTAATGCAAGAAGGAAGACCCATTGCTTTTGAAAGTCGTCCAATCAAAGGAAATTATTTACACAAAGCTATTTATGAGAAGGAAATGTTGGAAATAATACATGCACTTAAGAAATAGAAACCTTACCTAATGGGAAGACATTTCAAGGTAAAAATGGATCATGACAGTATTAAATACTTTTTAGAACAAAGATTTTTTTCGGAAGAGTAGAAAAAATGGGTCACAAAGATGTTGTGTTATGATTTTGAAATCATCTACAAAAAGGGAAGAAAAATGTTGTTGCAGATGCACTCTCAAAAAAGGATGAGTATGTGGAAGCATTTCTTTGTGTCATTTCTATTATCCAACCAGATTGGATAACCAAAGGAATGGATGAATGGAAGAATGATGAAGAAGTGTGGGCACTCATTCAAAAGTTGCAACAAGATCCCAGTACATCTGATACATTTAGCTGGAAAAATGATTCATTTGGTACAAAGATCACTTATACCTTTGTAATAATTCCAAACTCAAACAAAATATGCTTATGGAATTGCACACCTCTCCCTTAGGAAGGCACTCAAGATTTTCAAAAACTTACCACAGGGTTAGGAAGGAATTGTTTTGGGATGACCTTAGATATGATATTAAAAAGTTTGTGGCGGAATGTTTGGTTTTCCAACAAAATAAAGTTGAGACAATTAAGGCCTTGGGTCTGTTACAACCTCTATTCATTCCAAGTCAACATTGGGAGGAGGTTTCAATGGATTTTATCACAAGTTTACCCAGGTCCGAAGAAAAGAGTGTCATCATGGTGGTAGTTGATAGACTTACCACGTATGCACACTTTTTTGCATTATCTCATCCATTTAAAGCTAGTACAGTTGCTACTGCATTTATGGAAACAATTCAAAATCTACATGGAATCCCAAAGATTATTGTAAGTGACAGTGATCCCATTTTCACTAGAAATTTTTGGACATAATTATTTTATTCTTTGGGTACTCAATTATTTCATAGCTCATCTTATCACCCTCAATCTGATGGGAAAACTGAGATAGTGAACAAATGTTTGGAAGTATATCTTCGTTTCTTTGTATTAGATAAACAGACACAATGAGTCAAGTGGTTACCTCTGGTTGAATGGTGGTATAACACTTCCTTCCATATTGCAGCAAAAATGACCCCATTTATGGAACTTTATGGATATCATCCACCATCCATCACATCATCTTTAAGAGAAAATTCTAAGGTTCAAGTAGTGGACGATTGCATTCGAGCATCAACAACATGTTCTCGAACTCTTAAAGGATAACCTCACTTTGGCGCAGAATAGAATGAAACAACAGGCATATCAAAACTGCAGTGAAATAAGTTTTGATGTAGGTGACTGGGTAATTTTACGGCTACAGCGATACAAAAAAATGTCCCTAAAGTAAGCTAAGAAGCGTAATAAATTATCACCAAAGTATTATGGTCCTTACAAGGTGTTGCAAAATATTGGTACTTTGGCATACAAATTGGAGCTTCATGCATCTTCCCGAGTGCACCCAGTTTTCCATGTTTCATGCTTAAAGAAGGTTATAGGTGACAAGATCCCAGTTCAAACAATATTGCTAGAACTTGATGACGAAGGAAAAATCATATTGGAAGCTGAAGAAATCACGGAAACAAGAACTCGATAGCTACAAAATCGATCAATTTCAGAGTATCTCTCATCAAGTGGAAGAACTTACCCGCTAAAGATTCCACATGGGGAGATGGGGATTTTATACATAATCATCCAAAACTACTTAATCATTGAGGGCAACACTTTTTTGAAGGAGACGGGCATGTTAAGTCCCTATAATACTAGTGTATTCCCTTATTGTTATTGTGAGTGTAGCCCCCTTATTGTTATTGTTGTGCCCATGTAGTCCTCATGTTGTTATTATTGTGCCCCATAGAAGTCCACTATTGTTATTTTTGTGCCCTTGCATTATTATTTTTTTGTCGTGTCTTATTATATTGTGACCCCTTAGACTCCTATATGTAGAAAGGAGGTTTTTTCATTTGAATCATCCTAGAATTGTTCATTTGTGTAATGTAAAGAAGGTTGCCCCCTTGAAAAGGCTAATTTTGAAGTCGTTGATCTATCTCTTTTTCTATTTTGTGAGTTGGTTGCATAACAATATAGGAATATAGCCAAAGAAGTGGAAGACCTTATAGTAGCAATATAGCCCATAGTGTCAATGCGCATTTCAAAGTGATTTCACCTTTCTTTATATTTACATTTCATATCTGAAAAGAAAAGAGTGTGGCATTGATCTAGGTGGATATTGGTGGCCGCATGCCTATTCCTCTTGGGCCCCCACTGTTGTTTCTTTTTAGTTTCCTTAATTGTAGCACAACTTACTATTTTTGGTAGTTTTTTAGGTCCTAAACTTCCAGAGCCGTGTTGAGGGACTAAAAGACATTTTTGGGGGAAACTTAGAGACCGCAAAAGTCCAAGTAGGTTTTCTAATTTTTTTTCGGCCTCTTCTTTGAGATATTTGAAAATAGGTATTATGATAGCCAAACAGAGATCGAATGCCAAAGTTACAACCCCAGGAAGTTGATGTACCGATTTACCCAAACGGGGCCCATAGTTTTGGTGCTTCATCAACTAAGGTTAGGTATTTGGATCTTTAGAGTTTTCCATTATTTCTCAATAATAAATAGGCCTTTGAGCCTTATTGTAACACAGTTCAGAGGCATGTACCCACCACATCTCTTCTCATAGATAAGCTACCATCGTCCAAGCTAGTTTATTTCCATTTTTGTATGTAAGCATATTTCAATTCTTTGATATTAATGAAATGAAGTTTTATTTCTACTGCATCTTTGTGATTATGTGTATATATGTATTTTGTTGTGTTCCTGCATAAGTCTGGATCAGTTGTATCAGAGTTGTCTACTCTTTCTATATTTTTCTTTGCATGTCCCTAATGAGGTTAGGGTATAAGGAGTTAGGGCTCAAACTGGTTGAACCTTTTCAAGACCAGCCTTGCAAACCTCGACGAACTCCAATGGCAGAAGAAAAGAAAGACGAGGGGGAAAGAGATCCTTTCAAAATATTTCTCGAGGAATCCCTTGAGTGACAAAGGAATGTGATGATGGATAATTTTGCCCATATCCTTTGGCGGCTACCCACATGTGACACATCTTCATCCAGCAGCCACTTTGGAGGTGCCACTCCTTTTAAGGTGAAAGTTAACTTTAACATTCCCATATTTGAAGGTCAGACAGATGTAGACGTCATAGATAGATGGTTAAATCTATTGGAAGGATATTTATCTATTCATGACTTTTCCAATCAGGAAAAGATTACCTTTTCACTCCTCAAAGCTACCCCAAATTTCAAGGACTGGTGGGAAACCTATTATGGACAAAAGAACAAGAGGGAATCATTGTTTTCAGTGCACCCACTTGGAATTATTTTCTAGACGCCATCAAAGAACAATATTACCCTGTCGGTAGCTATGAAGATAAATACATAAAGTGGACCATGCTGTGGCAGGGAAGGGACCAAGATGTGTCGGAGTTCATAAATGTTTTCCATACCCTTCGCACAAAGAAAGGTATCAAGGATTTTGAGAAGAATTTGGTACTCAAGTACTGTGGTTGACTACACAAGTACATCTAGGACGAGATGAAGTTCCTGGAAATCTCCTTGTTTAGCATCGCCTATCGATACGCTATCAAGATCAAGAAGAAATTTGAACAAAATAAGCGAGACGTTGGATCTGTGAATCAGAAGTAAGGGAAAGACGACCCTAAACTGCGAAACAAAAAACAAAACAAAGGCAGAGTGACCTAGGACAACCTACAGAAGCCACAAGAAAAGAACAACACCATGAAGACAAAGAAGGACACATGGAAATGGTGTGAGTTCCATAAGAGCCCCACTCACAACACAAGTGAGAGTTGAGCCAAGCAGGCACTGGTGGTCGAGCTGAAGGCTTCCAAATCAGATGTATGATCCAACTCTGAGTCAGAAACTAACAAGTGAAATGAAAGAGGAAGCATATTATCGATGCAGAACATAGTGCCATCATTGCCACCACCAAGATTGAGAGGAGGGGGAGAAACTCTTCCACTCACAACTGTGGATGAAGGGTTCTCCGTTGCAGTTCATTATCGACACCGAGAGCCAAAAGAACCTCATTTCCTCAGAGGTTGTGAATCAGTTGGGCCTACCAACCACACCACACCCATATTCGTACATCATCGGGTGGCTTCACCAAGGGTGATATCTCCGCATCAGCCAACAATGTTGTCTTCCCTACAACATGAAGCCCTTCACAGATGAGGTATTGTGTGATGTTGTTCCTCTTGAAGTTTGTGATGTATTATTAGGCGAACCATACTTGTGGAAGTGGCATGTTGTGTACGAGTCTAGGCCTCACACTGATATTATTACTTTGGGCAATAATTTGTACAGGATACCGAAGGTAGCACTGCCTATCACCATTTCTTTGATCACTGCGAAGCAATATAGTAAGATCATTTCTCATACTAGGAAAGTTGTTATCCTTGTGATTCTTCCTCATGGAAAGAAGAAGATTGTGGCCATGACCTCTAAACAGGGCTCCTCTGCATGACAACGACAGATGGACAAGGTTGTGGAGGAGTACAAGGACATATTCATCTCACCCAGAGGAGTACATCAATACTATCAGGTCAAGCACTCCATCGATTTGACCCTGGGGACACCACTACCCAATCAACCATTCTATCGATGCTCTATTTTAGAGAATGATGAAATCAAGAGGCAGATTTAGGAACTACTACAGAAAGGGAATATTAGGCCAAGTTCATCGCCCTGTGGGAGCCCAATCATGTTGGTACAGAAGAAGAACTGGACCTCAAGACTTTTTATTGCCTGTTAAGCATTGAACAAGATCATTATATGGAATAGGTATCCAATCCAATGAATTGATGACCTTCTGGACTAGCTCAAGGGGGCCAAATATTTCAGCAAGATTGACTTGAATTTTGGTTATCACCAGGTATCGATTGAACCCTCTGATGTGTGGAAGACTACCTTCAAATCCAAGGAGGGCCTTTTTGAATGGCTAGTCATGCCTTTCAGGTTCACGATTTCCCCCGCAAACTTCATGTGGCTGATGGATGACATCTTTTGACTATTCACTAACTCATTCATGGTAGTATATCTGGATGACATTTTGATCTTCAGCCAGAGTTGGGAAGAGCACCTCCACCATATTTGACAGGTCCTCCAAACCCTGCGACAACACAAGTTGTGTGCCAATTTGGAGAAATGCACTTTTGGTATGACCCAGGTTCAATATCTAGGGTACATTATTGATGATTAGGGTGTGCATGTGGACCCAGCCAAGATACAAGTCATTTGGGATTGGCTAGCCCCAACCACTCTAATAGAGCTTCACAAATTTCTGGTTCTTGCCAACTTCTACCACAGGTTCATGTTAGGGTTCTCTCATATCACTTGGCATTTGAGTGAAGTCACCAAGGGAAGAGAGAAAGCAAAGTTATTTTGGTCTAAATCCCAATAGATGGCATTTGTTGAGTTGAAGCTTCACCATTGCTATGCACCAGTACTCACATTACCAAACCTACAACAACCATTTGAGATCGAGATAGATACCTCTGACTCTGCTATTGGTGTAGTTCTTACTCAGCAAAGGCATCACGTGGCATATCATAGTGAGGCACTTTCTGACACATTCTGAAATTATCCCATCTATGAAAAAGAGATGTATTCCATTTTTCAGGCTTGTCAACAATGGAAGCATTACATTATGGGAAAGGAAATGGACATCCACACAAACCACCAACCCCTACATTTCATACAAGCACAGGGGAAGTTGTAGAAAGATCGCCATCAGAAATGGTCCACATACTTGCAACAGTTCCATTTGACCATTAAGTACAAGAAGGGAAGTACCAACAATGTTACAGACTGCCTCAGTCGAATGTCAGTCACGGTGCTAACCATTGTGCTCAACTCTTGTGGGCACGAGACTACGGGGTGGCCACATCTTTACAAGAGCAATCTAGAATTCAGCAACACATACAAAACGCTCATGCAAGGCAAGAAAGTTCCAAATTTTCACCTCTAAGATGCATTGTTATTCCACTTGGGACACCTTTCTGTTCCTTCAAGTGAGCATGCCAAAATTCTTTGGGAGGCGCTCTACAGTCGAGTCACTGGACATTTTTGGGTAGAGAAATCAATGGCAGTGTTGCAGAAGTATTTTTATTAGCAGAACCTTTAACAGGATGTTGGGAAGTACATCAGATCATGCAATTTCTGCACCATTTCCAAGCCAACCATCGAGAAGAAAGGCTTATACAGTCATCTTTCTACTCATAGTCAACCTTGGGAATTCATCACCATGGATTACATGTCGGGCCTTCCTTCTACTAAGCATGGCAACGATTGCATTTTCATGGTCATTGATAAATTCTCTAAGATGGCCATTCTAGTGGCTTGAAAGAAGAGTATCACAATAGAGGCCACTACTAAGCTCTTCGTTGAACGAGTGTGGGTACACTTTGGGATCCCACAATCCATTATCTCAGATCAGGATAGTAGGTTCGTAAGTACATTTTGGTAAAGTCTCTCATCGATGTCGGATACCAAGCTCACTAAGTCCACGACTCTCCACCCCCAAACTGATCGCCAAACAGAGGTCATCAATAGGATGATCGTGTTGAAAATAGCAACAAGAAATGCTAAAAATAGAAATTCTAAAAATAACATTGCTATAAATAGAATTTTAGGATATACTCCAACTCTGTTAGAAATAGCAAAAAATAGAAATGCTAAAAATAGCATTACTATAAATAGCATTTTGGGATATATTCCAATTTTGATTTGTCCCTGAATTAAAATTTGAATTTAGTCTCACCAGCTGTTTTAAAGATAGTTAATTAATTCATCTTGAGTTAATTAGTTGGAGAAAATCAAACATTAAGTTTATGTGAAGACATGCAACAGTTATCCCTTTGATTGAGGAATTTATCCCTTAATTAAGGAGATAAGGATGAGTTGTATTTGAGTTGTAATTAGTTAGCTCAACTAACTGAGTTAAGTCCAGTTAGATTAGTTCCAAACAGTTTGTGGAACTAATTGTGAGTTCAGTTAGTTAATGCATGCATGCACGCAACTATTGTTCTCTAGATAACTGAATATTCTCTCATAAATAACCAATGCATGTTAGTTCAGACAAAGACCCAGTTGAGATTAAAGACAGGGACATTGTACTATCAGTTGGAGGAATTTTCCTATAAAGGAAACTCATCCATGCAGAAGGAATTATCTCCTTTAGGATTGCGCAGTTAGATCAGAGGTTAGTGAATGTGTGAAGAGGCCAATTCACACAGGTGGCATCACTGGACCCCAAGGAAAACTACGCAAGGAAATAGGAGGCTTGCAGGGCAGAGGAGAAGGTTTGTGAGAAGACTTTGACTGTCTATGAGTAGCAGTTGGATTGCAGAGAGAGCAGGATAGCTTGTGAGTTGACTCTTTTTGTAATCTGAACATATTTCCACTTGTATGATAATATAGAGATTGGGGTTTTAGGCTGAGGCTTTCCCCGGTTTATTCTTCTGTGTTCATGTGTGATTGATTTCTCATTATAAGTTATATGTGTTCTATTTGATCTTGCTCATATTCGATTAAGCTTCTGCAAAGTTTGTTGTAGAAGTAGATCTTGTATTTTGCTTTAGTATATTGCATAATATGTTGATATACAGTGGGAATTTCTACATGGTATCAGAGAAAAGGTGATCAAAGGAGAGAACAATATACAAGAAGGGAGAAATTCGAAGTTTGAGGTTCCTGAATATAGAAATCGAGTTCTTATCACATCTCAATTTCACCAATGGCGTTCAGTGGTTTAAGACTCAAGTATGCCCTTGATTGCAACTTGAATTATATAGCCTGGAAGGATCGCATGGAAGTAGTATTAGAAGATAATGGTCTAAAGGACTTCATTGATCAAGAAGTCCCCAAGCCGGCAATAGCTAATGCTACAAAATTGGCGGAATGGAAGAAATGTGTGGCTAGAGCGAGGAGAATCCTAATGGAGGGAGTTCGAGACCACATTGTCTTGAGCCTCCATGGGAAGGAGACACCGTGTTTGATGTGGAAAACATTGAAAGATCTATATCAAAACAGCAGGGATCAGAGGAAGCTGGTGCTGAAAGACAAGCTTCGGAAAATCAAGTGTGAAAAGGGCGACACGATCTCTACATATCTAAACAAGCTCACCACCTACAGGGATGAGCTTGGAAGTGTAGGGATCACGACAACCGATGATGACATGGCGAGTCTTGCGCTCCTCGGTCTTCCTAAGAGCTGGCATAGCTACCAAGATTTCGTTAATGGAAGAGAGAAACTGCCAGATTGGGAATGACTTTGGTTAGATCTGATGTAGGAGGAGATAAGAAGAAGCACCAGAGATGGTTCTTCATCCAAAGAGGATGAAGAAAATTGTGCCTTAGTGAGTAAGGCGAAGTAAGGGAAGGAGAAGGATTCTCATCCCAAATCGAGTTCTTCCCGTGGTGGGAAGAAGTTTGACAAATCGAAAGTGTGATGCTTTCATTGTCATGAGGTGGGCCATTTTGCTACAAATTGTCCATTGAAGAAATCCAAGATGGGATCTGAAGGTGAGGCATTGGCCTCATAGTTCGATTTGGATTTCACCCTCTTTGTATGCATGGTTTCATCCATGGTGGAATGTGGTTGGTTTCTTGACAGTCGAGCTTCATTCCACATGACCGGCGACAAGAGTTTGTTCAGTACCTTGGAGGAGAAAGATCTCCAGATGCTCATAGCTATGGGCAATGATGAAAAGTATAGTTTCTCAGGTGTAGGCATGGTTGTTTTTCAGAAGGAGAATGGAGCTCGCATTACCTTGACTGATGTCAAGTATGTACCAGAACTGAGGAAAAATTTGGTGTCGATCGCAATGCTGGAATACAAAGGTTATGATGTAGTCTTCAATAAGGGAAAGGTTTTCCTTAGACACGTGACCACAAGATAGATGAAGCAAATCGGTTCACGAGTCAAGAACATGTATGCTCTTAAGGTTCAAAATGCATGCAAAGCCTTGAGGAGCAAGGCAACTGATGGAGACTTGGTGGTTGAGAGGGAGAGTAAATTACCTCTCAACATGCAGCACCAAAAGAAGTCTCAGACAATTGTGGAGGAGCCACAATTGGTGAAGCAGCTTCAGGAGGTTGTGGAGCAGCCACAACTGGAGAAGCTGAGAGGAGACCGAGTGGAAGCATCCATTCATGTAGAGACCTCCACTAGGGGGAAATTTTAAGCCAAGTGGGTAGAGGGATCACATGCATCCATACCTCCAGGTGTGAGGTGGAGCGATGTGAAGAGATAGTCCCAAGAATGCTAAAATAGGGGCAGGATCCTTGAGGTACCCAACCTCTTTGATTAGACCTTGCTACTGGAGCCCCAATGAGGAGTAGCAGGACTAGCTGAGTGGGTAGAGACATATGTGGATGGAGTGACAAAGAGAGCTACAATGCAGAATTCCTAAGACTGCACAAGGCTGCAGTAGTGCGAGAGGCACAAGAGTGTTGCACCAGTGCAGGATGGCAAAGAGAGGTGTGCAATGGTGTGAGATGCAGGGAGTTGTTACAGCAGCACAGAGGTTAGAGAGGGAGCACTTGTCAGCGATAGAGGGAGCTTCAACATCAGAGGGTGTTTCTAGCCCAATAGGGAGGTCAGTTTGGAGATCAGTTACTTAGTTATCAGTAACTGAGTTGCAGTGTAGCAGTGGGCAGCACGATGCAACATGATGAGAGGAGGTGCAGTGTGGATGCATGCTGGGAGATAGGACCAGCAGCAGCACAGATGTAGCAGTAGGAATCAGTGTGATTGATGCAGTCAGAGATCAAAGTAACAGAGGCTAGAGCAGTCAAATATTGAAGAACATAGTGTTGCAGAGTTTTTCAGTCGACAGAGGTAATAGCAGTCAAAGACTTTGATGACAGAGGCATCATTCTGATTCAGGTTGGATATTTTTTGTGTTTCTAGAGTTGTTGGAGAAACAACACTTGAGAGAAGTGTTGCATGCAGAACATTCCAAAGGTTTAGGATCGGGTTCAAGTTGAATGCCTTTCTTGTTGAGAGGGAGTGTTGAAAATAGCAACAAGAAATGATAAAAATAGCTTTGCTTTAAATAGCATTTCAGGATATACTCCAACTCTGTTGGAAATAACAAAAAAATAGAAATGCTAAAAATAGCATTGCTATAAATATCATTTCGGGATATATTCCAATTTTGATTTGTCCTTGAATTAAAATTCGAATTTAGTCTCACCAGCTATTTGAAAAATAATTAATTAATTCATCTTGAGTTAATTAGTTGGAGAAAATGAAACATGAAGTCTATGTGAAGACATGCAATAGTTATCCCTTTGATTGAGGAAGTTATCCCTTAATTAAGGAGATAAGGATGAGTTGTATTTGAGTTGTAATTAGTTAGCTCAGCTAACTAAGTTAAGTCCAGTTAGATTAGTTCCAAACAGTTTGTGGAACTAATTGTGAGTTCAGTTAGTTAATGCATGCATGCATGGAACTAATATTCTCCAGATAACTGAATATTCTCTCATAAATAACCAATGCATGTTAGTTCAGATAGAGACCCAGTTGAGATTAAACACAGGGACATTGTACTATCAGTTGGAGGAATTTTCCTATAAAGGAAACTCATCCATGTAGAAGGAATTATCTTCTTCAGGATTGCGTAGTTAGATCAAAGGTTAGTGAGTGTGTGAAGAGGCCAATTCACACAGGTGGCATCACTGGACCCCAAGGAAAACTACGCAAGGAAATAGGAGGCTTGGAGGGCAGAGGAGAAGGTTTGTGAGAAGCCTTTGACTGTCTATGAGTAGCAGTTGGATTGTAGAGAGAGCAGGATAGCTTGTGAGCTTATTCTTTTGTGATTTGAACATATTTCCACTTGTATGATAATACAGAGATTGGGGTTTTAGGTTGAGGTTTTCCCCGGGTTATTCTTCTATGTTCATGTGTGATTGATTTCTCATTCTTAGTTATATGTGTTCTATTTGATCTTGCTCATATTCGATTAAGCTTCTGCAAAGTTTGTTGTAGAAGTAGATCTTGTATTTTACTTTAGTATATTGCATAATCTGTTGATCTACAGTGGGAATTTCTACAGATCGTACACATTTTGTGTATGTACAACTCAAAGAATCCATGCACCTGGCATGATAACCTCCCATATGTCCAACATAGCTACAACAGAGCTCTCCATAGCTAAACTAGCCACAACCCCTTTTAGGTGGAGTTGGGATTCCAACCATTATGTCTCATTGATGTGGTCATACCATTTGCAGCTACTTAGGTAGATTTGGATCATGCCCACTCTGAAGCTGAAAGCGCTAACAAATTCATTGAGTGCATTCAACACATCTGCCAGCAGGTCCATGACATATTGGACAGAGCCAATGCTAAGTACAAGCAACATCATGATCAGCATTGGGTACCACACAAGTTCCAGGTGGGCGAAAAAGTTCGTTACATTTGCAGAAGGAACACCTCGTTGCGCCCCACCACAAGCTTCACCCACTCCCATATGGGGCTTACACCATCACTAAGGTTGTAGGGGAAAATGCTTTCAAGCTCATTATTCCACCATTACTTGGTATGCACCGAGTGTTCAATGTGGACCACCTTCGACCATACTTTCCACCATTACTAGACACATCAGAGATTTCATAACAACTCACACCAATAGAGTTAAACCCAAACTGCGTGGAATAGGCCACATCTGATTGAATCATGGACCTGTAGATCAAGAACGCTCACCAGTAGAAGATCTAATTGTATTGGGTTGAAAAAGATAGCCAACTCCTGCACCAAGGCAAGTGGCTCATTGGGGACCAAGTTCAGCAGAAGTTTCCCCATCTCATGGCAACACTCAATGCAATGGGGAACATTGCTTCCTAAGGGGGGAGGACTTATCCAGGTGGATATTGGTGGTCACCCGCCTATTCCTATTGGACCCTCACTGTTGTTTCTTTTTAGTTTCCTTAATTGTAGCACAACTTAATATTTTTGGCAATTATGCATGCCCTAAACTTCTGGAGTCATTTTGAGGACCTAAAAGATGTTTTTAGGGGAAAAGGAGAGGCCAGAAAAGTCTCAAACTAACATACCAATTATTTTTGGACATCTCTTTGAGATATTTGAAACGAGGTATTATGATAGTCAAATGAAGGTGGTATGTCAAAGTTACGACCCTAGGAAGTTGATGTACCAATTTACCCAAACAGGGCCCACAATTTTGGCGCTTCATCTCCTAGGGTTAGGCTTTTGGATGTTTATGGTTTTCTATTGTTTCTCAATAATCAATAGGCTTTTGAGCCTCATTCTAGCACAGTTCAGAGGCCTGTAGCCACGACATCTCTTCTCAGAGCTAAGCTACCATCGCTTGAGCTATTTTATTTCCATCTTTGTATGTAAACATATTTTAGTTATTTGATATTAATGAAATGAAATTTTATTTCTGCTACATCTCTGTGTTTATGTGTATATTTGTATTTTTTTGTGTTCTTGCATAAGTCTGTATCAGGCATAGTCCTCACCTTCTAGCTAGGTTTTTCCTTACTAGGTTTCCTATCATACATATGGTTATCATTGTATGGTTATTGTGCTATTTGTTTTAGCTTCTTTTGTTTCTGTCTCATATTATTTCATTATTTTTAGATTAAATATACCAATAGTAGTCTTAATATTAAGCAAAACATTGTAACAAAGAGTTTGCAAAAACTAGAAATATTTGTTGTGATGAACTGTTCTAGTGAATATATGTGAAAGTTTACAAATTGATAGCGTTACAAAACAAGTTAACACATTATTCTTACAAAAATTAGATGAACAACTTAACCTAGCCAAAATCACCACTTTCTTTATGAAACCTACAAACATCTCTCCTAGGATTTGCCATGTCAACACTAATAACCAAGAACCAGAATAAATACATGTAGAATTAGATGGAAACTATAATTCCTCTATTAACCGATAAAACCAACCATCATCATGTTTTGTATCCACCCTATCAAATGTGTGAAGAACAAAAAAAAAATGAGCTAATTACGATACACATAACATACCCTACATTCCATTGAATCTTTCCTGTTGTATTTGTTACTTGTTAAAAAATACAACGCATGAAGAAGTTTTCCATGGTTTTCTTTGCCCTCTTCCTAAATAACCATGAATTGAAGAAATTGAAATGCAATATTATACATTACACCATGATAATAGATATGGTAGATACCCATTTTCCACTATTTCATGTGCATCATTATGATGTTCCATTGAAGCCAACCATTATTTGTCATCTTTGTGAAGGAAAAGGTTGAGGACAAATTACCAAAATCTTTGTAAACTTGCACCATCACCATTAATATTTTCTAGATGATAAGCCTACAAAGCAAGTCATGCACTTCAACTTTTCTCTTCATGGAACAAGATCCTTT
The DNA here is from genome assembly GCA_031772625.1 of Pinus tabuliformis. Lineage (NCBI taxonomy): Eukaryota > Viridiplantae > Streptophyta > Pinopsida > Pinales > Pinaceae > Pinus > Pinus tabuliformis. The sequence continues at coordinate 542,790,684 of CM062807.1, forward strand.
TGGAACAAATCTACGAAATAATTGACATATATGATCACATAACCAGGACACCCAATATTGTTCATTATACTTAGTGTAGTAGAAACAAAATGGCATGATTTGCATAATTTATAGGGGACTTGTATTGTCTTGTTAAAAATAATACATTAACTTAACACAAATTATCGACTAGGGAAGGTGTTTTTATTTCAATATTATCATGCATAGTGTTAAGGGACAAATTCCCCTAGGGTCTTGGGTTGATACCCTAGCAGATCAGAGGTTGTATATACAGAGAAACACACATTCCATACAACCATAATGTTAATATAAGCAAAATATATGATAAGGGGCGTACCTGGGGGTCCTTCGTTTGAGAAGATTGCTCCAGGGTCCAAACCCTCTTGGAGTTCCTTTTGCTCCTTCAACTTGCAAAACAATCAATTCAAGAAAATACAACAGTACATGGACTAAACATCATAAAGAAATCATCTTCATAGTATATTGAAAGGTATTTAGTTATGAAATTAAACAACCATTCATATATGCATCATAACATGGATATCATAAACATGAAGAAGATTTATGTCAGGAACAAAGACAAGTGTTTCTTTTATTATAGACAAATAAAGTACAGAAAGCAATGATTTCACCCGATTCATCCTTTCGTAGGCTCCAAGTGGAACCGTCCTCCAGATTCATCCAGTATCAAGCCTTTAACAAACTCCTTTCATGACTTACTTCATGATATCTCAAGTAGTAGATAGACATCATCACAGAAGGAAACAAGGGTTTCCTGTAAATGGGGGAAGTGTAGGAGGCACTAGGATCTTCAGAACTGGTCAGGGAAATATCAGCATAATAACCTTTCTCTCTCTTCTCTCCTCCTTTAGGCCTTCCCATTCAAGCCTTTTTATACTTCTCCCAAAGTAGTTTTTTAGTTGGGAATTCGTTGGAAACAGTTGGGCCACGGGCACTAATAGGTAATCAGCAGGTAAAACCTGTGATCTCCGCCCGAAATTAAGGAGATTTAATTTTTTTAAGTGTTTCAAGACATATACGCAGGTTGGGTATACACAGACCCGCATACACATGCATTTAGCTCAGGGCAATGTCACGTATAGGGAATAAAACACTGTTTTTAAAATTTTGGACCAGGTCTGGAAGGAGGGGCTGCCCTTGGCCATGAGTGCAGCATCACAAACCTCAAGAGTGAGATTTGGAGCTATAACACCTAGTATGTGTAAGTAACAATCATTAACCAACATTAACTACTTCCTAATATACTATTTTGTATTATGATTTCCTCAATAAGAACAAACCCTCAATCAAATCCTAGTTCTTACTGTAAATAGTTCCACACTTGCAAGAATTAATATAACACTTCAATCCATTTTAGAATTAAAACCTCATTGTTTGAAACTTCAATTGCATAAAAAGGAAAGCACTATGCACTCTATTATGGAAATGTCAACCACTCTTTGCATGAAGGAAACATCATACAATCAATATTTGCACAAATCAAATTACATTCAATTACTCTTTGCAAAAAAAAAATAACATTCAATGACTCTTTGCATAAAATAAATAATATTTAGTCATTGAACACAACCAGATCCTCACTTGCATAAATGAAATATTTCAATACCTCAATCAATCATAAATCATCCACCAATCCTAGATAATATAGCCAATTGGAAGGATGATACATCAATAGTATCAGGTTGGAGAGAATAAAGGACAACATTACTAAATTGTATAAGATACATGTAACATTGCTACATAACAATAATCTATAATAGTAATTAGTAACATGAATCAAGTAACATCAAACAATAATCATCAATTTGTGACAACAGCTTAGTCAACACTCTATAACAAAAAATACCACAACAACCTATAATAGTAGGAAGTAACAAAAATAACAATACAATTTGATAAATACCTATGATGGCTACAGTTAAGTAGCAGGGACTTGTACTAAAGAACTCCTTCAAAAATCATGAATAACAATAGTATTATAATCACATAGAGAATCAATAACATCAATCGATTTCAATCCCAAAAATATAACTCACAACCAACAAGCTAATGAAACAAATAGTTATGCTACTTTGTATAGTCACAACAATGCTTGATAAAGAAGATGGTCGTTCCTCCTTAGTAGGGAGATACAGGAAAACTCACAACCTATAGATTACACACTAATTCATAAAATGAGCCACAAACTTGTTGAACCTTGCATGAATGCTGAAAAAGTATAGATGCATATTCTAAGAGAAAATAGTGACATCCCCCTTCTCAGGGCAAGGAGATCCCTTTTTATAGGTTTACCCTAACATCAAATCTTGGAAATAAATCAAAATAGGAACATCCATTAGAATCTTTTTGATTCTCAAGCTATTCAAATAGAGTTAATTGAGAGTTATTTAATGACCAATTACAACAAATTAATTACAAATAAAGTTATTTCCATAATGGTCGCTTGATCATCAAATGACTAAAAAGTTGGGGGATTGTAACCACCATGGCCAAATTGGCCACATCATTAGGAGAATGGGATCCTTGGTTCCATAATAATCCATATTGACTCGGTTAGGTAATAGTGTACATAACAGCTACCCAAAATAGCATCAAGGCTTTGGCAGTAATGACAAGGTCGAATAATAGCGTCTAGATATGTTGGAGTAACAACAAACTGGAATCTTGGAGTAATATCATCATGACAACCTAGACTAACTTTATCCTGAAGGCGGTGGAGCAAAATGTTGGGCATGGAATCCCCCCAAGGCATGTTTTGGGGCTTAAAGCCCAAGTTTTGACTAAGTCCATTGTAAAGAGTCCACGATTTGTGGGCGCAGAGCGCGAAGTCGTAATAGATTCATAGGGCTGTCGGCCCTTGTTTCTGTAATGTAATGTTGGTTTGAAAGATCTACCCATGGTTCGTGGACCATGGGATTGTATAAATAGAGCGAGGCTCTAAGTGTATAAAATAGCTAAGCTAAGAATGGATCTAAGGAATTGATGAAGCATTGAGTTGAAGTGTAAGTCATGTCTTTGGGTTATAGAGCAGGAGAAGGCTCTGTAGCTGAGTGTGCAGAGGCCTAGTAGTCTGCAGCTGAGTGTGCGGACCCTTGCAGTTGAGTGCGCATGGCAGGTCAAGTCTGTGACTATTGGAGGAAGTAATAAAAGAGAATTTTGACCATATTCTGTGTATATTTCCCTGTTTTATGTATTATTGGGTATGAATTGCAAGTTTACTAATTATTTACTATGCGCACTCATATGAATATGCTAAATAAGTAAATATAACATAAGGAATCCATTTACGCGGAGATAACTACCTGGGATAAGAAGATAAGTAAAGATCTCTGGTGTGACTTAGGGAAATAGTGCAGATCGCTGCTACAATAGCGAGAAAGCTCCATAGCCCCTCGTTAGGGCTGCACGAAGGTGAACATATCAGGGTGCAAAGGCTAGGGAAGTGCGCGAAGTAACCTGCGTGAAGGGACTCATAGTTGGACCAAATCAACCCCTCAGGCATCTCAAGGTTGCAGAAACCCGGTTCTAACACCCCCCCATACTACTTCGGGTGAGACCTCAGTCTGTGCTCTACGAAATGTTGCCGAAAGGGCCAGTAGTATAGGGATTTGTTTGGCTAGTTAACTCCGAACCTAGGTCAAGCCCCAACAAGCCAACAAATGGCTCTGTTGCCGGGACTGAGATCTACTTAGATATGTCTGATGTCGTATCATTGGAATCCAACTAAGAAAGAAATTGAAGATTGGTTGGATAGGAAGATTCACAAGTTCACAGCACAGGAGAACAGGAATTCGTGACTTTCAAAAGAAGAGTGGTTAGACTGTTACCTGTACACAGAGATCCACAAAATTTTCTTCGCATCTTTCCCTACTGAGTTATACGAGTGGATTGCGAAGCTAGCAGATAGCCAAGGAAGGTGCAAGATCGACAGACCTATTGTGTGGACCCCAGAGTTCTTGTGCAGATTGGAAGCATCAGTGGATAAGATCGCACGCATTGTTGATCACTGGCGTGATCGAATTATAGGAGGATTCATCACTAAGTTAGCGGTAGATACTTTAGTCAGCTATAGCGAGGCAGGGTGACACTTCCTCAAAGGACCATGAGGTAAGTACATTAAGTCTATGAACACTTGGATTGAAATGTTATTGTGTAAAAAGTGGATTATGCGAATACATTGATGTTCGGGGCTATGCGAAGTGGGAGAATTTACAGAAACGAAGGTAGTGCAAAACTAGAAACTAGCCCCTTGATTTCACCTTCATGAGGGAATGAGGAAGAGCTCGCGAAGGTCTCACCAAGAAGTGTGATCAATTTGATAAGGCAGAGGATTCCGCGCATACCACCCCCACCCACACCACCATCTTCGCCCATTCCACCTCCGCCACTACGACGAGTCAATATGGCAAGCGCAATAAAGTTGTCGGTATTCAAGGGAGTAGGAAATGAAGATCCGAACCAGTTTTGGTTCGTGATAAAATTTGTATGGGAAGCACAGGGAGTTACAGATGACAATATAAAAAAAGCGACATTGGTTAGCACTCTACAGGATCGCGCGCTGACCTGGTATATCAAGCATTCTAATGACAATCTAAATGCGAGGATCGCAGACATCCAAACCACGCTGAACAGAGAATTTAGCAGGCCGAAGTCAGAGACACAGGCGATCATTAGGTTCAAGGAGATCACGATGCTACCAGGCGAGACCCCTTAGGAGTTGGATCAGAGTCTAAAGTGCACAATTTGCGAAGCTAATATGACTTTGACGGATGGACAACACTATGAATGGTTTGTAGCATCGCTAACACCACATTTAATGAATGCACTGTCACAACAGAGGCTAACAACTCAAGCTGAGGCCTTGGAGATCGCGATGAGACTAAATGAGACCCCGATACAGGATCCAAACCTAGGAGTTTAACAGATTCATGTGAAATTGAAAAAATTGTGCCTTGAGATGCAGAGTCTGAAACAAGACAGGACAGCTCGCCCAGAGGTGTGCGACAAGGTATGGTGTGTTAAATGTAAGGGTCAGGGTCATGAAAAGGACCATTGTCCAATGTTCATGAATTACCTTGCGGGAGAAGGACCAATGCCATTAAGACCAGAGGCCCAAGAAGGACCTAGCACGGTGCCTACATTGTGGTGCACGATTTTTCAAATAGGAGGAAAACATGCTATGGATAACTGCCATTTGTTGCAGAAGTACACATAGAATTCGCAACAATTGTTCTGTAATTTATGTAGATCAGTGGGAAATGATGAACACACCTGTAGAAGCTATGAACTAATGATGGATAGGACTCCCACCTACAATGTTCAGGCCGAAATGCAGCCCCTTGAAAAGAACGCAGGGATGGCACCAACTGGATTTCAGGGGCGTGGATGAGGCCGAGGTGGAGGAGAGCATGGAAGAGGTCGCGGACAGCTGATATGTTACAATTGCGAAGGGCGAGGACATTATGCCCATGATTGTACGAATCTGACGCGGCCATCATGCTTGTATTGTGCATTGTTTGATCATGGGACAGAGGATTGTCCCACATTGATAGTGCAACTACGCAACAAAGGAGCGTTCCAACCTCCCCTGACTCAGAACCTGCAAATGATTAGGTCTAAATTGTGCGAGGAAGACCCCAACATAAACATTGTGATCTGAAGTGGAATTATAATAGGGGATGATAAAGGCAAGTAGCCCGAAGATAGTACTTGGGTTCGCAAGGCTCTGACAAAAGAACCAGAGTTTGATTTGGAGCACGCTAAGGAAACCTTCATGGAAGCTAGGAAGAGCTTCGCTAATACCTCCACTTCAGGAAGAAAAGGTAGACCGGAGCCGGAAATGGACCCATAAATGCTCACGATGTTCTTGGAAACATGCATGAATCTGTTGCACGACAGGAAGGCTGTAGGGGGACTGCAGGAACTCATAAATAGATGCGCTGGGATCGTGCCAGGAGAACCGTGCATAGTCTAGAAGATTGGAAGGAATGCGACGAGGATGGGAAGAGAAATGAGATTGACTGTGCAGATTTGGGAATATGAGATGGACCAAGTGATTCTGGACCTAGGATCAGACGCGAACGTTCTGTCGAAGCAGACATAGGAGTGCATGGGAAGGCTTATGCTGCAATGGTCTCCTATCCAACTGCACATGGTGAATCAACAAAAGATCCTACCTATAAGAAGATTGCAAGGAATCACCGTGGATATTGAAGGAGCAAGTGCACTAGTGGATTTTGAAGTAATAGAGATTGTTGATGATAGGAATCCCTACCTTGCACTATTAGGAATAGTTTGGGCCACTAACATGAACGAGGTGATAAATCTGAATAAGCGCAAGATGATTTTTGAGAAAAAGTCTCTGCGCGTAGTTGTACCTTTGGACCCTATAGAGGGATCACGCTATACGGAGTCAGTGCGCAACTATGAAAGTGATGACGACTTAGACTGCATCTACAAGATAACCGCGCAAGAGCAGGATTGGGTAAATCCCACTACTGATGGATGAATCTCATGGGAACATGAAATCTCTTGTACATCGGATTTAGATGAAGAGATAGAGTGATGGCAGAACCAGTTACACAAGGTAACCAAGCTCAACTGCAACATGATGATAAGATCGCTACGCTATGTATCAACGGAGGTAAGGGATATGCCTACGTATGAGGGGCTAAGCGAGGTAGATGACTTCCTGAACAGATTCGAAAGGGAGGTGCCAGAACAACAACGTTTCGAGGCTTTGAAATGGGTACCGCATGCTACACTTGCATGGTGGTGGGGTGCACACACTAAGGAAGCTATGATAACTAGCGTGAATGCAGGAGAATGATGTGCATGTGTTTCAAGAAGCCTCAGATGTGATTAACAGACAAGAAGGCCAGATGGAATGATCTGCGCGCGCATCTGTCCAGGTGGGTACAAGCCTATGTTAAAAAACTTGCGTGGATGCATATGGACTTCTCGTTCTGGAACATGGTCAATATGCATGGGTGGGCAAGGCAATTGCACGATAGATCCCTCCAGTTGGGACAGGATTGTGGAAATAAAAACTATGTAGAAGGATATCCATGTAGAAGCCTTTAGTGGAGTGTGCGAAGCACTAAAAAAGATATATAATGCGCAGCAGAGGGATTGGCACCTACACGTACCGGCAGTTCTATGGGCTTATAGGACAACGTGCAAGAAACTGATGGGACAGATACCTTCGAGGCTAGAGTATGGAGTGGATGTTGTTGTCCCAATGGAGTATGATATGCCTAGTCCGCGCATAGCTGTGCCGGTAGAGATGACGGCTCATGAAGATTTGGAAGAAGGGATAGCGCAGTTGAACAAATAAGAATGCTTGGGACCTGAAGAAGAAATCCAACAGGGTGGTCTTAGGCTCCAAGAAATCATGAAGGAAAAGGTGCGATTAAGGGAGAAAAGCGCTTTGGTGGAAGTAGAATTCAAGAAGCTTGAGGAAGAAATAAAGAAGGATTTTCTCGATAAGAGAATCAAGGTGATACAACAGGGTGCGCATGAGTACATTAACAAATTTGGGGACTAACATCGAGAGTTGATCAGATTGATGCCTTGGATTGGACCGTATATTACCAAAGGGATCACCTGTGGTGGCGCGCTACAGATGGCAAAGTGTGCGATGCAGACAATAACAATAAAAGGCATATTTTCTCCAGGAAAAGTGATGGATGACCAGTTGACACCCTATACAGGTGGCGCAACTGCCTGACTAGCCGTGGGAAGTATAGTCTTAGCGCTCCGGGGAGTTGAAAGGAGGCGCGGGACTATAAACTACTCTACTTAGGAGCTGCGTAATGTTGGAGCTGCATGTAGGAGAAAAGTGTCACAAGGTCTGCAACCATGCAAGGGGGGTTACGCTGCCACACGGGTTGGCTGGAAAGTGACCGTTGTAGTCACTATTCACGATGTGAAGCTTGACTTGAGATCAAATGGAGTGGGTGGCAGGCATTCAAGACGCGCTTTATGGGCAAGAGTTGGGAAAATTTGCTGCCAAGGGTGCATTAATGGACCAGATTTGGGGGGAACAGTCGAATTCAAATTTAAAATCCGCTATAAATTACAAAGGTCTGCCCAGAAAACAACACTTGGTCATTTGTGAATTGAGCTATTATATGCCCCACGTATTTTGAGCCAGGACCTGGTTGCCCTATGTAGGGCATTATTTCAGCCCTTGATTGAGTGATTGAGAGATTTCTGGATGAGCAAGATGGCAGCGTTTGAAGAAGCTAGGGAAATTGTAGAGATGACCGTCGAAGAGGCCGTGCTGGCCCTGACCGTAGAAGATGCCCATGAAGGCACTGGGATTGTTGCGGAAATCACTAAATCACCGCGCACGCCAAGACCAAAGAAAGACAAACAACCAATGATTCCAGTGTGTGTGTCCCCTTGAAACCCACTGAGCACCAGATTAACGATGGAGGAAAAAAGGAAAGAAGTTAACCTGAAAACTGACGAGGAGGAAGAAGACTTGGAGGACCTCATAATTGAAGAAGACGAGGATGAGCGCATGGAGGAAGAAACCGATCCTGCGCACCCTCCAACAAAGCTACCCATGTATATCCCTTTGCGGAAGGGGAAGGAAAAAGTGCCCAAGGACCTTGACGAGAGCAAGATCTCTCTCCAGACTTTGCTCCTCCCGAATGACATCATCACCTAGGACAGGTACCAAACTTGAAGTTTGAAGATTGGGATCTCATTGACCACGAGAAATTCCCTCACCTAGAGACCGTGCAGCTTATGAAGCCCAAGAAGAACACTGTAGTGGGGGATATAGAATTAGGGCCACGAAAGTGGTTACATGAAGTTGAAAAGGCAGGGTTATTAAACATGCTCTCGGTGCCGCATTTCCACTACGCCTCAATGACGATCTTTGTCATCAAGAAGCTGCTCTGCCTGGTGCATGGTGGGTGTTTGTGGCTGGAGGAGCCCATCCCCATCATGGACCACTTAATCCATCGCATTACCCGGCTCCCGTGTAAAGGAGAGGACCCCGCAGACATCTCATAGGGGAAGAACAATGATTTGGCCATTACGGAGGCCATGAAGAAGCAATAAAAGATGGAAAAGAAGAAGAGGGGCTACACAATCTCCAGTATCAACAACAAAGCAGTCAGGGTGGTGAAACAGATACTGGTGGGTAAGGTCATGTGGAAGTGCCGCGCAGATGAGGTACCCGCGCCAGTGGTGGCACTTGCTGAGTAGTGTGCGAAGGGGGTCCAGTTTAACTGGTTTGAATTCTTGTGCAAAGAGTTCCTGGAAAATTTCTGCGAGGCACAGGAACAAGGAAAAACGTTCCACTATGCATGGCTTTTGTTGTCCATAGTGTTGGTGGCCGAGGAATTGCTAGAGGACAGCCAGTTCCCCACGATTGCAAGGGATCTGCCAGAGGCCGAGAAGTACACTTCACTATAGGCCACTAAGGACGTGAACTGGATCTACGACAATAAGATATTCTGGGTGTTCACGGAGATGAACATCAGAATGGGGATTAACCGCAAGCCATGGTTATCACCTACTGTCTACAACAACCTGCAAAGTTTTGCAGAATTTAAAGTAGACTTCCACCACATATACCTCAGGGCGCGCAAGGACCCTGCAAAGAAGTGGAGCAAACTACCCTTCATAGCCACCGATGATGTGATTTTCGATGTACTGGAGACGTGACCGCCATAATGGCTAATCTGAAAATGGGGCACTTAGGCTTCTTGTCTAACTTACAAGAACCTCTCCCACTTCCAAAGCTTTAAATATTCCCAAGTCTTATTGATTAACCAATGTGGAATTGAGAATATGCTTGAAAAGATAGATGTATGGTTATATTTGTTTTAAAATGCTTATGTATGTTTATGTGCTTTTAAAATTCTGTTATTTGTGCTAATATGTAAATACATATGACAGTAGACAAATGCAACAATAAGCAAACACATAAGACAACAATTTAACATGGAGTTCACCCAAAAATCTTGGGCTACGTCTCGTTGAGCTCTGGTCAACTCGACTAGGCTCTCTAGGATTATGGCAAGTCCTTTTTTTACAAGATCTTGGCTCAGAACACCATCTCTCCCTGGCACAAAAGCTCTCAGATTTCTAGCTCTGGCTCTGGCTTCCCCGAGCTCTCTCCCTCAGCCTCTGCGTGCCTCTGTGATTCACTTAACCTCCAAGCGATCCTCGGCAACCTTCTAGTGATCTTTTGCAGCTCTACTTTCAACTTTCTCTGGCTGCTTCTGCTAGCTTCTTCCTCCTGTGCTCTCACTCGTGCTCTCTGTCTCTTTTGAGGCATTTTCTCGGTTTTTTGGTTTCCCTGGTCGTTGCTCTACAATTCATTGTCCCTCTGCGGCTCTGTCGCTTCACAATACATCATTGCCTGTAAAATCGCTTGCTGTAGCATGGCTTGATGATCATGAGTGGTTATAGAAGGAATTGGGGCCATTTCATAGGCAAAAGCCCAAAAATGGAGAAAATCCCATTACATAGGGAAGGCCCGCAAAATACACTATCAGGCGTGATTTCTGGATGTGAAATCCCATTCAATCGCCCCTAAATCCCTATCGGGTCCACCATTATGTGTTATATCGCATGCATTAATGTGTTAGGCATGATCCCTAATACATGAGAAAACCTTCAAAAACCTGACAAAATCCTTTTTATTAGACTTCATATTATATCGAATCCACCCTATAATCATCTCAGGTCCGCCTTTGGCCGCTATCACAAGCCCCACCGTCAATCTACGGGATCTTCGATCCAATGGTCGATATGCGATCTCGAGTGACTTAAGGGTACGGAGGTTACCCGCCCAAAAAGGTGGTTTTCCTCTCTCCTCCACCAGCCACACGTCGTTCGCTGTATGGGATCGGGTGAAGCCAGCCCAATACCATTTACCGCTTGAGGCCCGCCCGAAATCCCGCTTATGGAACTCAAATTTTATATATCATGCCTTTAATTCCTTTTTGAGTCCTGTTGTATTGCTTTGGGGCCTTTTTCCTTTGTATTTCGGTTTTTATGCCGAAACGCGCTTATACACGGGAAAGTCCCTTTTTCCGGAACTCAAATATTATGATTTCGGGTTTATAAAACCCATCAGGTCCAGTTATCGCATGTGCATGTACTATCGCCCATTTTATCACTACGATACGATGTTGCGATGTGATATATTGTAATCGCTTGTCGCATAGCCTCGAGGTTCCGTCCCTTGTTTTATGCCATCGCCGGTGCCAATCCGCCGATCGGCAATCGCAATGTCGCATCAGCCCGAGTCCTTCCCTCACGTTATATGCACCAGCCTGCCTCTGACCTAATATGTTGGGGATCGAAAATCGGGGTTGGCTTCCCCTCTTCCCTTAAGTCTGCTTTTGGCCCTCCTCCGATGCGATTTCCCTTTATAAGGGTTTCTCTTTGCCCTTTTTAGGGGATTTTTCCTCTTTTTCTAAAGAACAAAGGGAAACTTCTTTTGGTGATAACTTCTGCATCATAAGTCCATTTTTTCCCATTCAAGTTGCAGTGGATTTAGAATGAAAAGATCTTTGCAATGGGGCTATTTCTAGGAACTTCCTTGGACTTTCATTTTCCTCTGTGAGAAACACTCAGACTTAGGAGTTTATCCAAAATCCATTTTGGATCACGCCTTCCCACTAAAAGAACTTTTGGTATCCAAAAGACTGATATAATAATCTGAACGGTAAATGAGAGTAACAACACCCTCTTCTTTCAGACTCCACACACTTTCCTTGCATAATGCCTCTGAACCAAAGCCTTTGACCACTTCCCTTCCTGGATGCGCTGGTCCTCATGGGAAGAACTATCTTCCCCCTTGCCTTCCTGTGGAACTCCTACTGAAATGGTCACAGAAGTTAGTTTGAACTTCTCTGCCTTGATCATTGACCCCAGGTGGCTCAAACAAATGTGAAGTACACCTGCTCCCAAAACTCTCATTTGTACCTGTTTGAAAAGTTGTCAACAACAACTGTTAACAACAACAGAAATACAGACAATAATTGGATGGAATAAACTCATGTTTCAACAAAAGAAACATATTTCACATCTTATGAACACCTCCATGTCTTACATCTGCACACAAATGATGGCCTAGACAACAAGCCCACAAAAGATGCCTTTAAAATAAATGACCCTTCAAGTCAAGCATATAGAAAAAGACCATTAGGACTCCTTTCAAAAGTTGAAACATTTCATCACTATCTCCATCTTGGAGACCAAATCAACTTTTCTCAAGTCAAAATTGCATGCATGTTACAATAAAGAAATTAACGTTTCAAGTTAATTACACATACATGTTCAAATACGAGGAAAACATCGACACCCCTGTGTTCATGCACATCATGCTTGTGCATGCATTTCATCCTTCAACTTTCACTTAAGCACAATGTAATTTCGAAGCTGAAATGAAATATAATGTTGCAGCAACAAAGTGAGTCTCCTACTCAACCTTTTTCCATTCACCTGCTTGGTAGAAACCAATCCAGTTCAAAGGTCTTTCCTTTTTTTGCACATCAGCATCAACCTGTGAATCATCCCAAAACACATCATTCGTGGAACTTCCTTTCCATTTCTTCCATCTTCTCTTTCCACTTTCTTCAGCTTTTATGGAAGCATTGATGGATTCAGAGTCCAACACCTTTCAACAATATGCCCTTGCTTATGGTAGTAAGTGAAACACATGTGCATCCTCTTGACAGCATGATTTGCCTTGTCCAATGGACCTTTGGCTTTCTACTTCTTTTCCTTCAGAAGTTTCCTGTATGTGGCCATTCTCTTCCAACATCTAGAAACATGATGGTTATCCAAACCACAAAAGGAACATGCGATTCTTTTCCCATGCTTATGTGTAAATTTACCATGCTTTGCAAAATCAAAAGGAATATGTTTAGAACCAGATTTATACCTACCTCTTTCACCTTTATTTCCTTCATGAGGAGGTGAAGCAAATGAAGAAGTGGTTCCCTTTGGAACACCATCAATCTCTCCAAGGCTGTTAGAGTTTCCACAACTCCCTGGTTCAAGTGTGTGCTTCTAAACACCTGCATCATGCAAGTGATGTTTCAAGCTATTGTATTCCTCCTGAATACAATCTTCACAGTCTCACATGCAACTCCTTCTTGGAGTTGTTCTAATGGTCTTCATGGCAACTTTGGAACTCTCTCCATAAGATTGTCCATAGCCAAGACCCAAATACTTACGCCTTTCCTCAACTATTATTGGTTCAACAATACCTTGTGCATGCTTCCCCAAACCCTTTCCTTCATAGCCCATCTTGGACATTAGCTTGGAACCTATGCCTCTAGTATGTTTTTCAAGAGAACCAATATAAGCATTCTTAGAGGAATTCAAAGACAAACTGGAATGGTTTACCTCTTCTTCAAGCTGATACTTGACCAAGGCTTCTTTAGCAACAAAGAGTTGTGACTCCAACTCATGCGTCCTTTTCAGGTTCATATTTTCAATATGAAGTTGCCTCTCCATTTCCTGCAGTCTATCAGAAAGAAACTGCTTCTCTTCCTTCATGGAATTCAACTGCTCTCTAAGTATGCTGCTCCTTCTTCCATCCTCACACATTTCTCTTACCTTTCCCATCATAATGAACAAGTCTTGCTTTATGTCTTCATCAGCGAGTCTTGTGATGCAAGAGGAGTTTGAGGACTCACTTGTAGAAGTTGTCATTATACCAATGAACAAAAGAACTTCAAACAAGATTACTAAAGAGCTTATTTAAGCAACCTTTCGCAACAAACCTCTTGTGCTTCAAGGATTACCTTGAGGTCCTTTGCGATAGAAGAATGCCTTGAGCCCTTATTCCTTCTTTTCCTTCCTGGACTGAGCTATCAATAGCTTTCCCTTCACCTCTGTAAACTCAAACAATAGTCAATCTGCAAATAAGCATAGAATCAACCAGAAAGTCAATCCTTGACTGCCCAAGCACCTTTCAGACAATCAATCTTTGCTTTGTCAATCAAGCATTCTGACATACCCTTCTTTGAAGTTGACGTTAACTAACTTGGCTCCGATACCACCTAATCTGAAAATGGGGCACTTAGGCTTCTTGTCTAACTTACAAGAACGTCTCCCACTTCCAAAGCTTAAATATTCCCAAGTCTTATTGATTAACCAATGCGGAATTGAGAATATGCTTGAAAAGATAGGTGTATGCTTATATTTGTTTTAAAATGCTTATGTATGTTTATGTGCTTTTAAAATTCTGTTGTTTGTGCTGATATGTATATATATATATATGACAGTAGACAAATGCAACAATAATCAAACACATAAGACAACAATTTCACATGGAGTTCACCCAAAACTCTTGGGCTACGTCTCCTTGAGCTATGGTCAACTTGACTAGGCTCTCTGGGATTATGGCAAGTCCTTTTTTTTTACAAGCTCTTGGCTCAACTCCACTATTTTCCACAGAAACAGTGGGTTCAGAACACCATCTCTCCCTGGCTTTGAAGCTCTCAGCTTTCTGGCTCTGGATCTGGCTTTCCCGAGCTCTCTCTCGGCATCTGCGTGCCTCTACGATTCGCTTGACCTCCAAGCGATCCTCTGCAACCTTCTAGTGACCTTTTTCATATCTACTTTCAGTTTTTTCTGGCTACTTCTACTAGCTTCTTCCTCCTGTGCTCTCACTTGTGCTCTCTGGCTCTTTTGAGGCATTTTCCCAGATTTTTGGCTTCCCTAGCCATTTCTCTACAATTCATTATCCCTCTGTAGCTTTGTCGCTTCACAATGCATCATTTCCTGTAAAAATGGCTGTTGCAGTGTGGCATGATGATCATGAGCGATTACAAAAGGAATTGTGGCCGTTTCATAGGCAAAAACGCAAAAATGAAGAAAATCCCATTACACAGGGAAGGTTCGCAAAATACACTATCGGGTGTGATTTCCGGACGTGAAATCCCATTCAATCTCCCCTAAATCCCTATCAGGTCTGCCATTAAGCGTTATATCGCATCGCATTAATGTGTTGGTTGCGATCCCTAATACACGGGAAAACCTTCAAAAACCTGACAAAATCCTTTTTATCGGACTTCATATTCTATCGAATCTGCCCTATAATCACCTCGAGTCTGTGTTAGCCCCCTAATTTGCTCTCTTTTTTCCATTTTCCCCTTCCTATATCATAACCATTTACCGTTGTTTTACCTCTCTTATACACCCTCATCTTGCACTAGTCCAAGAACAGTGACATATTTCGTATGCACTTTATTTTTCATATTTTTAATTCAACTTAGCATTAATTAATTATTTATTACATGATTTATTGCTTATAATCACTCTTTGTAACTTATCGATATCTCCAATGTTTATTTGGTAGTCAAGTACTTACCGTGACTGTTGATCCTAGTGCAGGATCAGATCTTGCACCGATGCTAGCACAGTGAATCCTTGCAGCAGATCCGAACCTCCTTGATCACCACCTCATCTTGAGCAGCTTCAGCCACGACATTGAGATAGATCTAAAGGCAGCCAAGATCTAGCCACGACAGCAAGGTTAATACAAAGGCAGCCAAGATTGAATTTATGAAGAACAAACAGCTGGAGATTGGCTATGGCCAGTTTGTTGAACTGTCTAATTTTAATGGCCGAGAAGCTAAATTATGCATATGGTTATGTAATTGGTTAAACGATCATTTTAGCCTTCAGCCATAGATCTATATAATGAAGAATGTAAATAGGACGAGACATTTTTTTATAGAAGTTTTGTATAGAACAGAGATATAGACAGAGAAGTGGTAACAAGCTTGTATTTTGTTATCGCTTGAATCTGGGCTGGACTATGTATTCATGCATGTATTTTCCTCAATGAATTAATAAAAAGGGATCTCCACCTCATGTTTTATAAATTGCTTTTTTGTGTTTGAAGATGATGAATTGATTAAAGTAGTGAGCAGTGTTTTCATTTGAAAGGGAAACGTGCTGGTTGGCTAGGGCCCAACCAACCCAGCACGTTTACCCTATTTCATGTTTCTTGTAATTTGTGTTTATGTTGTCATGTGTGATTTAATTTCAAGCACATGCATTCCTGTCTGAGTGAAAGTGGATCCGCTATGTGAAGTAGCTAAATTTACTTTTCCTACACTTGATTTCATATTGGTTTTTCCACTTGGTCCAAGCAGGAGAAATAAACTTGCACTAGTGCATGTTGGTGTGCTATTCCTTTTCTGCAGTTCTGTTTGGTTGCTTATCCCTGCCTGGTCCAAGTAGGAGAAATGAACCTGCACCAGTGCACGTTGGTGTGATGAAGCAAACCTTTCTAGTTTAATTCCCGCAATTTTCCTTGCTTTCATTAAACACTTTATGACAGGATAAATGTATGGATTGTTTCTTTATTTCTGCACTCTGTCAAAATTAGAAACATTCATTTTTATGTGTGCAATTTGATATCACAGTATAATAGCACTTGCAGTAACTAAGCACTTATTTTAAGAATTAAATGCTAAGTGCAAGAAGCTCTGATCTGGTGCAAGAAATGGTTTCCTGCCACGGAATCTGAGTGCTTTGAACCTGGAAAAGTTCAAGCCCTTGCAAGAAGTAAAACGCCTTTAGTAAAGACACCATTTATACCCTCTGCATAAATCTCTGTTCCTACACTAGTGCAAGCAGACTGCGATAGTGCAGGATAGATTAGTGCAAGAAGGAAATCTCTAAAGGAGCAGGTTTAAAGGGCCCATCTAATGAGACTGCTAAGTGTCTCTGCTAAAGAAAAACACACACTCAATAGTTAAACAATAGTTAGCTAGAGTGATTTCCCCTTTATTTCTAAATCCGTTTTGCAAATGCATTTTTCCTTATTCCAGTCTTAGATTATTTTGATGGTTCAAGTTGTCTTTTCTCTTTTTAAGTTTGATTCTGCAATCTTTCCTTTAAATAAAGTAGGTATTTATATTAGAAATATTCATACCATCTTTGGCATTGCCTGTGCTTCGTCTCTAAGTTTACAAATCCCCCAAGTTGACAATTTAAGTGTTGAGGAGTTTGCTTAAGTGTAATTCTTGCACCCAACATTTTGGCGCCATTGCCAGGGAGGCGATTTGATTTGGTAAGAATTTTTCTGATTATACAATAGAGGTAATTTTTCCTTTATTTTTTCAGTATTTTTTGGAAAAGCTTCTTTGAAGGACTTTTACTGGTGTTGATTGATTTCTGACAACATTTTTGATTAGAAATTGTTTTGTTATTTTTCTTTATTTTTTTGAAATGAATGCCTAGAAAAGGTAAGGGTTGAAAGCCCACTAAGGGCCGAAATAATTTTGAAAACAATTCTCATATTATGTCTCCTTCTATGAGCAGGAAACCCAATCCAATTAAAACCCATCATGCAAGAACAGTCCACGTGGATTCTGGTGACAACAGCTCAGGTGTGGTTCAGTCAGTTAGGAGCAAAAGGGAAACAATGGCAGACCATGAAGATCATGTGGAAGGGACTGGTGAAAACCAGGTAAGTAGGGAACAATCCACTTTTGTGTTTCCAATTGTGGACCCTGATACTATGGTGCAATGAAGAATATTCCACCATCATATCTCCCTCATTTCCATGGTAAAGTTCATGAAGATCCTAACTCTTTTTTATTCGAGTTTGATATTTTGTGTAGAGGTTATGATTATTCAAGTGACGCTCAGAAGATAAGATTGTTTCCTGTTACTCTCAAGGACTCAGCTCTACACTGGTTTATGGGGTTAGGAGAAAACACAATAGCCTCTTGGGATCAGATGAAGAAAGTGTTTTTGTCTAAATATCAAGAATATTGCAAAACTCTGGACATGCAAGATGAGATTTTTACAATCATACAGGATGATGATGAAACTCTTGAAGATTACCTAGAAAGATTTATGTATATTTTACAAAGGTCAAAACTTAAGCTTGATTCCAGTACTATTAGAACCTTGTTCTTAAGAGGACTTACTGATAATGCTAGAAATAATTTAAATCTGTTAGGAAAAGGTGATATTTCTCAGTAAACTTTTGAACAAATTTGTGAATTATGCAGGAAATTTTCAAGAAATCAGTATAGATCTAGTAGAGGAACTCGAAATAGAAATAGAAAAACCGAATCTACTGATGCTATGATTATTGGACTAGAAAATAAAATGGAAAACATGAAAATTGATATAATGAACACTGTTACCAAACATTTTGACTCTTTAAAATATCAGAAAAAAACTCATGAAGGAACAAGAGTCATTAAGTATTTTCTGTCCTAGATGTAGAGACAATCATCCTCCTAAAGAGTGTCCTCTTAATTTGAAAGAAACTAATAAGTGTGCTATTTGTGCAGAAGACCATGTCATAGAAAAATGTCCCTCTATACCAAGACTTAAAGCTATATTTATAGGGGGACAGCCTGAAGCTGAATACTTGTATGCTATGGGAGAAAAAAGGAATTGGCCTCAGGTAGGTGCAGGCTCCTGAATTTTCTCCACACTATTTTGGTTATAATTCACATGCATATTCTTATCCTAACACTAATCAGAAGTGGCAGTATGGGAATTGATATCAATATGGCAAACCTTCTCAACCATGGCAACAAGGTTGGAGAGGGCCAACTCATTCTCCATATTCCTACCAGCCACCCATGCAGTCATATCCCTCTACACATACATATTATTCAATGCCTCAACTTCCGAGTCAGTCTACTCCACCATTACCCTTACCTCCACCTTTTCGACCTCCTCAGTTGCCTGCGCCCAATCCTAAGAATAATAAAGCAATGCAAATGATCTATGTGACAAACCCACCTTTACCATTCGAGTACCAGTCTATTCTAGTTGGGGTTCATGATAGTCAATTAAGATCAGGAAGGACTGTAACATCAAAAAATCAGAAGCAACCTAGAGTGATTGTTGAAGAGAAAGAAGAAGAGGAAACTCTTAATCATTCTCTGAAAGCTGTCACTAAGCAGCCCTTACGCTTTGAATCCTTGCCATCTTCTTCCAACCAGCCTCCCTTACCAGAGAGGCTAGTAATGGAAAGAAGTGAGCCTATTTCAGAGACTAGCTTGGAATCGGAGCTTCAGAATCTTTTCATTAAGATACCTCTGCTTCAAGCCATCAAAGAGATCCCCATTTGTAACAAGATTATTAAGGAACTCTGTCTCAAGAAACTCGGGAGGAAGAGATTGGAACCCCAAACCATTCAATTTTTTGGTAGAGCAGCAGAGTTGATGACGGGATGTGTGTTTATGGAAAAATATGTTGTCCCCAGAAACCCTGTTGTCTTAGTTCAGATTGGTAATGTTCTTGTCTCTAATGTTCTTATAGACTTGGGTGTAGCCATTAATGCCATGACTAAGAAAACCATGGATCAACTTCGGTTATCTCATCTTCGCCCTACTCCCAGTGTGCTTAAAATAGCAGATAGTTCTAAAATTAAGCCAGAAGGAGTATTAGATGATGTGATCATCTCATTAGATTCTTGGAAATATCCCGCTGATTTCATTGTGCTTCAGCCAAAGAATCCAGTAGGAGGACATCCCTTGATCTTGGATCGACCATGGCTTGCTACAGCTGATGCATATATTGGATGTCGCTCCGGTGATATGTATATTTCGCATGGAGATTATGGGAAGAAAGTTACCTTATACCCCCTGCCAGATCCATTCAGGACCTTCAAGATACTTTATGGTTGGATCAGAGCAGTGATGAGGAGACTCAGCCCATTTCCCTTATCCATCACTATACTGGGTCTTCACAAAAAGATGAGATTCAAGATTTCCTGAATAATCTAGAAATTATGCCTAATTTTGAGCTATTGAGCCAGATTTTCAGCTTAGATTTTCAAGATAATCATGATTCTCATTCTTCTGTACCGCTTCATTTGACTACCCCTTTGAGTACTCCTGAGCCTGATACTACTCTTGTTGAGATTAACCTCGGTAAATCCTTGTATATTAGTTCAGATTTGGACTCATCTCAGCGAGAGTAGCTTGTGAATTTGTTGCAAAACCATCTTAGTGCCTTTCCACGGGGCTATGAAGATGTGAAGGGCATTCCTCCTGAAACTTATACACATCATATCTATATTTAGGAAGGAGCCTGACCTATCCGACAACCCCAAAGGTGAATGAATCCAACTCTAAGAGATATTGTGAAGGAAGAAGTACAAAAACTCTTGGATGTCAGTTTTATCTATCCTATTTCCGACAGTCAGTGGGTCTCTCCATTAGTGCTAGTACCTAATAAAGATGGAGATGGCGTCTTTGTATTGATTATCGAGAATTAAACAAAGCCACTCTCAAAGAGTCCTTCCCTCTCCCTTTCATTGACCAAGTGCTTGATACCCTTGCAGGAAATAAATATTTTTCCTTTTTGGATGGCTTCAGTGGTTATAACCAGATACAAATTGCACCCGAAGATCAGGATAAAACTACTTTTACATGTCCATGGGGTACATTTTCTTATAGAGTTCTTCCCTTTGGTTTATGTAATGCCCCGGCTACCTTTCAAAGGGTAGTCCTGGCCATTTTTGCTGATCTAGAATTTGTAGAAATTTATATGGATGACTTTTCTGTGTTTGGTGATTCTTTTCAAGAAGCTCTCGGAAATCTGGAAAAAGTATTTCTTTGTTGTTAGGAAGCCCATCTCGCCTTGAGTGACAAGAAATTTAGATTAATGTGCAAAGCGGGAGTGGTACTTGGCCATTTGATTTCTGGTAAAGGTATCCAGGTTGATCCAACAAAGATCGAAATCATTCTACATCTTCCTGCACCCAAAACTCAAAGGGAAGTAAGAGGTTTTTTAGGACATGCTGGTTACTATAGGAGATTAATTGAAAATTTTTCTAAGATATTTTTCCCTCTTTTCCAACTTCTAGCTAAGGATAGTGAATTTTCTTGGACCACAGCTTGCCAACAGTCTTTTGAAACATTGAAGGAAAAGTTAGTACATGCACCAGTTTTGAGAGGTCCTAACTGGTCCCTGCCTTTTCACATTTGCTCTAATGCTTCAGATTTGGCTATTGGCGCAACTTTAGGACAAGAGGAAAATAAACAATCCTATGTTATTTATTATATTAGTAATAATTTGTCTTTCGTTGAATTAAATTATATAGTTACAGAGAAAGAGTTTTTCGCTGTAATTTTTGCAATCAATAAGTTCAGACACTATATTACATGATATGGAGTATTTGTACATACTGATCATTCTGCGATCAAATATTTGATGAACAAGCCATTAACTAGTAGTAGAGTGACTAGGTGGTTACTATTGTTGCAAGAATTTAATATTACTATTGTTGATAGACCAGGAAAATCTAATGTTGTAGCAGATTTTCTTTCTAGATTAGATAATCCTAGTGAAGCAACTCCTGTTAATGATGATTTTCCAGATGAACATCTTTTTGCTATGTCAACAGATTCCCCGTGGTTTGTTGACATTGCTAATTACTTGGTTACTGGGAAAACACCACCCCACTTGTCTGCTCGTGAAAAGCGGAGTATTGTTTAGAAAAGTGTTGCATATTCCTGGATTCAAGGAGATCTCTTTTACACTGGTCCAAATCTGATTATCCATAGGTGTGTAAGAGAGGAGGAAGTGTTTGACATATTGAAATCTACTCATGATGAACCTTGTGGAGGCCACTTCGCTGATAAGCGGACTGCATATAAAGTATTATGTGTTGGTTACTTTTGGCCTTCCTTGTTTAAGGATGCCAAACAGTATGTTAGGGGTTGTGATAGCTGTCAGTGAATGGGCTAGCCTAATCAAACCAATGAAATGAGTTTATGCCCCCAAGTTATGATTGAACCATTTGAAAAATGGGCTATTGATTTTATAGGGCCAATAAATATAACATCATTAAGTGAAAAGCACATCTTGGTTTGTACATATTTTGTTACGAAATGGGTAGAAGCTAAAGTTGTTTCTTTTGCTACGAAAAAGGTTGTTGTTGATTTTCTTTTTACTGAAATCTTTACTAGATTTGGTGTGCCTAGAGAAATTGTTTCTGACAATGGTCCGCAATTTATTTCTAATTTGGTACAGGGTGTGATGGAGCAATATAAGATCCGGCACAGGAAATCCACGCCGTATCACCCGCAAGAAAATGGCCAGGTGGAATCCACAAATAAAGTGATCGAGTCCATTCTTACAAAGACAGCAAATATGCATCGGAAAGACTGGGCTGAAAGATTACCAGAGGCTTTGTGGGCATACAGAACCAGTTGCAGAAATAGCATGGGACATACACCATATGAGATGGTATATGGCAAACAGGTTCTGTTACCAATTGAATTCCAGATCAAAACTTTCAAAACTGTAGTTCAGTTAGGACTAGATCTCTTTGAGGCATAACAATAGTTTCTTTTCCAATTAAATGAGTTAGATAAATTTCGTAGGGATGTTGTTTAGCAGAACATACTAATTTAGCAACAACGCAAAAGGTGGCATGACAAGTTTATTCAGAAAAATCAATTCTAACCAGGTGATTGGGTGCTCCTTTATGATTCTAGATTTAAAATCGTTAAAGGGAAATTCCACACATGTTGGATGGGACCTTATGAAGTGATCTAAGTATTTGAGAATGGAGCAGTAGACGTTAAAACTACTGATGGACAAAATTCAACATTCTTGGTAAATGGACACAGGTTAAAGAAGTATTTTCAGCCACCTACCGGGAAAGATTTTACACAACAAGTCCAACAACAATTTGGGCCAATAGTGGTGAATGGTAATACCAAACTTTTGAAAACATGAATTCTTCTTCTTCTTCAAAATAAAAAATAAAAAATAAAAAATAAAAAGTAATGAAAAAATATTTTCCTGTAATTATGAAAATCAGTTCAGTGACATGATTGCAGAAGGATCAACCTGAAAACTAGCTTGCTGGTAGGAAGATCAAAAATTTCTAATAAAAAGAAAATGTTGTTTGATCTTTAGATATGCTAGCAACCACCAAGTAAAAGCAGGTTCAGTAGAACCAACCTTTATACAATTGGGGTAATTAGCATGGATATTTAGGCCGACAGGCCTTCCTATGCATCAACTTTTTCGTCAACACTTTTACCTTGCTCCGTTAGATTAAGTGAGACACTTTCAACCATTGATCTAAACCAGAAAGGAAACAACGGAAAAGAAAAAAAGCACGGAAAGTCAAAAAAATGCAAAATCTCACGAAAAAGGATTCTATGCAGAAAATCAAGAAAGCCTGCCCTTTTTCCTGTGGAAAAATCATCAATCCCATGCCTTTCTGCCATGAAGCACTATCATTTCCTATTATGGAACTATAGGAACATGTTACGAACAGAGGCAACTGTAGTGCCGTGAACAAGCTCACCCTATATCAAAGCCTCCTTTAAACACCATACTCCCATATTTGATTTCGCTCCACAGTTTTCTTGCAATCGATGACATACTAGCTGTAGCCGCTGTGTAATAAGAGCCTTTTGAAGATCTGCCCTTAGATATTCAGATTTCAGCCAAAAATGGCTCTAAGCAGTGCTACGGCTGATAAAAATGGATCGGTTCATTCAACTTTTGCTTCAAGATATGTTTAGGAATCCTTGCCTCGGTACGTCTTCCTTCCTTCCTTCCTTCACCCCCATTCTACTGCTTTGCTTTTTCCAAGGATCGTTTTAATTCCACTAGCAAATAATGGGTGCATTCAGGATCTTTGCCATCTGTCTAGTCTGGTTTGAATGTGTGTGTTCTCAGGTTTCGAATGCCGGATAGGTCCATTCCCAAAGATGCCACGTATCAAATCATCAGTGACGAGCTGATGCTGGATGGGAACCCCAGGCTCAATCTTGCCTCTTTCGTGACTACATGGATGGAACCTGAATGTGATAAGCTCATCATGCAGGCCATCAACAAGAACTATGTTGACATGGACGAGTATCCTGTCACCACAGAATTGCAGGTAATGGCAGTTCTTGTGATAAACTTCTACTTTTATTATTTCTAGATCTGAAATCCGCTCTCAGATCTGTTTTGATCATTTAGGCCCTCGAAATTTTCTGAAAGGTTTGGGTGCTTTCCTCTTTTTTTTGGTTTGGAGATAGAGGGGCCGAGCAACTTCTTCCACTTTTACAAAACCTCATTCGTGGAGGGACCTTTGTAAAGCCGCGACATGTAGTTGAACAATGGAAGTTCCAGTTCATTGACATCTTTGACAGCCGAGGTCCCTGATTGCTGCAAGAGGAAACAACAGCTGCTGAGAGACCCCGAGGATCGAACCTTTGACCTCAGGCTATTACTACCAAGCAAAAATCTCAACATATTTTCCCCATGTAAAATGGAATGAAGCCTCTGCGTCTGAAATGGAATTAAGACTGAACCTTAGCCCGTCTCCACTGGTTTTTATCATGAGCATAAAGTAGCAGGGCATCGCCAGGAAGATTGGATGGAAGTCCACGTTGGTCCGACTCACTCAGAGTCCACTTTCCAAAATTCCGAGAATCCAGATTCCAATAATGTTGAAACATGTACGTTGTGGTGTGCAGCTGTAGATCCGCTTAGTCTGATAAGGCTTTTGCAAAATATTCGGGTAATGTTTTGATAAAATTTAGCGGAATTTTTTAATTTTGGGAAATTTTAGTTATAGTGAGAAGTTTTAAAATTTTAGGTATTTAAGAGTTTTTGACGGTGCTAAATCTATTTTCACGATCACAAACAAAATTCAAACACTATCAGATTTATTGAGAAAAAAATAACCATATCCAAACAAATTTGCCTCTCTATAAACAACGCCCTTTAAATCAATTCAATGTTTAGTTGGGATCCTCTCTAAATGTAGATTCATCCCATTTTTAGTTGATGTGATAGGTTTAATCAATTCAATGTTTAGTTGGATCCTCTCTAAATGTAGATTCATCCCATTTTTAGTTTATGTGAAAGGTTTATGCAAACTTTTTTTTATGGGATGATGTGTTTAGTTGGAATAGATTCATCCCATTTTTAGTTGATGTGACAAGTTTATGCAAACTTTTTTATGGGATGATGTGTCAGGTCACCATGTCCATTGCATGCAAAGGCTGAGATTCATATATCTAAATTCATTGTTTGATTTTGCAAATTTCTATATGATTTATATGATGTAAGTCTTTGATACTTGTGATAAATTATGTTAGACTTTCAATTAGAATTATTTGATCCTGTAGTAAATTTCTTTCCATCTATTAGAATCCAATAATATAAGAAGTCAAAATATTGATTAATTTGGAACTCCAACTAATTTTTTGGATGTTTTGAGTTGATTCAAATTGAGAAAAAAATCTTGAAGATATTCCTTCACCATACAAAGATGTAAAATGATGGTATAACTTTATTCATCCCTAAAAAAATTGTCAAATTTGTAATGAGGAAAATAAATCACATTGCTATAATATTAGCTTACCTAATTTTAAATTCTAAAATTAATCTTTCAAAGATCCACCCATCTCAAAATCCATTTCTCCCTTTTTATTAATCTTTTGAGAAGAAGAGTCAATACATATAGTAAAGTATATGACTATATTTTAGTATCTCTTCTAGAGAAATTCAACAATTCTAATTTAATAATCCTATCGCCCTCTCTTTGTATCTTTTGGGACAATTGCTAGTTTTATTCAAGTAATGCCTAATTTTCGCTGCAGTTATTTTTTCTTGCACTAGTGCAGGAAGACCCTCCAGAATTTTTTTTGCCTTTCTTCATATTCCACTTTCGTAATATTCCCTCAGTTTTCTTCTTCAATCCTAGAATGATTAACCTTCCCACATTCTTCTAAATTTACTCTATTCACTTCAAAAAAATCCCCCTTTACCCTTGAATCTTTTCCTTATCCCACTTCTGTTTATTCCCTCTTTTGGTACTATTCCTGCAACCCCTGTAACAAAATTCCTTCCCATTCTGAAATTTCCCTTTTCCCACTTCTTTATTCCCTCATGAATTCATTGCAGGATATCGTGCACAAAGAGCAAAAGGATATGCTCTGAAGCATCAAGAAAGGGCAAAACAAATTTCCAATATAAGTTGAGGAAGTCATGTGGAAGTCCAGCCTATGTTTTATTTAAATTCTCTGTTTTTAGATATTATGCTTGCACTAGTGCAAGCATGTTGTCCTATATGATGAAGCAAGCAGAATGGTACCAACAGAATAGCATAATTTAAGCGGTGCAAACAGATCAGTGCAAGCATGCACCTTGTCAGAAACATAGTACAAGTTATTCTTTTCATAGCATACAGCATAGGAAAGTGGTCATCATGAAAATTTATATGAAGTCCTTTCACTTAGCTGATGAGTACTTGTGCTATCATACTAACTAGGAGAAAATTATTTAAAGTACAAGGTGTTTTTAAGTTAGAAATCATGATCATTTTTTAATGAATGCTAAGTTCTTTTTTGAATTATGAAGGAATGCGGAAGTGTTTAACCATTGCTTGGACATAATTTCCCCCTTTCTGCCATAATCCTAGATGTCCTTCACTCATAATTATTACCTCACCTAGCTGTTAAAACGTCGCCGCAAGTACCAATCTAGACTGACCTCAAAGATGTCGTGCATATATGGTGAATGAACTGGCGATAAGATGGAAATGATGGTGGACAGTTGGATCCCTATTTATAAGAACCAATTCTCCTGGTGTTGCATGTAAAATTCTTGATTGTTCATAGTCATTAAGAAGCAATGCCTCCTGTTCAAAATGAACCCTCATCTCTCAGTAGGGTAGAACAGACCGCCGAGTATTGCAATAGTCTTGCACTATTGCGAGACTCGGGTTTTCTCCAGTTCTTGCAGAAGTTTGACGGGCACGATAAAGAAGTGGCTTTACAATTTGCCAGAAGTTTTAGAAACGACCGAGTGAAAATTGGGCCTCTCAAATTTAAAGTCACAGAAGAATTTATAGCAGCAACGACAGGCTTGGAAAATACTGGTGAGCAGTGGTTTAAAAATCAAAAACTAGAAAGGAAGCGATGGCAGCGTTTTGTCGTCGACAAGAAGATAGAGGTAGACTGGAAGGTAGGAGTTCCATGCAGTGCCCTGCTGGGACAGTGGAAAGACCTCCTTTTCATCCTACAGAAGTTTGTGACCTGTGAGGGAAGATACACCCGCACTTTGGTATATCATTTTAGGATGTTGCAGCATTTCGAAGTCGGCTGGCACATACAGTGGAGGATGAATTTCCCATATTTTTTGCTTAAGAGCTTGGAAAAATGGCCAAAGGTGTGCAGGACGGATGGGCAGACTAGGCCAACACGAAGCTATATCACCACGACCTGATAAAAATTCTGGTCCTAAAACAGCTAGAAGTTAAAGGCATGACATGGGAGGCGCTGTTAAAACAGTTGCATAAAGAGACAGCTGCTAGAAAGGAGACAGAGGACCCTGCCAGCACAAGCAAAGGCCCGAGTAAAAATGAAAAAGGGATTCCTTCTTGCACCAGTGCAAAAAGGAAACGATAAGAAAAATCAACAGAAGAAAAGGCCCCATATTGAAATAAGAAGGCAACTAGCGCACTTGCTGAAGAGACTCCTTCTATGCCACCAGTACAGGCACATATCCCCGAAAATGACAACCTATCAGTCCTTGTGGACGCAACAAAATTTGTAGAGGTCAAAGATGATGCTTTGTTGGCCGATTTCATTAAAAAGCCCAAGAAGAAGAATAAAGTATCTAATGTAGGCAAAGAACCACAATCCCCACAAGCAATTGGATCCCCTCCTGCACCAGTAAAAGAAGAAGTACCAGTACGAGGAGAATAATCTGAAGAAGAAGAGGTAGAAGAAGAAGAGGCAGGAGGAGAAGAACCAAAAGACGAAGAAGCAGAAGAAGAAGAAGCAGGAGGAGAAGAATATGAAGAAGAAGAGGCAGAACCCGAAGAATAAGAAGCAGAAGAAGAACCCACAGAAGAAGAAGCAGAAGAAGGAGAGGCAGGAGAATAAGAACCAGAAGAAGAAGAACCAGAGGAGGAAGAACCAGAAGAAGAGGGACCAGAGGAAGAAGAATTTCCTGATGTAACCATGAGGGATATTAAGGTCCCTTAGGAAGACACAGCCCCTGCCAAACAGAAAAAGAAAAATATTTAGTAACTGCTACTGCTCGGGTAGTTGAACTAGAGTTTCAAGTGCATAACTTAGAACAGCTTTTATCTAAAGCGCAGGAGGATAAAGAACAGAGTAGAGGAGAATTGACAGTGGAGATCCAGAAACAGAAAAGAGAAGTTAAAGTCTGGAACTATCGAGTTGCGCAAAGTTTCAAGAAACTTAAAAAGGTGACAAGGAAACTAAAGAACATCCGAAAGAAGAAGTCTGAAACATTGCAGGCTGATGACAGTATGCCAGAGCAGGATTAAGTTGGAATGCTCAAAGTTTTGAAGGTTTTTTACAAAGGTAGAGAGTTGTGTGAGGACACACAACAGTTTAGGGATGGGAGGATGTTAGCCCCCTAATTTACTCTCTTTTTGCTATTTTCCCCTTCCTAAATCATAACCATTTACCATTGTTTTACCTCTCTTATACACCCTCATCTTGCACTAGTCCAAGAATGGTGACATATTTCATATGCACTTTATTTTTCATATTTTTAGTTCAACTTAGCATTAATTAATTATTTATTACATTATTTCTTGTTTATAATCACTCTTTGTAACTTATCGATATTTATAATGTTTATTTGGTAGTCAAGTACTTACCGTGACCGCTGATCCTAGTGCAGGATCGGATCTTGCATCGGTGCCAGCACAACAAATCCTTGCAGCAGATCTGAACCTCCTTGATCACCGCCTCGTTTAGAGTAGCTTCAGCCACGACAATAAGATAGATCTGAAGGCAGCCAAAATCTAGCCACGACAGCAAGGTCGATCCAAAGGCAGCCAAGATTGAGTTTATCAAGAACGAACAGCTGGAGATTGGCTATGACCAATTTTGTTGAACTATCTAATTTTGAAGGCCGAGAAGCTAAATTCTACATATGCTTATGTAATTGGTTAAATGATATTTTTGGCCTTCGGCCAAATATCTATATAATGAAGAATGTAAATAGGACGAGACAGTTTTTGATACAAGTTTTGTATAGAACATAGATACAGCCAGAGAGGCGCTAACAGGCTTGTATTTTGTTATCGCCCGAATCTGGGTTGGACTATGTATTCACGCATGTATTTGCCTCAGTGAATTAATAAAAAGGGAGCTCTGCCTCATGTTTTATAAATTTCATTTTTGTGTTTGAAGCTGATGAATTGATTAAAGTACTGAGTAGCATTTTCATTTGAAAGGGAAACGTGCTGGTTGGCTAGGGCCCAGCTAACCTAGCACGTTTACCCTATTTCATGTTTCTTGTAATTTGTGTTTATGTTGTCAGGTGTGATTTAATTTCAAGCACATGCATTCCTGTCTGAGTGAAAGTGAATCCGCTATGTGAAGTAGCTAAATTTCCTTTTCCTGCACTTGATTTCAGATTGGTTTTCCCGCTTGGTCCAAGTAGGAGAAATAAACCAACACCAGTGCAGATTGGTGTGCTATTCCTTTTCTGCAGTTCTGTTTGGTTGGTTTTCCCCGCTTGGTCCAAGCAGGATAAATGAACCTGCACCAGTGCACGTTGGTGTGACGCAGCAAGCCATTCTAGTTTACTTCCCGCAATTTTCCTTGCTTTCATTAAACACTTTATGACAGCATAAATGTATGGATTCTTTCTTTATTTTTGTATTCTGTTAAAATCAGAAACATTCATTTTTATGTGTGCAATTTGATTTCACAGTATAATAGCACTTGCAGTAACTAAGCACTTATTTTAAGAATTAAATGCTAAGTGCAAAAATCTCTGATCTGGTGCAAGAACTGGTTTCTTGCCACGGGATCTGAGTGCTTTGAACCTAGAAAAGTTCAAGCCCTTGTAGGAAGTAAAACGCCTTTAGTAAAGACACCATTTATACCCTCTACATAAATATTTGTTCTTGCACTAGTGCAAGCAGACTGCGATAGTGCAGGACAGATTAGTGCAAGAAGGAAATCTCTAAAGGAGCAAGTTTAAAGGGCCCATCTGATGAGACTGTTAAGTGTCTATGCTAAAGAAAAACACACACTCAGTAGTTAAAAAATAGTTAGCTAGAGTGATTGCCCCTTTATTTCTAAATCCCTTTTGCAAATGCATTTTTCCTTATTCCAGTCTTAGATTATTTTGATGGTTCAAGTTGCCTTTTCTCATTTTAAGTTTGATTCTGCATTCTTTCCTTTAAAGAAAGTAGGGATTTATATTAGAAATATTCATACCATCTCTGGCATTGCCTGTGATTCAACTCTAAGTTTACAAATCCCCCAGTTTGACAATTTAAGTGTTGAGGAGTTTGCTTAAGTGTAATTCCTACACCCAACAGTCCGCCTTTGGCCGCTATCGCAAGCCCCACCGTCGATCTATGGAATCTTCGATCTAACAGTCGATATGCGATCTCAAGCGGCTTAAGGGTACGAAGGTTACCTGCATGAAAAGGTGATTTTCCTCTCTCCTTTGCTAGCCACGTGTCATTCGCTGTATGGGATTGGGCGAAGCCAGCCCAATACCATTTACCGCTTGAGCCTACCTGAAATCCCGCTTATGGAACTCAAATTTTATATATCACACCGTTAATTCCCCTTGGGGTCTGGCTGTATCACTTTGTGGCCTTTTCCCTTTGTATTTCGGTTTTTATGCCAAAACGTGCTTATACACAGGAAAGTCCCTTTTTCCGGAACTCAAATATTATGATGCCAGGTTTATAAAACCCATCGGGTCCAGCAATCACATGTGCATGTACTATCGCCCCTTTTATCACCACGATACGACGTTGTGATATGATATATCACAATCACTCATCTTATAGCCGCGGGGGTCCATCCCTTGTCTTATGCCATCGCTGATGCCGATCCGCCGATTGGTGATTGCAATGTTGCATCAACCCGGGTCCTTCCCTCATATTATATGCACCAGCCTGCCTCCGACCCGATATGTCGAGGATCAGCAATTGGGTGTGGCTTCCCTCTCTGCTTAAGTTCTTTTTTGGCCCTCCTCCAATGTGACTTCCCTTTATAAGGGTTTTTTTTGGCCCATTTTAGGGGATTTTACCTCTTTTCTAAAGAACAAAGGGCAACTTCTTTTGGTGATAACTTCTGCATCCTAAGTCCATTTTTTCCCATTCAAGTTGCAGTGGATTCAGAATGAAAATATGTTTGCAATGGGGCTATTTCTAGGAACTTCCTTGGACTTTCATTTTCCTCTGTGAGGAACACTCAGACTTAGAAGTCTATCCAAAATCCATTTTGGATCAATGGTGTGCCCCAGACATCGTCGCGGTGGAAAAGTCCGTTGCGCAGAAGAAGAAGGAGGCCAAACTGCGCATGGCACAATTAGCAGGACAGAAAAAGGCCACATCAGCAGCAACACAGAAGGCAACAGAAAAGGCATGAGAGGGCCAGAAGTCGCCTCCGATGGAGCAGAAGAAAGAGACGGAAATAGAGGAAAAAGAGGGCATCACAAACCCACAAACATCATCAACACAACTGAAGCGCCAACGCTCGAGCAAGTGGATGGGGCCGCGAGAAAAGGTCAAAGCATCTAAACTGTCTATCGACCCGATCACCATTACTGAGGGGGATCTGCATGACATAGGCGAGACGGTGCATGACATCACTACAGAGGCCATTTAGAACTTCATGTAGGAGAATCAGATTGTGTTGGGGGCTCTCCGAGTGTAGATTCAGGAGTTGCAGGTGCGCACTCCTTTGGTTGGTACTCTTTCGACCAGCCTCACAGTAGGGATAGCTGCAGCCAAGGAAATGCTACGCGCTTGGACAACCATCACAATAGTGCTTCTAGATGGGGGACTGGTTACAACAAATGAGGCTAACAAGCCTACGATCAGTACCTTGAAAGGCATCGAGATCAACATGGTTGTGCTCCTGCCAGAGATGCTCTATGTTCTATAGGATGGTATTACTGCAAAACTGTGGGCTAGGGACAGCCGCGCGTTGCAAGTGCTGAGCGAGCAGAAGATCAACATGGAGTAGTTGAGCTTGCAGTGCGACGAGGTTGTGTCATAGAATAGGTAGATGGTACAGGTACTGGAAGAAGCCTGCCAGATGGTCCCTGAGCTGGCCATCCCAACAGACGCACCAGCAGAGGTATGCATCCACAGAATAGCAGCAGGGGTGTGTGAGGCGCGAGAAGAAATGGCCAAGGTTCAGCTGGAGTTGAAACTTCAGATAGCAGAGCTGTAGTTGAATGCGCGTCGTCCTACCCTCTAGAAGTAAGAGAACAACACACCAGCGCTATTACATCGGGGATGGAAGAGATCAGTAGTGTAGTAAGGGATTGCACCAAAATGTTAGAAGAGTCATTTGAGGTCCTCACCAATCTGCAAGAGGACCCTAACATCTAGCGCTTAGAACCAGAGGTGCATGAGCTCCAATAGCAGTATGACAGTGTCAAAGGGACCGCGCAGATGGTGGCCCTCACTCAGAGGCTCGCGTGAATGCAACAAGCCAAAGCGTTGAAAGAGCAAGTGGACGTAGTGTGACATAGAGAAGCAATTTTGAAGGTGTGTGTTCAACCTTGGTGTTATAGACATTTTTGTGCCTTACAGCATGAAGCATGAAATGTCAATAATCTAAGGGATCCAAAGTCCCTAAACATGTTGTTCCTACCCCTAGAGGAACAAGGTCAGCAAACCACAGCACTGAATATCAGTTCTCCACCTGAAAACACTCAAAAACAAGCTAATTCTGGATCATGTCAACTGCTCCACTGAGCATTTGCGCTGAATGTCAACTGCTCCACTGTGTACCTGCGCTGAATGTCAACTGCAAAGAAGGCTACCTACGCTGGGCGAGTTTGGCCAAGTGGCACAGTCATTCCTCAAGGTGTCAATGTCTTTCCATGTTCGACTTCAGCGCAATTCTCACATGGATAGACTTGTACTTAGAGTGAAGATCGAACGAGTTTGAAGACCCCGGATCTAGTTTCATCCATCCGGGCTGCGATATATATTCGGGAAATATAAAGACATTTGACATGTACATCATTGCAGCAGATGATCATCCTATTCAAAGGATGATAATTTCAGCAGAGAATTATCAGTCTACCATCAGACGATCGTCTGTTCTATGTACCAAAATGAATTTATAACGCTGAGCATGGGAATGCCCGCCTCAGCTAGATCATGAAAGCAGAATGAAAAATAATGTATTGTATTGTATTTTATTACAGGTCACCTCTCAGCGATTGAATGAACTTCGGATCCTCCTGATAAAGCATTTCACCCGATAAATGACCTCATACTTTAGGGGGCAACTGTTATAGACATTTTTGTGCCTTACAGCATGAAGCATGAAATGTCAATAATCTAAGGGATCCAAAGTCCCTAAACATGTTGTTCCTACCCCTAGAGGAACAAGGTCAGCAAACCACAGCACTGAATATCAGTTCTCCACCTGAAAACACTCAAAAACAAGCTAATTCTGGATCATGTCAACTGCTCCACTGAGCATCTGCGCTGAATGTCAACTGCTCCACTTTGTACCTGCGTTGAATGTCAACTGCAAAGAAGGCTACCTGCGCTGGGCGAGTTTGGCCAAGTGGCACAGTCATTCCTCAAGGTGTCAATGCCCAGGAAGCTTCCAAAATGACACTTGGATCAGAGAATTCGACTGGTGATGAGTAAGAGGGTCTAGATCTCCAAGTGGAAGCAAGAACCTCCAAGTGGACTCAAGAACTGAAGAATAACTGAAGTGGGAGAGGACACTAGTCAGCTTCATGCCAGCCTCAAGCTGACTCATCCTTTCTCCAAAACTCCTATATATAGAGCTCTCTCATGAGGTCTAGGGGGGCTGGAATGTTTTGAATGTAAGGAAGTGCTGTTGGTTTGAGTATAGAACTATTGGGTGATTTTCTTGAAGGAGGTGAAGAGGAGATTTCTTTCTGCTGGGAGGTGATGCTGGATTGGGCCTTTTATGGTTGTATCATTTCCTGAACTTTACTTCTTCTATTAATAAAGCATTTGAGGTTCTTCTATATACATGTGTCTCAATGGAGTATTGTTATACTTGTGTATTTGATTTATTCTAATCCTTGAATCAATTATGAATGTATGCTTCTTGTAGTTTCCCTCTCTTGCCATTTTGCAGGATCTTGGTGTAGCTGGGCCAGTGAAAGAGCAAGGAGCTGGGAGCAAGCAGCAAGGAGAGAAGATTGGATCAATCATTAGCGGAAGACATCGGTTAGTGGATCTCTTTCTCCCCTCTCTTACATCTCATAAAGAAGTAATCTTGAATAGCTTTGCTTTGATTGTTGCTGAGGTACTATCACTCTTAGAGTGGGATAGGGTCATTCCGTATTGGATACTTTTCCCAACAACAAATTGGCGACTCCACTGGGGATCGTATCTTGTTGGTTGTTTGTGTTTTTGCTATTCATTTCATAAATACAGGGAGTACTGAATCGAACTGCATTTGGATCTTTCAAATGCAAAGTAGAGGGCAGCTACTCTAGCTCATTTTCTGGGCATGTTTATGATTTGAAGAGCTGATCCACAAGGACTCTGAACAGCTCTTAGTGATAGCTTTTCATCCTCCTTTTCATCCCTTAGTGTGTACTTGATTGATAGCTTCTGATTTGGCCAAAAACTGTGAATTTTTTAGCAATCTGTGACCCGGAAACTGAGAAAAAGGAAAGTTTATCTCTTCAGTGCAGGCACTGTGAAGGCAGTCTGCATTTCAGCACAGTTCCCGAAGGGGCTACCTGCACTGAAGGTCAAACTGCCAGTGTACTACCTGCGCTGAACCAGTTTTGCCTAGTGCTACTGGGGTTCCCTGCTGTTTATTGCCCTGTTTTCATCCTTGTTTTTGCAGCCTGTTACCAGTCAATGTACCTATCTGAAACCAACTTTCCTTGCCACTATTCCGCCTCGGTTGTATAAAGAGACTGTGTTTGTTCTTTGTGTATTTCTTATATCATTTATAGTTTCCCATAACGAAAGTGAACTAGTCTTGCTGTGGCCTCTTAGATCTAGACTTGTGATAAGTGTCATTTTGATCTTAAGAGTTAGTTTGTTTGCTGTTCATAGCTGATTGAGCTTTTGCTTTCGTCATATGGTTTGAATTTATATATTTCTAGTGTCGAAACAAGTAAATCTTAAGGTTTCTTTTGATTTTGGACAAGCTTGTTTGCTTTCACTTGAAATTGAATTCAAAGTTATACAACAGCTTTCTTTTTGTATTACATCAACATTAAGAAAGAGAAAAGAAATACCTGCATTGTGCATGTGCATTTTGACAGTTTGCATGTTGATTTAGGAAAAAGTGCATTAGTGTGTGCTCTATGATCTGTGTGAAAAGATGATGTCTTTCTTTTCCCTCAGTAGTTAAGATTTTCAAAGTTGAAAGATTGAAAAGCTTGCTTATCATCTTAGACTACATTTAGGAGTGTTATCATACATCTCGTGGTGATCCATAAAGGCAAACTGCTAAACAAGATCAACCTTAAAATAAATTGAATTTACATAACAACGCATTGAAACATAACGCAAACACATAGAGTTCTAAGCTAGAGACGTGTTCCGGCATCGTTAAACGTGATATCTTAGCGTTGAGTGGTTGGGTGATTCCTCCATGGTGAAGCGATAAGTATCAATATGGACTTGTGCTCCCACGTACCGTCGCGTATATATTGGGAGACCCCTATAGGAACAAAGCCTTTATCCATAGGAAACCGTGTCGGCCGCCCTACTGATCGCAATGCAGTGAACACAGCATTCACGAAGATCGACCACTCGTACCGTAAAACGTATTCTGTGGTTTTGCGAAAAGTTTGGCACACCCTCTGCCTAGAACTCCAGAGTAGTTTCTTTTGGCCTTTAGTCAAACTCTATAACTGAAAAAGTCCATCCGAGCATTTGTCACTTCGGGCTCGTTAAAACATCGAAGGAGACTAGAGTCATCTTTAGCTTTTTCTCGACTCTTAAAAAGTGAAAAAACAAGTTGTGTCTAAAGCGTCGTTATAAAATTTATTTTAAACGGAACATAATCACCTCCTATTCTCGCGTTGATCTGTAGGTTGAGAACATGGAACGCCCCAACCAAGGAATTCCACATGATGGGAATCCTAGTCCTTTCTCCTCTTGGGGAGAAGTTGGTGCGCCCCACATGGCCACATTGTCGCTTCCAGGACTGACAATTGGCCTGCCAATTTGGCTATTCTCAACCAATGTAGTTCAGAACACCATGGTTCCTGAACAGTCGAGTCAACAGTTAGATCAGTCTAGAGCTGCCCACCAGCCCTCTACTTCCTATAACTCTTCCTCCAATCCTTCATCTTCGCAAGGTAGAGCCGGCAAAAGCCAAGCTCCCATGGAGAAGAAGGAGAAGAAGAAGAGAGAGAAGAAGAAGAAGGAGCCTAAGGCGACTGGGGGCAAGCAAAAGACATCTGACAAAAATCCACACACAGCACAGACTGGGCCTAAATCACCATGTGTCATATGTAAAGGAGACCACTTCCATAGAGATTGTCCCTGTATTCCCCGGATACTAAGGGACTGGTCTCCTCGTTTGCACAATTCGGGAGCATCAACCTCTGATAGCCATGTTGAATGCTTACCGTCGACCAGCGAAAGTGAAGGTTCAAGACAAAGAGGAGGAGCAAGATCCCCCTGCAGACTGTGTGAAGGCGATCACACCATCCACCGTTGTCCCTTCTTAGACGAAGCGAAGAGAGTTTTGGAAGATCGCCCGGTTTCACCGTTGAGACTTCCTCCTGGATACAAAAAACTCGTGCCAAGTCCTTCGTTGGTTGAAAATACAGCTGGCCCGCTCAAGTGGTCAGCTGAAGCGTCAGTCATTGAAAATGAACCTACTGAATCCAAACCAGAAGAAAGTCTAAAGGTCGAAACGACAGTTGACCCGGTTCTGCCTTCAGAGGTTTCATCTTCAAATGACACCGTCAATGAAGATTCATCTTCAAATGACACCCTCACTGAAGAGAATAAAGATGACACCATCCAGATTCTTTTCATCAACACCGACTCTGATGAGCATCAGGGCAATGCGCCCATTCCTTTATCGCAGGAAGGAACATCGTCAGGGTCATATCCGGCCGTGTATTCGGTCCCACCACCAAGCAACCTGGTTGTGTCCTTTGATTGGAACCAACTAGGCAGACCCCAGTTACCAGCCAGTATACCATTCAGAATTATAGTCCAAATTTACAGAATGGTAATGGCTGGAACTATCATTGATGAAGGGGCATCTGTGAGTATCCTTTCCTCTATTGCTTGGAAAGCACTGGGTTCCCCGGCGCTTTTGCCTGAGATAAGAAATCTCTCGGGTTTTGATAAAGGAACCAGTCGACCATTAGGGATCCTCCCCAATGTGCCTGTTACATTGAAAGGGAAGACCGTTCAAATGAACATGATGGTCGTTCAAGGACCCTTGGATTATAACCTACTCCTTGGACGAGACTATATATATTGCATGGGAGCTATAGTCTCCTCACTCTTTAGAGTAATGTGTTTTTCACACGAAGGAAGGATGGTCAAGCTCGTAGACCAACTTTCATTTCCGGGATCACGCATCGCAAATAGTCACATACCAACCCTAAATGGTCTATTCAATCAAGAAATGTCTCCACCCCCAGTCCTCCTTCCCGATGAGTGCGAGTGATTCGGAAAGATGGGACTGGAACCCAGGGGGCATGCATCCTGGTCTGCTTCGGGCAGAGGAAACCTTGGGTAGAAGGTAGAATTTCTGCGAGAGAATATGACTAGTCCGTACCCCGTCCGTGGTTGGAAGAGGGGTTGTTCTGGAATAAGATTCTGTTGTCAAGGTCACTTGTTTGACAAAGGTCATTCACCATTGTCTACTTTGGTAGACAGTGCCGAAGAAATGTTTTCGTTTGAAGAAGTTAACAAAACAATCTTTGGGTAACCAGAAAGAGGCAAGCCTCCCTCAATAACACATATGTTTTGTCTTTGAGTAGTGTTCTTCTATTGTCGCAAGTAGCTGTTCTCTTGCGATCTTGCAAAAGAGCTGTCAAAAGTTAGGCTGACGGGAAGACAAGTACCGCATAAGACCTATTAAAAATAACGAGAAGACAAGTATCGTTAACATTAGACTAGCAAGACGACAAGTAGCTGTGAACACCCAAAGAAAAGCAGAGGTGGGGGAGAGGAGGGGCAGCCTTGAAATTGTACCTTATACCTGGGGGCATGCAAACCTTTTGGAGTGTAAGCTAAGAGCGGTTATTTATCTGTCATTGGGATTAGCCGTTTCTGAACTTGCATAAAGAAAGGATGAGAGGGAGCATAGCTTATGTGAGGCGCGAGCTCTATAAAAAATGGGATCTTACAGGAGACATTTCTTATCTTATGACTAGTATATCGAGCAGTTTTACCGCGGAATTTATGCTCGTTAAAAAATAGAAAAGCGAGATCCGAGCAGTTTTAGCACATAGTTCATGCTCGTTAAAAAATAAACATAAGATTGAGCAGTGTTTTGGCGCATTCGAGCTCTTTAAAAAATGAACCCAGTACCGGTAAATAACCATTTGTGATCGTAAAATTATTAGCCATAAAAAGCCTTGGTCATGTTTTGCACCTGCCACCTCCATTCCATTTGGCCGATCGTTCACCTCCATATGATTGTTTACCCATTTTGAGGAACAGCTGCGAAGAGTGATTTCACCTAGCCATCCTTGTGACACTGCCGTGATTGGAAAATTCCAACTTGTACCTGGAATCTGCTGCTATCCCAGTTTATCACTCATTCCTCAAAAGACGAGTCTTCTTTGAGCTCTTTTCATCTGACTCGTAAAATATGAAAAGTTTGCCAAGTTTTGGCCTTCCAGCTCGTTAAAATGACCGGAAGAGCTATCCCTCCTCTAGATTTTAATCTTTTTGGACCTGAGGGATTATTGCACAAAAAGGTCGAGCGCTTGTTTTATTCGGCTCGTTAAAATTATCGAAAACTCATCCCTTCTGTATTGTTTTATACTTTTTCGGACTTAAGGGATTAGATGACGAAAAAGGAATTTTGGAGTTAACTTTCTGTACCTTTTCAGACTCTCTAAAAATGAAAAGGACCGAGTTTTCCTTGTCGTTAGACTCGTTAAAATGATTAAATAGCGACAAACTTGTCTTTAGACGAGAACGAGTTTCCCTATCGCTAGGCTCGTTAAAATATAGCGATGGGCTTGCCCGAAGGGCAGGTTATAGAACAAGCATATGTTATCCTCCTCAAGCTTGACAAAAATAAAAAGGTACTGGTCAGAAATGACTGGGGAAAAATTGGGAGAACCTCAAAGCTTTAATGGTAGCAAGTCGCTCTTGAACATGACACTTTTCCTCCGTATCACATCGGGTTGGGTTGTTTCATTCACCGGTCTCATCACCATGGTCCTCGCCAAACCATCCACATTTGGGGTAATGCTACCAATCCATCGCATCAGTGTCGTTATATGTTCAAGAGATGTTGTTCAGAAAGAGTCAACCGTGTCCCATCCACTGCCATACATTATCCTTCATCCACCCATGATCGCCACCCTGAATCATATGTCACAGATTGTTTTCACCTCCACTAAAATCATTAGCTCCGTTCCGTGTCACTGATGTGGGATTCATTAAGGCCCTCCTTTGACGGATCGCTTCTTATCGACTTCAGCTCATTATCCGAGAAGTTGATCTAGGAACACCCCCCTCAGTACTTTGAAGCTTGCATGCCTCAATGGCAAGTTTCTCACTTCCGGCGACAGGTATACATCAATGAACTTCGACCAGAAGATTTTGCGTGGTGTTCGACGCCAAGTCCTTTATTCACACCACGTGAATTGTACTGCAGTACCTTGAGGGTCATTATCATTATCGGTGATTCCTCTCGCGCTTGTTAATGGTTTACATCATTGACCGGTAATCAAGCGATGTCTTTCCATGTTCGACTTCAGCGCAATTCTCACATGGATAGACTTGTACTTAGAGTGAAGATCGAACGAGTTTGAAGACCCCGGATCTAGTTTCATCCATCCGGGCTGCGATATATATTCGGGAAATATAAAGACATTTGACATGTACATCATTGCAGCAGATGATCATCCTATTCAAAGGATGATAATTTCAGCAGAGAATTATCAGTCTACCATCAGACGATCGTCTGTTCTATGTAGCAAAATGAATTTATAACGCTGAGCATGGGAATGCCCGCCTCAGCTAGATCATGAAAGCAGAATGAAAAATAATGTATTGTATTGTATTTTATTACAGGTCACCTCTCAGCGATTGAATGAACTTTGGATCCTCCTGATAAAGCATTTCACCCGATAAATGACCTCATACTTTAGGGGGCAACTGTTATAGACATTTTTGTGCCTTACAGCATGAAGCATGAAATGTCAATAATCTAAGGGATCCAAAGTCCCTAAACATGTTGTTCCTACCCCTAGAGGAACAAGGTCAGCAAACCACAGCACTGAATATCAGTTCTCCACCTGAAAACACTCAAAAACAAGCTAATTCTGGATCATGTCAACTGCTCCACTGAGCATCTGCGCTGAATGTCAACTGCTCCACTGTGTACCTGCACTGAATTTCAACTGCAAAGAAGGCTACCTGCGCTGGGCGAGTTTGGCCAAGTGGCACAGTCATTCCTCAAGGTGTCAATGCCCAGGAAGCTTCCAAAATGACACTTGGATCAGAGAATTCGACTGGTGATGAGTAAGAGGGTCTAGATCTCCAAGTGGAAGCAAGAACCTCCAAGTGGACTCAAGAACTGAAGAATAACTGAAGTGGGAGAGGACACTAGTCAACTTCATGCCAGCCTCAAGCTGACTCATCCTTTCTCCAAAACTCCTATATATAGAGCTCTCTCATGAGGTCTAGGGGGGCTGGAATGTTGTGAATGTAAGGAAGTGCTGTTGGTTTGAGTATAGAACTATTGGGTGATTTGCTTGAAGGAGGTGAAGAGGAGATTTCTTTCTGCTGGGAGGTGATGCTGGATTGGGCCTTTTATGGTTGTATCATTTCCTGAACTTTACTTCTTCTATTAATAAAGCATTTGAGGTTCTTCTATATACATGTGTCTCAATGGAGTATTGTTATACTTGTGTATTTGATTTATTCTAATCCTTGAATCAATTATGAATGTATGCTTCTTGTAGTTTCCCTCTCTTGCCATTTTGCAGGATCTTGGTGTAGGTGGGCCAGTGAAAGAGCAAGGAGCTGGGAGCAAGCAGCAAGGAGAGAAGATTGGATCAATCATTAGCGGAAGACATCGGTTAGTGGATCTCTTTCTCCCCTCTCTTACATCTCATAAAGAAGTAATCTTGAATAGCTTTTCTTTGATTGTTGCTGAGGTACTATCACCCTTAGAGTGGGATAGGGTCATTCCGTATTGGATACTTTTCCCAACAACACTTGGATTGACGAGGCCTTCGTCGTTACATCAACAATTGAAGGCAAGCTCGCGCAAATGCAGGGGACATAGGAACAAATCCAGGGAAGCAGTTTCGACACTGTAGTCTCGAAACAACGTGTATAAGAGATTCCGCAGGCAACCACTGAGTGCGTTGCCAACCTTGTAGCTATTCAAGTAGAGTTGGACGGTCTCCGTACAAAGGTCTTGACCCCGAAAAATTGACTCAAGCGTGAGTCACGATGTTTGTGTTGGGGGCCCGTTGGGCATGGAATACCCCCAAGGAATGTTTTGGGGCTTAAAGCCCAAGTTTTGACTAAGTCCATTGTAAAGACTCTATGATTTATGGGCGCAGAGCACGAAGTCGTAATAGAGTCATGGGGTTGTCCTCCCTTGTTTTTGTAATGTAATATTGGTTATTGTATAAATAGAGTGAGGCTCTAAGTGTATAAAATAGCTAAGCTAAGAATGGATCTAAGGAATTGATGAAGCATTGAGTCGAAGTGTAAGTCGTGTCTTTGGGTCATAGAGTAGGAGAAGGCTCTGCAACTAAGTGCGCAGAGGCCTAGTAGTCCATCGCTGAGTGCGCGGACCCCTGCAGCTGATTTTGCAGGGCAGCTCAAGTCTATAACTGTTGGAGGAAGTAATAAAAGAGAAGTTTTACCATATTCTTTGTATCTTTCCCTGTTTTATGTATTATTGGGT
Organism: Pinus tabuliformis; assembly: GCA_031772625.1. Lineage (NCBI taxonomy): Eukaryota > Viridiplantae > Streptophyta > Pinopsida > Pinales > Pinaceae > Pinus > Pinus tabuliformis. The sequence continues at coordinate 542,832,773 of CM062807.1, forward strand.
ATGAATTGCAAGTTTGATGTTTATTTACTGCACACACTCATATGAATATGCTGAATAAGTAAATATAACATAAGGCATCTGTTTATGCGAAGATAACTAACTGGGATAAGAAGATAAGTAAAGATCTCAGGTGTGACTTAGGGAAATAGTGTAGGATGATGCTCCAATAGCGTGAAAACTTCACAGCCCCTGGTTAGGGTTGCGCGAAGGCGAACATATCAGGGCGTGAAGGCCAAGGAAGTGCGTGAAGTAACCTATGCGAAGGGACTCATAGTTGGACCAAATCAACCCTTCAGACATCTCAAGGGTGTGGAAACCTGGTTCCAACACCCCCCATACTACTTCGGGTGAGACCTCAATCTGCACTCCACAGACTGTTACTGAAAGGGCTAGTAGTACAGGGATTTGTTTGGCTAATTAACTTCGAACCTAGGTCAGGCCCTAACAAGCCAACAAAACAACATCATGGGATAGCTAGATCATCATGTAAAAATTACCTCATTTAGTGATAACACCCAAAATAGTTGTTATCCTTTCAAGTGAAAGAAAAACTTAGTGGATTGGAGTGAAATAAATATTTGGCATACTTGAATCAAAAGATAAGATATTAGATATAAAATATGTGGCTATTAAGGATGAAATAGGAAAAAAGGTGATAAGGATAAGCCAATTCCTGAACCCAATATATCCCCCCAACTGAAGAAAATGCATGTCACGATGCATACCACTGATCAATTTGACTCTTCCTTGGATTGGGAGTGTTGTAGATAAGGTTCTATGAAATCATAGGCATTTGTAGTATGATGCACAATAGATTTATAACCATCAAAAATAATTAATTCTAGCCACTAGATTTATGCAATCCCTAGGTTGATCTTGAAGTAATGCTAATATTTTTCCACAAGGACCCGCATCAAAGGAAACCATGTTTTAAGGCCAAGCCAGTTGGGCTCACATCTCCTTATATAATTAATATACCTAGGCACTTTTGAGAGGGATTGGATAAAATTAGGATAATAATATGGAACTATTTTCTTCAACCCATTTTCAAGAGGTATCCCATTTGAGCCTACTTCCCTCCAAAGAATCTTGTTTTTTTAGGTCAATAGTTCGAGAGAAATGATCCAAGATTTTCTGCCAAACAATGTCCATAATACACACACACACACACATAAATACATGCATAGATATGTATGTGTGTGTATATGTATATGCATATGTATTATGTTAAAAATCATAAATAAATCATGCAGTTGGTGGTGTAGGAAGATTTTCCCCTTTCTCAACAATCTCGAGAACTAAACTTGAGACAATTGGAAAAAAATGTATCCTTAGAGAGTGGTTTATGATATAACCTAAGATAGTTTCCATTGGAAAAAAGTGTATGATCCATTTATGGTTTTTAGATTTACAACTCCATTATCGAAAATTGTGTCCACCTCATAAGGACCTAGCCACCTGGTGTGAATTTCCCCTTGAAATCCTTGAATCTAGTCATACAGTAGTGCCCAATATCCTTTTTGAAACACCTTCCTTTTGATAAATCTATCATGCCACTTGGAACTTTGTTGATGAATAATTTTAGTGCATTGGATGGTGGAAAAGTGCATCTCATTCAACTCATTAAGCTAGTCCAAGTGGATTTTATGTGCTTTAGTAAAATCCATATTCACTTTTAGAGTGGTCATGAGTCTCTTAACTTCAAATTTGACATGAAAAATATGATTCTTACCATAAACAAGCTCATATGGAGAGAAATCGGTGGTTTTCCTCCACGTAGTTCTATTGGCCAAAAGAACCTATGGGATTCACTTAGCCCAATATTGATGGTGACTAGCCATGTCTTAGTAAAGATAGCTTCAATGACTTTGTTTGTTCTCTCCACTTTCCCATTAGCTTGTGGATGGCAGGGTGAGTTAATTATGTGGCAAATTTTGAACTTCTTAACAAAATTTTGAATTAGTCTAGAAGTGAATTGTGGTCCTCCATATGCAACTATCTCTCTTGACACTCCATAACAAACAAATATGTCTTAAAAAGAAAAATATGGAACAACTTGCTTGATAGCTTTGGTGAGTTCTCTGGCCTTGACCCACTCGACGACATAATTTGTGCAAACCAAAATGTAGGACTTCTAACAAGGTGGGGGATTAATAGATCCCAAAATGTCAACATCCCACTTCTTAAATGGTTTGATAGCCAACTGAGTTTGCAACAGAATTTCATCTTATTGGATCACCTGGCCCATCCATTGGAAACTATCACACCTCTCTACATATTTCTTTGAATCCTATGACAATGTAGGCCAAAAAATAGCTAATTCAAAGAACTTTATATATTGTTATTTTATCATCAAAGTGTCCACTGCAAGGCTCATCGTGACAAGTGCTTAAAAAATTATAGACTTCATCTTCCCTTACACAACATCAGATTACATAGTTTGGCTCAGTGAAAAAAAGATAATTTTCTACCCAACAGTATCAGGGACTCTGTCGCATAATCTTTCACTTTTCCCTAGGAGAGAGGTGGTGTATAAGCCTTCCTTCAGAAAGGATTTATCAATAGGTAAATTATCATTATTGTTGGTGAGCCTAGAAAGGAACTCTACATTGACATTATCCTTCCCAAGTTTATCCACAATACTGATATCAAATTCTTGTAACAAAGAAACTGCCTAGTAACTCTACCAATAGTAAGAAGTTTATTAAAAGGAATTTGATGGCAGAGTGGTCAGTATGTACAAAAACTTGATATCTGATAATATAGTGCCAAAATTTATTAATAGCATGTACAACAACAAGAAATTGTTTTTAAGTTACCGTATAGTTTAGCACAACCTAGGTAAAATTCTTGTTGATGTAATAGATGGAACATGGTTTCCATTCATATTCTTGTCCCAACACAACCCAAAGAGTATCCTTGGAGGAATCTATATAAATATGAAATGGTAAGGTCCAATTGGGTCAATGCAAGGTATGAACTTCAAACACATAGTTTTCTAGACCATAAAAGGCACTTTGACACTTATTAGACCATATAAACTCCTTATCTTTTGAAAGTAGTAGAAACAGGGGAGATGCAAGTTTAGAAAAACTTTCAATAAAACTACAGTAATAACCTTCATTCCCTAGGAAGATATGTGCTTCTTTCTATGATTTTGGAGGAGGAATGATTAATATTGCCTAAATTTTCACTAGGTCAACTTCTATTCATGTGGAACAAAGATAATAACCATGCAAAACGCCTTCATTCATCATCATATGTCATTTTTCCATGCTTAATAATAAATGAGATTGTCTACAATGTTCCAATTGTTTCTTAAGATTAACCATTTTTTTATTAAAAATATAACCATATCACACAACATCATTTGTTTAAACCTCAATATAGTCATTGAGAAAATATGAAAATATTCCCAGTATTACTCGTTGGAAATTGGTGGGTGCATTACAAAGTGCAAAAGAAAGGACTTGGTATGCAAACATACCCTAGGGGCAAGTAAAAGTTATATTTTCCTGGTCCCCATGAGTGATTTGAACAATGGAAATTTTAAGGATGGAAAATTATCTTAAAGTTTAGAAACCTTGGTGAATCTTACTAGTCCCTAACATGCAAATTATAAAATGTTTGGATACAATTTTGTAAAAATATTCCAATTTCTAATGATATTTATATAGTCTCTGTATATTTTTGGTGATTTTTAAGGGAAAGAAATATGCAATAGAACATGGTGAAGCATTTTTAGAAACAAATGGAAATTGGAAAATCTTTTTTCTTGGAAAAAGCATGGAAAATTAGCCCACCTACAAATATTAGCCCTTAAAATTTGTCTTGGATTTGGATTTGATTGTACCCATTAAATCCATCAAGGAATGATAAAAAATTATTGCTTGATAAATTTTTGAGGACCTGATCGATAAAAGGTGATTGAATGTGGTATTTTTGGGTGGCTTTATTTAGTTCTTTGTAATCGACACACACTCCCTATTTACAATTATTTTTAGGAACAATGACTAGTGGGGAAATCCACTGACTGTGAAAGATCATATAAATGAACTTAGTTTTTGGAGTTCTTCTTTAATGACATCTTTCAAGGATGGATTCATTTGGTATTGTGTTTGGTAAAAAAGGCTACAATCATCTTTTATGTAAATAAGGTGGGTACATAGATACGGGGGATACCCTTCATATTCATGTAGTCCCATGCAAAAGATTCTTTATTCTCTTGCAACAGTTGAATCAATTGTTCTTTTTCTAAAGGGGATATATTTGAACTGACATTTAAGGTTTCTATGGGCTTAATTTCAATTGGGATTCTCTTGTGTTTTAAGATAGTGGAAATTAATTCGTCAACAAGGTTATCCTAACTAGATTCATTCATTATAGAGCTTAGGAGCTGAAATTTTGGGGGTATCACAACTGAGGGATGACTGATGAAACTAATAATAATATCATCCTCTATCTCATTCTTAAATTAAAAATCCTTACCAATGGGGAGGAGTGGCTTAGCACTATCTTCTTCTGGTTCAAATTCATCCCATAAAGGGTTTTCATACTACATGCTTAGTATGGTAGGAGGATGGAGGATAAGGTTATTTGTGGTGTTTCCATAAAAAATTGTCATAAATCCTTACCTACACCTAATGAATGCATCATCCATAGCTAACCATAGTCATCCAAAAATTACGGGATTCACTCCTAAGTGATTTTTTGGTTGCAACACCAAGAAGTCAATCAAATACTCCCAGGAGGCTTTGGAAATAACAACATCCTCTAGGATTCCTTCTAGTTGTTTTTTTAGATCAATCAGCTAGTTCAAGCATAGTGGGTGTTGGCCTTATATAGGTAATTCTAAGTAATTTGATGGTTTCTCTATTCATTATATTTATTATAGTGCCTTGATCATCCATCGTATTCAGGATAGTTTTCCTTCTGATCTAGATAGTCATTATTAGGTTCCTAGGATCACCATGTTTTGTAGGTGAGATTTTATCATGTATTAATTATGATAACTTTCCTACCTCATGAATGCTGGGAGGGCCTCAACTTTTTCTACCATTCCTTTTAACAAAAGTTCCCTCATTTGTTTTACACAAATCATAACATTCCTAATTAGTTGCAATAATGGGATTCTAACGTACAAATTTTTCAGATGCTTCAAGAAATTATATTCAGGTTCTGGATTAAGACCTCTGTGGTTTATTATTTTCGACTTAGTCACCGGAGAATTATATTCAGGTTGTGGGGTAGTCTTGGCTTTGCATACAGTGGATTCAAAGTAGTTTCAAGAGTAACAATAACATTGGTTGTTACAATAGTTTCATCACGAACAATAGTGTTGACTATTATAATAGTTTCCGCATGTTGTTCCTCTAATTATTTTTTAATTACAACCTCTTCTCGAGGTGAGTTTATTTCGTCATGTTCTATAATAATAAGGGAATTTCTTGAATCTACTAATTAGCCCGATCTCCAATGTATATTTTTACGTTCAATTAGGGAATTGTACTAAATGGGGAAGATAGGAGCTTCAACTTGTTGCACCACCTTATTGTTTGGATTTGGATTAGGTTGAATGGGTACTTGTGATCGCGGGGGAGGACTACTTGGTGGTGTATTGGATGGGAATTGTAACATTTTTTGTTGTATAGGAATCTATGTTGGCACATATAAATATCATAAAAAAGAGGTTGCACACCGTCCTTGGGGCCATGGGAATCTTTGACTCTAAGAAAAAGGCCATTGTGGCCATGGTATAGGGCATTGAATTGGAGGAGGACTAGGAAACTTCCATGGGATTGTGGGATAATGTATTTTCTATGGAGCCTATTAAGAGTTATACATGTTAGTCCAAGTATTAAAATATGATGATGGGTTTGAATTTGTTAAACACACATGGGAAACATAGAATAGGAAAGATAAATCATGTGAGTTCATTTTTTTATTAACATCAGATATACATTTATAGTACAATATGTGACTCTTGGGTTTCAGATCCCAAGGTCTCTTGGACTGCTTTTGTCCATTCAACTTCCACACTAACCCATTTAGGATTAGGTGTCCAACATTCCCCCCCTTAATCCGAAGGGTTATGTATGAGTCCAAGAAGAGAGCTGTAATACAAAATGTGCAAAAAATGCATGGCAGCACTAGGCTGAATGTGCTCTATGAAATGTTGGTAAAAAGGGCGGTGGTTTAAGGATGACCACCAACACTGGAACGCTTAGTGCAGTTCCCGGAACTCTTCCAAAACTGGCAAGAAACTGAATTTTTCTGCTAGAGGAAGTGATCCTATTGTTTTAAAGAGGGAAACCTTCAACCATAAAAGGGAGGTCTCACCCCGCATAAAAGGTAAAACTTCAACCTGAAAAGGGAAGTCTCAACTTGTGATGGTTTAAGGATAACCAAAAACTCTGGAATGCTTAATGCAATTCCTGGAACTCTTCCAAAACTGGCAAGAAGCTGGAGTCTTCTGCTAGAGGAAGTGTTCTCAATTGTGTTCCTGGAATGCTTCCGAAACTGGCAAGACGCTGAAGTCTTCTGCTAGAGGAAGTGTCCCAGATTGCCAACTGAAGGCATGTTCAGGGGCATCTTTGTCTCTGGCTACAACTCTGAAACTGGTGTGGCAGGTTGTGGCTCAGGCTCGCTTGATGTGGCTTTGAAGCTTGTAGATGACCATCATTTCCCCCCCTGTCATATACAAGGTGAGAAGATGGAGAAAACTCAACTGCAAGACTCTTCAATACTCTGGAACAAGTTCTGACATGTGTTTGGAATAACTTCTTGGCTGTTGATGCCCATTGCCAAGAAGCGATCCATCCAAGATGAATCTTTGTTCTTGCAGGACGTTTGTTTCTGAAGCATCTATGTGAAGAATGGTTGGTTTTATGACAGTGCTTACATGGATGAAGATCAAAACAATGATCTTTCATATGGCCAACTCGGTCACAGTGTTGGCATTTCACGATCTGTTGTTTTTGTTGTTGCGGTGGAAGAGGAGTAGAATCTGGAACAGCTGAAACTGAACTGTCATAAGGAGCAGGTGAACTGTCATGAGGAGCAAGTGAACTGTCATGAATGAATCCAGCACTCTGAAACTGAATGGGCTTGGCATAGTCTGGAATATGAAAGGTCAAGTCCTTGTCATATCCAAGACCAATTCTATGCTTGTTGTGGACAAGCTGTTCCCATGGTCTGATGATGCGCTTGGGAAGTGCAGACTGAGTTTCTGCATCTGCATTTACAACTGCTGCTTTATTTGAATGAACTATAACATTATTAACATGCTGTTGATGGGTGGTTGTCTCAATGTTCTGAACAAAAACAGGTTCAGAATGGTGTCTATTTTGATGTAGCTCTTCTTGCTGTAGCTGTGATTCAAGCTGCAAAAAATCGATCTTTTCCTGTTCATTTTGTAGACATGTCTGAATTTCTGAAAGAGATCCTATGCTGATTCGTAATGTGTCATCAACAGTAGATTGTGTAAGAGTTTTCATGAACTCTAATACTTCACTGATTCTGGCCATTTCTCTTCAATGTCAGGTTTACACCTTAAAAACTGATCACAACTACTACTCAATGCAGAAAAGTAATATCTACTCACAGTACACAGCAATATCCTTTATAAATGTTAGCAAATGATCAGTGTGCAATATAAAAGATTACAATCAGTTCACCAAAATCTTTATGCAGCAGTGGAATCAAGGAATCAATGCACTATAATGAGTTTTAAATACAATGCCACAATTGGGGCAGCAGCAACTGCAAACTTGTTTGGATCCTTCAAATACTCCTTCACTCTTCAACGTATATCAACACTTCAGTATCAGCTAATGAGAAGAATATACAGCCACACAAATAGTCTCTAAATGGCATCCAAATTGTGACAAACTCATTCTGGTATGGTAGAAATTGACCCAGAATACCAACAGCCAGCAGCAATATATTAAGTAACTAGATAACTGTGTTTTGAGCTCCTCCAAGTACAAACACTTTATAATTCGGCTCAGATCAGGAAGATGAACTCAGCGAGGCGAGCTGTAGTTTTGAATCGGAAACGGGAGTTCAGAGAAGCCTTTAGAGATGGAGATTCAGTTACCATTGCATTGTCATTTGGTTTCTTGTGTGTAAATTATGTAGAGGAAGAAGCCAGATAATCAATTCGGTGCAGAGGTTATATAAGAATACTGATATATATAGCAGTGGCACCCATAAATAAACCTTTTTTTTTTTTTTTAATCTGAATACACAGTCAACAAAGGTCGTTTGCTTCCTAATAGTGGCCAAATAAACAAGGTGAATAAAATATTGGAACCTGGTTGCTTAGCTTAATTTGCAGCCCCTATATCTCTTCAAACTCGGCTTCTTTCCACTAGCAATTTGCCCAGAGTTTATCTTTGATGTAACACACAGCCCCACTCTATCTTCTGTACAGAACGTTCCGCAAATTGTAGATTTGGACCTCTTTTGTAATGCTTGAGAGCAAGCAACACTTAATTTCAATATCAAAGAAAAATTGATGCTAACAATCACTCAAACTTAAAGCACCAAAAATTTACAATCCAAACTCAATCGGTTCAGTCTTATTTAGGCATGGTTACCATTTCCATTCGCATTTGAGCAGTTAGGAGGTGGATTCCTTTTCGTAACACCATTAACAGGACCATTCACAATGCCATTTCCAACACCATTTGATACAAGCCCATTATCAGCACCATTTACACCGCCATTTTCAAACACATTCCCTCCAGGTGATACAGGAGTTCTGCTACAATCATCCACATGAGGACTTCGACTCGAAATTGAAATTGCAACAAACCAAAATAGAATATAACAGGGAACCAGACAAATATTAAAGACTTTCAGATGCCTGAAAACCTAGAGCAAATGTAGAAATTTCTTATAAGATATAACAGAAACTCCGCCGATATCAATCTTTCACACAAATCTAATGTTTATTCAGCCAAGCTATAAAGCGTAACAGCCTTATATATCTGATTGTAGGACTCCGCAATCGTTCCTATCTATGAACGTTGAGAGAGGCTTTGGAAGACTTATTTGCCCGAAAGCTTCCATATGCTCTGTCGCTCCTGTCTCTCTCCCGTAAGAGAATAAGGCCGTTGTCTTCTGTATGTCTCCGGAAATCAGGCTATCTTTCTCTGTCTGTTTTTCCTTTGGTGTTTTAACCCAACCCTCGCTTTACGCTCAAGACTCTACTTCCCTCTGCAATCAAATATTTTCCTTCCCGGCGGACAGAAGCCTTCGGAAGAAAGGAGGCGATCGATTCTACAGTTAACGTTTCCTACTCTCAGACATGGCAACTGAAAGGTTATTTAAAGATGATTCCAGGGACGAGAAGGGTGAACGGGCCAGGATGGCTTCGTTTGTTGGTGGCATGGCAATAGCCGACCTTGTAAAGATGACTCTAGGACCTAAAGGGATGGACAAAATTTTGCAATCCACAGGCAGGGGACATAGTGTCACCGTTACAAATGATGGTGCTACTATATTGAAATCGCTTCACATAGATAATCCCGCTGCCAAATTAATGGTCGACATCTCGAAAGTCCCAGATGATGAGGTAGGAGATGGAACCACTTCAGTAGTTGTTTTGGCTGGCAAGCTCTTGCGAGAGGCAGAAAAACTAGTAGCAATGAAGATTCACCCTATGACAATTATCTCTGGTTATAGAATGGCTGCTGAGTGTGCTCACAATGCTTTAGAACAGCGGGTTTGGGACAATAAGGCAAATTCAGAATCCTTCCGATCCGACCTGATGAATATTGCAATGACAACACTCAGTTCCAAAATCCTTGCACAAGACAATAAACACACACAAATCTTTCGGCTGTTGGAGGCGATATTAAGGCTTCTCTGTCCGCTTTATCTTCTCCTAGCTCCTCATCTTGAGACAAATTCACGTGCAGATGTGGTCTCTACACTGTCCACAGTTCAATGGGAATTATGGAGCCACGTCCGAGGTGTAACGGTTGGAAAATTATACCAAAGGCATTGGTTACGGTTGGTTGAGGGTTCAAAATGGATGCGCAGAGAATGTCAGAGGCAGAGCAGCGCAGTGCAGGACAGAGCAGCGGTATTCAATTACTGGCATATCCCAGGCAGAGGCAGAGCAGCGCAGGACAGAGCAGCGCAGTGCTTAGGGCAGAGGCGTTGATGACAGAGGCGTTATAAGGCAGCGCTTGAAAAGAATATGGCAGAGGGCCAGGACTGCTCACAACAGAGGAATGGCAGCGCTGAAACAGGTGGCTCACAGAAACAGGTGGCTCACAATGGAGCAGGGCAGGAGATCGCCCGCTCTGATACCATGTTAAACACACATGGGAAACATAGAATAGGAAAGATAAATCATGTGAGTTCATTTTTTTATTAACATCAGATATACATTTATAGTACAATATGTGACTCTTGGGTTTCAGATCCCAAGGTCTCTTGGACTGCTTTTGTCCATTCGACTTCCACACTAAACCATTTAGGATTAGGTGTCCAACAGAATTCATACTTGTTGGTTTTGTCTTCCATGGCATCTTAGATCCAATAAAATAGGTTGACTCTGTCTCCTCACCTGATTCTTTGAATACAAATTTTAGCCTTGCAAATGATGGGAAATACGTTTTTTTAATGGCCTTTCTCACAAGCACCACAAATATCCATGTTAATAAACATGAATTCTCATAGAGGATGTTTCTTCCTATAGTTGGAGCATAATATTTCTAATTCCTTTTCAGCTTCAACTTGGTTTTGTTTAGTCTACAAAACATCTAATTGAGAGGAAAGAGAATTGATAGTATCGGTTTTATAATTTTCAATTAAACTATAATTTTCAACCCTTGTCACTTTTCCATCGATTGATTTATGTATTCTAGTATGTTGGCTTATATGGGCCTGACCTAGGTTCGAAAGAGTTATTTAGCCAAACAAATCCCGCAACTACCGGCCCTTTTGGCAACGGCCCATGAAGATCAGACTGAAGTCTCACCCGAGGTAGCAGGGGAGGGTGCTGGAACCAGGTTTCCGCACCCTTGGGATGTCTTGATGTGGTCTAGAGGTTTCGTGCACCGTTCGGTAGCCTCGCACTGCTCTGCTTCCACGCAGATCCGAAATAGGGCTATTCCTCAATACTAATTACTTAATGAGTTATTATAGATTAGATCTACTTCTTATGGTCTTTAAGCAAACATTTAATAGAAATAACCAGTTCGCGCACTTAGAAAAGATACAGATTTTCATAAACTCATACCATAAGCATACGCGCATAGATCAAACAGTTATATTAACCCCAAATTAGCCAGATCCGTAATAATTCAGATTTAACACAGAATTTCAGAATCAACTTATCTTTATTCAATTCTTTCACCAATATATCCAGATCCGTCCTGCGCACTCGGCTAAAGGGGTCCACGCACACAGCTGCAGACTCTTCTAGGCCTCTGCGCACACAGCTACAAAGCCTCTATCTACCTACCAACACCCTTGACTTGGACTTACATATGCTTCAAGACTTCGCTCCTCAAAACCCCATTACATTCCAAATTAAAAAGTACATACTAAAAAAACTGCCTTCTTGGGCAGACCACCCTTTGACTCGATCTATTACATTTCGCGCTACACATATTTAAGAGGTTTTACAATATTTTTATCCTAATTTATAGGTTCCAAGCCCCAAAAATATTACGCAGGACCTCTGCTACCCAACAGTTCCCCAACACAATCATCGTGACTCATCCTGAGTCACTCGTTGGTGCGGCGAGACGTGCTACCTAGGCTCCACGGTTCACCTCCCCGTGAGTGACATCCTTCATTCTGCTGCTCCTTCTTCGTCTCCTGCAATGCTTCTTCCAGCTCTTGCTTCATCGTTTCTACCAATTCTTGCAACCGATACTACTCATTATGCTCTGCTCGGTTAACACAAAACACCCCCGCATAGGATTTTAGCTCTAGCTGGGGTGCTGCATACAGGACCTCCTTGTACCAACACAGCCAACTTCTAAGTTCATAGCTTCTCTTCGCACTGTTTGTTGCGGCTTGTGTTGCAAGTTTACAAGACCATTGTTGTTGTCCACGAGATCCCAGGCTTCAAGATATACCAAAGACAACTTTTTAATGGCAATTCCACTAATTGGCTCTGTATTCATAGCTTTTCCTTTAGCCTTTATGGTTTGCCGACCAACCCATGGGTAAGGCGACGGTGTCTGGACCAGTTCTGCTTCATGTCTATAAACTTCCGGCACACCCCCTCCTGTCGATGCTGAATTCTGCGTGGTGCCCGTAGCTGTCCACATCGTATTTCTTAGAAAGCCCGGCATCTTTGGCCATATCACCACTCTCGGCCTTACTCCTTGAGCATAGATAATGAAGAGTTCCATAGCGGTGGGGAAGCACAATAGCTTAAGATTCTCAGAAGCACAACTTGTTCGGTGAAGGCCCCTCTGTGATTTATAAGTGTTTCGAAATTCAAATTTGTTGGCACCCGCCTTTTCCGGTGTCCTCATGTTAAGCCTGCAGTAGATCGTTCCAGATCTGGTTCGTACCGTGTCTCTTAATTTCCCGTCGCCCGCTCCCTTTTTCCATAACTCAAACATCTTGTCATGAATAGTGACAGCAATGGTCACCTCTCTGCTTGTCAATGCAGCAGTGCATCCCTGTCCGCGCAACCGCGACCCTTGGGACAGACCATATCCACGTGCACCCCGATGGTCACGCAGCTTCTCTCCAGACTGCTTTATCGTCCCGCGCTCTCTTTCAACTGGCTGGAGTGATGAGACTGTCCTTCGATTGGTTAGTCAGGCGGTTGACCCACCCGTGTATAGCTTCAGGCAACTACCACTTACCCGGCCTGGGAAGGGGTCTCCATTGAGCTTAGCAAGCTAGACCGCACCTCCATCTATAACTTCTTTGACTACATAGGGACCCAACCAATGCATTTGGAGCTTGCCAGGGAATTTTTCGAACTTGCTGTCATATAGTAATACTAGATCATTCTCCTTGAAAGTGTGCACCTTGATATGGCGATCATGCCATGCTTTCTCTCACTATTTTTGTACTTGCTAATGGAATCCGGCCAAAAACCATTCCTCCTCAAGTTCCTCAAGTTGCGCGAGCCGTTCCTCCAAAGCCCCGCGATCGGTCGTTCCTATTATTGCCGCAATTCGCAAACTGGGTACAATATATTCCATGGGCATAATGGCTTCCTTACCATAGACTAACTGGAAAGGTGTCTGGCCCATCAACTTCTTGCACGTTGTTCGATAAGCCCATAGCATAACGAGGATGCGCAAGTCCCAGTCATTTCACTGTGCGTTACTGACCTTAGTCAACGCAATCTCCAAAATTTTGTTGAATGCTTCGACAGTCCCATTTGCTTGCGGATGGTATGGCATACTTTGTTGATGATAGATCTAAAATTCCTCAGTGAGTGCACTGATTGTTTCATTCAGAAAGTGCATTCCCCAGTCACTCATTAGAATTTTGGGACATCCAAACCATGTCAACACGTTCTCGAACAAAAATTTCACCGTTGTAGTAGCCGTGTAGTCCTTAACTGGCTGTGCTTCTACCCACCGGGTCAAATATTCTGTTGCGGTGATGATATAGCATGCACTCATCTTCCCTTGAGGTGCAATAGGTCCCATGAAGTTGATTGCCCACTTCTTGAATGGTTGTAGCGTCATCTGTGGATTGAGTGGCATTTCGTCCCTTCGCGATGGTTTCCCAATCCGTTGACATACGTCGCAAGCCCGATAGTATGCTTTCGAGTCTTGATGTAGAGTTGGCCACTAGAGTCCTGCACGAAGAATCTTTTGTACTGTGGCATGACCCGCATAATGTCCTCCAACGACCCCTCCATGTGCTTTGTCCAGGATCTTTCCTCGCTCGAATTCAGGTACATATCTGCGTAATATTTCATCATTGCCCATCTTATAGAGGTGTCCTGCAATAACAGTAAAGTCTGTTGTGCGTATTACCAATTCTTTCTTCTATTGAATGGAATATCCTTGTAGCGCGATTCCTGTGGTTAAGAAGTGGATTATGTCCTCAAAATGGCCATCCGCAATGCGCACTGCATACAACTGTGCATCTAGTAGTCCTTCCTCCAAGTTTGTGGGCTCTTCACCGTTCTCAATTCGAGATAGGTGGTTTGGGCCTGCGTTCAGGCATCTTAGCTTTACGATGACTTTGAAGTCATATTCTTGAAATAATAACAGCCACCTACAAATGCGCCCCCCAACACAGGCTTATTCACTAGGTATTTTAGCACTGAGTGGTCAGTATACATCTTAAAGTGCCCTCCAAGCAGATAGTGGCGGTATTTCTGGAGCGCGTATACCATCGCCAATCCTTCTCGCTCAGTAGTGGAGTAGTTCTTCTCAGCTTTTGACAGTCGTCGACTTGCAAACGCGATCAGATGATCGATTCCCTCCGCTCCTTCTTGAGTGAGTACTGCACCTAATGCAATACACGCCGCATCAACATGCACATGAAATTCGATGGCCCATTTCGAAAGACCAATATAGGAGCTAATGCCATCTTTTCCTTAAGCGTTTGCAGACTTCTATTGCATTCCTCATTCCAACAATAAGTAGCATCCTTCTTTAGCAACTATTCCATTGGTGCCGTGATCTGCGCATAGCTTTTTATGAACTTCCAATAGTAACTAGTGTGTCCCAGTGTGGCGCGCAGTTGTTTGACACTTTGCGGTGCTTGTAGATTGAGTATGACAGTGATCTTCACCGGATCCACCATCAGACATTGCTTACAAACCACATGGCCGAGCAGTTTCCCGAAGGGGATGAGGAAAGTACACTTCTTTAGATTAAGCATAATTTGGTGCCATCGGCAAGTATCCAGCATTAACCGTAAGCTCGCGGTGTGTTTCTTAACTAGCCAAAATATGGTCCAATCATCAAAACATACCTCTAAGAACTTGTGTATAAAATCCTCGAATGCAGCTACCACAACACAGGAGAATATTGCCGGTGCATTCTTTAGTCCAAAGGGCATCACCGTATACTGAAAACAACCCCACTCGGTGGAAAAAGTTGTCTTACTCCTATCTTCTAGTGCGATCTTAATCTCATGGTAACCCGAGAAACTGTCCATGAATGAGTAGGCTTCTTGTCCTCCCACATTTTCCAGTACCTCATCAGTAAATGGCGTCGGAAAGGGGTCGTTGACACATGCATCATTGAGCTTTCTGAGATCGACACAGATGCGAATTTCACCCTTTTGTTTCTTCTCCTGCACAACCATAGGACTTACCCAATCGGACTCTTCTACCGGTTCAATTATTCCTGTTGCAAGCATCTTATCCAACTCTTCGCAGACTTTCTCTTTGTATTTTGGATTCAATTGGTAAGGCCACTGCTTAATGGTTTTTGAATCTGGCTTCAGGGTTATCTTCATCATTCCAAGATCACCAAGGATCCCCTTTAACTCTGTGATTTTTGTGGAGAATAAGTCTTGATATTTGCGAAGCAACTCGACCACCTTTTCCACCGTGGCATCATCCCAATAGTCTCCTACATTGCATACTTCGACTCTTCCTCTGTTCTGATGTTTACTTGTTTCATTTTCATTGGCGCGATGATGTCTGGATCCTTGATTTCTAGGCTACGCACCTCACGACTCCCCTATGTTTCTAGAATATGGATGTTTCTAGGGTCATTCTCATCATCTTCTACCTGCACATTGTAACATTCCAGGGCCTGGCTCAACTGTCGCGACCAACCTGGCTGAACGATTTCTTTTGGTTCCAATGGTATTTTGAAAATAGTGGCCTTTACCACCTGCAACGTGTCATCCACAGTATCCATCCATTGATCCTCAAAGAGGAACGTTGATAGAAACTCTTCGCGCAGGATATCCCATTCACCTATGCCATGTTGGAGCTCTATTTCAGTATACCAATTCCTTGGGACGACGTCCAGGGTATGATAAAATAAGTGTACCCACTCCTATTGAGGCTCTTCTCCATAGGCTGGACCCATCTAGTCAAGTGCAAGCGCGGATCGTCACGTCCATCGTATTTCTCTGTTGTGCGTAGTTCCAGCCTCCCAAATCTTATCTGCATCATTCGCCTACAGTCGTGCCAATTTTCAAAGGTTCCTTTATGTGTGCCCCACAAACGCACAGGCGTCACGTACAATGCCCATTTCAACACATCAAACCATTGGTGCTCTAGTACCATGATTTCAAATTTGATCAAGAATTCATCTACTGCTGTTAGCCCATCATACATCGGTAGTTCACGATTCTGCGCTTTAACGCAACACAGTGATTTAGTCACCATATTGTAGTTTAACATGGTTACCCCATTCAGCCAATTACGCCATTGCTCGTCTTCTTCATCTGAATCTTCAGTGCAGGATTCTGCATGCTCCCTCGATATTTTTCCTTTTGTCGTTGGATTGTCCCATACTTGATGTCGTGTAGTGATTTTATAAATACAATCTAATTCATCATCACTGCCTCCATCGCACATAGGTTCAGTGTAATGCGGTCCTTCAGCCGGGTCTAGCGGAATGACTACGCAGAGCGACTTCTTCTCGAAGATCATTTTCTGCTTCTTTAAATTAATAATTCCATTCATGTCAGTGGCCCAGTCTATTCCTAATAATGCAGGGTAAGGGCTACTTTCATCCACAATTTCGATTACCTCGAAGTCTGTTCGGGTGCTTGCGCCTTCTATATCTACCGTAATCCCTTGTAGTCTTCCCATGGGCAGGATCTTCTGTTGATTCGCCATCCTCAATTGAATAGGAGACCATTGCAGTGTGGGCTTGCCCATGCACTCCCACATTTGTTTAGGTAGTACATTTGCGTCTGAGCCCAAGTCCAGAATGATCTGATCCATCTCATAGTCACCAATCTGCGCTGTTAACCGCATTTCCTGCCTAGTCTGTGACACATGTTTTCCCAATTTTTGGATCACGCGAGGTTCACTTGACCCTGCACACCTATTTATCAATTCTTGCAAGCCCTTAACCTCTCTATTGTCACAAAGCAATTTCATGCATGTCTCTAAAATGGTAGTCAACATCAAGGGATCCCTTTCTAGCTCAGATTGATCCCTACTACCTGGGGTAGAGACCTCCGTGAAGCTCTCCCTAGCTTCCAGACCTGTCTCCTTGCAAACTCCTGTATCCTCCTTGGTTGGTTTCCCCTTATCTTTTCTTGTGACCGTGCCACTTTTGAGCACCATATTTACGTTGGGATCTTCTTCGCACAGTTCGGACCTCATCATCTGGATGTTTTGTGTTGTTGTAGGATGTGCTGCCTTTTTCTCACGAATCTGCGCTATCAGTGTGGGGCAATCTATCAGTTCATGGTCGAATTGTTCGTAGTAAGGGCACGATATTCTGGTTGGATTGGTACAGTCTCACGCGCAGTGTCCTGGTCCTCTGCAGTTGTAATAGATGAGCTGCCCGTGACCCCTTCCTGGCCCCATTCCTCCCTGTCCTCGTCCACGTCCCTGGAACCCACCGCACGCTATTGCCACGACTAGATCCTAACCTCGCACTTCAGTTTTCATTCTGTAGGTAGGTGACTAGTCCATTAATAATTGATAACTACAGCAGTCTCGTTCCTTGTGGCCCACCGATCTACAAAAGTTGCAAAATAGTCGCTGGGGAGGGGGTTGTCTCATGTTCTGTAATAGATGGCAATTGTCCATGGTATGATTTCCTCCCTCCTGACATATCGTGCACCAGAGTGTGGGCGTTGTGCTTGGCCCTGCCTATACCTCTGGTCACAATGGCGTTGGTCCCCCCGCTGCCACATAGTTCGTAAAGACTAGACAGTGATCTTTATCGTGACCCTGGCTTATACACCTTATACACCATATTTCCTCCCGAGCTTCTGGGTGAGGTGCCTATTCCTGTTTTAATTTCTTCATTTCTAAACACAGGTTTTGTATCTACACTTGGATTTGTTGAACTCCCAACCCCAGGTCTTGTAACGGAGTTTCATGCAACCTCATCGTTGTCTCCAATGCTTCAGCCTGGGTTGAGATCTTTTGTTGTGACAAAGCCATCCTTAGATGTGGTGTCAATGACGCCACAAACCAAGCGCAGTGCTGCGCATCCGACAGTGTCATGTTTGCCTCACGGATGGTACTTTTCAGTCTTTGATCTAGATCCCATGGGGTTTCACTAGGCATCATCACGATCTCCTTGAACCCTATGATCGACTGTGTTTCTGACTTTGGCCGACTAAATTTTTTCTTCAATTTGATCCAAATCTCTGCTATCCCCACATTCGAGTGATCGCTTGAGTACTTTAAATACCATGTCAGTGCTCAGTCCTGCAGCACGCTAAGGTAGCCTTTCTGATATTATTGTCCGTAATTTTGTGCGCGCCCCATACTGATGTCACCATGAACCAAAATTGTTCTAGATCTTTGCTTCATGCTCCTTTGAATATCGGTAGCTGGATCACGCTCGTCATTTTTAACCTCTGGTTTACGTGTCGGTGTACTCTGAACTACTTCTATTCCCGATCCCTTTGATCCTTAAATTCTTTCTCTATAGAGTTCCAGCGTTCCTACATCAGACACCCCTTAGGCAGATCTCGGTTCCAGCAACGGAACCATTTGTTGGCTAATATGGGCTTGACCCAGGTTCGAAAGAGTTATTTAGCCAAACAAACCCTGCAGCTACTGGCCCTTTCGGAATAGCCCGTGGAGCATGAACTGAAGTCTCACCCGAGGTAGTAGGGGAGGGTGCTGGAACCAGGTTTCCGCACCCTTGGGATGTCTTGATGTGGTCTGGAGGTTTCACACACCATTCGGTAGCCTCGCGCTGCTCTGCTTCTGCACATATTCGAAACAAGGCTATTCCTCAATACTAATTACGTAATGAATTATTATAGATTAGATCTACTTCTTATTGTCTTTAAGCAAACATTTAACATAAATAATCAGTTCACGCACTTAGAAAAGATACAAATTTGCAATAACTCATACCACAAGCATACGCGCATATATCAAACAGTTATATTAACCCTACATTAGCCAGATCCACAATAATTCAGATTTAACACAGAATTTCAGAATCAACTTATCTTTATTCAATTCTTTCACCAATACATCCAGATTCGTCCTGCGCACTCAGCTGCAGGGGTCCGTGCACATAGCTTCAGACTCTACTAGGCCTCTGCGCACATAGTTGCAGAGCCTCTATCTACCTACCAACACCTGTCACTTGGACTTACATACGCTTCAAGACTTCGCTCCTCAAAACCCCATTACATTCCAGATTAAAAGGTACATACTAAAAAAACTACCTTCTACCCATATAGCCTCGCTTTATTTAGACCATGAGCAAGCCGACTTACTTCCTATTATTCTATATTATTTCTTGGTTGGACCACCCTTTGAATCGATCTATTACATTTCGCGCTCTGTACATTTCGGAGGTTTTACAATATTTTTATCCTAATTTATAGGCTCTAAGCCCCAAAACTATTACGCGGGACCTCCGCTACCCAACATAGTAGAAGCGTCAAGTGCTAAAGTTTTTCTCTTTAACAATCCTCTCAAGTTCCTCAAGAAAAGTGTGACTATATAATCATAGGGCTCATTTGATATGTCTCCCTTTACCATGAGGTTTAGCATATCCATGCAATCATCCATCATTCTTTGGATCATAATTCTCTTTAAAACGTTTTTACCCAATTCACTATGTCTAGACCTTTATAAATTATAATGGAGGCATTCTATATATTTTTCCATGCTCTCATCTTCCTTCTAGGACATTCTTAAAAGTGTTGGGTTGTGTTATATTCTTTCCACGACTAGCCCACATACTTAACTGGGGGTTAGAGGGGGGAGGTCACAGGGGGTTTGAGGGGTACCTGTAACCCCACTTTATGGGGTCCAGGGCAGCGCCCCAAAAAATTTTGGTTTTGCACCCTACGTTAGGTTGGGCAGACCCACCTATGGTTTTGTGCATGATTTTCACACATGTTTTTTAGACGCGATGGTTTTCGGTCCATGGTTTTGTATGCGATGGCTTTCGGTCCATGGTATTGGATTCTTCAGCATGTATAAATATGTATTGTAATATTGAAAGGAACATAATGAAAAAATCAATCTGGTAGTCCCGGTTTTGGGATCCTGGGGAAAATCTCTGTGTATATGTGTTATTCTCTTGCATTGTTTATTTTCTGTGTTTTAGAATTTGTATGCAGGTAATTTCTGTATGGGGTTAAAACCTACATTTGGTATCATAGTTGTTTTGGCTTCAAGGGGATGCCTTTGTTGCTGAGGGGTTTCGCTCGGGCCTATGGTAGACCCTGTTCAGTGGGAGATCTGTGAGATCGATTCTGGTGGTGAAAGAAGATGGCGAGAAGTGGAAATATAAAGATCAAGAAATTTAATGATTAGAGTTTTGAGTTATGGAAACTCAAGATGGAGGATCTGTTGGTGGATAAAGATCAGTGGATCGCGGTAGATCCGGGTACTAAACCAACGGGAGTGTCCGATGAAGAATGGAAGAAGTTGGATCGGAAGGCAAAGAGCACAATACGATTGTGTGTCTCAAATCCAGTGTTTCTGAATGTATCAGGGGAAGCTACGGTGAAGGCTTTGTGGGACAAGTTAGGGACTTTGTACCAATCTAAGTCTCTGGTGAATAAATTGTTCCTGCAGAAAAAGTTGTATAACCTGAGGATGAAAGATGGAGACTTGGTGACAAAGCATCTAAATGCATTTAATACTATGGTAAGTCAGTTAGCATCTGTTGATATTAAAATTTCAAATGAAGATAAGTGCATCAGTTTGTTGTGTTCTCTATCAGATTCGTGGGATAGTCTGGTTATTGCAATAGGTAGCAATGCAACTGCCTTGCATTTTGATCAAATAGTCTCATCCTTGCTAACGGAGGAGATGAGACAGAAAAACATGGAGAGCCAAAATGGTGATGCATTGTCTATACGAGGGCGGACCCAGAACAGAAAAAAAAATAAGTCATCGAGTGGGAGATCTAAATCTAGAGGGAGATCTAAATCTCCAGGAAAACCTGTAAAGGTGGTGTGCTGGAAATGTGGAAAGGAAGGGCACTACAAAAGGGACTATAAATCTAAAGCTCCTGACAAAGGAAAGGGATTTGATGATGCTCCTTCTACAAAGGCAAAAACCACCTCAGTTGAAGGTGGGGATGTGTACTTGGCTTCTTCAAGTACACATGTAGATCATGAGGCATGGTTGATTGACTCAGGTGCATCCTTTCACTTCACTCCCCATAAAGAGTGGTTCTACAAGTATGAGAAATATGATGGTGGTGATGTTTTCTTGGGGGATGACAGGAAGGCTAGAATCATTGGTCGTGGAAAAGTAAAGTTGAAGCTGCAAGGTGGAAGGGTTAGAACACTTCCGGGTGTTCTGCATATTCTTGCATTAGCTAGAAATCTGATTTCTGTTAGCAAGCTGGATGATGCAGGTGTAAAAATAGTGTTCGAGAAGGATACCTGTAAGATGGTTTCGGGAGCACTGATATTGATACGGGGAGTTCGGATTGGAAATCTGTACAAGATAAAAGGTAGCACTATTATTGATGGGTGCAACAGTTCTGTGGTTCCTGAAAGCGGAGCAGAAAATCTATTGGTCTCTAGAGAGAAGACCATGCTATGGCATCAAAGGCTTGGAAATATTGGAGAGAAGGGCCTTCAGATACTTCATGGTAAAGGTATGGTAGAGGTATGAGTAATAGCTCTCTGGATTTTGATTTCTGCGAAAATTGTGTATACGGGAAGCAGAATCAGGTGAGTTTCCCCTCTATTGGTAAGACGGCTAAACATATGTTAGAGCTTGTGCTTAGTGATGTGTTTGGACCTGTGAAGGTTCCATCACTGAGCAATTCTGTGTACTATGTATCATTTATAAATGACTTCTCAAGGAATACATGGATATATTTCCTTAAGAAGAAATCTGAAGTCTTTGACAGTTTTAAAGAATTTAAGGCTCTGGTGGAAAACCAGATAGAGAAGAAGATAAAGGTGCTGAGGACAGATAATGGTGGAGAGTTTTGCAGTAAGGAATTTGAAGAATTCTGTAAGAAGTGTGGTATAGCATGGCAGAAGAATACTCCATATACACCTCAGCAAAATGGAGTTGCATAAAGAATGAACAAGACATTGATGGAAAGGGCAAGAAGCATGCTC
Source organism: Pinus tabuliformis (assembly GCA_031772625.1). Taxonomy (NCBI): domain Eukaryota; kingdom Viridiplantae; phylum Streptophyta; class Pinopsida; order Pinales; family Pinaceae; genus Pinus; species Pinus tabuliformis. The sequence goes on from CM062807.1 coordinate 542,854,949, forward strand.
AGTGGTGCCGGGTTAGGACAAGAATTTTGGGCAGAGGCGGTGGAGACAACATGTTACCTGGTCAATAGATCACCTTCATCAACGTTGGAGGATAAGACTCCACAAGAGGTATGGACTGGTAAGAAACCCTCTCTTTCACATCTGAGGGTATTTGGATGTGATGTGTTAGTGCCTAGATTTACCTCAGGCTGAAAAGGTAGGATCCAGGGCCAACATCAAACCACGCTCAACCTGGTAGCTAGCCCTACCAGGTTAGGAGAGGGCTCTCTCCGGGTCAATCTCAGCAAATAATGATCTATGGGGCTTGAGATGACTGAAATATCTTCTGATTTTAGGCTAGGTATATGTGCAAGAGAGTTGATTTGATAAAATAGTGTTTTGTTGGCTCAAAGGGAAAGGCACATTTTGGGTTTGCGGGGATTGAGGCTCAGTTCTGCAGAGATCTCAATGGGGCAAGGTAGGCAATCGTTTTGGCACTGAAATTTTAGTGAGATGGAAGGAATAGACAGGTGAGGTGTTGAAGAGGGCAAGAGAAATCATGAATCCTCCCCAAACAGCTGAAAACATCAAATAACTAAAGCAAACTTCAAGTAGAGCACTGCACTTTCAATGAATTCTACTTACACTCTTGTTTGTTTAGTTCAGAAGAAATAAGATAGATAATGGCATGCAATCACATAAAAAAATTCACAATTACAAAGAGAAGCACTGTACCAAGGAACATTGCCACATGAATCCCAAAGAGTGCTGCCAATCCTGGTCTCAATTCCTTAGCCAAAATGAAAATATGAGTGTACAATGAAGCTCAGTGCTTTCTCAAGAGTCCAACCATGCTAATGACTGAAAAACAACATAATATAGACAACCATAGCTCATCCTTGCCTCTAGGGGTCGAGCACACATGTTTAGGAGCTTTTTCAACTAATTATAAACTAAGAACTAGAAATTAGGCAACAGAACAACATGCCTCTAGAAACAAGGGAACTTATTCATTCAGTTTCAAACAACTTTTAAACTGATGAATCTACCTCTACAAGTGAAAATCTAATATATTTACATCATGATCCATAAATATTCATCAAATTACATTACAAATTTGCCATTGGGAAAGTGAAAAAGTCAAACTAGGCAAAGCTAGGTGAAAAACAGAGCAAAACTTGGTCAAACTGGCAATTTTTCCTCTATGCGCCGCGCCTAATTCTCTATGCATCGCACCTGTTTGGACCCACTTTTGGAGGCCTTCCCGGTGTCCAAATGAGCTCCAGGTGTGCTTTTTGGAAATTTCTGCCTGTCTACTTTCCAACCAAGTGGAATTTTTCAATTTGGCCTCCATTTGCCCCTCCAAAAGTCCATTCTCCCAACATTGCTTCCTATGTGTCAAAATAGGGGCAGTGAGGTCATTTTTTGAGTGTTTTTGACCTTTTTGAGGGCTCAAAACCTACCCAAATTTCTTGGCCATAGGTAGGCAAGTGTAATTTTGCATGAAAAATCTAAAAATGCTGAGTTTTTGTGATTTGGAGGGTCCTAGCAAAAGCGAGTGCCACGTGGCATAGCGCATAGGGCAGAAAAACCTGTTTTTTGTGCCAAAAATTTTCAAAATGCAAAAATTGCTCCAAATTTCTTGAAATTTAGGCTGAGTCTTCTCTATCAAGCATGATGTTGGGCCAAGGAAGCCTCAGCCAATATCTGAAGTCCTTCATCCTCTTTTTGCCTCCTTGATGCTCTCTTCAACTTTGCTTTCAAACTCCTGATTCTTGCTTGGCACACCAAGTTTCGGGACAAGTAATGATATGACAAGTTTCTAAGCATATTATTTTCATTGATGACCTTCTCCAGCTTCCTCTCCAAGTGGATATTGACTCTTTCCAGCCATGAATCCCTATCGACATTGATCTCTTGCTCCAATGAAGTGAACTCCACCCGCCACCTTTGAGCGGCTTGGTGATTCTCCCGAATATTTTGCAACTCCATAATCACCTGCTGGTCCTCAAGCTGCTTATTCCTCTGCTCCAAGTACTGTATAGTCCATTGAGCTCGATCCAAGTTGGTTGACAAGGCATCAATGTCCGCCTGCTGCTCCTTAATGATTTCTCTAAGATTTGTGCTTTGTGGGCCCATATCGGTATCATCACCCTCAATGAGGATGAAATCAGTCTCCTGCTCACCTGATGGTCCTTCCTCCTATAGTGGCCTCTTGCCTCGGTCCTGAACCTGCTGTGTTGAGGATGGAAGTGAGGTCCCTTCCACCCCTGGGGGAGATAACACTCGCTTTGCTGCTGCAAACAAGTGTCTAGTTCCCTTCTGATAGGTGATGAATACTGGCACACAAGCGGTCTATGCCTCATGGCCCTCATGCTGATAGGAAGGTCCACCTGTCTCATGCCCAGCCTCTGAAGGTCCCTGTGAAACTCTAAAAAACTCATGAGAGATGAAGTCATCCCAAGTGATGCCCTGTAAACCAAGCTGATGAACGACCACAATTTTGATGAGAGAAAAATGATAAATATCGTTGAACTACTGCTGAGGGGTCTTATGCTGCACAAGGGTGGTCATCTTCTCTATGTTTCGGCACATGAAGTAAGGAATGTTCATCATTCGTACCCGAGTAAAATGCATCAGCAGCATGATATGATAAGCATATAAGCAGGAGAACCGACCCTCACAACTGAAATACTTCATGGTTAGTTTCATTAGAGGAGCATATTCAACTTTGAGGTACCGAAAAGGAAATACTCTCTTGAGCTGTCTCAAAAAGTCGGGCTTGATATATGGTTCATAATGCTGCCGGTCAATTTTCTACCTCTTGTTCCATGGCTCTCTAATGCTAGGTATGCCGGTTGCTAATGAAATGGATTCTGGTGTTAATGTGAAAGTGACACCAGCTAGAGTGGCTTGATCACCATGTAAATGCAACACAAATAAGCGGGCCAACTCATGATGAAACTGAATATTAGCAACCTTCTCACAAAATTCATAACATGACTGATGCTGGAAACAAAAGATGGCAAGAGGGCAGGCCTGTAACTCAGCAAGAGTGGTTGGTTCTTCTCTGATATGTTTGCCACCTCTATGAGGCCTCCTGGGTGCATGTTCCTTTGTGGCTGAGTCACTTTGGGTCTCCTCTTCATAATCATATGAACGATCAGATGCCATGTCTGCTAGTAGGTAAACTGTCTTGGAGAAATAGGTGCTGATATGTCAAACTGTCTTGAACTGTTTTTGGTAATGTGTTTGACCTCTGCCACCAAGGGAAAATAGTGAAATGAGGGACAGTGGAGGGGTAATTTAGGGAAATAGGGAATTAGGGACTATTGGGGCAGGGTTATTTAAGGGAACACGGAATTAGACTATAGTTTGGGAGTTTTTGTATAGGATTAGGGTTTGGTAATTTACAATTGGGATTTTGGGAAAGGGAACTTGGGATAGGGGATTAGTGAATTTAGGGGGTAGGGGAACTTAGGGAATAATGAAATCAATGGACAAATGGGATAAGGGAGTGATGGAGGAATGATAGACTTAGTAGCAAAATAGTTAATCAAAACCCTAGGCAGCAAGTTTCTTTGAGGAATTTCAAATGGTAGGGTTTGATTTTTTTAAACACTCACCATGAAACAAACACCATGAAACAAGCATCAAACTTGGATGGAAAACAGTATTGGAGGCTCTACCTACTTGTATCAAGACCAATCCATGCGATTTGGGGTGATTGGAGTGAGTTTGGGCAGTTTTCGGGCTCCCTGGCTGTGTGCGCCGCGCATACAACCCATTGCACCGCGCCCTTGCAAAATAACACAGGAGTCTGAGGCCCAGTGCGCCGCGCCTCCTGCCCAGTGCGCCGCGCCGGTCGATTTTCACCCAAACTTGTCACTTACTCACCAAAATCGCTTTGCCTTGCTTCTCTTTGCTCTTGGAGTGCAAATGAGCTTCAAACATTTGGAGAAATGATTTATACATGGAGCTTTTAAATTTTATTTTTGCCAAACCCACTTTCATAATGTTTTGCAAATGACTTTATTTCAAACTCTGTTTTTTGGACTTTTTCACTTCTTTTGGGTTTTGTGATGAACTAAATGACCCGAGCTTTGCTTGTTTTGTAGGTGTTGGAACTACTGGGGCTCAGGAATGAAACCAGGATTACAGATGGAGTGCTATGCAATGAAGGAAACAAAATTTCATGATTTTGTACAATAAATGCTAAATACTCTGTTTTTTCCTCAAAACAGAGTTTTGAGGAAAAACACATTTTCGAACACTTGGCGATGAAATTTATTGATGTTGAAACCTCCTCATGTCCTGCTGGTAATTATTGGACACTTTGAAACATTTTTTTACGAAACCCTAATGAAACCCTAGACCTAATTGACAATGAAACCCTAAAGACAACCTTTGCAATTTTAAGATAAAAGAAGACTGTATATGTTTTTTTTTAATGAAAAAACATGAGCTAGCAGGTAGATAACATGAGGGAAACTGCAGGAATGCTACTACCATCAGATGATCTATGCGCCTAATGGAATGCAGATGACTGGGCGGGACACCTAATATGAAAAGCAACAAGAGGATTTGATCTCTAACGGATGGATGGAAATACCGACTCTAACATGATGCATATGTACATGTTCCAAAGGAGAAAAGAACCAAGTTGGATAGTAATCTGAAAAGTGCATCTTTATTGGGTATAAGGATGGTTTAAAGGGTTATAAGCTTTAGAACCCAGTAACAAGGAAGGTTGTGTACAACTGAGATGTGGTGTTTAGAGAGGTGAAAGATGTTATTAAACATTAAGTCCAAACAAAGGAACTTGAGAAGATAGAGTTTGAGCTAAAGGAGGAAGAATCAGACTCTACAGCAGAGGAGGAATCAGAAGACGAAGAGCCACAAACTGCGGGTGTGAAAAGATCAATTCGAGAAAGAAGGCAGCCAGAAAGGTATAGTCCATCTTCTTTCTGTTCAAATTTTGCTTTGTCTGTTACTGATGATGATCCCAGAATTGTGAAGGAAGCAGTGGATTCAGAGGATGGAAAACTCTGGAAAGAGGCCATGGTTGATGAAATGGCATCTTTGCACAAAAATGAGGCTTGGGATCTGGTGGAGCTGCCAGCTAGAAGGAAAACCATTGGCAGCAAATGGGTGTTCAAAAAGAAGATAAATTCATAAGGAAAAGTGGAGAAATACAAAGCTCGGTTGGTAGCAAAAGGTTATTCCCAGGTGCCAGGAATTGATTTTGGTGATATTTTTTCCTATAGCCAAGGTAACTTCTATTAGATTACTTTTCTCTATTGCTGCTGCTTTTGATTTTGAGGTAGAACAGATGGATGTGAAGATAACATTTCTTCATGGGGATCTAGAAGAGGAGATCCACATGAAGCAACTTGAAGGTTCTGTGGTGAAGGGTAAGAAAGAACCAGTATGCAAGTTAAAGAAGTCTCTGTATGGGTTAAAACAGTCACCAAGGATGTGGTATCAGAAATTTAATACATTTATACGGGGACTTGGCTTCACCAGAAGCAAAGTAGATCACTTTGTGTATTTTAAATTAATTGGTGACCATGTTATTTATCTGGTCTTGTATGTGGATGATATGTTGCTGGTTGGAAATGACAAATAAATTATCCATGATTTGAAGACCCATTTGTCCTCGAAATTTGACATGAAATATCTTGGTGCTACAAATTATATTTTGGGCATGGAAATTAAAAGAGATCGGACAAAGAGGAAGCTCTGGTTAAACCAGAGGAAGTATGTCAAGACAATATTGCAAAGGTTTAATATGCAGGATAGTAAACCGGTGAAGGTTCCTATTCCTATAGGTGTGAGGTTATCTTATGAACAGTGTCCCAAGACATAAGAAGAGTAAGAGGACATGTCCCATGTTCCATATGCAAGTGCATTCGATAGCCTGATGTATGCAATGGTCTGTACTAGACCAGACATTGCACATGCAGTGGGAGTATTGAGCAGGTTTATGTCAAAACCAGGGAAGGAGCATTGGACAACAGTGAAGCGGATTTTCAGGTATTTGCGTGGCACTAGTGATTATGTTTTGTGCTACCAAGGAAGACCAAGATTGGACAGAGTGTTGGATATTCATGGCTTTGTTGATGTAGACTGGGCTGGAGATTTGGATCAGAGAAGATCTACAAGTGGGTATGTGTTTAACTTATTTGGAGGTGCAGTCAGTTGGATGATTAAGAAACAATCTGTAGTGGCACTATCAACTATAGAGGCAGAATACATGGCAGCCACTCATGCGAGCAAGGAAGCAGTTTGGTTGCAGAGATTGTGTTCAAGTATGGGGTTAGTACAGGAAGCTATAAGGATAGATTGTGACAGCCAAAGTGCAATTTTCTTGGCAAAGAACCCTGCATATCATTCAAAGACAAAGCACATTGATGTTCAATATCACTTTGTGAGGGATATTATAGAAGACAAAAAGGTGTTGCTAGTAAAGGTGGACACTTTGAAGAATACTGCAGATGCATTGCCAAAATCTATGAGCTCTAAGAATTTCTCTTGGTGTAGAGAAACAATGGGCGTTGCAGGGCTGGATAAATGACTAAGCTCTCTTGTGGCCCCTTGTGGAAAGAAAACAACAAGTGGGAGAATGTTGGGTTGTGTTATATTCTTTCCACGACTAGCCCATGTACTTAATCGAGGGTTAGAGGGGGGGAGGTCACAAGGGGTTTGAGGGGTTTGGGGCAGCGGCCTAGGAAATTTTGGTTTTGGACCCTATGTTAGGTTAGGCGGACCCACTTATGGTTTTGTGCATGATTTTCAGACATGTTTTTTGGACGCGATGGTTTTCGGTCCATGGTATTGGATGCTTCGGCGTATATAAATATGTATTGTAACATTGAAAGGAACATAATGAAAAATCAAGCTGGTAGTCCCAGTTTTGGGATTTAGGGGAATATCTCTGTGTATATGTGTTATTCTCTCGTATTTTTTATTTTCTATGTTTTAGAATTCGTATGCAGGTAATCTCTATATGGGGTTAAAACCTACAAAAAGCTCCTCCCTATGATCTCTAGTTCTTTAGTAGTCTTGATATTTTTATAGAAATTTTTTCTTCATGCCATCCCAAGAAGTGATAGAATAACCACCAAATCCCATAAACCATCTCAATGTAACTCCCTTCAAAGTAGCTGGGAACAATTTAAGTTTTTGGGCATATGAGGTGTAGTCATAACTCAGGAACAAAAATCAAATAGAAAATTATCCAAATATTCAATGGTCATGCCATGAAAATTTTGGATGGCTGACATAGGAATGTTCTTCATTAGAGCTTGTCCCAAAAGGTTCCCAATAGAGAATTCAAAAGTGGTAATTGTATCATCTACCATTTGTTTTTTTCACAAAATTTAGGGGTTTTTCAAAACTGCTTTAGGCACTCCTTGTCCACTAACAAGTTTTCCTAGCTACGAAGAGTCTCTTATTTGGTTTCTAGGCTTCCTTATCACACTCCATGATTCTATACTAAAATCATCAATGGGATACTCATTTTATGAACTTGGGTCATGGTGTTCCAAATTTTTTTCGTATGTATCTGTCGTGGCGGAAAAAGTCGTTTGTGCGGACACAACTGACCTCCCTAGGAGTCTAAACTCTCTAGCGACAAACAAGACAAAATGGAGTGATCTTTCTCTAAATATACCTTTTAAAACATGAAAACTACAAGTGTTTAGGCTTACCTTATTCCAAAACGCTGTTGTTGTAGTCCGTCTTTGCCGATCTGGATGAGCTCCTCCTTCACATCAATTCCTGCAACCACAAACAATCAAACAATTACCAAGCACTTGCATTTCATATAATAAAACATATATTCAACATGCAGACCAAGGAACACATGAAATAACTCATTAACACAAGCTATTGAGAAAAATAAACCAGTTTGTATTAATAACGAAACAAAGAAACTCTTACAACCTGGCCTTGGTGTTGTGCAAGTTCCTCCCAGGGTCCATCAAGGGTTTTCCTCTACTTTGACAAAGCTCACCCACTTCCAAGTAGAATCAAGCAAGGACAATCTCTCCTCACAAGGTTCTAAATGGGAGTCCTAATTCCTGCAGCATTTACCCAAAGAAAATGTATAGCTTCAACCTCTCCTCCCTCTGGCTCAATGCCTTTATTTATAGTGCTGTAAAGAGGTTATTCAGGTCCACCATCAATGGGATAATCCCCCTCTTTGGGTGGGATAGCTCCCTTATTGATGGGATAAGTTCCTCCTTAATAGGGATACATGAACCAACTGGAGGCGCATCCATTTCATCAAACCGACCTCTAGAAAGTTCTAGAAGTAACCACAAGTAACTTTTTTAAGATGAAACTTGCGCATTTTGCCTTTTACAGAAGGACGCACCTGTCCCTTAACATACAGAGCGTCCAAGGACGCAGTCTTTGTGAACATTGTGAGCGTCCCCGCAGGTAAGGCTTGAGAGAACCTGCGTCCCCAGAGATAAACACATTTTTTACAAGACTTTCTCTTTTTTTTGAGTTTGAGATGGATAGCAGAGGCATAAGACTTGCCTAAGAGGGTAGCATCATTGTTGATTGAGCCATACTAACTGTAAGTAGTCATGGTGACATTTTTTAGTGTAACAGATTTCCCCCTAAAGTGCGAAGCCTGGAATAGATTAGGGTTTGTAATTCTAGGAAGGGTGAAGCGCTTTATCATTTCAAGGATTGTCTTGTGGATGACCTGGTTGGAACCTGCAATTTTCAACACAAAATACATGTATAAGATTATATCATCACTGAGGTAGGCATTCCCATACTCAGATTCAAAACTTTAACTAAAGGACTAACTACTCTGATACAGGAATGATCTTGCAGTACATCATTTTTATAGACTTTTGTAGACACAGTATGGACGCAGCCATCTGTTTATGATTAGTCTACATAGATAATGAATACAAAACTCCTCGCAGCCTGGATGGTAGAAACTAGATCCAGGGTCTTCACTTCTACTTCCCGAATTGGTACGATTCTAGCCATGTGATTAAATGATTTGATGTCAAACATGTTAGAAACCACTTGATTACCAGTCGATGATGTAAATTGTTAACAAGCGTGAGAGAGACCACCAGTAATGTCAATGGTTCTCAAAGTACCAAGCACAACCCATGAAATGTGAATAGATGTTTTGATGTCGAACACTTCACGGAATCCTTTGATCGAAAGTCAATGATGTAAACTGACGTCAAAGGCGAGAAACCTGCCATTGATGCATGCAGACTTCAAGGTACTGTCGATTCCTAAGTCATCTTTCTAGATAATGTGTCGATGTCGATAGAAAGCGACCCGTTGCAGGCAAGCCCGCAACACGAAATCATTGTTCAAGTTGAAGAAATGTTGCTGTAAGGACTGACTCAGGGATGGTCAAATGGATGACAAGTATTTTGCAGATGAAAGTTTTGCTTGCAGACCTCTTGAACACATAACGACACGACAGATGGCTTGGTGACAAATAACTCAAAGTTAATCCCCGGAACCCGGTTAAAGACTTTCAAAGTGGTTTGATCAACTGTGAGGTAAAAGATTTCCCAACCCAGGTGAATGAAAAAGTGTCGTGTTCAAGAGTGGTAATAAAGTTTCTTTTGAGACAAAAGGTAACAAACAGGTTCATTCTTCTCTCTTTTCCCCCACCATTTCTGGCAAGTACCTCTTTATTTTTAACAAGCTTGAGGAGGATAACATATGCTTGATTATAAGCTCATCCTTCGGACGAGTCCAACCTAGTTTAAATTCGAACCCTAGGAAGGAGTGGTTCGTTCCTGTTTGTAATTGAACAGGTCCTCTACTGTAAAAGTTTTAACGAGCCCAGTATAGGAGAAACTCGGCGTTTTTCAATTTTAGAGAGTCTGAAAAACAAAAGGAGACTCCACGTTGAACTTTTTCGTATATTTGTGTCCCTCAAGCCCGAAAAAGTATAAAATAATACCTGGGGGAACCGCTTGATCTTGCGACCAAGGAGTACTTTCATAATAGTGTCGTTGACCTGAAAAGTAAAAAGCGATCAAGGACACGTCGTTTTATTTCCTTATCGAGTTTGAAACGACAAAAACCCGGCAATCTTTTCCTGATTTTGCGGTCAGAAAAGAGCTAAAAGGGGACCGTCTTTTAATTCCGTTTTAACGAGTGTAAAAGAAACGCTCGGCGATCTTTTCATGTTTTAGGAGTCAGAAAAGGGCTTAAAAGATGACTCTGATATTTTTGTTTGTGAAAAATGACAATTTCCCTCGAAATCCCTTTGTCCTGCACAAAAGCAACACATTACTCATACCTGTTTAAAATAGGCAAAAATACATCGAAAAATATCTTTTCATGGTAAAAAATGAACTAATTCATCCAAAAAACCTATAAAAAGACCTTTTACCATGTCATTTTTACCGTTTGACTGTTGAGGTTGAAAAAGGAGCTTTTGACAAGAAACTTCCCGTGGTCGCTGCGGAAAATCCGACCGTCGGAATCGAACGCCGTCTTATCCAGGTATTTTACACATCCTACTCTGCATTTCTATCCGTTTAGAATTAATTTTTAGGTCTTAGTTTCATTTTTTGGGGGGGTTTTGGTTTTGGAATGCGCCTCTCGGCGGACGCGGGTGCCCTTCGGGTGACCCGCGTCCCCCGACTTTTTCCTACACAGGAAAATGGTCGGAAGACGCAGCCCGCCTTCAGGGCATCCGCGTCCGGGCGCCCTGTGCTGTAAAGTCGGGGTGCGTCTTCCGTGAAACGCGCATTTCAAAACCCCAACCCCCTCAAAAAACTATCTAAAAATTCCCAAATCAATTTCTAATGACTATTTCTGATGTGCAGGGCATTAACCATGTTAGATTGGAGAGAAAGAGAGCATGTAGAGGATGATGAAGCTGCAATAAATCATCAACCTTCCCTGGATGCCCTAAGAGCATGCGGATTATACAAATATTGGACCATACCGGGCATGAGGGGCCAGGTAAGATTCTTGGAATGGCTGGTTGAGCGATGGAACGTTCAAGAACAATGCTTTTACATAGGAGGGCACCAGCTCGAGATAGAGCCCTCGGATGTATACTTTCTCACTGGCTTGCCGAACAGAGGCGAGCAACTCAGTCTTGCGGGGACTAGGCCGGGTGGCCAATCCCTTGATAGTCTCCGCGACGAGTGGTGCACACCTGGGGCTCACCATTCGAAAGGCATAGAGATAAAACACATCACTCTGCGTGAACTCAAAGTCATAGCGTTCACGGTTACCAGAATTTGCGGCGCGGCCGCTTTACACATTGCTTCCGGATCCCAAATGCGGATGGCAATTGACTGTTACCAAGGCACCATTTTCAACTGGTGTGAAGCTGTGTCGGCTCATATGAAGAGCCAACTGACCAAGGCAAAGAACGGACGACTAAAGACTTTTGGATATGGGCCTCTAGTCGTGAGCTTTGCCTTGGAGAGAGTTCCAATGTTGATCCCTCAGCAACTCACTGTTGATATCTTGGGTCCTCGGGAGCCAAAGCTGATACGATGGGTTGCGGTGATGGCCCGGCATCCTGACGAGGGCGCGACAGTGGTTCGATTCTCAGATAGTTACTTTCACTGGTTAGAGGACCAGGTTTTTTCGATACAGGACTTTCCGTATGCCGGAGTGGATTTCAAGGTGATCCGGACATGGTTCTTCCACAGGGAGAACAATGGGATGACAGAGGTACTTTTATTTTCACAAGTTTTCTAATTATGTATTTTTTTATTTTTCATATATATCGTCTCAAAACTAACAGTAAAATTTTCAAAATGCAGATGTTGGTCCACAGCGTCCAGCCAACCTCCGGCCTTTTGATAGACTACATCCAGCTGCACCGGTACCGGTCCCACAGGACGCGGCTGCAGAAGTACTAGCTGAGTTGGAGCATGATCTAGAGCGTCTCACGGCAGATATACCTGAGACTACTATGGACGACATTCCTACCCGGCTTCAGCGCTTCGTAGTCGCGGTCCCTGGACCGTTTAGGAGATTTTTGCGTAAGGTAGCCCGCGCAGTGGTGTCATACAGAGAGCACCACCAGTGATTGACTAGTCACTTTTGTAGTCACATGTGACATTTTGACTTTTTGTACTATCATTTTGCCGATCATAAGGTGTTTTCAACCTATGATCGAAGACGATGTATATATTTTTTGACACACTTCTATCTATATATATCACTATTACCGGCTTATCTTGTTTAACATATGTGATGAAATGTTTTTTAAATTTACTTGCATGATTATCGTAAATGTCTGTCCAACATTCGAGAAGCAATTGCATCTGCTAATGTATTCAAAGACCTTGGAATATGTTGATATTCAATGTAATCAAATTCACGTTCCAAGAGACGCACTCTCAAAAACAACCTTAATAACACAGGATTCCTAATGGCATAAACTCTATTAAGCTGTAATACAACAAGTTCAGAATCTAACCTCACTATCAAACGTCGAATTCCAAATGAAATAGATTCGGATAATAATTCAATCACTGCACTGTATTCTGCAATGTTGTTCGTTGTTTGACCGAGGCTTACCCCATGCATAGAAACTAACTCGTCAGAGGGCGAATAGATAACCCAAGCTGCGGAAGAGATATTTCGTGTACTACGACAAGCACCATCAGCAAATCCAATGTATGTTTGGAGAGGCGTCGACATCTGCAATATCAAGAGTAAAACCAAGATAAGCCAGAATAACGACGAAAAACCACACTCTCTAAGCTAAGCACACTGACTAAACTAACACATTCGCTAGCTAGAAAGAAAATCTAACCTATCTAAAAATTTCTCCATACCCATCATTTAAGCATAATACCTCTTTAGGTAAAGTCCATTTCTGGGTTTACCCAAAGAGTCCCCATCAAAGTCAACTAGCTCATAAGCCCCTTTTGCTAGCTTTCGCTTTACAATGTAGGGCCCATGCCACATGGGAACGAATTTTCCAGCACCTAGCTTATCGTTAGCTTGATCATATAATAGTACTAGGTCTCCTTCCGAAAAACTTCGAGGGGTTACATTTCTATCATACTGAGCTTTCATTCGTTTCGCGTGAGTCTCGATTGCCAATGTAGCGTCACGTCGAGTCTCATCTAATTTAGCCAAGTACAATAAACGTTTCTCCTCTTCGGAAGTAGCTGGAAGTAATTCGACAGCCATTTGAAGTGATGGGATTTCGCATTCAATGGGTAACACAGCTTCTAAGCCATAAACTAGCTGGAAAGGAGTGAACCCTGTTGAATTTTTCACTGAGGTTCGGTATGCCCATAGCGCTGAAAATAACATGTTGTGCCAATTCGACCGATGAACACCAATGGTTCGTCGGATCATGATAACTAGAACTTTGTTGATAGACTCAACCAAACCGTTGGCTTGCGGATAATAAGGAGTAGAGCTATCGTGGCGCAAACCAAGCTGGCTTGTAAGCTCAGTCATCATGATGTTTCGAAAATGGCTCCCATGGTCAGTAATGATTGCTTGTGGGACACCAAACCTAGTTATGATATGATTGAATACGAAAACTGCAGCTGTTTTGCCGCTTGCGTCGAATGTAGGCATCGCCTCGGCCCACTTAGTAAAATAATCAACCGCAAGGATGATATACGCATGCCCCCCGGCCGAGTGAGGGTTACAAGTAATAAAGTCGATACCCCATTTGGCGAATGGACCAACGGCAATTATAGGGTGGAGAGGAGCAGGTGGAGCGCGCATCTTGCGATCAAACACTTGACAGTTGTGGCACTTCCTGACTGCAATGATACAATCCTTAAACATAGACGGCCAGAAATAGCCAGCGCGCAACACCTTCTGAGCTGTGGCATACCCAGACATATGACCGCCACATGCTCCAGAGTGACAATCATTCAAAACCCTCTCAGCCTCTTCGTGAGTTAAACAACGTCGAAAAACTAAGTCTGCCCCCCGGCGATAAAGTGTATCTCCAATAATTTTGTATGGCTGGGATTGAAACCGAATTTTTCGACGTTCCGCTTTGGAAGCTTCAGGCCGAAAGGTTTGGGTTTGGAGATAGATGATTATATCCCCGTACCACGGATCTACAGTACTGATAAGAAACAAAGATTCGTCCGCAATGGACTCTCTGCCACAGTCTCTGTGTCAGCACTCGGGAAATCACACATCAATTCCGCAAAAACTAAGGATTTCTTAGACTTGGACTTCTCGAACTCCAAGTCGAACTCTTGCAGGATGACAATCCATTTAGAGTACTTGCCCCCTAGCAGTTGTTTTGTCAAAATATAAATCATAGGGTTGCAATCCGAAATAACTGTAGTTTTGCGGAGAAGAATGTAGTGACGGAAACGCTGGACAGCTTGAACGGCTGCCAGGGCCAATTTCTCCACATGCGAATATTTTAGCTCAGTGGGATTCAAGGTCCTACTAAGATAATATATCACATGCTCCGCTCCGAATTCATCTTCTTGAACTAACACCATTCCAATGGTGGAATGCGAAGCTGCGAGGTATAAGAAGTAGTCCTGGTTGTAGTTGGGAGGATGCAACAACGGTGCATGGGTCAACGCGTGTTTAAGTGCATCAAAAGATTGTTGGGCAATCTCGTCCCAAAAGAATTGTGCGTTCTGTTTCAACAACCGTGTAAAACCTTTAGTGACCTCGGCGTAGTTTGGGATGAATCGGCGTAAAAAGTTCGCTTTCCCTTGCAAACTTTGGAGTTGGCGCAAACTCGAAGGAGGAGGCAATTTGATGATAGCCTCGACTTTCGAGGGATCGACGCGAATGCCGGCTTTTGAAACAACAAATCCCAGCAATCGACCTGTTTCTATACAGAAAACACACTTGTGGGGATTCAACCGAATTCGATAATGCCTACACCTCATAAAGATTGCTCGTAGGTGGACAAGGTGATCAGCTCGATGTAAAGAATGAGCAGGCAAATCATCGAGATAGGGTTGCACAATGTGCTTGATGTCATGAAATGCATAAGACATCGCCCGTTGAAAAGTAGCCCCGGCATTCTTAAGCCCAAAAGGTAATTTGCAATAAGCAAATGTCCCCCATGGACAAATGAATGCCGTTTTTGGTTGATCGGCAGGTAGAATATTGATTTGATTATAGCCCGAGAAACCATCCATGAAGGAAAACATTTCACTTCCGGCACAATCATCAATAATTTGATCGATATAAGGCGTAGGATAGTTGTCTTTTGGACAAGCTCGATTTATATCCCTATAGTCGATACAGATTCTTATTGTTCCTTGTTTCTTATTGACCGGAACAATATTCGATACCCAATCCGTTAACGGGATCGGATAAATGAAACCTGCTTTCAACAGCTTTTCGACTTCTGCTTTAATCGCAGCCGCTTTTCGAGGGTGAATTTGACGCAACCGTTGCCGGACGGGTTTAGCATCCGGGTAGGTCTTTATTTCATGAACAACAATGGCAGGATCAATTCCCGGCATTTCCTCGTAAGACCAGGCAAACACGTCGCGGAATTCTTGGAATAGGGCCTTGTAAGTTTGGATTTCTTCTTCAGTACATGCGGCACCTATATGAATGTTTTCCTCGATTCCGGGCTTCACTGAAATATCAATGGGAATAGTACGAGAAATATTCCCTAAATTCAACTCTGAATCAGAATGTTTCGTTGGATCCTGAGCGTCTTTGACATATTCAGCGGTAAAGATAGATGAAAAATCATTTTCAAATGCATCATCCTTAGGTAAAAACGAAGATCTGTGATGGAGATCCTCCCATGGTAGATCGTCTACACTTAGGATTTCGCGAAGTTGTTCGTCAGATGACACGACTTCGGGAAACGTTATCCGTTCTAAGGGTGAGGTGAAAAGTGACTCTTCACTGACCACATTCATTTGGTCGACTTCGGTTGAATGAAAGTCGGTAAAAGACATGAGAGCTTCATAAGCAATTTCATACGGACTCAAAGGCATAGCATTACCGAGTGAGTCTATCTCAGAGTCAGATGGGACGAACCAAGGATCATCATAAATAATGTTTTCTGATGTAATCATATGAATTGTTGCAAATGAAGGATCTGCGCTGAGTGGAGGGAGAGGAAAAGTTCCCAGTAAACCGGAATCCTTAACTAAACCTACACCAACGTCCCTATAAGGGATTGTCGTCTTACCGACATGCTGGATACTCTCTGAAGAGGCTGGGTCGGATGAAAAGTATGTCAGCTGATCAATAGTCACGATCTTACCGTTATGTGGAAACTTAATTACTCTGAAGACCGATGAAACGACCGCTGTCATAGCATATGACCAACTTCGACCCAAAAGAAGGTTGTAGTCTAGAGGGGCATCAACCACTTCCACATCCAGACTAACGGTTTTACCTTCAACCCCTATAGGCAATTCTTGTAGAATACCAAACGGACGGAACCCACGGCCATCAAAGGCCTTAAGGATGGTGGGGGATTGGTTCAACGAAGGAGAACCAAGCGATCTCCAACATTGAATCGACATAATACACGTAGAAGCTCCCTCATCAATCACAGTCCGATGAATAGGCCTGTTTTTGACTATCACTGGAATTTGGAAAGCCATTTGATGGGGGAGACGTGGCGTACTATTTTCTAGATCAAAGATCATTAGGTTCGGGTCCTGAACATCGACAGCTCCGATAGCCGACAAAAGCAATTTCCGTTGTGCTGGGCATGATTGCAGCACTTCGAGTGCCGACATTGCTGAAGGTGAAACAGCTAAGTCCTCAACAATGTTGTAATTCTGGGCTGCTCTCGCATGTGGATTGAAAGCAGACCTTCGAAGTACACCCTTGGCGGGCGGCTTAATCACTAAGTCTGGGTTAGGTTTTTCGATCTGTAGTGGATCGGAACCAGGAGCTGAGGTTGATGGGTTAGAGTGAGAAGATTCTGCTTCCTTACCATCAACAGGAGCCTTACTACCATAATCTTGCGATCGAGTCGCAATCCTCACATGAGACATCATCAAAATGGGTTCTTCACTGGCATTCGAAGAAGAACCTATCATCTTATTCTCCTGCTCGGAAATGGATTCTTTAACACAGCAGGAGTGGGAGAACCTTTGACTATTTTCACAACCTCGGCCCGATGAGGGCAATCTCTCGTAAAATGATCCTCTTCACAAATAAGACAAGGATATCGAGGTTTGCGTTTTTCGTCATTGGTTTCCGACTTTTCAGTTTTCTCCTTTGGAGCCTTGTCTGCTTTAGCCTTCTTCTTTCCTTTCTTCTTTCCACCGTTTTTTGATTTGGCCGTAGATGACTCTACAGCGTGAATGTCGGCGGTGAGTTCAGGAGAAGACTCTCCTGTCGGAGAATCAGGCAAAGTGATAATTGGAGTAGTTGAAGCCTTGGAAGACTTCTTCTTGCTCTTCGTAGTCACGATACCAATCATACCATCAGCGGCATGAGATCCCGAAGGAGCAGCAGCGATTTGATTCGACTTTGGAAGATCCGGAATCTTCTCGTGTAACGTACCCGACTGAGTGTAAACTAAGTCAAGGTATTGTGCCTGAGCAATGACTTGCTCCTCAGTAACTACTCCGGCCTTAGCTACATCTTCAGTAATCTTCGGTAATAATGATTTGACAAACCATTCAGCTAAGATTTGGTCCGGGATAAAAACTTTCACTAACCTCCTACGACGTCTCCACTCATGGATGTGATCAGAAATGTACGTGGACGTCGATTGTTTTAGTGAAGTTAATAACTCCGTGCCGTTATCGTATCTGACCGGCAACTGAAAGTGAGTTAAGAACGAGGTAGCTAACTGGCTAAAGTTGTAAAAAGAGGCCCGTGGTAACTCAATGTACCACTTGGCCGCGAGACCAATGAGTGTACGCTGAAAAAGACGTAAGCGGATGGAATCATCTGAGATAGAATTCGAAGCACACCAGAGGTGGTAAGTCATCACATGATTGGACGGATCCTCTCCAGACTTACCTTCGAACTTGGGTATATCACTGGGCAACTTATTTGGCATTGGCGGCCAGAACTGAAGATATTGAATTGGATCGTTCGTTAGGCGCGTCAAGTCGGGTAAATCCAAAGTTGCAATAAACGGTAACTGCCGGTTAGGATCTCTAAAACTCTGGGTCACAATACCAGCCCCAGGAGGAGGATATCCAGGATAACTAGGAACAGGAGTCGCATTTGGGATATTATATCCTCCTGGAAAACCAGGATTAACCGGACCGTACTGGGGTTGTTGAGGTTGTTGATAAGTGTACCCAGGATACGGTTGATACTGGTAAACCGGTTGTTGGACAGCTTGCCCATGTTGGTACTGTCCCTGGTACGGAGGTTGAACAAATTGAGGTTGAGTAGTGACAACCGTACTTATACCAGGCTGACCTACAGGCATCTGGACCGTGGTTTGAATCGTAGATCCAGACAACGGTAAAGATGTCTGAGGTGTGGTAACAGGGACAGTAGAAACTGGAGCCGTCGATACTCCAGAAGTAAGTATGGTAGATGTAGCGGTAGTTGCAGCAGCCGTTTGAGATGGAGTACTAGGTGCAATTGACGGCTGAGTAACTACCGAAGCTACAGAAGTTTGAACATTTGGCTGGACAGGTTGCGGTTGCTGGGTTGGACCAGAAACTACGGGTTGTCCAGCTTGAGGAACCATCTGTACACTTGGCTGCAACACCTGTTGACCCTGTGATGGATCCCACACTAACATTCCAGGGTACTGACCCGTAACAGGTTGAGGATACTGAGATCCATAACCAGATTGAGGGTAGGATTGATAATTGTAAGGTGCAGTTCCCATACTTGGAACATATGACTGACCTTGAGGCGGTTGATAACCTTGACTTGGTATTGACCTTGAGGTTGATAACCTTGAGGTAAATACTGATACTGGGGTTGACCTTGACCTTGAGGTTGGTACCCTTGAGGTTGATAACCTTGGGGTTGATACCCTTGAGGTTGCCATCCTTGGGGTTGCCATCCTTGAGGTTGATATTGATACTGAGGTTGACCTTGGGGTACATATTGAGGCTGAGGTTGACCTTGAGGCACGTATTGCACCATAGGTACATACTGACTTTGAGGTTGCCCCCCAGACACGATTTGTGTACCTTGAGGTTGCCCCCCAGGCGTTAACTGCGGTTGCCCCCCAGGCGGTAATTGGCCACCTTGAGGTTGGGAAACGGGAACTGAACCTGACATCATGTAAATGTCTCCTACACCCAATGGTACATTACCACTGTTTCCAGCAAATAACCCATGATCAACGGGTTGAGGAGATGCCCCCGCAAAGGTACCAGAAAGTGACTGATACCCAGTGGGAACAGAAGGACCGCCGTGTAAAAAAGATTCAGGACTTTGAGTAAACACGGACGACTGACCAGACATATTTACAGGAGTATAAATACCTCCAGGTGGAAAAGGAGTACGAGGTGTAGAAAAACCTACTGAGTTGTCTAAAAAATTGGTTAACGCAAGGTACCAAGAAGTACTTCTAGGAGGACTGTAAAAGATGGATTCACGCTCCCTTAGATCAATAGTAAGTTGACCTTCAAGGTGAGAGACACCTATATCTTCTTCTGGAGCAAGTTCTTCTATAGCAATCAAACCAGAAGGAAGATTTTCGGTGATAATTCTTTCTATTCTCGGTGAATCAGGGACACTAGAAGTTGGAGTAACAGGTTCGGAAATTTCAGGTTCTTCGCCTGTTTCACTGGCAGATGAAAAACTACCAGCAAGCTCAGAAACTGTAACAGTTTCGGGATTGTAACCTGTTTCTAAACTTTGGTAATCTGGATGGACTACCAAGGAAGATTCTCCTTCTTCAGGTGAACCTACTCTACTGTCACTAGGAGGAGTTACAAGGACCTTTAACCCTTCGTACTGACCCGGAATGTCTTCAGGAGATTCACCCCGCGATTTACGGAGTTTTCTTAACAAATCTATTCCGGTAACAATCTCAGGAGACTTGCCCCGAAGTCGACGGGACTGTCTCGGTAATTCCGCCACAATTAAAGATTTTTAACTACAACACACGAAAACAAAGTAAAAATTTCAAATCAAACCACCTAAAGTCTTCTAAAGAAGCAAACAAATTTGAAGCACACGCCTAAATAATCTAGAGCGTCAAACCAAACACAAACAGTAGTCTTCCGGACCAAAAGCGCTAGTTGGTGATTAGGCCCAACCTCGCAGGATTCAGTACAGAAATGGCGGGTGGAACAGTTACCCCGACAACCTGCTTAATGAATAGACCGGCACAAGTTCCTCCACTTTAACCGTCTCGAAGTGAAGTGAACCCCCCGGAAAATCCAAGTGAGTATAACCGACGTCTGCTCCAGGTACAGTGGGACCTTCCCTCCACCGTCACCTCGGTAGAACCCTAAAGATTATGGTCACTAAAGTTACCAATCACAACAATTACACCTGGGGGAACAGTCTAAACTCCGACAGCACGCAAGGGCAGAGTAACAAGCTCAATCCCCTTACCGGCTCCTTGACAATAATCCAAGGTTTACCGATAAGTGACCCCTGGCTCCTCGACAATGGTTAATCCGAGGTTTACCGTTTGTAATACGTACTGTCTGGCGTCGTTCCCAACGAGGGGGAATGATCCCCTCACTGGTTCGGACACGAGCTCGTGCTTCTCCTTTAAGAGGAGCTTTCCCAGAGTGCAACTGAAACAATTGGATTTAATCTACTCAAGATAAACTATCTGTTTGGTTTTGTAGTCTTGGAGAGTTAAGTACTCACCTACTCCAAGACCCTAGCCTAAGCTATGTTGGTGTTTCAGAGCCCTAGAAAAATAAAAATTACTAGATTGATTTTAATTTAAGCGTTACTTTTAAGGTTGTTTCTTAAGTCAAAAGGTGATGGAAGTGAAACCAGTGGTGTGTTGACTCGACTCGAAACCACTACAAAATGCACCTAGGATGATTTACCCACTACTTTACTTTTTCGATGAATTGCTTAACTAAAAAGTTGAGAGAATGCAATCTTTATAAAAGCAACTTCTTAATTGAAGACAATCAAAGAAACAATTCGTTTGTCTTTTCCAAGCATAAAAACATGACCGCTCTTTACATGCACGAAAAAACTCTTTTTCTCTTTCAAAAACAAAAAGCTACTTGAAACAAGACTTTTAAAGAAGATGTTTTTGTATTTTTCTTTTAATAAAGCAAATAAATCTAAGGTAACAAAAATCAATCTTAACAACTATTAAAATCTATGAAAATTCACTCATAAGCAAACTAAAAGGTAAATTTACTCTAAGCAATCTTAACGAGGCCAAAACCAACAATGATTATTCTAAGGTGTTTTACTTGATCACAATCAAATCAAGGACTAGCTTATTGCAGAACCAAAAACTAGCCAAAACAAAACTCTAATCTTTTTGTTCTTTTGTAAAATGGAAATCAACACTTTATAAACAAGTAATTCGAAATTTGACCCAAAACAACTTAAATGGCAAGCTGCTCACACAAGGAGACTTTACGACAGGCCCAACTTCTAAGAAGGCTGACAAACCAGAGAGATCTAAGGCTGGACAACTTTCTACCGTCAAAGTCACTACAGGACCTATCCAAAAATCAAACCCTAGGCCTAAACTTCGTTGAAATCCACTAAAACACTCAAAGCTCACAAAACAAGTTCAGGTGAAAATTTTTGACAGGGTACTAAAGGATCTGGGCAGAAAACACTAAGAAAAAACAAAATCTAAAAGCAATTAAAGCAAAAAATGGAATTTTCCTAAATTTTTACAGGAAGACGCAGGCAACCCGTTAGAACAGGCGCAGGCCCGCTCTGTGCAAACGGCAACAGCGCGTCCAAAGACGCACTGTGCAGTACTCAGAGGGTGCGTCCTTCTGGAAAAGTTAAGAAAAACCAAATCTAACTAAATCTAAAGCTAAGCCACCCAAATACTAATTCTCACAGTCAAAAACCAGAAAATAAAAATGATTTTCTCAGAGCAAAGTTCACACAAAGGAAAAGACTTTCTCATTAATGGATTCCCCAGTGGAGTCGCCAATTTGTCGTGGCGGAAAAAGTCGTTTGTGTGGACACAACTGACCTCCCTAGGAGTCTAAACTCTCTAGCGACAAACAAGACAAAATGGAGTGATCTTTCTCTAAATATACCTTTTAAAACATGAAAACTACAAGTGTTTAGGCTTACCTTATTCCAAAACGCTGTTGTTGTAGTCCGTCTTTGCCGA
Organism: Pinus tabuliformis; assembly: GCA_031772625.1. Taxonomy (NCBI): domain Eukaryota; kingdom Viridiplantae; phylum Streptophyta; class Pinopsida; order Pinales; family Pinaceae; genus Pinus; species Pinus tabuliformis. Next base: position 542,877,117 of record CM062807.1, read on the forward strand.
TCCGGATGAGCTCCTCCTTCACATCAATTCCTGCAACCACAAACAATCAAACAATTACCAAGCACTTGCATTTCATATAATAAAACATATATTCAACATGCAGACCAAGGAACACATGAAATAACTCATTAACACAAGCTATTGAGAAAAATAAACCATTTTGTATTAATAACGAAACAAAGAAACTCTTACAACCTGGCCTTGGTGTTGTGCAAGTTCCTCCCAGGGTCCATCAAGGGTTTTCCTCTACTTTGACAAAGCTCACCCACTTCCAAGTAGAATCAAGCAAAGACAATCTCTCCTCACAAGGTTCTAAATGGGAGTCCTAATTCCTGCAGCATTTACCCAAAGAAAATGTATAGCTTCAACCTCTCCTCCCTCTGGCTCAATGCCTTTATTTATAGTGCTGTAAAGAGGTTATTCAGGTCCACCATCAATGGGATAATCCCCCTCTTTGGGTGGGATAGCTCCCTTATTGATGGGATAAGTTCCTCCTTAATAGGGATACATGAACCAACTGGAGGCGCATCCATTTCATCAAACCGACCTCTAGAAAGTTCTAGAAGTAACCACAAGTAACTTTTTTAAGATGAAACTTGCGCATTTTGCCTTTTACAGAAGGACGCACCTGTCCCTTAACATACAGAGCGTCCAAGGACGCAGTCTTTGTGAACATTGTGAGCGTCCCCGTAGGTAAGGCTTGAGAGAACCTGCGTCCCCAGAGATAAACACATTTTTTACAAGACTTTCTCTTTTTTTTGAGTTTGAGATGGATAGCAGAGGCATAAGACTTGCCTAAGAGGGTAGCATGACTGTTGATTGAGCCATACTAACTGTAAGTAGTCATGGTGACATTTTTTAGTGTAACAGTATCCCCCTACCTTTCTGACAAGTCCTAGTGTTCACCTTCTACTGATGTAGATGATTCAGAGATCCTTGAACTGGCTCCTGAGATAGAAGTTTCATGTAATTCCTTCTCCAAAATGTTTTCTCCCAAAATAGATGACCCGTGTGATTTTTTCCTCTAATAGATTGTTCCAAAAGTGGATGTTTTATGAGATCCTATTTTTCATGAATTTACTCTTGGGATAGATTATTCTTCTTATACTTTTGAAATTATTTCTTGGATAAATGGCACTCGTCCTAAGTCTTGATTTCTCCTTCCTCCTCATCCCCTTCTTCCTACATGATTAGTAGTTTTAGGGCCACCACATTTTTCTTTGTATTTATTGATGCATCCTACATATCTTAATTTTCATAAGAAAACAATGTCAACTATGCTTGTGCACCTTTATTAACCTCCCCAACAACAATGCCAAAGTGTTGGGGAGTTTTATTATCTCATTAAAAATAATACATCCACTTAACATAAACTATCAACGAAGTAGTTCATTTTTTTTTCAAGGATATCACACAAAGTATGTGCAGTAAATAATCATTAAGTGACATTAACTACTTCCTAATATATTATCTCATATTATTCTTTCCTCAACAATAACATAGCCCTCAATCAAAGCCAATTTTTATTGTAAAATTTTCCACTCTTGCAAGTATTAAAAGCAAACTTCACTCAATTCTAGAATTAAAACCTCATTGTTGGAAACTTCACTTGCATAAACAGAAATCACTCTTCACTCTATTTTGGAAATTTAAATAACTCTTTGTAGGAAGGAAACAACATTCAGTCATTCTTTTCATAAACAAATAACATTCAATCACTCTTTGCAGTAAATAAATTGCATTCAATCACTCTTTACATAAAAGAAATAACACTCACACACCCAACACAACCAAATCCTCACTTGCATAAATGAAATCTTTCAACACCCCAATCAATTATAAATCATCCACTAATCCTATATAACATAGTGAATTGGGAGGATGAGATGTTACTACTGTAATTGCATCAATAATATTGGGATGGAGACAATAAAGGGCAACATTACTACATTTTATCATATACCTATAACAACACTAAATAATAGAGACATCTAACAGTAATCAGTAACAAGAATTAAGTAACATCGTGCAATAATCAATAGTATATGGCAATAGCTTAGTCAACAATATATAAAAGTAATTAACCACAAGAATCTATAATTACAGGATGTATCAGCTGTAACAATATGATTTGACAAATACCTATGATGGATACACTTATGTAATAGGGACACATATTCAATAAATCCTGCAAAAATCATGAGTAATAGCATTATGCTAATCACATAGAGAAACAATAACAATAATTATTTCCATCACAAAAATATAACTCACAACCCAAAAGTTAATGAAACAAACAATGATTCTACTTTTTACAATCACAACAATCCTTGTTAAAGAGAAGGTCCCTTCCCCCTTAGCAAGTCACTAGAGGAAACATCACAACCTACAAATGATGCACTAATTCATAAAATGAGCCATGAAATAGTTGAACCTTACATTAGTGTTGAAAAATTACAGATGCATAGTCTAAGAGAAAACAATGCCATCCCCCTTGTCGAGGAAGGGAGATCCCTTTTTATAGGTTTTCCCTTACATCAAATCCTAGAAATAAATCAAAATAGGAATAGCCTTGAGAATATTTTTTATTCTCAATATGTCCAAATAAAGGTAGCAAGGATTTCTTTAATGACAAATTACAACAAATTAATTCCAAATAAATTTATTGACAGAACAGTCGCTTGATCATCAAATGACTGAAAATCTAGGGGATCATAACCAACATGGCCAAATTGGACATATCATTTAGAATAATTGGATCCCTACTAACATAGAAATATGCATTGACCACATTGGGTAAAACTGTAGATAACAACTACCCAAAGCAACCTCAGAGCTTTTGTAGTTATGGCAAGGCTTGGAGTAACATAATCATGACAGCCTAGAGTACTACCATCTTGAAGATAGTGGAGTAACAACATCGTGGGCTAGCTAGATAATCTTGTAAATATTTTCCTCAAAATACTATCAATAATAACACCCAAAATAGTTATTCTCCTTTCAAATGAAAGAAAAACTTAGTGGATTGGAGATTTGGCATACCTAAATCAAAAGATAGGATATTGGATATATGAGACATGGCTATTAAGGATGAAACAGGAAAAAAATATGAGGAAAAAGGTGATAAGGATAAACTAATTCTTGAAACCAACACAATTTATGCTTGAGGAACCTCCATATAATGCAAGTGAGCATGATTATTAGAGAATTTCAAATATTATAACAAACCCACATTTGGCATTTTTATACATGTACACTAATTCATATTCTTTCATAAAGAACTCCAATGGAAACACGTCCAAGAAAAATAATATTGGTTAGAAAACTATCTAACCCTAATTCCAACTCTCTTTTTCACTGAAAAAATACTTTCCTTCATATAAATCTTCTTAGCCTTATTTCTCTAGGTGTGAATGACACAATAGAGTGTTGTTCCATATTCATGGTTTTATATGGTTGAAAAATTCTCTTAATGTGGACACAATCAATTAGGAGAACCTAACTGAAGTCAATGCCACATTATATTTCTTTAGTAAATATGTTAGAAATTATAAATTATGTGATGTAGAAGCTTAGGCTCTCAAATTTTACTGCAGCATTTGATCGAGAAGTCAAAAATATTTACCAAGAGAGGCGGTTCCCTAAATTTGTGTAATTGTTTAATTTAATGTATTTTCCTATGTTTCTAAATAATTCTAGAATATTTTATTTGTTAAACAATTCTTGAGAAATCTCGAGAGTTTGAGGGGTTAGAGAGATATTAGGGACAGTTAGATCTCATGAGAGATTTGTGGATCTCAAGGAGAGATTTTAGGATTAGTTAGCAAATATTTTGGATCTCAACCAATTTGTATCTCTCTATTTAATTATTGTAAGTCTGTGAGCAATAATCAGGAGTGTGGGTATGGGATGGGTGTGGGTGTGGGTGTGAGTGGCCACTTGGATGATAATTTAGACAACAGTATTGTAAATATTATGACTGGAATGAAATATGTGAGTTTTTTAGTCTATTTTTCGTGGTGGTTTTATATTTGTGGATTTTAATATGCAAGTTGTTATGGTCTGCATCAAGGGGTATCAGATCCACTGTGAATCAGAAGTTTCAAAAATATGAAAGAGATTTGAAAGACTAGATTTTTGTTTGAGTGGTGTCTCAATTTGTGTCGCGTGATATTTCGATGTGGAGAAGAGGAGATTTGAGCTCATATGAGAGGGTGTGAGAGCACTAAAGAGTGAATTTGTGTGTAGTAGTGTGGAGAAGTCTGCAAGTGCTTCAGTTGATAAAAGGAGACTTGTCAATTTCTTGGATGCTATGTGGAGTTATTACTGGATTGTTGGCACTCTAAGATGTGAATTTCCTTATTGTTAACAATGTGGCATGAGTGTATTGGTTGTGTGGGTGTATTGATGAAGCCACAAATTTACGGAGTTGTTGCCTATGTGAGCACTGGAAAGTTTTCATCACCATTTAGCCATGATCCAATAGTGCCCACAGAGTTCCTAGTGCTCATGGATTGAGTTAGAATAATCATGTATATGAAAATAAAGGATTGATGTGTGGAGTTGTGGCCAATAGCATAAGTCATAATCCTCAAATTTGTTCAAAGATCAAGTAATTATTGGGCACTAAACAACCTACATAAATTTTTGGCCATGGAATTATGAATTTGTCACTACAAATATATCAACACGGGATTTCAAATACAATAAACCATCGCCAAAATCTGAAAAAGGTTACATATTGTGGTTTTAGCATAGTTGTCAGTTGATGGATTCTAATTCATATGCTTGAAGTGGACTTCTTACAATGGAGTAGATCCATTATGTAGCTAAGTGAATTGTGCAAGTGAATGGTGTTTTTTCACAAATCGTGTTGGGACACTGCATTTGGAGACCGTGGTTGCATGGGAGAGAGACGATGCTCAGATATTCCATTGTGTTGGAGAGCCTTGCTAGTTGGAGTTACAGATTGGATACCTTGCAAGATTTAAGCATTGCACAGGAAGGATTAACGCGGAGTTGTGTGATGTATGCATAAGGGAATTTTTTTTTTCTATTGTTGTATTGGAGTCACAGGCTACCATTTGTCAAGATAGAAGCTGTACATTTTTTTCCTTATGGAACATGATACTTAATGAAATCCGTACATTACAACCACCAATTTATTTTATCAAGAGAATACATTTGAAATTACAAGTATTGGATTTTCAAATGATCACAGCAGTTTCAGGTGTTGAAACAATGTGGAAAGAGAACCTTACAAGTAGAAAGGAGGATAGCAGAAGTTCTCAGTCAATGGGTAAGTGTGTCAAAAATCCAAAGGAGAAAGGAGTGCTCAGGAAGGTTCAAGAGGAGTGAACCATTGGCTAGGTTTGGCGGTAGCCTGATAAGGTGTTGGCTTTGTTACAGTGCATGGTGAACAAGGTGAAAGTTCACAAAGGGGAAAACGAAAATGGAAGGTGATAGTCATAGTAAAGGTTCAAGGTAAGCCGTAGGAAAATGTATGATGAGGAATTTGAGAAAGATATGACTGAGATGAAGGCACAATTGAATTTTCTTAAGGAGTTTCTCCACCAGAATGAGGAGAATCAGAGGTATGGGTGGAACCTAAGGTAAACAGTCAAGTGGCTAGTTGAGAAATTAGTTGCAAGGAAGAAGATACAGAAGTTGAGATGCATACTACAGGAAGAACTCAGAGTCGCTAAGTGTGAGGAAGTAGTTCAAGATGTTAACCTAAGCAAGGAAGAATCCAAGGATAAGATGATGATGGTGTTGATGAAGCTTTGATGTTTGAGACATCAAATGTGGCTACAAAGCCTTTTGTTTTTTCTTAATATTTGTGTATGGTTGCAGGTTTTAGTGCAAGTGATGGACAATATTTCGAAATTTTCATGAAGTTTGAGAGAGATGAAGAAGGAGAACATAGTCCAAATTTTGTTCTTGGTAGAGATGAAGAGAAATACTTGAATGGAATTCCCATCGGGGATGATGAACCAAAGGCAGAATGTGAGGATGGAAAACTTCTAAAATTTGTTTTGAAGAAAGATGCAGTAAATCTAAAGGTTGAAGAATTCATTGGTAGCATCAAGACAAAATTCAATCAGTAGATTGAAGCAAAGAAAAGAGTTCAAGTAGCAACTCTATAATCATAGGATGAGGGTGAAGGTATATTAGTCTAGTTGTATACTCTTATTTTGATGGTTTTATGGTTGGGAAAATTCCTATTGAAATGGTGAGCAGAATCATGGTGAAGACAAATGTATTGCAGCAAGAAGAGAAAGAGTGGAATTATGGTGAAGTTCAAGAAGAAACATCAGTAGGACAGAAGCATGACAAATCTAAGGATCGAAAACAAAATTATGTATGGATCCAGGAGGACGTGAGGAATAGCAACTCATGGTCAGGAGACCGTGAAATTTTTTCTACATGGGGACTCTGATACAGGAGCATAGGCTCTCAAATTTTACTACAACATTTGACCGAGAGGTCAAAAATATTTACCAAGGGAGTTGGTTCCCTAAATGTGTGGAATTGTTTAATCTAGTGTATTTTCCTATGTTTCTAAATAATTCTATAATATTGTATTTGTTAAATAATTATTGAGAAATATTGAGAGTTTGAGGGGTTAGAGAGATCTTAGGGATAGTTATATCTCATGAGATATTTGTGGATCTTAAGGAGAGATTTTAGGATAACAAATATTTTGCATCTCAACCAATTTGTATCTCTCTATTTAATTATTGTAAGCCTACAGGGAATAATGAGGAGTGTAGGTATTGGATGGGTGTGGGTGTGAGTGGCCAACTGAATGATAATTAGGCCAACATTATTGTAAATATTATGATTGGAATGAAATATATGTGATTTTTTTAGTGTATTTCCAGTGGTGTTTTTTTATTTTTGGATTTTAATATGCAAGTCTCTATGGCTTGCATCACTATGAGATATAGAACATATGAATATCTAGTATTATCACCCAATTATTTATGATCCATGTATCCTAAGAACGAGAAAAATATCTTCATCTAATCTTCTTCAAGACTATGAGGAACCACTTAACCTTGCTCAACAAGATAGAGAATGTGGTGAATACTTGCCCCTTGAATGTATGGACCACCCTCGTATGCTAATATAAATATCCATAGGAATTAAATGTTGCATCTACCATATTCATTTATAGTCATGGTTGTAAAACATACAACCTATTGAAAATGATGATAGGTTAAACATCCACAACTAAGACATACTTTCAATCTGTAACACCCCACTTTGACTCAAGCAACTAAACTACGGAATGACCTATTTGTATTTCTTACCTTATTATCTACGGAACTTTGTTAGAATCATGGAACATTATTATATGGACATGTGGACCTAGCTATATGTGAATATCATGAATACTTTTTGTTTTATGTGATTAGTGACATATATTATATGATTTAATTTAGCATGTATGTTTTAAATGAAAATTTTGGTATGTGGATGCCAACTTAGATTATGTTAAAAGGAATCAATAGGTACCATGTACATGATAAATATGTAGCTAGTTTACATTGTTTATTGATGAGTAACATGGAAATCACATCTAGGTCATTATATGGTTATGCATGATTTAGTGTTTTGGTAAATTAACCTATAAGTTGAATGGGCTAAGTGATAACTAGATCAATGTGATACTAAATGATGTGAATGTTGAAAGAGAAATGGTATGATAGGAAGCATTATTTTTTTATTTGATCATTGTTTCAATTCATGGTTATGATAGTTGGGAAAGTGTAAATCTTACAACTAATATGATTGCACAAACTCATATTTAATGACAAAACTATAAGAACAAAAAAAAATGCCACAATATGGTTAGTGATAAAGGGTTGACACTAATTATATTATGAGGGGTGGAGGTTATTCCCACAATTTATCCTATGAAACTCAGAGTTTTGGGATGGCCATGTTAAGCTACACTCCCACAAACATGTGATGGTGATTTCTAGTTGCTTGTTGGGGAGGCTTGGTCAATATAGTTGACATTTTCACTTATGGGTTGTATCTAGAGTTACGTAAATCATTGAATCTCCGACATAGTGCAACAAAGGCAAGTATAGGGTGTGGAATATGTAAGTAGGTTAGGGAGTAAGGATGGTCCAATGTAGTTGAGAATGTTGCTTAGAATTAGAAATCCAAACTTATTGCTTGACTTAGTCCCTTCTTTGTATTAAATGCTTGCTTAATTCAATTATGATGATTTGATGTAATGTTCAAATGATATTGGATTTTGTGACTTAGTTATTAAGACTATTAGATGTCATGCTTAATGATTATTGTCTTGCGTGATTGGGTGAAATAACATAGGGACTATGCATTAGATACGATGGTTTTTATCATTATTACACACATGATCTATGCATGCATACCTTGTGTGCTTAAACAAGTATCATTATGATATAAATTAGTATAATGATATATCATTATACTTCATTAAATTATTGAATTTTATTTTAGGGATTATTATATCTTGATAAATGGGAAATTTAATTTCTTTTAGAATTGATTTTCATTTAATAAGATTGGATTTTGTGTCCTACCAAATTTATTTGAATTCATGGGTCAGATACACGTTAGGTGAAAAATGTGGGTAGGTGGGGAGAATATTATTTTATATTAGTTTGGCCTTCCTAAGACATTTCCTTATGAGTCTAAGAAGGTAGTGGTGGAGGAGGTTAAATTGGGATTTTGGAAAAGAATAAAATATTATGTAATTTGGGGAAATTATTTTGGGAATGAAAGCATAATTCTAAGAACAATGAAATATAAGACTTGGAACTATGAGATGGGGGATTGGTTATTGAGTTGAGAAGTATATTGTGTAAGGTAGAGATATTAGTGGTTGGTTGGGTGTTGTTATCAAGCTTTAGGCATAGAGGGATAGGAAACCCCAAAGGTTTTATGGAGCTAGAAAGTTGGAAAGGTTGTTCCTATTTGACTAGGAGGATAAAAACCTAGCTTGGGAAACCAATACGCTAATAATTTCCTCATGCATTGGAATGGGATGTTTGGTTATCTTTCTCTTCTATCTATGGACACCTCCATGTAGATAATGGTCATTTTCTCCAATCAAGCACAAGGAAGTAACCCATGGTCCCAAATCTACACTCCCTCTTTCAATACACACCAATACTAAGATTAGACTATAAAATGTGGCCAAATTGTCTACATGTGGAATCAGAATAGTCTTGTACTTTCACAAGAAATGTTTCCCCAATACCACATCATAATCATCTAATGGAATGATATTACTCATCCTTCCTTGCCAATCTCCAATTCTGATTGAAACATCTCACACTATACCAACTATCCTCTACTCTATAGTTGGAAGCTTTAAAGGATGTATGCAATAACTCAAGTGTTAATGTAAGATACTTGGATGCATCCTTTCATACAAAGTTATGTGTCACTCCACTATCAACTATATCTACAACCTTTCTCACATTATCTTTAAATGGACATAGTTTAGCTATGTTTCCTCATAGTCTTGGCTTGATGTGGGAAGTGCCTCCATGACCACACCAAAAACCTACAATACCCCAACTACTAGCTTCTCTATCTACTCCCAAGCACTCAAATTTTTCTTGAAAGGATACTTCTTCACATATCATTCTTTCATGCAAATCTAGCATGACACTAATTTCTTATCTTTTGCAACATTTGTCTTTGGCTTCTTCAACTTTGCTCAACTTCACTTTTCCTTTGGCTTTATTCTTCTTTCCCTTATCTGTAATGTCCCTTAATAATAAATAATAAGTAATAATAATAATAATAACAATAAATAATAAATAATATAATATAATATTAAAATACAAGCAAATTAATAATAAACAATAAATAAATAAAAATAGTAATAGTAAATAAATAATAAATAACAATACTAAAGCTCTAAATAAATATAAAAAGAAATAAAACAAGAAAGCAATAAAGATGCTTGTAGACACATGGAGTGTCTGCATGTGGTTCCCCTTCCAATGTTTGCTCTATTTAATAGATGGTGAGGAAGATGAGAGGCATTCCATCATTCCATGATTCCACCATCCATTCTCTTGGGAGAATAGTGTTGTGAGACAAAGGATTCCCTGGCAGTATTACGTTGATTGAGGGCTCGAGGGTGGCCAGTTGTACCAAGATTTTGTGCAACTGAACCTACGGTTAGGTGGAGAGTCGTCCCCAAGACTTTGTTGCAGGTAGAAAAATTCAACTAGTGTTCCACAGGTAAGTTCTCTCTTTTCACTCATATTTTAGTAATTTAATGTTAACTAGTTGATAAAGTGCTTGTTGATTATAAATCACTCGATTAGTCTAATTAAATACGTGTTGTTATTTTGGGGTTGTTACATTATCAACATGATCATCTTTGTTATTCTTAGGACTAGCATTTCTCTCACCTATATAATCAACAACTTATACATTGTGGTGGAAGCTACTTTAAGGGTTTATAAGTTCTAGCATTAAAACTCAGTATGTTCCCAAGACTGGAAACCACTCATAAAGTGGAATAAATTGTCCTCTTCCAACATCTCTTTTATCTCAAGCATGATCCATAAACTCCTTAATATGAATTTTCATCTTCCTTGTGTGCCTCAAGCCCAATAATTAGTGCCTCACAATCTATGTTTGGTTCCCTAGTCCAAACTATGTATGAAAGGCATCCTTCATCTCTACCTAGGTGCCACTTCTTTCCACAATGCACCCACCTACCAAGTTATTTACTCAGTTTCTCCATCACAGGTCAAACGCTCCTATAAAAAACATAGTGGCAATAATAACCTTGAACTCATTTGAACTTCTTGTATGATCCAAATACTAATTCAGATCTCAACATAAATTCCCAATTACCTTAACACTTTAAGTGGCATTGAAATATTCCTATTCTTTAATCTTGATCTGCATACAAGAGTTAGACATGCCTTCTTCAACTTCCTTCTTGAATACTACAATTGTATATTCCTAATTGTGTAAATTTTGGAAATTGAATGTCAAATCATCCTCCATGGCCTCCATCCTGAATTCCAAGTTCTCTTCATTTAGTTGTACAATCACATTGGAAACATCTTGAACTTCTTTCATAGCTTGGCTGAAAGTCCTTTCCATTTGTTTCATCTTCATTTATTTGCCCTCTATTTTCTCTCCATTCTCATATAATTAATGCGCCAACTAATTAATGGTATACAAAGGCAATGAACAAGCTAATTAAGTTGGATTATGAATGCAATAAAAGAGCCTTGAATCTTATAATTGTTGGTATAAAAGAGTATAAAGATGAGGGCACACAAGAAATAGTAAACTAAATAAGTCACAAATTGAAACAACTTATCTCATGGAAGTATGAAGGTTGGTAAAGATACTCGAGCATAAATATAGATTGGTCAGTGTTACGATAAGTTGTAGTGACCATAAATTTGGAATACTCAATAAATTTCCAAGTTTAAAAGGGATGGGAATCTTTAAAAATGAGGACCTCATCCTAGAAAACTAAGATGAATTAATAAAGGAGGTTACAAAGGTAAAGGAATCCAGAAAGGAAGGAAAATTGGAAATCATTAGAAATAGGAAAGTTATTATTAAGTATAGAGAACAAAAATGAGAGTAGTAATTAGGAATTTGGAACACTTCGGATTCTTATTTAGATTTGTATTTGCTTTCCATGGTGTAAATTTCCTATGCTAATTTGGATTCCAAGTGAAATTTATATTATTATTTAGTAAACATTTCAAAGCGCGATGAGTCTAAGGCCCCTCACATCAATAGATTCATTTTGTGATCAACATGGAACAAGAAACCCTCTAGCAAAGGGATTGGAGGAATAGCCTATTATAATAAAGAATAATGTTTCTCCTCACACTTGTATTCATAAGATTTACCATCTCAATCAATACATATGGATCGAGATCCCTGACATTAACACTAAGAGGAATTATATCACAATTTATTATTTTGCACCTATCAAATCTACCTTTTATAAGAAAAACAATCTCAATAAAAAATTTATGAGGTGATAAGGTGTTATGTAGAAAAAGGAAACTAAGATATTATAAGGAAGTGATCAACCAAAATCTTAAAAACAAAAAATATCTCTATCTTGACTAATGTTAAGAAGAAAATGAACATTGCTACAATAAGAATAAATTTTCATGAGCTCATAATGAAACTGGGCGTTGGTTAATTTCCCAAATCACCATGGGATGAAAAATTTTGTCACCTTTATGACTCTAAGATGGTCGAAAATAAGAAGAAATTTCTCTTATATTTTCCATCATACATTCACATTCACTATATTTTTCAAAATATTTTTCACAATATCAAATTTCTTTACCTTTTAAGTCAGCGAAACTATGGCGATCTTGGAATGCTTGTCTTAATGATTTTCAAGCATATAAATAAAATGCTAAAGAATTTCGAGTAATATCTTACCTTCTTAAGGTTTAATAAACCAAATTAGTCTTAGTGGACATTAATCAACATAACCATCCTCATACACATGAAATTTAACCTTAACATCATCATAAGTGCCTCTCATTCCTCATATTAAATACTTGAGCATAACAAGCCATCAATCTAAGTCTTGTAATGGAGGGCATATCCATGAACTATATGTGCATGTGTAACTCAAATTTAAAGCACGATAAATTTGGGTTACACAAGCATATTGGTTGTTGGTTATAGGGACATAGGCCTTAGAAACCATGGAGACACACACTCAAGGGGCTAACCTGGGTCGTACCTTTGTACAAAATAAATTTTGGACATCAACAACCATAATTACCTTTTTCTCATGTCAAGCTAATCACTGCAAGTTCACTTAGATCTAGAGCTTAAAAATAAAGCATGGGCCTCAATCTCCTCTTGTACAACAGATACTTATTTTTCCTTTTATTTTGTTTCCAAGTAGGTTGAGCCAAGGTCAAGGCCAACTCAGATGTTGGACAGAAGCACAATCTTCCAATTTGTGGAATGTTGTTAACAACATTGTGCAAGTCTAAGTCGAGCCTAGACATCTCATGGGATAGTTTGAATATCCCAGAGGTGCTTTTCGCCCTATTGACACCCACTTTTAGACTTTTTCTTAACAAAGGGGATGTGACTCAAACCGAGGCTCTTCAAATAGACCAAGTCATTTAACTAGCCACTCTTGACCAGTTTAAAGGCTTCGTTGGCCTTTGGATATCTTCATCTTACAAAGAAAAGAGCTCGGGGAATCCTAAGATTATCTAATTTTATATATACATGAAACCAAAGCTACTATTCTACGTTAATATACCTAATCTACAAGTTGAATAATTAGTAAAATATGATACAACAATTAGTAATTAGATGTTAATATACAATAAATAATATACAAGTTTAACAAGGTCCACAATCACCATAAATTTCCCATCATGTCTCCCTCCTCTTTTACTAAAAAATTAAGGCCTTATATACATGACCCTTTGTGTCCAAATGAAAAAATAGAAAGTCTAAAACATAACAAGATGGTTCCTAAGAAGTAATATCATGTCATATCCAATTTATACAACTAATTAGGTCGTATTAAAACTATCTGAAAAAGAACAAGAGAATAACACACAAGGTATCCCAGAATATTTAGAAGTTGTTGAGACATAATCATTACAATTTTCCTCGTGATTACCAATGCCAATGTTCATAAAAGAGAAAAAACTTGTTCAGAGATTAAAGGAACGATATCAACAATTGATATGTATTATTGAAATAAGGCTACTACAAAATATTGGATTCCATAACAGACTTTATAATTAACAAAATAAATCAAATATAAAACATATCTTCAAATTCCATAGTCCTAAAAATAGGCAATTAACAAAATCTTTATTTAGCATATTTTGGATCTTGTGAATTTGGTGTATGAAAACTTTTACATTATGTGATTTAATGATTATGTGACTGTCCACTGCATGTGCTTTCTTCTCAAAGCTTGAAGACCTCTTAACATTTTGATTATCCCTTAATTGATTAAGAATTATAAGCTAATGATTTCATGTACAAGTTGGTTAATCTTGTGTTCAAAACAATGTACCATAACCAAATATTGTTGCTACCATTAAACATTACGTATAAACTTATCAAAGTCAATATTTCATTGGGGATGTTTATTAGAGTTACTACCACCATCCTTAGTGTAATCATTTCTACCCCTGAATCCAAAGTTACAACCAAAATGAGGTTTGTTCTTCTTCATCAAGGGCTCATCAAGAGATTCAATCTCAATAAAGACTGGTTTAACAGGGGTATTTTTACCCTCATTTCACCTTTCCCTGCATATTTTTTCATTGTAATTATTTACTCTTCACCCAAGACTATGGATTAGGGTTTGATTGACTAGTTTCCTTTTCTTATGTAGGTTCAGAATGAAAGTCCAAGAAATCTAGTTCAACATTATCTCTAAATTTAGGTTCTAATTCGGCATGGTGAAACTAATATGTATGTTACATGTTGCATGTAATATAAACATGCACCAAATTAGGTTCTTTAAACCTAACATCATTAGATAATTATGACCCATTAGAATGAGATGGATCATCAAAACCAAAATCATCAATACTGTGAGAGTTAGATGGAGACAGACTGGTTGGTTGAAGACTGGGTGAAACCCTAAGGGAAACTTCCAGTTGTTCAACAACAGGGGTTTATCAAAGCTATTACAGAGAAGGAAAGCATCCCAAGAATCGCCACTCTTGGCCAAATAGTGTTTGACCAAAATACAAATCAAATCGTGGTGAAAAAGAGACAAATCGGGATTCTTACATTCAGATTGGTATGCCTTAGCCATGTTAGCAAGGCTCTTGTGCAAATATAATGGGAGATTAAGCTTGAAACCTATAAATACCTTTAACAAGTGTATATGTTACATAAAGACAAACTTTTATCTACTTTCACAAGTGATAAATCGTCAAAAAAATACAATAAATATTGCCATTTAGTTTTAAGAAAGCTTACTAACATACCTTTAACATTATATGCACAGTTTTTGAAGGCCAGAAACTTCTGCCACAACATATTATGCACTAGACAATTTTTTGACCAATTCTCGCCTTCCGTGGAAAGATGAATCTCCAATTTCTTCTTCTAGTTCCATACCAATGTCTGAAGTTGAACTAGTCACAGAAATAGTTCCTTCACTCAACGAGTATTATTTTAACTCACAAACCAAATCAGTGGTAAAAAGGACCAAGAAAAGGAAGCATGATGATTTTAATGAAATTATAGAATTGAGTTGGAAAGCTTCAGGAGACCACCATGAAAATACCAAAGAATCAACTCGAGTCCTAGGAGCCTCCATAATTACACTCAACATTCAGTTGATAATCCTTATGATGAGTATCTTAAAAGTTTGGAAAAAATTAAAGAACTTGAAACAAAGTTAGAAAGAAACAAATATTTAAATGAGGAATATTGGCAAAGACATTCCACAATACTCTGAGAAGGTTTTTCTCTTACTCTTCAACACTTAGAGAAAAATAAAAAATATGATAAATCTAATTTGGAACAATTGTGGCACACAAAGTGTAATGATTTAACTAGTCAGCATGCCAAAGAGATGGAAGATTTGAAAATAACTCAAGAAAATCAAATTTCAACTTTCAAGAGTAAGTATGAATCCTTACAATAGCAATTAAAACAAAGTCAAGAATTTTCTGCAAGTGTTATTTCCTTGAAAGAACAAGCTTTGCAAGTAAAATAGATATTAAAAAAAATATACCTAAAATTTTATAAATGGATGGATAAAATTTACATATTTTTCATGTAGTTATTATCCCTCATAGACATAATTGAGTCAACAATGGAGGAAGATAAAATGATAAATAATAAGTTTGGGTATACTGTTGATTGGGAAAAGTAATTGAGTCCTGAAAATGTTGTGAAATTCTCAAAGAAAGACAAAAAGCTTATGATTGATTCATTAAACTAAAGGGATTCAAATTGTAAAGAAATTAAAGAATGGATTGAAGATGCAATTAAGCTTTGTGACTCTGTTTGGGATTTAGGATTGGATATAACAAATGAATTTGATATGTCTCTCCCAAAACCTCTCAGGGAAGAAGTTCCATTGATACTCAATCAGTAAGAAGTTGAAGATCAAAAAACATTAGATGAAAACAAGATAAAAAAAAATGGTACATGGAATGAACTGACTTTTCAGAATTTCCTGTAGATTCCTCATAAGAAAATGAAATTAATATCTAAATTTTCAATGAATTAAAACTGCAAAAAAGGGAATATTGAAAATTGTTATCCACTTGTCAATTAAATATTGATATTTTTGTGTCAATCTATCTTCTAACATATTCCTAAGAAATATTTGGAATGGGTTGTGTACATCCAAAAGAATGCTCCTAAAAAGATGCCAGTCAAATTAGCTTCAATTTCTCAAATTCATGAAGAATATTGAAGCGGCCTACCTAGTTCCAAGGAAGAAGATATTTAAGTCGATAAGATTTGTTTTCATTAGTATTATATATAGTCGAGAAAATATTTGAATATTTTTTATGCTTAGCTGAAATCAAATCTTATCTCATTTAATTTTCTTATTTAAACAACCCTCAAATCTGATCTCATTTACTTTTCTTATTTAAACAACCCATCACACTGCAGTATGGTTTGGAAATTGTTGGAAACTAAGACTTTGATTCTATAATCAAGTACTTTATTATTCAAGTTTTGAATACCATTTCAGATTTTGATTAGTTTTTGGAGTTATGAGCTTGATATTTTATGACCTATATAATTACTTAATAGACACTTCTGGTATTTTTCTTTCTATTTCATTTGTATGTCAATTTTTTGTGTAATATTAGGATGTGTTAGTGATTATTTATTTTTTAATAACATAGTATATATTATTTTTGAAGTTACTTATTTCAGATTTATTATTTGTTTTTTATTCATCGACATTAATTTTTGATTTTCAAAATATAGTTGTATGAGTTGCTCTCATTTTCCAGATAGTTTTATTTCTCTTTTTTATTTTCATTTAAGTTGCATGCAATAAAAATATAAAATATTTAAAAATATATAAGTAAATTGTTCATAATCTTTTGAAAAAGAGCCCCAAAACTATTTTTTGTGGTTAACTGGACCCATATTCCAGTTTAAGTCAAACATTCATAATTTTTTTTTAAATATTATGTGTGAATGATTCCTCGTCCCCCACCCCTCATGTGGTTAATTTATTTAGGCCACTTAGACACACATAGAGTAGTTTGTATATTTTTTGTAGTTAATTGTAAATATTAACTTACGTCATATATTTTCCCTAATTTATGATGGGACCAACCCAACACTGTTCGGAATAATCAACAATTAAATGATTTAAGTGTGATTTAGCTATGGTTTAGTTTATGATTACCAATTTTCTCGGATTTTTCTGGAAAATGATAGGTGGCATTTATGTGTGCAATCAATACTATGTACTATACCTCGGGTTGTGTTTCCCGCTCCTCGTTTCGCCAAAACTCTTCCTCTATCGTTCATTCAACCATTTCTGTTCGTTGCACTTGTTCGCTGAGGGTTTGTTCTGTGGGGTTTTGCTGCTTGTGTATGTAGCTGCGCTGCAACTGCTGGGCGCACCTTCTTGTTTTTCTTGTCTGGCAGTGTGACTCTTATATTTGCTTGACTCTTATACTTGCTTGGATAACATTTGGTGCTGATTTGTTGGACAACCAAAAATGGTTCTGCCGCCGCTTGTGTAAGTAGATTTCTGTGCTCTTTTTTCAATTGTTTCAATTGGTCTCTACTCCACGAGCTCGGGTTCTGGTATGAGGTTGTATTGCTTGTGAAACTCAGTGAGTTGGCATGCACTCAGGTTTCGAAACAGTGGCGCTCTCTAGTCTTCGGCTTCAATGCAGGTAGCCTCTTCTATCCATGATTCAATTTTTTGTTTCCATTCTTCTGTTCCTAATGTGGCCGCTCCTTTGTCTCAGTCGTTGGTTGGAACTCAAGGGTTAAAGGCTTGTTCTCTGTTCTTGCTGCAAATCCTTCACGTAGGGAAAATGTATCCCTCTTATACTTGCACTCATGCACTTGTTTTGTTTTCCTCTGTCGACAGGTTGCTAACAACTGTGTGTTGGTTCTTTTGCAGGTATTGGGGTTTTCAGTTGGGTATGCTCGGAACAAACGTGTTGGCCTCTACCTAGTAATCTATGTCAACGCAATTAATCTTCAGTTTTTGGATTAGGCCTGTAAGATTGAGGATTTGGTTTTCCTCAATGCTTAGTCAGTGTTGTCTCTCAGCTGTAGCTAGCATCCTGGTCATTTTGTTAGCATAGGCTTCCTTGGTTCTGTGATTGTTGGCTGTAACTTTTAATGTGTGGGAGTCGTTTCCCAAAACCCTCACCTAGGGTTTGTCGACCGTCAGCTATGTGACTATTTCTGGTTTATTCTGGAACTCTGTTATGTTTTCTCATACATTTCATCTTATAATTTAAAGAAAAAACTTTCAGGGAAACGTTGGTTTCGGTTTACCTTGTTTTAATGATGATGATTAGCTATCATTCCTTTCATTCCGGCTTCAACGCCTTCGAATTACGATTGTTAATTTGCAACTGTGTTTGTAAAAAAAATTTCCACGAACAGAAAGTTTTGTAGTTGCTCTGGTAATTTGTTCTGGTGGTCGATTTCGAAGTTAAGAAGATAATATATGGCCTATATGTGATTAACTCATCCGATTGATTTGTCTGCATTCGTTCCTATTTATTCAATGTCGATTTCTTCTATGGGATTCAAACCCTCATTCTGGAAATGCAACTCTGTCTCACTGTCTGGACACTATTTCTTAGAAAAGAAGAATTAAATAAACTTGTATGTAAGCATTGTATTGATTACTCTAATGTTCGGTGAATTAGGAAGCAAAACGAAAATAATATGGATACATAGATGGATTCGAATTGTCTGTTCTTTTCTTATTGTTGCTTGAATGCTAAAAATGTTGAACCCTTTCAATGGATTTTTCATGTACATTTATAGTCTATGTTCACAGTTACCTGAACTGTGCAGTTACTGTTTTCAGTTGTATTTCTATTTAGTTACATAACGATGCTTACATTCGGTTCTGATTTTTGACAAGATTTTACTTAAAACACATTTTGTTTTTTTCTCCAAAATGACAGAACAACTATTAAATTTCTATTGATTAAAGACAGACAAACTAATGACCCTAACTGACCAAATTTCTATTGGTGCCCTAGCTGGATGCTCCTGCATCAGGCTCCCGAGGTAAAAAGAAATCATGACTCCGGTCCATGAGCTTCTCGACTGAAGAACCTGCCTGCTCAATCTGCCTGGCATCAAGCCACGAACTATCCTCAATAGGACGGTTCTTCCACTTGACCAAGTATTGCAGATACTCCTTCCACCGAGTTCGTTTGGCCACCTAAGTATCGAGGATGCTCTCGATCTCGGGAGGCTGAATGTAAGGCATCTATCTCATCCAAGTTTCTCCTCCATCCTGGGTATTCCATGTAGGTCGTGTGGTTCTATCTTCTTCTTCTGGGTCAATAGTGTAAGGAAACAAGTCTGCTACATTAAGATGGGTGAAATGCCTATCCTTGGTGGTAGCTGTATCTCATAGGCATTTGCTGAAAATTTCCAGAGGACTTTGTAGGGACCTATCTTCTTATACTTCAGCTTATTGTATGCACCTCTAGGAAGCGTTCCTTGCACAGATGCGCGAGGACTTCATCTCCTACATTGAATTGCACTTCCCTTCTCTTCAAATCTGCTTGCTGTTTATAATTTTGGCTGTTGTCCTGTAATTTAATTTTCACCTTCTCATGCAAATCTCTCATCGTGTTAGCAAAATCTTCTCCATCTGCGCTTCGCCTTTTTTGCAGTCCGAGATCTCGCAACTCATGCACTCTGCGAGAATGCATGTCGTATAGGATTTGAAATGGACTGTAACCTGTGCTGTGATCAGGCGAGTCCTTATAAGCAAACTCTACCTGTGCAAGCACTCGATCCCACATCAGCGAATTCTCACCAATCAAACTCTGTAGCAGGTTTCCCAGACTCCTGTTTAACACCTCTGTTTGTCCGTCAGTTTGCAGGTGATAAGCAGAGTTGTAACTCAGCTGTGTATCCATCTTCTTCCACAGGGTGTGCCAAAAGTGCCCTATAAACTTCACATCCCTGTCCGAAAGAATAGACTTAGGCAAACCATGTAGCCTAAAAATCTCTGTGAAGAACAAGTGGGCCACGTGAGTGGCATCACTGGTTTTTTTGCAAGGGATAAAATGTGCCATCTTCAAGAATCTGTCCACTACTACCATCACCGAGTCATAACCTCGTTGTGTCCTAGGTAGACCCAAGACAAAGTCCAAGCTGACTGAGTCCCACGGTCTGCTTGGAATAGGTAATGGTGTATACAGTCCCGTGTTTTGACTGTGACCTTTTGCCAACTGGCACACTTTACATCTAGTCACAAATCGTTGTACATCCCTTCGCATCTTTGGCCAAAAGTAGAAATGACTGAGCTGCTCGAGTGTCTTGTCTATGCCGAAATGTTCGGCTAGACCTCCACTGTGCTTCTCCCAAATAATGTTCTCTCTCATCGAGCAGTCAGGAATGCATAGCTGTCCTCCTCTAAACAATAGTTTCTCTTGCAAGTTGTAGTCCAACCATGGACTGTTATCTCTCACCAAGGGATTCTAACATGCCTCATAGGCTTCTTTAAAATTTGTGTTAGTCTAATATAAATCTTTCAAGTACTAAAAACCCAACATTTGTACAGTACTCTCCTGCAAAAGTAAGGCCTTCCTACTCAACGCATCCACCACCTTGTTGGCCTGCCCGTTGATGTGTTTCATCACAAAGGTGAAACTCTGCAAATATTCCACCCACTTGGCATGTTTTTTATTCATGTTGTGCTGTTACATCACCTACTGTAGTGCAGAATTATCTGAAAAGAACACAAATTCATTTCCCAACAAATAGTGCCTCCAGTGTTTCAATGCCTGTACAACAGCATAAAACTCCTTGTCATAGGACGAATATTTCTGTCTGCTTTCATTTAGCTTCTCGCTGAAAAATGCAATAGTTTTATTCTCCTGGCTAAGTACAGCTCCAATAGCCGAACCGCTAGCATCATAGCGAACCTAAAAGATCTTTTTAAAATCTGGCAATCTCAAGATCAGTCTTTCTGTGATCTTCTTCTTTAGTAGCTGAAAACTCCTCTCTGCTGCATCAATCCATCGAAAAGGCTGACTGGCCTTTTTAATGGTGTCCAACATAGGTGCACAGATTTCGCTAAAATTTCTTATGAATTTCCAGTAAAAACTCGCCAACCCATGAAAACTACATACCTCAAATAAGCTTTTCGGTGATGACCAATTAACTATCATTGCAATCTTCTCTAGATCCATCTTCAACTCGTTTTCTGCTATTACGAAACCTAAATAAATCAACTCTTTTTGCAGAAAAGTACACTTCTTCAGATTTATCAGCAGTTTATTCTGCTGTAATTTTTCCAGCACTTTCCGAACATGTCGAAGGTGCTCCTCCCTTGTCCTGCTGAAAATTAGTATGTTGTCCAGGTACACTATCACAAATTTTCCGATGTATTCTTTCAGCATTTCATTCATTAACCGCATAAATGTACTGGGTGCATTGCTCAACCCGAATGGCATAACCAGCCATTCATACAGTCCCTCATTCATCTTAAAGGCTATCTTCCACTCGTCCCCCTCTCGAATTCGGATCTGATGATACCCGCTCTTCAAGTCTATCTTAGAAAAATATGTTGCCCCGCTTAGGCAATCCATCATGTCGTCCATCTGTGGCAGTGGGAACCTATACCGGATGGTGATTTTGTTGATGGCCCTCGAGTCTGTGCACATCTGCCATTCTCCTCCTTTCTTGGGAGCGAGAACCATTGGAACTGTGCAAGGGCTCAAACTCTCCCTTATTAATCCTTTGTCTAGCAATTCCTGCACCTGCTTCCTAATCTCTTCATTGTCCTTAAGGCTCATTCGGTATGCTGCCTTATTCGGAAAACTTGCTCCATGTATGAAGTCAATATGGTGACTTATACTTCTTTTGGGGGGCAGTTTATCTGGAAATTCATCCACCACTATGTTTGTAAATTCCTGCAACATCTGCTGAATTTATGGGGGTAAATCTGATACCTCTGTATGCAATAGTATCATTCTTTCTCTTCTTACAACTACATAACTCACCTCGCTATCCTCAACTTGTTTCAGAAACTGTTTTCCGTTGACTGACAATGCTCTTGGCTCACTTGTTCCTTTTTTTCCTTCCTCCTTGATGGGCACAAGCGTGTGCTTGATTCCATCCTTGACAAACTTATAGCAATTAGAATCTATATTAGATATAATAAGCATTAGAAGATCATTAATAAATATCTTAGTATATAACATATATAATAATATAGATTAGCAACTATCATTAACAAACATCTATTATAATAGATAAATAATGGATATATCAATAAGTATATATAGTAGAACATTAATAAATATCATAATAAATATCAATTATAATAGATAACAAGATGTATATATAAAAGAGCTTGAACTAATATCATAGTAAGTAACATCAAGAATAATATAGATAATAGGAGCAGAATGATAATATAGAATTATAATAACATTAACAATAACATATAATAAATATAAACAAAAAAGCATGAATATTAAAATACTAATGAGAATATTACTAAACAATCTAAGAATTACTAAATAAGAGATTTTAATAACAAATAAATTAATAATAAATAAACTTATATAATAATAAAAATAAAATCTCATTGTAATCAATTAAGAATATAAATATCAATAAGCATGACCATAATTAATAAGCAAAATTTAATTTATGAGGCTTAATGATAAAATAAGACAAAATATAAAAATTGTATTATTAATATAAAAAATTAAAAATAATTAACAAAGTAGTTATTAAAATAGTTAATTATAAAATCAGAAAAATCTTAAATAACAATAATAAATTAAATCATCAATGAGGCAAAGAGTCGGCCATTGGTCTTCACAAACTGGGTTTTTCATATTTATACCTAACAGTTCCTTCTTTTCTCCTCACATTTTGTCCTGATGATGAGTCTAGTTTCAGACTCGAAACGTCGACCAAAAAACATGAGCACTGTGGAAAATCCGATCTCCATTCAAAAAACTTATAGCAGTTTGTCAATCCATAATGTACCACCTTTCTGTCGTACTGCCATGGCCTGCCTAGTAGTATGTGACATACATCCATCGGCATGATGTCACAAATGACCTTATCCTTATATCTGCCTATTTGAAACTCCACCTCGCATTATTCATCCACCAGCAACTGATGGCCTTTTTGCAGCCATGAAACTTTGTAAGGGGTGGGATGTTTCAATCGCTTCAATTCCAACTTTTCCACCATCTCTATGGCCACCAAGTTATCTGTACTACCGCTATCAATAATTAACTTACAACACTTACCGTGTGACTTACAAACCGTTCGAAACAAAGCCTTCCGCTGAGTTTGTTCGGTGGTTTCTTTTGCTGGTTTTAACAACACCTTGTTCAACACCAGGGCTTCCCCTGTTTCTAGAGCATTCTCTGCTTCTTGGGGAGGTGCCTCTGCTTCTTCTGGTTGTGCGACATATGCACCCCTCTGTCCAGCTTGGTCTGCCTCAGGACACTCAAATGATTTGTGTCCCCACTTATGACACCTGTAACATTGGTAACCAACTCCTTTGCCTCGGCCATTTCCCCTGCCTCGCTGATATGGCCTACCACCTTTCGCATTATCACCTTTATCTGCTGATCCAGAAGCTTTAGAACTGCTGCCTTCCTCATTACTACTAGCAGTCCGCCCTCTGCCATATGACTGGCCTTTTCCTCTGCCAGTTCCTCGTCCTCTCCTGGCATTTTGCTTTCTAGTAATTTTCTCTTCAGCTTTCATAGCACTCTGATACGCTTCTTCAATGTTCTTTGGAGACAGAATACTAATTTCATCTAAAATTTCTAGTCTTAAACCATTTACATACCTGGTTGTCTTCTCTGAGGTATCCTCTGTATAACCGGCCCTTAAGTTCACTCGATAAAACTCCTCAGTGTACTCCCTCACTGTCATTCCTTTCTGTTTCAGATTTTTCACTTGTCTATGTAGTGCAATCTAATAGTCTTTTGGCAGAAATATGCCCTTCAACTTGGCCACCATCCTTGACCAGGTTTTGATTGGCAACTTGTTCAATCTCCTTCTCTCTGTTTGGACACTGTCCCACCACAGGGCTACATGTCCCTTCAACTTCGTCGCAACGAACTTAACTCTGCGGTCTTCACTGACCTCCTCACACTCGAAATACTTATCCAACTCGCTGATCCAATCCAATAGAACCTCTATGGACAGGCTGCCATCATAATTTGGGAGTTTTGGTTTGGGTTTACTGCTTGCCACTAAGACAGATCTCAATAGTCTCATTTCTGGGCCCTCTCCATCCGATCCATCTATTGTCGCTTCAGCTTCCTCTTCACTGTCATTGCCTACCTCTAGATCCCTTCTTCTCCCTACTTCGACTACCTCCAAACGGGCAGTAAGAATCCTAATCTCCTCTCTCAGTCCTTCCTCTGCTATCCTTTGAACACCTCTTCCACGACCTCTCCTTCCTACCTCCATTTCTTCAGTCAATTTCAACCTGCTCTGATACCACTATGATGGGACCAGCCCAACACTGTTCGGACTAATCAACAATTAAATGATTTAAGTGTGATTTAGCTGTGGATTAGTTTATGATTACCAATGTTCTCAGATTTTTCTGGAAAATGATAGGTGGCATTTATGTGTGCAATCAATACTGTGTACTATACCTTAGGTCGCATTTCCCGCTCCTCATTTCGCCAAAACTCTTCCTCCGTCATTCATTCAACCATTTCTATTCTTTGCACTTGTTCGCCGAGGGTTTGTTCTATGTGGTTTTGTTGCTTGTGTATGCAGCTGCGCTGCAACTGTTGGGTGCACCTTCTGGTTTTTCTTGTCCGACAGTGTGACTCTTATATTTGCTTGACTCTTATACTTGCTTGGATAACCTTTGGTCCTGATTCGTTGGACAACCAAAAATGGTTCTGCCGCCACCTGTGTAAGTAGATTTCTATGCTCTTTTTGCAATTGTTTCAACTGGTCTCTGCTCCACGAGCTCGGGTTCTGGTATGAGGTTGTCTTGCTTGTGAAACTCAGTGAGTTGGCATGCACTCAGGTTTCGAAACAGTGGCGCTCTCCGGTCTTCGGCTTCAATGCAGGTAGCCTCTTCTATCCATGATTCAATTTGTCATTTCCATTCTTTTGTTCCTAATGTGGCCGCTCCTTTGTCTCAGTCGTTGGTTGGAACTCGAGGGTTAAAGGCTTGTTCTTTGTTCTCGCTGCAAATCCTTCAGGTAGGGAAAATGTATCCCTCTTATACTTGCACTCATGCACTTGTTTTGTTTTCCTCTGTCGACAGGTTTCTAAGTTGCTAACAATTGTGTGTTGGTTCTTGTGCAAGTATTGGGTTTGCAGTTGGGTATGCTCGGAACAAACGTGTCGGCCTCTGCCTAGTAGGCTCTGTCAACGCAACTAATCTTTAGTTTTTGGATTAGGCCTGTAAGATTGAGGATTTGGTTTTCCTCAATGCTTAGTCAGTGTTGTCTCTTGGCTGTAGCCAGCGTCTTGGTCATTTTGTTAGCATAGGATTCCTTGGTTCTGTGATTATTGGATGTAACTTTTAATGTGTGGGAGTCGTTTCCCAAAACCCTCACCTAGGGTTTGTCGACCGTCGGCTATGTGACTATTTCTAGTTTATTCTGGAACTCTGCTATGTATGCTCATACATTTCATCTTATAATTTAAA